>CM019828.1:125922700-126522700 GCA_009763385.1 Coix lacryma-jobi var. lacryma-jobi
CTAGGGCTGGTGAACGCCGGCGGGGGTAGGGCACGCTGACGCCTGGGACCGGTTGACCGGGTAACGGGGTCACCTAACCAGTGGACCCCGCTGGCAGAGAGAGAGAGGAGGAGAAGAGTCCGTGTGCACTAGCGTTCAGGAGAGCTGGGTGCGCGTAGCAGTTTCGGTTGTGTCTCTGGGTGTGTTAACCCGGGTGACCGTAGCGCTTTAGGTCGAGTTTTCTTTTATCCAGTTTTGTAGAAATAGGTTAAATGTTTCCAAAATTCATACAAGGCTCATTTTAAATCCAAATAATATGAAACAAATTTTGTTGTGCTGGAAATGAATGGATCTACCTGTTAAAAATATGAGATGCATATTTTGTGATACTTTCATATGCAGTTTTATTTAATCAAGTAAATAGCTGTTAACTTAGAAAATACATAACTAATTTTGTATAGCTCAGAAAAATGTGATTCCAATTTTGTTAGATTTGTGTTGATGAGTAGTATCTGGGAAAAATATAATATGTAAACATTCTGTGGAAAATGTTGGCTGTAGGATTTAAAGTGATTAAATGTTGTGTTCTTTATATAATTTTAATAATAAGAAATGCTTAGATTCTGAGGTTGGTAAATTTTGAACAGTTGTGTTAGAGTATAAAGATGCCATGAAAAATGTTAGGTTTGACTGATTTGACAGTTGGTAGTACAAACTATGAAAAGTGCTTGGTTTGTGATTTAATAGGGTTAATTTTTATTGCATATTAAGTTTACTGTTTTGGGCCAAAATTTTTATGGTAGATTAGTTTTGGTCTGTAGTAGCCTGTGTAAAAGTTAGGGAATTTTCTGAAGTCATTTTATTATGATGATGGTTATGCCCTGTTTAAATGAACCAATTAAAAGGGATTAAGAGGACAATTAAGTAGGGTGGAATAAGTTAAGTAATGCTGTCATAATTAAGTACATTAAGTGGCTGTTTAGGAAGGTTAAACAAATTATTAGGTTATAGGGTAGTAGCAAGGTAGTTAGTGGTCAACAGGATGAGGTTGACTACCTTGTTGAAGAAAATAAAGTAGATGACATGTGCTTATCTCCTGAGTGATTGTATCCTGTGTTGCATCGCATACGCATTCCCTGTGCATTCGTCATATTTATACCTACAATGCACCATACATGATCGGCTTAGGAGAGCCAGAACCCACCGCAGCCGGAGGAGCCGAGTCCGGAAGAGATCCCGTTCGAGAGGACCGAGGAAGTCGCCGGAGAGTTACCCGAGTGTCAAGACCATCGGTCGTCTGACTTCGAGAATGGCAAGCCCCGGAGCATCTAACTCATGGTTTGCAAATTACTTATAAATTAACCTGATATGTTTGTTGCATTAGGTTATAGGAGTTGCAAATATTATCTTGATATCTCTGTTTAGGTCTAGGCTCGAATATGCTTAGCCCTGCTTAGTCCGGTAAAGGTCGGGTGATTTCCTGTCTCCCGCATGTAGGTGGATACTGATCATGACTAGCCTGGTGCTATCATGGAATAACCATGTGATAATTAAACTGAGACCGGGCGGGATGTAGGAGCAGCAGAACATGGGTTCTGTGTGCTAGTAGTCTCCCGTCTGTGTTGCTTAGGACCCGACGAAGGCACACCTCAGTCATTTTGAACGCGTCAATCACTTAACGGAGTAGGTCGGAGTACCTCCCGTGAAGCCGAGTAAGGTTATTTGAGCCGATGATGGAGATGTTGAAGCCTAACACCTAGGGCCTCAGATGTACCGTGGGCAACTTTTCTGAGCAACCTAGCATGGTCCGTGGGCAGGCAGGGCCTGATTGACCTGGCATGACCGTGGGCAGTTATAGGTTGAGTGACCTGGCACTGAGATAACCCCCGGTCTAGAAGGGCCCATGGCCGTCCCGCGAATCGTGTTCTTGAATTTCCTGAGTGGCAGCTTACGACTGCAATGGCCGGACGTGTCGGGCGAGTGTGCGACATTTTATCCCCAGCTGGGTATGAATCGATTATAATCGCCATCGCTCCTGGACAGTGAGTAACTTGACTGGGCATGTGTTACTGTAGTAACCGATGGAACTAAGGATGGTTATGATGTTGAATTTAAAAGGCTATTGATGAAATAGTCACTCTTGCTTGATTAATTAGCCAAGTGATTGCTCTAGATCAGGTGCAAATCTAGTTAATCAGGTTGATTACATAAAATTGACTGCTGATACCCTAATGATGATTATTTAATAATGAAAATGCTTTTATGCAAATGGTTGTTTAGCCAACCCCAGATATAGCCTTCATAATCCTTGGAGTCTCATTATTTCTGGTTTATGACGGGTAAGTCTAGCTGAGTACCTTCTCGTACTCAGGGTTTATTCCCTTGTTGTTGCAGATGGACAGTGCTTCTATGGCTACTGTGAGAACTGCCTGTACCCTGTCATGGGTGATGACTAGACCACAGGCTTGGTCTTTCCCTATCCTTTCCTGATGCTTTTGTGGACTCGATCAGGCTGATGGCACCGTACTATGAACAAACTGAACTTGTGTTTCAAAACTATGTTGCTTCCGCTACTGTTTCAAACTATGGTTTGTAATATTGTTTCGTACTCCGATGGATTTGAACTATGTGCAAACTGTGATGCATCTTATGGACATGTATGCTAAACTATTACGATCTTGGCTGAAGTTGAAATGATTTGAAATCCTTCAATATTTCCGGACTACTGGGTTTGTACGAGCTTAAGTACATGTTAATCTTTGCGCAAGTGAAGGGTTATGTGCTTAATCTGGTATAAATTGGTCGGTTCTGTCACACCTTCTCTGTTCGTGACCGGACTCACAGGCACAGTGCGTCCGGTCACAATACACGGTGTGTCCGGTCAGCTCAAAACAGCGATGAACAGTAGCAGTGACGCGTCCAGTCAAGCAAAGCTGATGTGTCCGGTCAATTCCGTGAAAAGCAACTCGCTGGCACTTCAACGATCGGATGCACAGAGTCAGCGTCCGGTCGTTGAGCAACGTGCGTCCGGTCACCCCGAAAATGCGAAGTTCATCCACCGATTCGCCTCGATCTCACCCAAAACAAAACCACGAAGGTTCAAACTTGGTGAGGAGAGTCACAAGGAGGATAGTGAGCTACTCCTAGGAGATCATGGCTTGAACCTATCTCCAAATTGATGAATCGAAGAAGTTTGGGAAAGAAGAGAAGAACACGATCCGAAAATGAAATTCGATCGATCTCCTAGCTCGTGAAGTTAGAGGAGAATTCCTTTGGTGAAAAGAAGCGCCTCACGATCTAGAATTAGCTGGTTCAAATGGAATCAAAAACCAACACTCGGAGAGGAAGAACGATGCCAATCTCCGAGAGGGAAGACAACAAAACCGTGAAGAACTCAACACAAAGACACGAATCGATCATGATTTCAACTGTGTCTCGAACCCACGAGACAAGAGGTGAGATTACGGTCTCACTTCCTCAAAATCTCTAGTACACAGAGGTATTGCACACTATGCGGATCACAGGCAGCGAGGTATGATTAGAACCTAAGCAAAAACTAGAGAGAGATAGCTCAGGCAATTGTGGCTGCAAGGATGGAATGAGAGGAGGGGCGCCTCCCTTATTTATAGCCTAAGTACAATAGTCCCCTTCTACCCCTAGATACAAGTGCGAATAGGCCAACCCTAGGGGTATCCCGGTCCAACTCTGATGAGTTTTGATCCGACGGCCAGGCGCCTTCCTCATCCTTAGCTTCGCCTCGACGCAAGCCTTAGGATGCCGCCACGTGCCGTTCTGTCGACCGCCATGCCTTCCTCGTGGATAGCTTCGCCGCCGCGCCAACCTCTCCACGCCGCCACGCGTCGACCGTCCTTTTTGGACCTCCCCCCCGGTTTTGAGGCTGAAACCGGCAAACCTGTCCTCCGGCCAAGTTTTGTGGCCCAAACTCAGAAACCCGCCAGCCCAGGTTTTGAGGCCCAAACCTTGAAACCGTCCTCACCGAGTTTTGAGGCCCAAACTCGGAAACCCGCCACCCCGAGTTTAGAGGCCCAAACTCGGAAACCGTCGAGCGTAGTTTTTCGAGGCTCAACTACCAAACCCACGCCATAGACGGGATGTGTTTCGCACACCCCGAGTTCTGGCACCGATGTCGGAGCATGTCCAGCCTCCACACCGGGCACAGTGCATTCGCCTTCCTTCTCGGCCTCCCGCCAAGTGTCACGACGCCATCACCTTCCTCCCGACTCGGCCGATGCACCGCACATCCCCATGTGCTCTTGCTCGCCAATGCCACGTGCCAGCTACCACAGCTGGTCCTCAGGTCTCCCTGTCCGTCAGTCCAAGCCTCACGTCCGCCCTTCACCGCTCCCGGTCCATTGGCACGACACGTCTCTACTTGACCTTCACCTCACCTTCGACCACTGTCTCCGAGCTTCGCACCTACACATCAACACGACCAAGAGACATGTTGCCCGTTGACCGATCACTCATCACTCAGGAAGGGAACCACAAGGGCACATATCAACCTTGTGTTCGCAAGGGAATTCGATGACGATGGTAACCCGTTCGGAGCTTTGGAAGTAGTGGCGCAGTTTTCGGGCAGTGATGAGTACCGCGTAGAGGAGCTTCTGTACTTGGGGATATCGAGTCTTGGAGTCGTTCAACACCTCGCTAATGAAGTAGCATGGCCGCTGGACGGGGTAGGAGTGGCCGACTTCCTCGCGTTCAACGACGATGATGGAACTGGCGACCCGATTTGTGGCAGCGATGTAGAGCAGCAAAGGCTCCTTCTCCTTAGGTGCGGCGAGCATAGGAGGCTGGGTGAGGTACTTCTTTAGGTCGGAGAAGGCGCGATCGACTTTAGCATCCCAGACGAACTTCTCGCCTGCCTTGAGGAGCTTGAAGAAGGGTAGCCCCTTTTCGCCGAGCCTGGAGATGAAACGACTGAGGGACGCCATGCACCCGGTGAGCTTCTGGATGTCCTTCACGTTGGAGGGAGGCCGCATGCGGAGGACAACCAAAGTCTTGTCGGGGTTTGGGCGAATGCCGTCGCGGCTGATGATGTTGCCGTGGAGGTTTCCGGACGACACGCCGAAGATGCACTTGTTGGGGTTGAGCTTCCACTGGAATCTATTGAGAGCCTTGAAGGTTGCCTCGAGGTCGGTGATGAGCGTATCGACGATGCGGGTTTTGACGATGATGTCATTGACGTAGGCCTCCACCTTCTCGGGGATGAGGTACTTCACGCAATCCTGGATTGCACGCTGGTATGTAGCTCCAGCATTTTTTAGTTCGAACGACATGGTGGTGTAGTAGTAGGCGCCGAAGGGCGTGATGAATGCTATTTTGATCTGGTCCGCCACCTTCAGAGCGATTGGGTGGTAGCCGGAGTAGCAGTCGAGGAAGGAGAGGAGTTCGCACCCGGCGGTGGAGTCGACGACCTCGTCGATGCGAGGGAGGAGGAAGGGGTCTTTAGGGCAATGCTTATTGAGGTCGGTGTAGTCAACGCACATACGCCATTCTTTATTCTTTTTGAGTACAAGGACCGAATTGGCCAACCAATCAGGATGATACACCTCTTTGATAAAACCGACAGCTAGGAGTCGGATAAGCTCTACCCTAATTGCCTGCTTCCTATCTGGCGCGAAGCGACAAAGCTTTTGGCGAACTGGCTTGGTAGTCGCGGAGACGTTCAAGGAGTGCTCGACGAACTTCTGTGGAACTCCGGGCATGTCCGCTGGCTTCCAGGCGAACACATCGACGTTGCTCCGTAGGAAGCTGACGAGCGCGTCTTCCTATTTGGGGTCAAGGTTGGTGCCGATGATGGCAGTCTTCTCCAGAGCTCCGTCCACCAGGGCCACCTGCTTCGTGTCCTTTGACTTCTTGTTGGAGCACTGGTCGGAGGTCTCTAGGATCTCCAGATCTTCGGGGCGAAGCTTGGCGGCGTTGGCGATGCACTCCTGGGCACCTTCGATTTGCTGGCGTGTCTCCGTGGAGTTGATGGTCTCCTGCTCGCACTCGTATGCCACCTGGAGGTTTGCCCCAAGGCTGAGGATCCCTTTCTTTGTTGGAATCTTGAGCACGAGATAGGCGTAGTGTGGAACAGCCATAAGCTTGGAGAGCACCGGACGACCGAGGATGGAGTGGTAAGCAGTGTCGAAGTCGGCGACGATGAAGGTGATGTACTCCTCGCGGAAGTGGTCGGGCATGCCGAACTACACTGGAAGTGTGATCTGCCCGACGGGCATGGAAGGCTTCCCGGGCATGATACCCCAGAATGGAAAGTTCACCGGGAAAAGGTCCCGCTTGGAGTAGTCAAGCTCGCGGAAGGCCAATGCGAAGATGATGTTGAGGGCGCTCCCACCGTCGACGAGGACCTTCCTGTAGCGGCAGTTGGAGATCACCGGGTCGATGACGAGGGGGAAGCGTCCGGGATACTTGTCGTCCGACCACTGGCCCTCCTTGGAAAAGGTGATGGGGCGTTCCGACCATTCGAGGTAGCGGACGTTGGCAGGATCATCGGTGATGGCCGCCATGGAGGCGATGTCTCAGTGAACTTGGTGCCATTTTTGCTCGCTCTCGATGATGATATTGCCACCAAAGATGGAGAGTGTCCTCACGGGTGCTCGGAAGGCAGGCTCCTGAGTGTCGACGTCCTTGTCCTTGTCATTGTCGTTTCGTGGCCGCTTCTCATCACTTCCACGTACGTTGCGGGTGATGATGTCATAGTCGCGCATGGCGTGCTTAGCGTTCTTGTGGAGAGGACAGGGGCTGTTGAGGAGCTTCTCATACTCATTGTCATACGTGCGCTTCGAACGAGCGTTGGTGTTGGCGATGTAGCGGTTGTCACGCCGACGAAGATCCGACCTTTGGTGAGAAGACTCTGGGCGATCATGGCGGCGGTCCCGATTGTCGCGACGATCACGTTGTCCAGAGTGGTGGTCGCATCCTCCGTTGCGCCATTCATCGCAGCGTTCATCATCGCGACGGCGTTCCTGGGATCATGATCGGCGACGTGGGCGCTCATGATGACGATGAGCATTGTCAGCGTCGGCGTAGGAGTTGGCGATCGTCATCAGTTCGGTGACCGTGGCCACCTTCTTGCAGATGATCTTATCGTGAAGCTCCTTATGGCGTAGACTGTTGGAGAAGGTGGAGATGGCCTCTGCATCGGCGATCTCCGGCATCATCAGCCGCATGTTGGAGAAGCGACGGATGTAGCTTTAGAGGCTTTCATCATGATCCTGGTGGACGTTTTGGAGATCATACCGCGTCCTTGGTTGTATACAGGTGGCGTTGTATGTCTTGACGAAGACTTCCTTCAACTCCTCCCAAGTGTCGATGGAGTTTTCGGCAAGCTTGTGGAGCCAGCTGTTGGCCGAAGAAGACAGCATGACGGGGAGGTACTTGGCCATCACGTCAGATCCTCCACCAGCCGCTTGAATGGCGATTTCGTACGTGGTTATCCACTGTTCTGGATTGGCCTTCCCATAGTACTTGTCCATCGTGTTGACCTTGAAGCCCTGAGGCCATTGGACGGCGCGTAGCCGAGCGGTGAAGGGGCGAGGCCCTGTCGAAGCGTCGTGAGCCAGAGCCCGATGGGCGGGGCGGTTGCCTTGAGAGACTTCATGATCACGACGCATGGCGATGGCCTCCTATGAGAATGGTGCGGATTCGGAGGGGTCCTACTGTATGAAGAGCCGGAGGGAGAAGGATGACGCCCTTTCTCGTTGCACTGCACCGCGACAGCCTTGACGTGAGCGACGACCTTCCGGAGCTCCGGGGTGATGGGGAACTTGGAGAGCTCGTTGACGACGACGGCGAGATTGGCGCTTGGGGTCGGGTAGACGGGCTGATCGTCCACCTTGTCAAACTCGTAAATGAGGTCGCGGCCTCCGATGTTCTCCCACTCTCGGTGTTCCCGGTCACGTTGTTCGTCGTCGCGGCATTCCCGATCGTGGCGCTCCTGGTCGCGCCATTCGTCGTCACGTCGACGCTGTCGATCGATGTTGCGTTGCTCCCGGTTGTCACGTTTGGCGTCCGTCTCGTTCGGTTGTGGAGCGCTGTCGGCGGAGATGTTGAAGATGACGCCCCCATGATATGACGGAAAGTCGATGCCGGAGTCAGTGGAGACGATGGTAGTAGTCTGCGTGGAGATGAAGTCGTACGTCGTGGGAGATCCGGATGCTGAAGTCGCCGAGATGGTGTCGCCGGAGATTTCGTGAAGTGTCACCATGCCGATGAGTGGAGCCGTGGTCGCCTGGTTGCATGGGCTGGTTGGAACCACCTGGTCGGAGCTGAAGGACTGGAGCTGGTCGGAGAGTTGCTATAGCGCCTGGTGCTGGAACGTAGAAGCCGCGCCGCGTAATCCTGGGCATGGAGGTCGCTGATGAGGCGTGACGATGAGCCGGATGCAGATCCGATCTGGGGCGGTGTTGACATCTCTTAGCATCACTTCAGATAACGGCGCTAGAAATGCAGGTAGACAAATCTAACAACATTACCTTTAATGCTAGGCTGTCACCACTAGCAGCAACACTAGAGATGTGGATGATATTTATGATCTTGCCCTTATAAAATATGAAATAAGATTATCTGCAAGCGCATAGATAAAATACATCCGTTGTAGCATTTCACCAAGGAAAGAGTTTCCAAGGTATCGTTTATTTATAACGGAGCAATGCATATCATTAGTCATTCGAGTGACAGGAGATAAACATCTACAACTATGACACACACATGTATGATTATGATAAGAGTTCCACTAGATCTATACTCAACACAAGAATCAATCAAGAATGATAAATAAGATAAATGTAATAGAACAGAGTAAACCATATAAAAGAGTTCCAACAGAGCATTCTCACCCAAGGTCGGATCACAGCCAAAACTAGAAAGAGACAGATTAACTTCCTAACATGGTTCTAACTATAGGTCATAGACTACATCAATTAGTGCAATTATGTTTAGCAATCATGATTAGAGTAACTTATATTTATACGCAGGAGACATCACGCATGGAGGATCAGATCCAGAGTCTATCACCTCCGGGTGACCAGGTCTTACTTGGCCTATATTCGAGGAGTGGACTAAAAAGGACTCAACAAAGCTATAATAGTCACCCTCACGATCTACCACTTGCTGGCCCGGAATATAGGGTGCATTCGCAGGTAAACAATGTATAAGCACCACGCTTACACAATGTTGACCACTCACCCCGCGATCGACAGAATAAGCGCTATACGAACAAGAGCATAAACATAAAGATACCCTAGCTATGCTAGACATATAATCAAAGTAGACGATGAACATTATAATTATGAACACGAAATAGTAACAAGTCATAACATGTATCAACTAGAACATAAACTAGAAGAAGAATAAGAACTAGATGAACAATTAGAAGTAGATTAGAACACAGAGATGAACTAGAGAGGTAATTAGAACTAGATTAGAACACAGAGATGAACTAGAGAGATTGGAAGATGAACTAGAACACAATTAGAACACAAGATAATGAACTAGAAGACAATTAGATAATTAGAATAACAATGTTGATACAAGAGAGAAGACAAGGCTAATTACCTAGCTTCTCCTGACTAGATCCGGAATCCGAGCTTCCCTCGACTCTTCTAATTCTATTCTAGCTACGCCCTTGGATGGTGGAGCTCCTGGTTGTCTAGGCTACCTCTACTCTAAACGATTGATCTATGCTATGAGATATGATTTGATCTGGTGGTCTTGTGATGCTTCAGGATGGGGGGTCTCGGGTTTCTTATATAGCCCGGTGGGATGAACCGCAGCCCTTGAATCAAACCGACGTTGAACAACGACCAAGATACAAAGTAGAGGTCGGTTAGGTCACGTCGCACGAAGGAGGAGGGGCTTCCATGTGGGCCCAGGCTAGCCGGCCTAGGGTTGAGGGAGGCCGGCCGGCCTCCCCATAGCGCCGCCTGTCTCTTCCTTTGTCCACAAGTCTTCTAACACCTTCGTTGTTTGTCTTGAGTCCTTGTTCGGTTGGTTTGCGCAACGAGTCTTGGCGTGGAAGGATTCCTTGTCGTCTTCTTTCTGTCTGGTCCCTGGATATCTCTGGTATTCTGTAGATGTTGGAATCTTGTCTGTTACACCCCTGATCTTCATATGGATAAGGCTTCTAGAGGGTTCCAGAGTCTTCCTGGTCGTATTCATCGAGGACTCTTGCTCCGGGACTCTAAATATGGCAAGTGGCATGTCCGTTGCGATCGTCTCGACGAGCTTGTCTCACTGGTGTGCTCTGATTCTTCACTTGAGATACTTTCTTATGATGAAATATTGAATATCCTGCAAAACAAGTGAGAACTACACAACTCGTGGAACTCGTTAGAATCAAACCCTATAGCTATACTCTTTGGATCATTGCGGGTCATTAATGAGGTTAGTTGACGGTTTAAAATAGGAGTTATCTACCATCAACAAGTTCCCCCAAGCTTAACCTTTGCTAGTCCCTTAGCAAACATTTAGTTGATATATTATGATGGATCAGGAGTTGCTACTATGCTTTCACGCCTCAAAAGTACACAAGTGTTCAAACAAAATTTTCCTCCAAATTAGAATCAACCGTTTCAACATTCAAACTTACCTCTTACCTTCAATTGTGGTGCTTATAGCTTTCACCTGGGTCTTGAGCAATTTGAAAAGCAGAACGATCAAGTTAAACACTATGTCTCAAGTTCTTCGATCTACCTTTATTCTGGAGTTTTGTAAAGGTTCTCAAAATAAAACTCAGAGATTCCTTCATATGATCCTTTCAAGTCTCTCATTTATGGTACTTGTGGATTCCTCTCCAAGGAAGTGAATGTTGTGCCTTCTCTCACCCTATAACTAATAAGCTTTTTGTGGAGTTCATAGGTGGGAGTCAACCTGTACATACTTACATAGCATATATTGTAAAGTCAAAGCATGGATCCAGAGAAACTTGGCATACAATCAAATCAAGATGTGCATGTGTGTGGACCTATATGTGGAATGGATATGTATGGTGGAACAGTGGTGGTAAACAAGTGTGAGGGTGAAAACACAGTGATGATGATGATGGATATAGATAACGGGTGTAGACCTTTACTTACTTTACTCCTTGTAGATACTTCTCTCTTGTATAACTTCTGGTAGAGACAACATGGGCTATCATCTTCTTTTTTTAAGGTGGGTATCGAAATACCCCTAATTCTACTGTCGGACACTTGTCCATTTTTTCATTTCTCTTTTTCTATCTTTTTTTATATTTTAGGTAACTTTTGCATAACCCATGTATATTTTCGCAGCATAAAGAGATAACAATGATAACTTGGAGTATTTAAGAATGGCAATGAAGGCATAAAAAGGTCATATATATGAAGGGAAATATTTTTGGTTGTTCACTCCCAGTGTAGAAGTGAAACATTTTTGAGTGGATCTAATGGAAGGCATGTTGTTGCGTACTCCCAGTGTAGGAGTAGCATATATGGGTGGTGTGTACGTGATCTTGATTTTAACTATATGACGAGTCTCTAAGGGTCAACACGATTTGATAATACTCAATGCATATGCAAGCAGTAAATATAAAGAGTGGACTTCCTAGTCTAATAGGCATGTATATCAGGTTGTGGTAGGAATTTCAAACACTCATCATAGAGGATCTCATCATGTAACATTTTTAAGTTTTCAAAAGATAAATCTCCAAAACTCTAGTATCACTAGGAACAAGATAAATAGCAGTTCAACCTTTTCATATCATACTCGTCAAACACCTAGACTTAAGTTAAAACTTTTGCAACCCACAAGTCTCAGATTCAAAGTAAATTCTCATGTTAAAACAATCTCATCCAAAACTCGGGAAAATTCAAGACTGAACACTAGGCACTTGAAAAGAATTATGACAGAGCAACTATTCATCATTTCCATCCAGATTAATTTTATTATCCTAGAGCTCAATTATTTCAGGGCAAGCTTTTATTCTAGATCATCATTATTCTTTTTATTGACTCTAATATTAAACACACACACACTCTAATATATAATATAAAATATATAAAGACTAATAATATATAGAGGCTAATATTAATAGTAATAATAATAATAGCAATAGTAACATACCTTAATAGCGAAGATAACGGAGGTGCGTCTCCCCCAAGCTAATCCCTTCGATAGCGTCGAGCCTTCATGTGCCCGAATATTTTTGTTCTTTTTCTTTTTTAAGGGTGAGCCTTCATGTGCTCACATATTTTTGGGGTTTTTGTTTTTATGAGTGAGCCTTCATGTGCTCACATAATTTTGATGTTTTCTGTTTTTAAATAAAATTTGAAAATAGATATATTACCTCAGATAACGGGGGAGCCTTTTCCCCCAAGCTAGATGCTTGTGTGTTTGTTTTTTTGGTAGCGTCGATACACTTCACTCCTCTGGTCCTTAATGGAAAGTTGTTTGTTTCGTCTCTCCAGAGTGGATGAAGTTATCTGGCCTTCTCATTGATTCTGCTAAACTCAAATAGACAACAAAGCTCATGGAATTGATTAAGCGTTAGTGGTAAAACCATTTATGTCTTCTCGAGCCTTATAGATGTTTAAGCAAGCATGATTCGATAAGAGTTTAATATATATATTTTTTGGATTTTCTATTTTATATGCAGATGCAAAAAGTAGGAAACATTTTTTGTGCCTCCACAGTAAACAATTGAATTATTCATATGGGGCTTATAGAGTTTTTTATTTTTAAATGCAATAATGCAATATGATTGTTTTTATTTTCTTTTCTAATGCAATGCAGAAATAAAAATGCTTATGGATGATGCAAATATTAAATATGATGATGCAGTAAATGATTAAGAATTAAATATGCTAAATATGCAGAAAAGTAAATATGAGGATAACTACCGATTTTACCTTTTGGCGAAGGTTCGGATATTTAGGTCCGACGAACCGGACATTCCCTTGGTTCAGACCTCCCAAGGTGTGTCAGACGTTTGGAAAGTTGTTTCTAGTTTTTCCTCTTTAGGTGCTGTCTTTTTCTTCCATATTTTCTTGGTCTGAGTCTTTACTTCATGTTGTTCACTGTCTTGAGGTGTCTCTTCTTCTCTCTTCTCTGGGATAGTGTCACTAGCTTCTTCTCCGTGATTGGCCTCTCCATTCTTGATGGCTTGTCTTCTTTGGCGTTGATAGCGGCGTCTTTCACTTCTACTCTTCTTAGATTCTTCATTGGGTATGTAGTTAATGAAGTAGCATCGTACCTTCTCTCCAGGAAAGTGAAAATGGATCTCCCCTTGCTTTATATAGATAATTGCACTCGTAGTGTACAAGAACGGTCTTCCTAGGATGAAGTGGACATCATCGTCTTCTCCCATGTCGAGAACCAAGAAGTCTGTCAGGACTTCATAACCTCTAATTCTGACTACGACGTCTTCCACTATTCCTTCCGGAAATCGGACTGTTTGGTCGGCTAGCCTTACCTTCAAGTATGTTAGTTCTAGTCGTGCATCATGAAATAAATGTTTATATGTTACCGTAGACATGATGTTGACACTTGAGCCGATGTCGCATAATGTTTTGTAGAAGGTGCTCTCCTTGATCATGCAGTCGATAGTAGGTACTCCTGGATCGTACAACTTCTCAAGGCATAGTGGAGGTTGAGTGGTGTCTTGTGGTGGTTCAACAGTGTTGACCATCCATACTGGTTCTTGCTCTTGTGGCTTCATCTTGTTCCTCCTCCTTCTATTGTTATTCTTCTTCTTCGGGGCAGCAGGTGCATCCTCATACTCATATGGTGACTGTGGGTGTACACGAGTCTTGAGTGTGCGATTCTTGAAACTAAACCTCTCCTTCCTATTATTGATCATGAAGCAGATCTTGGCGCTTTCGGTGTAGATGATGGCTTTAGTTGTACTTAGGAATGGTCTTCCCAAGATAATGGGTGCTCTTTCATCTCGTCCAGTTTCCACTATCACAAAATCTACTAGGACATAAGAGTGTCCAACTTATACTTGAACATCTTCAAGGATTCCTTTAGGATAGCACAGTGTCTGATCTGCAAGCTGCAAACACATGGTTGTGTACAACAATGGTTGACCATGAATTTTCTCATAGATTACCTTAGGCATAATGTTGACACTTGCTCCAAGATCACAGACGGCTTCGTCAAAGGTATGGGGTCCAATGGTGATCGGGATAACAGGTCTCCCTGGATCTCCTTTCTTCTCGGGCAGATTCTCATCTCCCCACCCTCTGTACTTTGGCCTTGACAGAGCTGTGAAGTAATCTCCTGCATTGAAAATGTCTACAAGATTTGTAGTTTCTAATTCTTCCGAATTCCCCAGAATCTTACCTTTTTCGGTCACAGGTACAGAAGCGGCTAGCTGAGAAATTTGTGATTCTATTTTCTTATTAAAGCTAAGTTGATTCTTAATAGCAGAAGTAAAGCTTTCCATTCTATTATTAATAGTTTCAAGTATTTTATCATTGGAAGCTATCTTTCTAGACATATTATCAATAACTTTATTTTGATTAACAATCATTTCTCTTAAAGGCGGTTGGTTGAAGTTGTTACCTTGGTAGTTACCTGAGTTGTTACCTTGGTAGTTGGGCCTCTGTTGCTGATTCCATCCTTGATTCTATTGAGGACGATAGTTGTTGTTGTTGTTGATGTAGTTCACATCCTCTTGGACTTCAGGACAGTTGCTTCTTGTGTGGCCAGTGCCTCCACACTCTTCACAAGTCATGCGAGAATCATGGATGTGCATGACTTCCTTCTTCTCTTGGTGTCGTTCGTCGAGCTTCTTAATCAGTAGGTCTGTTGACATTAATTAACTCTTATTATTAAAGGTCAATTAAACATGAAAATGGATAAAAACATAAATTCCACCTCAGTATAGGGTTTAAAACTAATGAATTCCACGAGTTTTGGTGAATTGTGAATCTGTAAGGATTAAACAGGAAAACGACCCTCAATTGCTTCCTCTAGAAGGAAACCAACAGGAGATAACGCAACCGCCAAGTCAGGAATACTCCAGAAGACTCTAGAGAACACCTGAAGACTTCACGAGGCGGGGCACCCCGAGCCACCTCCAAGTGGGACCGACCGGTTGGTGGGCCCCACTGGTCGGTGGGTCCAGGGAGCCGCCGGCCTCCCCCTTCTAGAACCTTCCTCTACCGCCTCTTAGGATCCATCTCAGCCCTACGTGAAGTCGGTTTGATCTAACGACCGCGGTTGATCCCTCAGGGCTATATATACAGGCCCCCAGGCCCCAGGGAAGAACAAGTCTCTCTTCAGAAAAGTCTACGCCTCATTTAGAAACCCTAGAAGAAGACTTCAAGAACCAGCTTTCAAGTAGAAGACTAGATACCCCTCTACTTTAGGTTTAGAACCTAGTCTTATACTAGAACTAGAAGAGAGAGAGAGAGAGAGAGAGAGAGAGAGAGAGAGGAAGAGATCAAGAACAAGCTCTGGCCTATCGGATCAACTTCTTCATCTTGTACCTGCGGATTCAAGTTCATCTTCAACTTGTTTCAGCGATTGTTTCGGTAATCAACGTCTATATTTAAGTTTGAGCCATTGTTCTTATTATTCTTAAGGTTTATGACTCTCTTTTGAGTACTTTAATTCTAGTTGCGCTAGAGTTAGAGTAGTTGGATAGTGTAAGCATGGTGCTTAGACTTGATAGCTCATAATTGCCTCCTATAACGCCGGTAGTAGTGGTTGTTCGCAAGGGTGACTCTTATAGCCTTGTTGATTCTTCTATAGTCCACTTACCCGTGTGTAGGATCGGTAGGATTATATATTTGCATAAAAGACTCATACTTTGTTTGTGACCTTTTATGGCAACTTCCCCACTAAGAATAATATAAACATATCACTCTTAAATTTGAATTAGATAGCCTTAGTGATCAACTCTATACTTCTAGATTCTCCGTCCTTGTTAGCTACTCAGGGGATAGACTTTAAGACTTAACACTATCTATTCCTTTGGGTTCGATATTAAAACTGAGTTACTTCGGCGAAGTGCTACATTGGTAGATTTTATCTGTGCGCTTGCGGATAAAGTAGAGTGTGCGTTAATTTATACCAACAAGGTCCATTTGAGCAGACAACATGTCTACTTCCTTGAGTTGATGCATTCCTCCTCTCTTCTTCAGTTGAGTGCGTTCTTTGTTCCATCCTTGGTTGGAAGCTATCTTCTCAACGAGAGCAGTGGCCTCTTTGATAGTGAGTGACAAGAACGATCCTCCAGCAGCTGCATCAATATTATCACGGGCACTCGAAGTGAGCCCATGGTAGAATGTATACATAAGTAACCAATTCTCCATCCCGTGGTGTGGGCATTCTGATATGTTATCTTGAAAGCGTTCCCATGCCTCAGGGACAGATTCATCATACTGCTGCTGAAAAGTTGAAATCTTTGCTCGTAGGGCATTTGTCTTGCCTACGGGGAAGAACTTTGCTAGGAAAGCAGTGGAGCAGGTCTCCCATGTATTGTTTTTGTCTTTGTTGGAGTAGAACCATTGATTCGCTCTTCCCAATAGTGAGAATGGGAATTGGTGGAGGTAGATGGCGTCCTTAGTGACTCCATTGATAGTGAAGGTGTTGCAGATCTCTAGGAAGTGTTGGAGATGGACACTTGCATCTTCATGTGCTTTCCCACAAAACTGGTTGGCTTGCACCTTGTTCATCAGAGATGGCTTGAGTTCGAATCCCTCGGTTCCAATATTGACTGCTGGTCTAGTCCTGATGTTGGAGTGGTTGGCGCAGAGAATTCGCAGAGAGTCTTGTCAGCCATGTCTTCTAACACTGGTGTTGAGCTTCTTGCCTGAGTGTCTTCGGTCAACGTGGTTGGTGGTTTCCTGAGCTTGGCGTTGGCTTTGGCTTTTCGGATCAAAACTTCAGGATCGTCAACGTAGTTTTCCGGTCAATCAAATCCAGTCATACATCACCCTGCAATAAGATATTCAAGAAACTAGACAAAAGACAGGGTGAGCCTGTTTGAGAAAAGATCAATAGTGTGTCTCGATTATCATAAACATGTGTGTACAGTTGTTCCTATGTATTCAACTTATATCCTATTATCTCCTGGTCTTAACTTAGAAACTCGTATAACGCAACGAATGGCTCCGGTAATGGGATTTCCTTAAGGGATTGCCCAAACATCGGGGAATCTGCTTTGGAATCACACATTCAATTCCCCGGCAACGGCGTCAGAAATGCTTGTTGACATCTCTTAGCATCACTTCAGATAACGGCGCAAGAAATGCAGGTAGACAAATCTAACAACATTACCTTTAACGCTAGGCTGTCACCACTAGCAGCAACACTAGAGATGTGGATGATATTTATGATCTTGCCCTTATAAAATATGAAATAAGATTATCCGCAAGCGCATAGATAAAATACATCCATTGTAGCATTTCACCAAGGAAAGAGTTTCCAAGGTATCGTTTATTTATAACAGAGCAATGCATATCGTTAGTCATTTGAGTGACAGGAGATAAACATCTACAACTATGACACACACATGTATGATTATGATAAGAGTTCCACTAGATCTATACTCAACACAGGAATCAATCAAGAATGATAAATAAGATAAATGTAATAGAACTGTCGGTGGTACAAAAAAGGGGTACCCCCAATCAACGCAAATACCCAAACGCCCAATCCCCGACTCGCCCGAGCCCTCCCAGCCTGGCCTCGGCGAGTGCTTTCTCCACCTCGCCCGAGCCCGCTAAGCCAGGCCTCGGACGAGCGCGAGCGCTCTAATCTCCGTCTCGCCCGAGCCCTCCCAGCCAGGCCTCGGGCGCACGCTCTATCTCCCGTCTCGCCCGAGACCCTCCCAGCCGGCCTCGCGAACCGCTATCTCCCCGTCTGCGCCCGACCTCCCGGCCCGGCTCGGGCGAACTCCGCTCCTTCCTCCCGCCTCGCCCGAGCCCGCTGAGCCAGGCCTCGGGCGAACGCGATCGCTCTCCGTCTCGCCCGAGCCCTACAGACCTCGAGCGAGCACGCTCCCACACCTCGAGCCCTATCGCATGGACCTCGAGTGGTACAGACAGCTGTACCAGCCCCACACACGCATTTAATGCCTTCACCTACTCCGGTCATGTCCACTGGAGCACAGCACGTACCACAGTAACTCGGTGTAAAGGTCAAGTCTCGTTTTCACCACAAGCATGGGCGAAAGGGCACCAGTACAGCACTATTCGACCATACCATGCACTGTAGCTCCTCGAGGCCGGCTCCGCGTCCCTCGAGCCTGCACTGTAGTCCCTCGAGGCCGGCTCCGCGCCCCTCGAGCCTGCACTGTAGTCCCTCGAGGCCGGCTCCACGCCCTCGAGCCATACACAGTAAAACCTCGAGGCCGCTCCGCGCCCCTCGAGCGTGCACTGTAACACCTCGAGGTCGGCTTTGCGCCCTTCGAGCCCTAAATACTTTCATACTATTGGAGGACAGGTACCCCAAGACCCGGAGGGACCTCACCGCGTACTGTACATTCCGGGATGGGTGCTGTACGGCTCCCGCCTTGTCACGCCCCCACGTCCGCGCCCAGGAGGGAAGCCACGACTCAAGGACGCCTCAACAGCGACGATCACATCGGCTCCAGTGACCCCGACAAGACAAGAGTTCCTGCCTTCTCCGCATAGGGCACCATGCGCCCCGACATCTGTAATACTTTTTTGTAACCCTAGCCACCCCTTGCTCTATAAAAGGGGACGCTAGGGCCCTCATCCAGGAGGACGAACAGAACACACGAGTCCACGCACAAACACGAGTCCGGACCCGGTCCACGCTCACTGAGCTTGTATTCTCCCCTGTACAAGCACTTAGGTGCAAATAATACAAGAACACCTCCCCCCGCTGGACGTAGGGCCTTCTTTGCCCGAACCAGGATAAATCCTTGTGTCCCCTTGCATCACCATCCAGGAAGAGAAGCACGCGATCATATTACTCGTTGGTGTGATATACCCCGGGTACGAAACACCGACAGTTGGCGCGCCAGGTAGGGGACTTCGCGTGTCCGAGCCGTTTCTCGTTGATTCTTGGATGGCTTCATCCCCTCTTCCGTTCTCGGCTGGTGCCATCGTCTGGTTCGGGAGCCTCGAGTTCCTGGCCACAGGCAACGGCAACGAGCTGACTCTGCTCTCCACGGAGGGCCTGAGCGGAGAACGCGTCACGCCACCCCGCGGGGGGGCGCGACGCGTCACCCGCACCACCACGCGTCGCCACATCGCGAGCGGCGTCGTCGTCACCGTCATCGCCGGGCGCAGGCGGTACCCGCGGCAAACTCCTGCGACCCTGTAGCCGGTGCAGGGTCCCCAAGGGGAAACCAGCCCGGCGTGCGGCCGGAGGAAACCTCCAGGGCGCACCCACGCCCGCCGAGCGACTTCGCATTCGTCATACGTACGGACCAGGAACCAGGCCAGAGGCCTCCGAGCCGAGCGCCGCCGACGCCATTCAGCCTCCTCCCGCGCGGGGTCGCGCCGCGCTTGGCGCCAGCGGCTCCCGGTCGGCCTCGACCGCTCAGCGGCTGTGCACGCCCACCGCCGCGACGGGCGCCATCAGGACCAGGCGATGGCGGACCGGGGCAGCGTCCGGGCACGCTGCTGCAGGCCATGGCCAGCCTGGAGATCGTCCACCCCGCGCGCGTCAACCGCGACTCTTTGCCAGCCTTCGAGCCACCTCGGCGATCCACCGTCGGAGAATGGCACCGCGAGCTGCGATCCCAGCATTTGCCAAGACGGCACGCCGTCGACGGCTCCGGCTCCGACGAATACGACTACCACGACCTCGACTTCTGGGATCCCACCAGGGAGTGCTTTCAACTCGAGGGGGTCGCGTGCGATACCGAGGACGAGGGCGATGACGGCAGACCAGCGCTCGATCTAGAAGGCCCCAGCGACGTGGCCGCGGCAGGCGGGTCACGCGTTCAAAGGAGGGACGAACCTCTGGCACAGCTATGTCACCTCAGCACGACGACGGCCGGGCGGCACAACTCGCGCAGGTGCAAGAGGCAATCACCAAAGCCGAGGAGGAACGGCGACACCTGCTGCAGCTCCGGCAAACCCTGATGCAGGAGCCACCCCAGCCTCGAGGAGCCGGAGCTCGAGGCCGGGCTCGAGAGGTCCACCGACGGATCCTCGAGGACGGGGCACCAGTGCGCCCCGAGGTATGTTTCCCACGAGCCGGCCAGAACGTGGTGGCGGCGGCGATGATGCTCCGTGAACTGCCCGCCGTCTCCAACCCCGACGCCAGGCGCATGCTCGGAGAAATGAAAAACCTCCTTGAGACAGCCGCGGTACAGCAGGCCGAGAGCTCGGCGTCGCGCCGACGCGAAGCAGCCTCGGGGAACCAGCAGACACGCCCCGCGAAGCTCGCGAGGCATCCGTCCACCAGCCGGACGCCTCTCGAGCCAGGCCAGTCCGCGAACGGATCGTCGACAACCGGCCGCCTCGAGACCCCAACGACGCCCGCAACGACATCAATCGGCGGCGCAAGGACAAGGGGGCCCAAGAGCGTGGCTATAGCGCCCATCGGGGGGGGCGCTACGACAGCGACGAGGACCGGCAGGTCCTCGAGCCCCCGGGCCCCCGAGTCTTCAGCCGAGCCATCCGCAGCTCAACCCTCCCCGACCGCTTCCGACCGCCTACCAACATCGTGAAGTACGACGGGGAGGTCGAGCCCAAGCTCTGGCTCTCGGACTTCCGCCTTGGCTGTCAACTGGGCGGAGCAAAGAACGACGACCGCGTGATCATACGACAACTCCCACTCTACCTCTCGGACACCGCCCGCCGGTGGCTCGAGGGGCTCCCGCCGGATCGGATCCATGACTGGGCCGACCTAGTCAGGGTCTTCGATGGGAACTTCAAGGGGACCTGCGTGCGCCCAGGCAACCCCTGGGACCTACGGCGTTGCAGACAGGCGGCGGACGAGCCCCTCCGCGACTTTGCTCGACGTTTCTCGAAACAGCGTCTCGAGCTCCCCCACGTACCTGACGAGGACGTCATCTCAGCATTCCTCGCGGGCACGACCTGCCAAAAGCTTGTTCATGAGCTAGGACGCTACCGTCCGGGACGGTCGAGGACCTGATGGATCGCGTCACCAGCTTTGCTTCGGGCGACGAAGCAGTGGGGGCCTTCTTTGGCCGTTCCACGGACAAAGGCAAGGCGGTGATCGTACCGGAGGCTCCAACAAGGCGACGACGCCAAGAACGACAACATTGACAGCAACAAAAGGAAGAAAAACAAGCGCAAAGGCCAGAAGGCGAAGCGTGGCGCCGATGACGACGACGACAAAGAAGTGCTCGCGGGCGCCCTCGAGCCTAAGAAGCCCCGAGGCCCCCCCGACGGGCTGTTTTCGACCAGATGCTCGAGGATCCCTGCACCTTCCACAGAGGCCCCGTAAACCACAAGTTGAAAGACTGCCGACTGTTGAAGGGCTACTACTCCAAGCTCGGTGATAAGAGGGAAGACGCGCCTAAGGGAAAGGATACCGATCAACGCGGCGGCCGGAAGGCAGATGGCGACTTCCCCCGGTGCGCGATTGCTACATGATCTACGGGGGACCGACCGTCGGGCTCTCAGCTCGAGAAAGAAAGAAGGAGCGCCGGGAAATCTTTTCGCTTGGCCACGACGCCCCCCGGTATCTTGACTGGTCCGATGCGCCAATCACGTTCGACCGTGACGACCATCCGGACCAGGTCATAAACCGGGGGCTTACCCCCTCGTCGTCGACCCCGTCATAGTCGACGTTCGGTTCTCCAAGGTGTTGATGGATGGGGGCTCGAGCCTCAACATCATATACCTCGAGACCCTCGACCTCCTGGGGATTTCAGAAGGACAGCTCCGACCCAGTGTCGGGGGGTTCCACGGAGTGGTGCCAGGAAAGAAGGCCCACCCCCTCGGGCGCATCGACTTACCGGTCTGCTTCGGCACGCCGGCAAACTTCCGACAGGAAACGCTCACCTTCGAGGTGGTCGGCTTCCAAGGGACCTACCACGCCATCATCGGCCGGCCAGGCTACGCCAAGTTCATGGCGATTCCTAACTACACGTACTTGAAGCTCAAGATGCCGGGGCCGAAAGGAGTCATCACCGTTGACACCTCCTACGAGCACGCATACCACTGCGACGTGGAGTGCGTAGAGCGGGGGGAGGCCAACGTCCACCTCGACTCGCTCGAGGCCTTGGCAGCTCTGGCCACCGAGGGGGCCCCAGAAGCAAAGCGTCACGCCGGCACCTTCGAGCCAGCCGAGCACACCAAGCAAATACCCGTCGACCCGACCTCAGCCAATGGCAAGACGCTGACCATCAGCACCAGCCTCGAGCCCAAATAGGAAGCAGTGCTCGTCGACTTTCTCCGCGCGAACATCGACATGTTTGCGTGGAACCCCTCGGACATGCCGGGCATACCGAGGGAAGTCGCCGAGCACGCCTTGGAGATCCAGGCCGGGTCCAGACCGGTGAAGCAACGCCTACGCCGCTTCGACGAGGAAAAGCGCAGGATCATCGGCGAGAGGTGCACAAGCTTTTGGCGGCCGGATTCATCAAGGAGGTATTTTACCCAGAGTGGCTAGCTAATCCTGTACTAGTTAGGAAAAAGAATGGAAAAATGCGGATGTGTGTAGATTACACTGGTCTGAATAAAGCATGTCCAAAAGTTCCATTCCCTTTACCTAGAATTGACCAGATCGTCGATTCCACTGCTGGGTGCGAAGTACTTTCGTTCCTTGATGCGTATTCCGGCTACCACCAAATTAGAATGAGAAAATCCGATGAGCTCGCGACCTCTTTTATCACGCCATTTGGTATGTACTGCTATGTTACGATGCCCTTCGGCCTTCGAAACGCCGGGGCAACATACCAACGATGTATGCAGCACATCTTTGGCGAGCACATAGGCAAAACCGTCGAGGCCTACGTCGATGACATCGTGGTTAAAACTAAGAAAGTCGGGAACCTCATCAGTGACCTCGAGACCACGTTCGAGTGCCTCCGGGCCAAGAATGTGAAGCTCAACCCCGAGAAGTGTGTCTTTGGTGTGCCTCGAGGCATGCTACTTGGCTACGTCGTCTCACAACGGGGGATCGAGGCAAACCCTGAAAAAATCTCAGCAGTCACGAGGATGGGCCCGATTCGTGACCTCAAGGGTGTGCAAAAGGTAACAGGCTGCCTAGCCGCTCTCAGCAGATTCATCTCGAGGCTGGGGGAAAAAGCACTGCCCCTCTACCGCCTGCTAAAAAAGACGGAACACTTTGCGTGGACCGCCGAAGCGGAGGAGGCTTAACCAAGTTAAAAGGGTTGCTGACTTCTGCACCAATTCTCGTGCCCCCCGCGACCAGCGAAGGTGACGATTCCCCCGAGCCCCTCCTCCTCTATGTGGCTGCAACCACTCAGGTGGTTAGCGCGGTCATAGCCGTCGAGAGGCACGAGGAGGGCCATACATTGCCGGTCCAGCGACCGGTATACTTCACCAGTGAGGTACTCTCCGAGGCCAAGGTCCGGTACCCGCACATCCAAAAGCTGCTCTACGGCATCATCGTCACGAGGCGCAAGCTCCAGCACTACTTCCTCGCTCATCCCGTAACGGTGGTGTCGTCCCCCCCTTGGAGAGATCGTCAACAATCGGGAGGCCACGGGCGCATCGCCAAGTGGTCCGCCGAACTAATGGGGGAAACCATCACCTATGCCCCGCGAAAGGCCATCAAGTCGCAAGCGTTGGCGGACTTCGTGCTGAATGGACCGACACTCAGCTTCCGCCGGCGCAGATTCAAGCCGAGCTCTGGACCATGTACTTCGATGGATCCCTCACGAAGACGGGGGCAGGAGCAGGCCTGCTCTTCATCTCGCCCCTCGGAGTACACATGCGCTACCTGCTACGCCTGCACTCCCCGCCTCCAACAACGTCGCCGAGTACGAGGCCCTCGTCAATGGGCTGCGCATCGCCCTCGAGCTCGGGGTCCGACGCCTCGACGCCCGAGGAGACTCGCAGCTCGTCGTCAACCAGGTTATGAAGGCCTCAAGCTGCGTCGACCCCAAGATGGAGGCGTACTGCGGGGAGGTGCGCAAGCTAGAAGACAAGTTTTACGGCCTCGAGCTCAACCACGTAGCTCGGAAGTACAACGAAGCCGCAGACGAGCTGGCAAAATTGGCGTCCACGCGCAGCACGGTACCGCCAGACGTCTTCTCGAGGGACGTCTTCGAGCCATCCGTCGAGATCGACCCAGGGGCTGGGACCTCGACGCCACCCTCGAGCAAACACGGGGGCTCGAGATTCGACGCCACCCCTCGAGAAGGACCCCTCGACGTCCGCAGAAGCGATGCAGGTCGACACACACGCCTCCCGTCGTCACGGCCCTTGACTGGCGGACGCCCTACCTCGACTACCTGACACAAGGCGACTACCAGAAGACAAGACGGAGGCCCGACGCATCGCCGGAGGGCCAAGACCTACGTCATCTACGGCGACGGAACGGGAGCTATACCGACGAAGTCCAACTGGGATCCTTCAACGATGCATCCCACTCGAGGAAGGCGCAAGCTCCTCGACGATATGCACTCGGGGCTTGCGGCCACCACGCAGCGCCGAGGACCCTGGTTGGGAACGCTTCCGCCAAGGCTTCTATTGGCCGACCGCCATTGGGGACGCCAAGCGTTTGGTCCAAGCGTGCCACGGATGTCAATTCTACGCCAAGCAAACGCACCAGCCCGCACACGCCCTGCAAATGATCCCAATCACTTGGCCATTTGCCGTATGGGGGCTCGACCTCGTGGGTCCCCTCAAAAGGACAAATGGAGGGTACACACACATGCTCGTGGCCGTCGACAAGTTCACCAAGTGGATCGAGGCTAAGCCGATAGGAGACCCCACCTCCGAGAAGGGCTGTCGAGTTCATCGCTAACATCATGTACCGGTTTGGGTGCCTAATGTCATCATCACCGACAACGGCACCCAATTCACGGGCAAAAAGTTCACCAACTTCTGCGATGACACAACATTCGCGTAACCTGGGCCTCGGTCGCATACCCCAATGCAACGGGCAGGTCGAGCGTGCCAACGGCATGATACTCCATGGGCTAAAGCCAAGGCTGTTCAAGACCCTCAAAGACTTCGGAAAGGGGTGGGCTACGGAACTCCCTCGGTGCTGTGGGGCCTCAGGACTACGCCGAGTCGAGCCACCGGGTTCACTCCGTTTTTCCTAACCTACGGCGCCGAGGCCGTCTTACCTACGGACCTCGAGTACGGCTCACCTCGACTTCGAGCCTACAACGAGCAAACCAGTGACGAAAGGCTCGCCAACGCCAAGGACCAGCTCGAGGAGGCCCGAGACGTGGCGCTCATCAACTCTGCACGCTACCAGCAAACACTTCGATGCTACCACGACAGGCACGTGCGCAAAAGGGACCTGGCGGTGGGGACCTCGTGCTTCGACGGCTGCAAGATAATCGAGGGCGCCATAAGCTCACCCCTCCGTGGGAAGGCCCGTACACGTGGCCGAAGTCCTCAAGCCAGGCACGTACAAGCTCTACGACGACCAAGGCAGGACCCTGGCGAACGCGTGGAACATATCTCAGCTACGTCGCTTCTACCCTTAAAGGCCTCGAGGCCTCGTTCATTTTATCACTTTGTACAAACATGTCAACATGAATGAACAAACTCGTGCTTTATCGTTCATGTTGCTTCACATCTTAAGGTAGCCTCGACCCTGCCTAGCTCAGGGTCGAGCCTCCCTCGGGGGCTGACAAGGGGGTAAAAGCCCCCCAGACCCGGAAAAAATGCGTGTTTTCTTTTCAAAAATTTGACCCTCGTCTCAACTCGCGCCTCGAGTAAACTAACGACGTCTAAATCTTAAAAGTACCTCGAGCCTCCAGGGTCGGGGGCGTCGACGTAGACGGCCGCCTACGCCCCCGGGCTACGGTACCCTACCTACGCCTCCCCTCGAGGGGCTCGCGACGTATCAAAGGAGCACAGACTAAGTTAGCAAAAAACTCGAGCTTGCGACAAAGAGAAGTGGTCAAACACATTTGAAAAGAAAACAACTCTTCCATAAACAAATCACGCATACATTCGGATCTCGACTTATCCTCGTTATCTCACAAAATTCTTACAAGGGCCTCGACGCCCAAATTTGGCACGCAGGCCTCAATCCTCGTCCGTGCGGTACTCCCCCCAAGGTCCGCGAGGGCAGGCTCGACCTCGACGCCCGAGCTCGAAGGAGGAGGGCTCCCGACACCGCTGCTGGCGTCAGGAGGCAGCACGTCCTCCTCGAAGATCTTCGCAAGCGACGCCCCCGGCCTCTCCATCTTCTCCAAAATTTTGTCAACTCGGCGGTTGTTCCATTCCTCATCCTTCCCCTCGATCTCGATGAAGCCATTCGCGACAACATGGACCGGGAAGCGGAAACCGGAACGAACAACCGCGAGTGTCTGCTTGACACCGTGATGGAGAGCTTGCCGGACGCGGTCCCGAGCGGCTGCGTCGAAGAAGCATAAGGCGTCGACCAAGGCGTCGCCTCGAGCCATCGCCCTTCTGCCGCAGCTACCGCAGGAGCACCCCACATGGGGACGAGCCGGTCGAGGGAGGTGCGAGCCCGCTCCGCCACCATCGTCTCGTCTTGCGAGTTGGTCCAGAGAGCCGGTTCGTCTCACGGAGCTCCTCGACCGTCTTCTCGCCCCTGCGCAATAAACAAGAAGAGTGAGACGACGGCATAACGAAAAACTTCGAAACCCAAACAAAACAAGATGTAAGCCTCACCGTCGCAGTGCTGGCCCGTACGGCGAGGTGGTCGTTGGTCAGCCCTCGGCACGCTGCTCCAGCCTACGCTTCTCGGCCAGCGTGAGGAGCTTCTCGGACCTAAGGCCCCTCGATCAGCCGGCCCGCCTCCACCAGGGCCAGATCCTTGCGGATCACCTCCTGCCGCGCCGCCCCCTCGGCAGCTCGGGCGGTGGCGGCGCCACTCGCGGCGTCTTCGGCCTCCTTTTTGCCGCCTCCGCTGCGGTCCGGGCAGCGGCGGCCACGCCACGGGCGTCAGCAGCCTCCTGCTTCTTCGCCGCCTCGGCCTCACCCGGGCAGAGGTGGCCTCGCTTCGAGCATCCGCGGCCTCCTTCCTCGACGCTTCGAGAGCGGCGGCGGCCTCCTCCCTGGATCGGGCGACCTCACCTCGAGCCGTCTTGACCTCCGCCTCCGCCGCGTTAAGCCGGCTCGCCATCTGGGCGTTCCGGCTCAGCTCCGCGCGGAGATCTCGAGCTCCGCCTCGGCCCGCTCGAAGGCGGCTGACACCTGTGCGGATCGGCTCGCCTCCTCGGAGTAGGACCGCTCCGCCTCCGCCATAAGTGCGGCCACCTCCCGGAAGACGGACCGCACCTCGCGCGGTGCCCCCCGCTGGGCCGGCTGCTCGACGGGGACCACCGCAAGGGGCGGGCTCAGTGGGACGGGAAACGGCCATATCGGCCGGTCGAGCTCGATGTCGGACAGACCCCTCCTCCACCTCGAGCTGCCCCGACAGCGACCCGCCGCTCGACGGCACAGGCCCCCGGCTCCCTCCGTCCCTCCGCCGGCGCCTCCTTTGGCGGATCGGTCGACGGAGGCTCGACCCTGGGCCCTCTTCTCTGGCCGGGCCCTCCGGCGCCTCGTCGGCGCTAGCCGTCACGACGGGCGCCTCCACCGTCATCGAGCCCGCGGCGAGGGCGGCCCCTGCTCCAGCTCGTTCAGAGGTCCTCCACTGTCGGCTCCTTCTCCGCCGATGCCCTCTCCCCCCTTTCCCTCCTCCGCACCCGGCCCGTGCTGTTCGGAGCCACAAGGGCGCAGTCTCCCTCAGCCCCGGACGCCGGCGGGGCCTGCTCACCCCAGGCGCTTCCCCCCGGAACAGCCGTCGTGGTGAGGGGAAGGATGGCGCTCCCATTGGCACCATCGCGGGAGAGAGGAGTGGGGGGGCAGCGCTTCGGCGGACACGACGGTGGCAGGCTCGATGCCATGAGCAGAGGCCCCTGCAGTAAGAGATAACAACGGTGTCAGAATTAGGAAGGATGCCTCGACCCCTGTGGTCGATTGCGACGGCCTCACCAAAATTCGCGACGACCAGTCGGCCCCCTCGAGCCATGGCAGCTCGAGCCTTCTCTAGCCAAGCGGCTTCTCTAGCGGAGGAAGGAGCCATACCTCGAGGTGCCTGTGCCTCGATGGGGCCCGAGGTCTTGGCCCTCTTGGACGAGGCGAGGTCCACCTCCTGATAGGAGCGCTTCCCCTGAGAAAACAGAGATAGCGTATGTCATCAAAAAGTAAAAAGGTAAAGCCTCACTACCGACGAGGTCCAAGGAAGCTACTCACCCGAAGCGGCGGCTGGGCTTCTTCCCGGAGTCGCCGGACCCACTCGGGGGCTGCGAGCCCACTCCACGGCTCGAGCCCTGCGCCTGGGCCATCTCCGCAGGGCTGGGATGGGGGGAGGGCTCCCGACGCCTGCCATGGCTCGACCTCGAGGGAGAGCTCTCCTTCCGCCCCCCCTCGCGGGAGGGCGACCGCACCACCCTCGTGCTGATGTCATGGCGCTCGCTCCGACGCGGCTCCGGGACCTGCTCCGACGCCCGCGCTGGTGGTCCCGCCCTCCCCGCGTCCGCCTCCGCGTCCCGTTGGCGGTGCGGCGATGAACTCCGGGGACGCTCGCGCCCCTGGTCACGAGATGCCCGGGGACTCCCTCCCCGACGCTCATGATGGCGCGGGCTCGACGCCCCTTCTTGGCGCCCACTCCTCCGCGGGCTCGACGGCGCCCTTGACGGCTCGCGGGGTCGGGCCCCGAACCCTCTCTCGACCTGTCGACCGCCTCTCGAGGCCCGCCCCCTCTCGAGACCCCCCGTCTGGGCTGACGCGGGGGCGGCCTCCGCTGGCGCAGTGGCGGAGGCGCTCCGGGTCCGGGGCTTCCTTGCGATTGGAGGCACGTCCGGCGCGGAGCTCGACGGACCTCGGGCCCCCGACGAGGCAGGGATCGGCGCCGTCTTCCGCGGCTGCGTCCCGCGTGCCCCTTTTGTCGGTGGGACCTCCAGCGTACCCCCCTGCACAGAGGAGCGGTCAGCCCTGCCGTCGAAGAGCCCTGCGCGCATCAAGCGCGCATCCATCCCCTCGTCGTCGTCCCCCTCCTCGTACTCACTCTCCTCCTCCTCCGAGCTCGAGGAGCTCAGCTCGGGGACCCGTCCCCAGGTTGACGGTTGCGACGGGCCCTCGCCAGTCTCTGCTCCCGAGCTAAGCGACGCAAGTTTTTATCTTTCTCTTTCTCTTTTTTTTGCATCCTTGCTCTCCTTGTCCTTTTGAGCAGAGAGGCGCCTCACCTGAGCATCCGCGGCGTCTTCCCTCACCGGGGGCCTCGACGCGCGACAAGTAAACGCCCCCTGAAGAAAGGAGAAGCATGAGGAGACAAACCACAAGACGGATGCAAACGGATCGAAGGAGGAAAAAGGGGAGGAGGTTCGAGATAGCTCGACTCAAGGGAAGCTTACCAGGTCGAGACACCCCTCGTCGGGCGCCATCGCAACCAGGTGGGAGAGTTCAGGGGTGAACGTCCCCTGGATCGTAATCGACACCCGGGAGACGCCCTCGTTCCGGGACAGCCTCTCTTCGGCCATCCTCGAACGGTTGAGCGCCTCGAGCTGAGCCTGCGGGCCCATCTCGTGCATAAGAAGGGGGCGGTCCGCCAGCGGAAGAACTCTTCGCTGATGAAACGCCCAAATGACCGCTTGCACGGTCAGCTTCTTCTCGTCCACCAGCGTCTTCATCATCTCCATCAACGGGACCAGGTGGCGTTGCCTGTCCGCCGCAACACCCCAGGTCCACTTCTCCGGCGTTGAGTGAGGACCCGGCCGGTGTACTGCGGAAGGAGGCCACCTTCGTTCCGAAGGTAGAACCAATGGTCGTCCCACCCGGCCTGGTTGGAAGAAAGCTTGTACCGTAGGTACTCGCGGGGGACATTGGCCGACGAGGTCCCCGCCCTCGCAGTAATGGCAAGGGAGCCCATACGCACGAGCCGCCTCCCGCTAGGCTTCAGGGACTTGATGAAGAGCTCGCCCCGGAAGAGATGGACGAACATCTCCCAGTGCGGCTCTATCTTCAGGTACCCCTCGCACACCGCGGCGAATATGCGGCGTGCGAGATGGAGTTGGGGGAGAAGTGTTGAAGCTCCACCTCGAAATGGTGGGTCAGCCCTCGGAGGAAGCGGCTCGGAGGGACGCCGAGCCCCATGCGGTGGTAGCGCGTGAAGCTCACCACATACCCCTCCGGCGGGTGCGGCTCCCGGTGCTCCGCCGACGGGATGACCCACCATGCGGGCCCCTCCTCCGGATTGGGGCGCAGGAGCCCCTGGGCCACCAGCGAGTCCATCTCACTCTGCGTCACCTTCGACGGGCTCCAGTCCTCGGCCGGCGATATCTGTGTCTGGGCGGCCATGACGGTGGCGCGGCGCAGATCCGAGCAGCGGACGGGCGGCGGCTAGCTCGAAGGGGAGGGCGCGTTAAGGCAGCAGCGGCGGCGAAGGCAAAGGCAAAGTAAAGGGTTCTCTTTCCCCTCTCTTCGATATTTATAGGGAGAAATCCAAAGGGACGGGATCTCCCACGACGTAAAAAGGTAACAGAATGCATTCAATGCGCCTACCTAACCGCGTCTCGAGCCGGGTGCAGGTCACACGCGTTACCTCTCCATTCGCTCCACTACCCGGGCCCGCCACGACCGTCGCTCCGGCTTCGCGCCCGTCGCTCTCCCCGACAGTTTCCGCCTAAAAAGGCGCGCCCAACGGGCAGAAGAATCCAGACGACGGAGGCTTCTTCACAAAGGTAAAAACGGGCCCCGGCCCTAAGTCTCGAAGCAGCAAAGGCTGGCCCTCGAAAAGGGTTCGACAGCCGGCTTCGAGCACCCGAGTCAGGGACACCAAGGGGCGCCACTCGCGGCATCACTCGAGGGCCAAGCCCTCGAGGCCCCCCACGTGTATCCAAGGCGGGAGCTCGACATGCAGTGAGATCCCCTCGGAGGGAGGCATCGAGCCACCGGGTCCTATCGAATGGGCCCGACACTCCTGCAGACTGAGCACCCATGCTTTATGAGACCGCCTCCGGGCCACAGTCGACCCCTAACGAACGGGGCACGAGCTCTCACTTGGATTCCCCGTTACTAGCTCACCGGAACCTCGATACTCGCCCACTCGGGGTAGTACGAGGCATCCCCCCCGCATCCGATCGAAAGGACTCGCGGGATGACAAGCCAGGGCAATCGGCATGCCGGACAGCTCGAGGAGCCGGCCAGTCGGTTCAGCCTGGCACCCCTCGACGAAAGAGGGTCTAAAAACTCGGACAGTTACGACTAATCTCTTTCTTTGTGTGAACATGGGATTTTCAGGCCTCGGGGGAACGCTCGACCTCCTTCTCGCCCGAGCCCTCGAGACCAGGCCCAGGACGAACGCTTGTTCTCCGTCTCGTCCGAGCCCTCCGAGCCAAGCCTCGGACGGAGTCCCCCGCGACAAAGGAAAGGTTGTTTCGAACATTTAAATATTACAACCAAACTGCGTTTCGAGCCTGTTGACAGGTACACACAGGTGCCGTGATCTCCGCTCTCTGACGATATCCACCCAAAAAGGCGCACCCACTGGGAAGAAGGCTCCCAAACGACGGAGGATTCTTCGGAAAGCCCACGAGGGAGTTCTAGCCACTCCCCCGTGGCCTCGGGGGCTACACCCGCGGGTGTCGCTCGCACGACACCCACGGAATCAAATCGACAAAATCCTCGAGACCAGTTAGCTATCCATCGAGATCCCAATCTGAAGCCCCTGCTCGAATGCAAGCACTCGAACAAGGGCTCGGGGGCTACTGTCGGTGGTACAAAAAAGGGGTACCCCCAATCAACGCAAATACCCAAACGCCCAATCCCCGACTCGCCCGAGCCCTCCCAGCCTGGCCTCGGGCGAGTGCTTTTCTCCACCTCGCCCGAGCCCGCTAAGCCAGGCCTCGGACGAGCGCGAGCGCTCTATCTCCGTCTCGCCCGAGCCCTCCCAGCCAGGCCTCGGGCGAACGCTCTATCTCCGTCTCGCCCGAGCCCTCCCAGCCAGGCCTCGGGCGAACGCGCTATCTCCGTCTCGCCCGAGCCCTCCCGGCCGGGCCTCGGGCGAACGCCCTTCTTCCCGCCTCGCCCGAGCCCGCTGAGCCAGGCCTCGGGCGAACGCGATCGCTCTCCGTCGTCTCGCCCGAGCCCCTACAGACCTCGGGCGAGCACGCTCCCACACCTCGAGCCCTATCGCATGGACCTCGAGTGGTACAGACAGCCGTACCAGCCCCACACCACGCATTTAATGCCTTCACCTACTCCGGTCATGTCCACTGGAGCACAGCACGTACCACAGTAACTCGGTGTAAAGGTCAAGTCTCGTTTTCACCACAAGCATGGGCGAAAGGGCACCAGTACAGCACTATTCGACCATACCATGCACTGTAGCTCCTCGAGGCCGGCTCCGCGCCCCTCGAGCCCTGCACTGTAGTCCCTCGAGGCCGGCTCCGCGCCCCTCGAGCCCTGCACTGTAGTCCCTCGAGGCCGGCTCCACGCCCCTCGAGCCATACACAGTAAACACCTCGAGGCCGGCTCCGCGCCCCTCGAGCCGTGCACTGTAACACCTCGAGGTCGGCTTTGTGCCCTTCGAGCCCTAAATACTTTCATACTATTGGAGGACAGGTACCCCAAGACCCGGAGGGACCTCACCGCGTACTGTACATTCCGGGATGGGTGCTGTACGGCTCCCGCCTTGTCACGCCCCCACGTCCGCGCCCAGGAGGGAAGCCACGACTCAAGGACGCCTCAACAGCGACGATCACATCGGCTCCAGTGACCCCGACAAGACAAGAGTTCCTGCCCTTCTCCGCATAGGGCACCATGCGCCCCGACATCTGTAATACTTTTTTGTAACCCTAGCCACCCCTTGCTCTATAAAAGGGGACGCTAGGGCCCTCATCCAGGAGGACGAACAGAACACACGAGTCCACGCACAAACACGAGTCCGGACCCCGGTCCACGCTCACTGAGCTTGTATTCTCCCCTGTACAAGCACTTAGGTGCAAATAATACAAGAACACCTCCCCCCGCTGGACGTAGGGCCTTCTTTGCCCGAACCAGGATAAATCCTTGTGTCCCCTTGCATCACCATCCAGGAAGAGAAGCACGCGATCGTATTACTCGTTGGTGTGATACCCCCGGGTACGAAACACCGACAAGAACAGAGTAAACCATATAAAAGAGTTCCAACAGAGCATTCTGACCCAAGGTCGGATCGTAGCCAAAACTAGAAAGAGACAGATTAACTTCCTAACATGGTTCTAACTATAGGTCATAAACTACATTAATTAGTGCAATTATGTTTAGCAATCATGGTTAGAATAACTTATATTTATACGCAGGACACATCACGCATGGAGGATCAGATCCAGAGTCTATCACCTCCGGGTGACCAGGTCTTACTTGCCCTATATTCAGGGAGTGGACTACAAAGGAATCAACAAGGCTATAATAGTCACCCTCGTGATCTACCACTTGCTGGCCTGAAATATAGGGTGCATTCGTAGGTAAACAACGTATAAGCACCACGCTTACACAATGTTGACCACTTACCCCATTATCGACAGAATGAGCGCTATACGAACAAGAGCGTAAACATAAAGATACCCTAGCTATGCTAGACATATAATCAAAGTAGACGATGAACATTATAATTATGAACATGAAATAGTAACAAGTCATGATATGTATCAACTAGAACATAAACTAGAAGAAGAATAAGAACTAGAGAGGTAATTAGAACTAGATTAGAACACAGAGATGAACTAGAGAGATTAGAAGATGAACTAGAATACAATTAGAACACAAGATAATGAACTAGAAGACAATTAGACAATTAGAAGAACAATTAGAAGAACAATGTTGATACAAGAGAGAAGACAAGGCTAATTACCTAGCTTCTCCTGACCAGATCCGGAATCCGAGCTTCCCTCGACTCTTCTAATTCTATTCTAGCTACGCCCTTGGATGGTGGAGCTCCTGGTTGTCTAGGCTACCTCTACTCTAAATGATTGATCTATGCTACGAGATATGATTTGATCTGGTGGTCTTGTGATGCTTCAGGAGGGGGTCTCGGGTTTCTTATATAGCCCGGTGGGATGAACCGTAGCCCTCGGATCAAACCGACGTTGAACAACGGCCAAGATACAAAGTAGAGGTCGGTTAGGTCACGTCGCGCGAAGGAGGAGGGGCTTCCATGTGGGCCCAGGCCGGCCGGCCTAGGGTTGAGGTCGGCCGGCCTCCCCCTGGCGCCGCCTGTCTCTTCCTTTGTCCGCAAGTCTTCTAACACCTTCCTTGTTTGTCTTGAGTCCTTGTTCGGTTGGTTTGCGCAACGAGTCCTGGCGTGAAAGGATTCCTTGTCGTCTTCTTTCTGTCTAGTCCCTGGATATCTCTGGTATTCTGTAGCTGTTAGAATCTTGTCTGTTACACCCCTGATCTTCATATGGATAAGGCTTCTAGAGGGTTCCAGAGTTTTCCTGGTTGTATTCATCGAGGACTCTTGCTCCGAGACTCCAAATATGGCAAGTGGCATGTCCGTTGCGATCGTCTCGACGAGCTCGTCTCACTAGTGTGCTCTGATTCTTCACTTGAAATACTTTCTTATGATGAAATATTGAATATCCTGCAAAACAAGTGAGAACTACACAACTCGTGGAACTCATTAGAATCAAACCCTATAGCTATACTCTTTGGATCATTGCGGGTTTAAAATAGGAGTTATCTACCGTCAACAGGCGGTGGGCGAGTTGAACGCTGGAGACTCCCAATGGCATACCTGGATGTTGTGGGAGATGAGGGCGGCCGGAAAGCTGCATGCGAGCTACCTCGATGGCGTTGATGCATTCCGTGATCCCTTGGTTGGCCCGGTCGATGGCTTCTATCAAGTAGTCGCAGGGGACGATCCTCGGTGGGCGACGTGCCGGTGTGATGACGCGATGGGTGGACGGCGAGGCGTCCAGCGCAGGAAGCTGTGCAGATTCCACGGTCTCCGGAGCAGGGACGGGGTCGCTGACGATCCAGATCATAGATCCGATCTGGAAAGTGGTGCCAGCTTCCGGAAGAACCATGGAGCGAGGGAAAGTGACCGCTTGGCAGATCATGGTGTCATAGGACACACACCCTACCTGGTGTGCCAACTGTCGACGAAATATGGTCGGCAGTCTACCGAGGGGTATGCCCAAGTTAGTAGATTAGATGGTGGAGGCGTGCGAGACGTCTACACAAGCGTAAACATAGGGACATGAGACGACGATTTAGACAGGTTCGGGCCGGCAAGTCGCCGTAATACCCTACGTCCTGTGTTCTGGTGGCTGGTTTGTATTGCTGGTTTGGAATGTGACGTGAGTTTGGAAGGGATCCCTGCTCACCTTATATAGCCAGGGAGCAGGGTTACAACTTGCCGAATCCTAACAGATTACAATCGGTTCCTTTTGGCAAGGAATCCGGGTCTATCTATCTGGATCTTCCTTGTCGAGCAAGTCATCAAGAGAGTCCTTGGCGGTTGCGACGGCCTGGTCGCGAGCCGCAAGGCCTTCTGGTTGGACCGTATTTGCAGAGCAGCCCAAGTAGTGTCATGGGGGTATACGGGTGTAATATCCCCACAAGGACCTTTAGTCCCGGTTGGTAATACCAATCGGGACTAAAGGGTGACCTTTTAGTCCTGGTTGGTGTTACCAATCCGGACTAAAGGTCTTTCACCCGGGACTAAAAGTCCTTCACGAGCGAATTCAAAAGGGAGAGCATTCAGAACCATGTCATGTGGGTTGTGTAGCTGAGTTGGCAAGTGAGGGAAACCAGGACTAAAGCCCCTTCCTAAGCGAGACTAAAGGTCGTATGTGCAGTAGTGCATCTTAGCTCTTAGTGGAGGAGACTCTATCCCTGTGTTTTTGCTCTCCCTTGCTTCCAAAAGGACCCTTAAGGTTCTGATTAGCCACAATAGAATTTATTTACAGACAGTTGCAAATAACAAGAGTGGTGCTCTTGAATGTCGCTGAAGTATTCTGAACTCTGAAGCGCTGTTTGCTAAATCCGGCAAAGGGCTGAAGAGCTGACATCTCTGTTTCACTGAACTACTCACTACAGCAGCCAACTGCTTTGCCTAGTGCCTATTGCACTCGGTAAAAGCATCATTGCACTAGGCGAAGTCTTTGCCGAGTGCAACAGTAGCCAAAGAGCATCCGACGAAGAGCCTCCCGGTAAAGCAAGCTTTGCCTAGTGTCGATTTTCGGGCACTCAGCAAAGACTTTGCCTAGTGTCATGCTGGCACTAGGCAAAGATTTGACGCCGTCGGCTAACAGCGGACGCCGTTTTCTTTTTATTTTTTCTTTTCTTTGCATAGTGCAACACTCAGCAAAGAATTTTTATTTTTTTAAAAAATATCTTTGCCGAGTGCCACGGCTCCGGCACTAGGCAAAGGAACCTCTTTTTTTTTAAAAAAAATATCTTTGCCTAGTGCCTCTTGACAGACACTAAGCAAAGCCATTTTTTTAGAAAAATATATTCTTTGCCGAGTGCAATGTTAATGCACTAGGCAAAGCCACCTCTAAAATTCTTTTTTTTTTGTTTTTTGCTTTTCCATGTAAACAACAATGCATATATATATAATAGAAAACACAATTCAACAACAATATATAAAAACCCATATTTATATATAGCAAACAACCAAATTTGTCCGAAATCCATAATATATTTCAAACAAGTTTAAATCCACAAGCTCCCTAGTTCACAGGTTCAATACATAGAAACTACTCCGCAAGCGGCTCACGGCGACAGTGCCCTAGTGTGCGATACCAGCGACGGTCCAGGTGCGGTTGGCCCGACGTGCGATGTCGACGACCCTCCGACCTGGTTCGACGCCGCCCCCGATTGATGCTGTGGAAAAAAGAAGAGATTGCACGTGAGTGACAAGATAAAAAATATAAGGAGTGTAAAGAAAAGTTGAAAATTTCGGCAGCACCTCCCCTGCATCGGGAGGTTTCCAAAACCTACAAGAAAAACGTCGGCACGAAGGCCGACAACCACATTTCTAGCACGAAGGCCAACCTATGAACAAATTCAACGCGAAGGCCGACACATCAACTAATCCGGCACGAAGGCCATCACTAGGTTTGACACTAAGCATGAGCAAAGAAAGTAAAACATCCATACTCATACTCACCGGAGTAGACTCTTGACGATGTGGTGGTGGTGGTGGTGGTGGAAGCAGCTGTGTTGGGATCTCCCAACCTTGTTGCTGCCCAAGTTATTGCACAAACTTGAGCAAACCTTCTTTCTGGGCCTCCAAAGCTTGTATCCTCTCACGCCCGACCTCTCTCTCGGCCTGAAGTTCTTGCAGCTCAGACTGCAACATTTGACCTCAATGTTTCAATAATGCAGAGCAAAGGAACGTAAAAGTGGAAGAACGACGAATGAAACTGAAATACTTACATGGAGTGTCACCACCGTTGTCTCCTCTTCAGACTGAAGGTCATCATGGAGATGGTGAGGCTTGCAACCATTGCGCCAGGGATATTTCGAAAGGCCGTGCAAGACGTTGAGATCAAAGCCCTAAGGTGCAACATCACATGCACATGGCATCTCTTGTTCTCCTATAAGACATGGTATACTAGCAAGTTGGATAGAACCATAGTTTTAAATCTCCCGCTATAGCTGTGCTATAGCACGCTATAGCCCTTGAAGTAGGGTATCGCTATTTGTGTTCACATATAATTTAGCCATTATATCCTACTATAGCCCGTCATAGCTTCGCTATTAGCGGTTTTAGAGATATGTTGTTAGAAATAAAGGCAATTTTCATATCATTTTAATTCCATAAATTAACACATATCTCTAGTATAAAGGCCATTATTTATATTTAGCACTAGGAATGAAGTGAGATTAATAAGGACAAGAGCTACTCTACACATGTGATAGGAGAATTGAGAACAAAGTAAGAACACACTCCTTTATCCTAAACAGGGATCAGTCACAATAATGAGGTACACTATAAATGATAAGATCAATCTATGATAGTCCTTAGAGCATTTCAACTTAGACAAGGCATGCGGATTAGAATAGACATTATAAAGAAGTATTCCTAAGTTATTCTAATTATAAGTCATAATATACATTGATTAGTGCAATTATATTTGGCAATCATTGGCTAGGTTATCCCATATTCATATTCAAGAGGCAACTCTATAGTAAAGGTGCCAAACAGAGTAACCCCTAAACCATGAGTTAACTGAGCCATACGATTCCTATATTCGGGGGGTGGAATACAAAGGACTCAACAGGCCTGTCACACCCGCGATCTACCACTCTACCCGGAACATAGGGAGCATTCGCAGATAAATAGTGTATAGGCACCACACCTACACAGCATTTATCACCCACCCGTTGTACTTTAAGATGAGCGTTATACGAACATGAGTATAAACATGATGATAATCTATCTATGCCAAATATATAATCAAAGCATACTACAGGCAGTATAATTAAGAATATAGTAATTAATGTTTTAGTCATATCAATTATATCTAAACTATTATGAACTAGACTATGAACTAGCACACAATGATGAATAGTATGATGAACTAGAACACATAGATGAACTAGAGTATGAACTAGAACATGAACAATGAAGAACAATGAAGAACTAGAAGAACAATTATGAGCTAGAAACATAATTAGATCCATAATGTTGATACAAGAGAGAAGATCTTGGGTTTACCGAGCCTTCCCGCGACTAGATCCAGAATCCAAGCAAAGCTTGCCTCTTCTAATTCTAATTCTATCTAGCTATGCCTAAGTTGATGTGGCTCTAAGGAAATTAGGGTTTCTGATTGATCCTCCTCCTCTTTTAATGACTTGAGATCTGATGATGATGGAGAGGGGGGTCTGGGGTTTATTATATAGGGGCTCCTAGCCTCCCCTCCACCTTGAGCAAGCGATGTGGTACTAAATACTTCGCCATGTGCACATGGGCCTTAATGGGCCAAGATGCGTCGAAGAGGTCGGTTGAGATGCATCCTCGTAGGCGGTGGAGGAAGGTTCCAGAAGACGAAGGCCATCGGGCCCAGGGGTGACCGACGGGTCCTAGGGTGGGACCGGTCGGTCCCACCTGGCGGCCTCTCGGGGTGCCCGGCCTCCTGGTGTCCTCTGGTGTCCTCTAGGTCCTTCTAGAATATTCCTGACGTGCCAGTTCCATAATCTTCCATCGGTTTCCCTCTAGGAGAAGTAATCAGTGCTAGTTTTCCTATTTAGTCCCTGCAGAATCACAATTCACCAAAACTCATGGAATATTGTCAATTAAAACCCTAAACCTTTATTGGTGATTGAATTCATGCCCTTTTATATTTATTTATCCTTTAATTTTGATAGATAACCAGTGTCAACAACTTCCCCAAGCTTACCTTTTGCTAGTCCCTTAGCAAATAGTTATGATGAATCAGGAATTGCTACTATGCTTTCACACCTCAAAGGTACACATATGTTCAAACAAAAATCTTCCTTTAGATTAGAGTTAACTATTCTGATTTGCTCATATTACCTTTAACTATGGAGCTTTAACCTTCACCTGGGTCTTGAGCAATTGAAAGACAGAACAATCAAGTTAAGCATTGTATCTCTAACTCTTTGATCAATCTTCATTCTGGAGTTTTTATATATTTTCAAAATAAAACTCAGAGATTTCACTGTATGACACTCTCAAATCACTCTTTTATATTTTATGATTCCTCACTAATGCATTTTCCTTATTTCTATGGATATATATCTGGATCTTTTAAGAAGTTAATAGCATATCTTACCAAGTGAAAGTTCAAAACTAGGGAGAAAGATGTCATACTCATAGATCAAGAACTTAGAACTTTTGAATTTTGTCATCTCTTGCTGGCATATTGTAATTAGAGGGACCATGGGCTATCTTTGTTTTTCTCTTTCATATTTTTATCACAATGCTTTTTCTTCTTTTTTTCTTTTGAGGTAGTCGGACACTTGTTCCTTTTTATTTCCTCCTTTTATACTTTTGCATAGTCCCATGCCTCTAACACAATACTACTTCGGAAGAGTGAATCTTTTAATAAAATATTCTTGATCTCTAGAGCATGATAAATTTCTCAACCACAGCTAAAAACTTAGAACAAAGCAAGTAGCCTTATCTTAAGATCATATTAATGGCTCTAGGTAGGAATTCATGTTTAAGTCATACAGGATCTCATCATGTGTTTTTTTTAATCTTTTCAAAGAGTAAATCTCCAGAACTCTAGTATATCTAGGAATTAGATAAACAACAACTCAACCCTTCTTATATCATATCCCACAATTACCTAGACTTTTAGATCAAGCATTTTCCATCCACAGGTTTCAGGTTCAGTTTATTCAAAACAGCTTTGTCCAAAACTCAGAAAAATTTAAGGCTGAACACTAGGCACTTAAGAGGGATTACGGCAGAGCATCATTTTCATCATGAGCAAAATTAAGTTTATATCCACTTAGGCATTTATTCATTATATACTATATTTATTTGGTTTTATAATAGTTATTTATCTTTTTATGGGTTTTTATATATATTGACCTGGATCTAGCTAAAATGAACAACTAATAATAAAAATAGTCGTGGTACGGTACTTATCGTGATAACTGAGGGTGCTATCCCCCAAGCTGGATCTTGATGTGATCTTTTCCCCAGAAGATGAGTAGACCATCAGCAGTGGCTTAAGTCCCTCTCTTCTTTATTTCCTGCTGAACTTAAAAATAGACAACACAACTAGTGGAACTTGATTAAGCGTTAGTGATAAATATTTTTTCCCTTTGTGTAGTTGTCTAAAGCTCTTAAGATCATTTATATTCTTCCTTTCCACTAAGCAGAAATTCAGCAGTTCTCTATAGTGTCTTTTTTAGATTTTTCTTTTACAGATGATGCAATGCAGAAATAAATATGTAGATGTATTATTTTTATGCCTCCACAGAGAATACATTTATGGGTTTTAACACACCACTAAACTGTTCTCATGGGGCTTAGAGTTTTTTCATATTCTTATTTCTTTTCTAATGCAGATATAATTTGCTAAAAAGTAAAATATGCAACTAGAAGTAAAAGGATATGATTATGCAGTACTTAATTTATTGCTAAAGAAATATAGATAACTCAGAAACCCGCCAGCGCCCAGGTTTTAAGGCCCAAACCTGGAAACCGTCCTCAGCCCGAGTTTTGTGGCCCAAACTCAGAAAACCCGCAGCAAAAACTATCCACCCGGTGGTTTTTCTGTGGCTCAACCACCAAACTGACACCGTAGAGGGGATGCACCGTCCGTGCACCCCGTCCACCGACATGTGTCCCTAGGTCCTCGACCCGAGCAACACCGTGCCCCGCAAGTCTCCGCTCGTCGTTGTCCTAGGTTGCCAGCCACCACAGCTGATCCTCAGGCCACCGGTCCCTCAGTCCAAGCCTCACGTCTGCCCTTCACCGCTCTGGGTCCATCGACACAGCACGTCTCTACTTGACCTTCACCTTGCCTTCGATCACTATCTCTGTGCTCGACACCTGCACAACACAAACCAATGAACATGCGCATCAAACCCGTTGACAATCACTCATCACTCAAGATCTGGCATACACCCATGTATCTGCAATATCCCCCTTGATGAGTGCATTGTCAACTACCAACACAAATCATGTGAAGGTAGAAGAAGGAAGAAGAAGGAGAAGTAGAGAACTCGTCCAAATGACCCAGAAGCATAGCAAAGCCGAAAGAAGGTCAAGTGGAAGAACAAAACAGCTTGGTCCCCAAAGACATGGGCAACGGCTCGACGCAACCAAGCAAAGCAAAGCTAGCCCTCAAGAAGAGGTAGAACAGGCTCAACACCGCTAGCGAAAAAGCTCGATACCAATTGAAACTTTTGAGAAAGCTCAAACAACAACTGAAAAGCTAGCCCTCAAGAAGAGGCAGAACGGGCTCAACACCGCTAGCAAAGAAGGCTTGATACCAACTGAAAGGCAAGCTCGATACCAATTAAAAAACAATAAAGCTCGATACCAATTGAACCAAAATCAACTGGAAAGCACATCAGAATGCAAAACTGCTAGTCCCTCAAGATAGAGGCACATAGGCTCAACATAACTAGCAGAAAAACTCCGAACCAATTGAAAGATGCTCCAAAGCTGCTGGAACCGAGCAAACTCCCCCTGGACATAAACTCCCCCTTCAACAATGCACACAACTAGGATATGATTTGACAATTTTCTATCCCTTAGTTGATAATGCACTATCAAGCAGATTTCTCCCCTTCAAATGCATGAGTCAAAAATGCAAGTTAGCAGCTTCAGGAATATAGTCGTTAGAATGAAAAGATGCTCTAAAGAGTGCTGATCCGACAACTCAACAATAAACATCAATGCCAGCAAAGTCTCAAACTGATCACTAAATACGAAATATGAACATATGAGCAAAGTGAGCAGTTTTAAGCCATTCAGAAAAGAGTGTTCACCATAAAACTAGCACCAAACATGTATAGACAGGAAATCAAACAAGTGCTAAACATGTATACAAGGTGAACTACCCCTAGCAAAGTTCAATCATCATGCTATAGAATGAAGCATAGACTAGTGTTTTCAAATTTTATCGGAGTTGCAGCGCGTGAAAATACACAAGTTCAAATTTTAGCATGTGACTGTGAGAGGTTGAAAGCTTGTCATTGCCTAACTTTTCAACCGAGCTAAGCCTATGCAGAAGCAATCAGAAGCTTAAAGCAACGGTTTCAGTCTTACACTACACGGCTCAAGTTTAACTCATGTGCAATGAGAAACCGTCTCGATACCGTGATGTGTTGACAAGCAATCCCATCTCGATCTTTTCAATTCACTTAAACTTGGTTCAAATTTTATGACAGAATATGAACATACCAAGCAAGTGAATGACTCAGAACTAGAGACATAGCAACCTATCATATATGAAAAGCACAAGTGATTTCAACACATTCTACACATGCTAGTTGCCAATCTCAATGGTGAACAATTTCAAATTTTAAATTTATTAAGCATATTCACCATTCATAAAATAGCTCAGCTCACAACATGTATCAGTGATCAAAAAGCCTAAGCTACAAGCATCATTATATGTCATCGGAGCATATGCTAAACAGAGCATAGATTCATTTTAAGGACTATAGTCATGAAGCTCAAGAATGCAAAGATGCATGATGAAATGCAAAGACTAATCTATCAAGAACAAAAACAAAGAAAAAGAAAATGAGTCAGTCTATAATACAATAGACAAAATGTTTCCTCCATCTAAAGGGGAAACACACACCAAGCTCACCTCTCAACCTAGCAAAGGTTGATTGGTCCAAAGGCTTGGTAAAAATATCTGCCAACTGATGATGAGTATCGATATGGCGAAGGTCGATATCACCCTTCTCAAAATGGTCTCGCAGAAAATGAAAGCGCACATCAATGTGTTTGGTCTTAGAATGCAGCACGGGGTTCTTAGCAACGCTAATAGCACTCGTGCTGTCACAAAGCAATGGAACTCGAGAAAAACTCAGACCAAAATCACGCAAAGTGGCCATCATCCACAATATCTGGGAACAGCAGTTAGCCGCAGCAACATACTCAGCCTCTGTGGTAGACTGAGCGACACTAGACTGCTTGCGAGAAGACCAAGAAACAAGAGAAGAGCCAAAAAACTAACAAGTCCCAGAAGTGGACTTGCGATCAAGTCGGCAACCAGCAAAATCGGCATCAGAATAACCGCAAAGAGAGAGAGTGGAAGAAGCAGAATACCAAATCCTAAATTCTGGAGTGAAACGAAGGTACCTCATAATGCGCTTAACTGCCTGACGTGGAGAGGTGTGCGGCGACGCCTGAAAGCATGCGCAAAGACACACCGCGATCTGAATGTCCGGGCGTGTCGCCGTCAGGTACAACAGCGACCCAATCATGCTTCGGTACTCCTTCTAATCTACAGCGTCTCCATCCTCGTCCGCATCCAGGGTCGTCGTGGTCGACATGGGTGTTGGAAGGGGCTTGGCCTCACCCATATCGAATTTCTTCAGAATGTCCTTGGTGTACTTGCCCTGGTGCACAAACGTTCCTTCTCGGGATTGCTTAATTTGCAACCCGAGGAAGAATGTCAACTCGCCCATCATGCTCATCTCAAATTCCCTGCTCATAAGATCTGCGAACTTGGCAACCAAAACTTGAAAAGAACCACCGAAAATGATATCATCCATGTAAATCTGGACCAAGAGAGTGTCATTGCCTTGCTTGAGGAGAAGAGGCATTTTATCAACACATCCCATTTTAAAACCCTTAGCAAGCAAAAAAGTTTTCAATCTATCATACCAGGCTCTAGGGGCTTGTTTCAAACCATACAAAGCTTTGTGAAGTTTAAAAAACATGGTTTGGAAACTTGGGATTCTCAAAACCAGGGGGTTGTTTCACATACACCTCTTCTTCTATGTAGCCGTTTAAGAAGGCACTCTTGACATCCATTTGAAAAAGTTTGAAACCTTTGGATGCAGCAAAAGCCAAGAGTATCTTAATTGCCTCCAAACGAGCTACAGGAGCAAAAGTCTCCTCATAGTCTATCCCCTCCTTCTGACTATACCCCTGGGCTACAAGTCTGGCCTTGTTTCTCACAATGTGGCCATCCTCTCCTTGTTTGTTTTTTGAAAACCCATTTTGTCCCAATAGGATTATAGTCTGGAGGAGGTGGAACCAAAACCCCAACCCAATTTTCTCTCAAAATTTTCTAACATCTGCATGCCAATGGCATAAACCCCATCTGGATCAGATAAAGCGTGTCCAATATCTCGGGGATCAAAATCAGCAACAAAAGCAGAATGAGCAAAGTGAGAGATTTGTTGTGACCTTGACCGAGTGACACGTTTGTCGATGCTGTCGATCATCTGTTGAGGCGGGTGTTGGCGCTGAATATGTCGTGGCGCCTCCCGAGCTGAAGAAACCTCCCCCTCAACAGCAGCTGGTGCCTCCTCGGGTACAAAAGGTATAGCCCGAGGTGGTGGATCCCACGACCGATGAAGAGGGGTTGGGGCCGTGAGTCGTCGTAGTAGAAGCCGATCCTAGCGGCACAGCAGGTGGAGGTGGTGCTGGGTCATCCATCCCTTCAGCACCTTCTTCCTCGTCATCAAAAATAGGTTCGCCAACCTCGTGATCACTTGCACGTTCAAATCTAGAAGAAGGACAATGCATGGTCTCATCGAAGGTCACATCAGATGTCTCCATGACTCGGTTAGTATCAAGGTTAAGTACACGATATGCACCAGTATGAGTGCCATAACCCAAAAATACACCGTCAGAAGAACGAGACTCAAACTTGTCCAAATTGCCTTTCTTGAGTATAAAACAGTGGCAACCAAAAACTCTAAAATAACTTACTTTGGGCTGTTTTCCAAAATGCAACTCAAAGGAAGTCTTTTTCAAGAAGGCTCAGAGAAAAATGCAATTAGAAATATAGCATGTAGTGTTCATAGCTTCGGCCCAATACCACCTAGGAGTCCTATGCTCATCGAGCATCGTCCTGGCCATCTCAACAAGGGTCCGATTTTTCCTCTCTACAACACCATTCTGTGGCGGTGTGTAGGGGGAAGAAAACTAATGCTCCAAACCCAAAGAGTCACAAAACTTCTCAAAGTCTGAGTTTTTGAACTCGGTACCATTATCACTACGAATAGCTCGCATCGAGTTCTTAGGGAACTCGTTCTGAAGACGCAAAATCAGATTGCGAGCAAAAGAGAAAGTCTCAGTTTTCTCAGCTAAAAAGAAAACCCACGAATATCTCGAAAAGTCGTCGACAACAACAAACACATACCACTTCCCGCCAACCGAGCTCACTCGAGCCGGACCAACAAGGTCCATATGCAAAAGCTCTCCAGGGTGCTTAGTCATGACCTGATTCACTGGATGGTGGGGATTGGCAACCATTTTCCCATGTCTACAAGAATGGCAAACAAGATCCTTCTCCATGTGTAACTTGGGCAATCCTCGGATTAAGCCAAGTGAACTAAGCCTTGCAAGCAAGTCGAAGCTAAAATGACCAAGTCTCCTATGCCACTTCCAAAGATCAGAGGAGGAAGGTCCAGCCACAAGACAACGAGAAATGCCAAAAGACTCCGGGAAATTTGCACGAAAGACTTTCCCAAAGGGCGAAATCAAACACACAAGATTGCCCTGAGGATCCAAAATACGACTGAGATTCGGCTTAAAACGAATCTCATAGTCATCATCAAAGAGTTGTGAAACAGAAAGAAGGTTAAAATGCAAGTTAGACACAAGAGCAACATCACGCAACACAAAGTGCTCATTAACTCGCACCGACCCACGAGACAACACTTTACCTTTGCTATTGTTGCCGAGGGTGATAAACTCCTTTCCGGCAACTGGACTAAGACTGGAGAACCATTTGGAGTTTCCGGTCATGTGCCTTGAACACCCAAAATCCACCAACCAAATGTCCTCCAATCGTTTTACCTACATCAATAAAAAGACATAGGGTGAGCATACGGTCCAACACTGGGGTGAGTGAAATAGGAAGAATACCAGTGTTGGGCCGGCTGCTCAAAAGAACGATTAGTACAAAAACCATTCCTAGCACGCCTACGGGGAAAGCGATCACCACGCACGGGAAAACGTGGTCCGCTAAGGGAAGAGCGTCCATCGCGATACTCAAAATGCGGTGGAGGGAAACGCTCAACAAAGCCACCGCCACGGGGTCCATATCCTGCAAAGCTAGGATCCCGCCGGACAACACCTCCTTGAGGCCTAGGACCTTGAGGCATTGGACCTCTAGGCCTAGCAGCTCTCCTCTGTACATTTGGCACATGTACATCATGGAAAGGATGGTACATGTCCGCATTCTTCATCTCCCTTGCACGACGCTCCTCTCTCTTGCGTCGTAAGCAAAACTCCTTCAAGTGTCCATCTCTCCCACAGTGCTCACAATGGTACCTCACCGCTCTCATAGAGGGTTGTTGGTACTCACGGTAGTGGGTGTGGATCACTTTGCCCTTCTGTGGCATGAGCTCCTCCTGGATAGGTGGCATAGTGTCTAGCTTGTTTTTCAGGTGGTTGGGCTTAGGAGACCACACTGGTTTCTTTGGTGGAGCTCTCGGAGGTTCCTCGTACACTCCATCTTTGGTGTTTGGCTTGAGAGGCTCTTTGGGTGGTATCTTGGTTAGCTTGGGAATAGTGGTGGAGTTGGGCTTCTCACTCGGATTAAGACCACTCGACTCTCCAATCATTCCAAAAGAGGCAGCACTCTCCAACCCCTGAGCAAAACCTACACCTGGACCTCCTGCAACACGCTTAAATTGGGCAGTCATCATCCCAAGCTACGGCTCACCACAAGACACCCATGACAAGATGGTCCAAAGGTATGTGTTTTCTTCCTCGGTTTGCATCTTCTCATGCTTCACATTTGCAATCTCCATCTCCAAGCCCTCACACAAAGCACACCTAGACACACAAGTGCTATCCGAGCTGGCCTTCTCAAGAGACACAATCTTGGCATTCTTCTCTGCCAACTCGGATTGCAAGCCTGCACAAGATTTGCACGCACCCAGCAACGCGGGTCTAGCCCGAAGCTCATCCACCTCTCCAACCAAAGCAGCATACTTACCTCTCAAAGTGAGAAGGCCAGTCATGTGCTTGGAGCACATCTCACACTCACCCTCCTCAGAGACTACAACGGTGGACTTAGCAAACTCAAGCTCCTTCACCGTATCCTCCCACTTCTGCCTAAACTCCTTCCTCTCTCTAGCAGCATGCCTAAGCAGCTTATCTTGACTAAGAAGGGCGGTAGTAAGCTTATCGACCTCAGCAGAAAGTTCTTCAGGTGTTTGAGATACCTGGGAGGTGTCGTCGTCGTCGTTCCGAGGGATCTCCTCTAGCTGACTGTCAATCTCCTTATCGAGGGCCATGGTGCAAAAACCCTCGTTGTCGGTGTTGGTATAAATTAACGCACACTCTACTTTATCCGCAAGCGCACAGATAAAATCTACCGATGTAGCACTTCACCGGAGCAACCCAGTATTAATATCGAACCCAAAGGAATGGATAGTGTTGAGTCTTAAGGTCTAACCCCTGAGTAGCTAACAAGGACGGAGAATCTAGAAGTATAGAGGGGATCACTAAGGCTGTCTAATTCCAATTTAAGAGTGATATGTTTATATTATTCTTAGTGGAGAAGTTGCCATAAAAGGTCACAAACAGAGTATGAGTCTTTTATGCAAATGTATAATCCTACCGAGCCTACACACGGGTAAGTGGACTATAGAAGAATCAACAAGGCTATAAGAGTCACCCTTGCGAACTACCACTACTACCGGCGTTATAGGAGGCATTTATGAGCTATCATGTCTAAGCACCACGCTTACACTATCCAACTACTCTAACTCTAGGATGACTAGAATTAAAGTACTCAAAAGAGAGTCATAAACCTTAAGAATAATAAGAACAATGGCTCAAACTTAAATATAGACGTTGATTACCGAAACAATCACTGAAGCAAGTTGAAGATGAACTTGAATCCGCAGGTACAAGATGAAGAAGTTGATCCGACAGGCCAGAGCTCCTTCTTGATCTCTTCCTCTCTCTCTCTCTCTCTCTTCTAGTTCTAGTATAAGACTAGGTTCTAAACCTAAACTAGAGGGGTAACTAGTCTTCTACTTGAAAGCTGGCTCTTGAAGTCTTCTTCTAGGGTTTCTGAATGAGGCGTAGACTTTTCTGAAGAGAGACTTGATCTTCCCTGGGGCCTGGGGGCCTGTTTATATAGCCCTGAGGGATCATCCGCGGTCGTTAGATCAAACCGACTTCACGTAGGGCTGAGATGGATCCTCAAAGGCGGTGGAGGAAGCTTCCAGAAGACGGAGGCCATCGGGCCCAGGGGGAGACCGACCGGTCTAAGGGTGGGACCGGTCGGTCCCACCTGGCGGCCTCTCAGGCTGTCCCGCCTCGTGGTGTCCTCTGGTGTCCTCTAGATCCTTCTGGAGTATTCCTGACTTGGCGGTTGCATAATCTTCCATCGGTTTCCTTCTAGGAGAAGTAATCAGTGTTGGTTTTCCTGTTTAGTCCCTGCAGAATCACAATTCACCAAAACTCATGGAATATTGTCAATTAAAACCATAAACCTTTATTGGTGATTGAATTTATGCCCTTTTCATATTTATTTATCCTTTAATTTTGATAGATAACCTGTGTCAATAGTCGGCGAAGAAGCAGAGGCCGTTCAGCTTGTCCTCAATCCTCTTCTTCCTCTCGGACTCGTCGTCGCTTGATGAAGCGGAGTCATCATCCGAGTCGTCGACGTCGCTGAGCATGGCGAAGAAAGCATGCTGCTCAGCCTGGGCCTTCTCCAAGTACTTCTTCTTGATGTACTCCTTGTTGAAGCCACCCTTCCGCTTGTGCTTGGTGGGGATGTACTTCTCCTTGTGCTTGCCGGAGTCGTACTTGTGGCCACGATCGCCATTGCCTGCCGCTTGCTTGTTCTTCTTTGGGCAGTTGGCGATGAAGTGGTCTAGATCGCCGCACTCATAGCACCCAGTGCGTCCTCCTCCATGACGACGATTCATGCGATTGTTGTGAACCGCGAGAACCGGTTGGCGAGCAAAGCCAACTCGTCGTCTCCCATGAACTCCAGCTGCTCCTCTGTGACAGAAAGAAGAGAAGACAAAGCAAAGCCACCAGAGGGGTTAGCAGAAGAGCCAGAAAGCAAAGTCATCGATGGGCCAAAAAGATTCTCATAAGAAGCCCTCGTCGTGGCATCAATCTCACTAGACTTGAGCTTACTAAAGAGCTCGTCACACGTGAGAGTCTCATAGTTAGACGATTCGATGATCGCTTGAACCTTAGAGTCCCACACTGACCGATCGAGAGTGTGCAAAAGCTTGAGAGCCCTCTCATGATCGTCGAAAGGCAACAGTTCCTTGTTAGCCCTCATCTTGTTGACAATCACCTGAAAGTGAGCGAATAAACTCTCTATGCTCTCGTCAGGCATGTGTCGAAAGTTCTCATACTCACGCTTGTGCGACTCATAGAGACGGGTTTTGACTTGAGCTGTCCCCTCATGAAAACGCATGAGTAGTCCAAATCTCTCGAGTTGTGGTGAGATGAGAAACGCGATCAAACTCAGACATGCTTAAACAGGAGAAAAGAGCATTACGGGCTCACCTATTGGCATCGTGCTCCTCGATCTACTGCTGAGTTGCACGAGCAGCAAAAACTACGTAATCGGCCTTGATGCAAATATCCCAAACAGAAGCACTGATGCTCTAAAAATAGGCCGACTTACGTATCTTCCAATACGCATAGTTCGTCCCATCGAAAAACGGCGGTTTGCCCACGCCGCGATCCATGTCGCCTACTGTGGATCTGGAACCGGCTAAGGTGTAAGATCCTTAACCCGCTCCGATACCAATTGAAGGACCGAAAGTGCTACACAAAGGCAACCAGAGGGGGGTGAATGGGAGCCTCAAATTTATTTTCAGAAACTTATGGCCACAGTCCCGAAAGGTCAACCCCAAGAGCAAACCAAAAGCTTGATAGTGTCCACGACCCTAGATGTAGGGTGGATGCTTCCAAGAAGCACAGCGAGACACTACTCAAGTCTAGAAACCCAACGCAAAAGACCAAAATCAAATCCGAAGTCGGACGAACAAACTGCGGACGAAACAGTGTTAAGATCACTGCATCGGACGCTGGCCTGCGTCCGATGTACAAGCACCGGACGCGTCCAATGCAAAATGACCCTCTCTGGAACCTTACTGGATAGGCATCGGACGCTGCTACAGTGAAACCCTAGTGTCCGATGCTCACCCCTCAGATGGACAACGGAGCGTCCGATGCTCCTTCAAAAACGCTGTCAGGTGACATGTGGCATCTGAGCGTCCGATGTGATGAACTCAGCGTCCGATGCCCCCGACCCGAACATCCGATGCCCCCCAAACAGCACAGTTCTTCCGCGGATTCAACCCGATCTCCTCCAAATCAAAAGCTCTAAGGCTTAGACTTGGTATGAGGAGTCCCAAGGAGGTTAGTGAGCTACTCCTAAGAGATCATGGCTCGCACCTAACTCTGCGGATATATGGGTGTATGCCGGGTCTCTGAGTGTTGAGTGATTGTCAACTGGGATGATGCGCATGTTCTTTGGCTTGTGTTGTGCAGGTGTCGAGCACGGATGCAGTGATCGAAGGCAGGTGAAGGTCAAGCTGAGACGTGTTGTGCCGACGGACCGGGTGCGGTGAAGGATGGGCGTGCCGTGCGGCGGACGTGCCATGCCGAGGTACCGAGCGGTGAAGGGCGGACGTGAGGCTTGGACTGAGGGACCAGAGGCCTGAGGATCAGCTGTGGTGGCTGGCAGCCTGTGACGACGACAAGTGAAGACTTGCGATCATGTGTTGCCTAAGTCGTAGACTTGGGGACACGTGTCGGTGGACGGGGTGCACGGGCGGTGCATCCCCTCTACGACGTCGGTTTGGTGGTAGAGCCAGAGAAAAACCATCGGATGGACGGTTTCCAGGTTTGGGCCTCAAAACCTGGGCGTGGACGGTTTCCGAGTTTGGCCACAAAACTCGTGCTGAGGGTTTCCGAGTTTGGCCACAAAACTCGGGCTGAGGACGGTTTCCAGGTTTGGGCCTCAAAACCTGGGCGCTGAGGGTTTGCTGAGTTTGGCCTCAAAACTCAGAGGCTGATGGGCTGGTTTCCCGGTTTGGGCCTCAAAACCGGGGGTTGGCTGGAAAAGGCTGGTTTCCCGGTTTGGGCCACAAAACCGGGGGTGCAGAGCGAGGGCGGCACGTGGCGGCGATCCGGAGGTTGCGTCGAGGCAACGCTTCGGTTTGTGCGGGCGTGGCCGTCGGATACACCTACCACCGAGTTGGTCCAGAATAACCCTAGGGTTTAGCTGGTTCGCTCTGTAATTAGATTAGAGAGGGGTAGAGTAGGAAATAGACTTAGGCTAGTAGTAGGATAAGTAGTCGGGAGACACGCTCCTCCCAAATATCTCAGTCATTTGCTCTTTCGCACTTAGGGTTTCCTGCTCTCCCATCCCCTGCTGTAGCTAGCTGAGATCCGCAGAGAGACTTGCCTCTGTGTACTGTTGATTCTGAGGAAGTGAGGTCGTATCCTCACTGTTGTAGCGTGTGGTAGCCACACGGTTGCAATTCGTGGTTGTGATTCGCGTTTCGTTCGTGTTCTTCGCGGAATCCTTTTTTCTCCACGATTTTCCCGTCGCTTGATCTCTTTGCTCGGTTCATCTTTTGCAAAACCGTTTGAACCAATTTGTTCTAGATCGTGAGGCACTTCTTTTGACCGAAGGAATTCATCTCTAACCTCATGGTCTAGGAGATCGATCGATTCTTGTTTCGGGTCAAGTTTTTCTCCCCTCCCCCGAAATTCTTCGATTCATCGATTTGGAGATAGGTTCGAGCCATGATCTCTTAGAGATAGCTCACTATCCTCCTTGTGACTCCTCTCACCAAGTTTGATCCCTAGAGGATTTGTTTTGGGTGAGATTGAGTCGAATCGGTGAGTGAACAACGAAGTCACGAGGTGACCGGACGCTAGGTCGGGCTGACCGGACGCGTCCGGTGGTTGAATGTGTCGCGGAATTTTCTGAGTATTGACCGGACGCTCGTGACCGGACGCTGGGTTGTTGGATTGACCGGACGCTCAGGATCTACTGTTCACCTGTCTTGGCTCTAGTGACCGGACGCACTGCTCTCGACCGGACGCTCCTCGCTTGTGAGGCCGGTCAGAAACAGTAAGGTCCGAAAACTGTTTTCGATCGACCGGACGCGTCCGGTGGGTGTTGATCGCACGCAGGGTGAGTCCAGTCAGTGCAGTTTCGTGCAGTTTCGTCCGCAGCTTGGTCGCTCGTTGTCGGATTTGGTTTCCGTCTTTTGCGTTGGCTTTCTAGAGTTGTGTAGTGTCCCGCTGTGCTTCTTGGAAGCATCCACCCAACATCTAGGGTCGTGGACATTAGCAAGCTCTAGGGTTTGTCTTTTGGGGTGATACTCGGGACAGTGGCTACTAGTTTCCGAAAGAAAATTTTGAAGCTCCCATTCACCCCCCCCCCCTCTGGTCGCTTTCTGGTTGCTTCTCGGTCCTTCAATTGGTATCGGAGCGGGTTAAGGATCTTCCACCTTAGCCGGTTCCAGATCCACAGAAGGCGACATGGATCACGGCGTGGGCAAACCGCCGTTCTTTGATGGGACGAACTATGCGTATTGGAAGATACGCATGTCGGCCTATCTCCAGAGCATGGGCTCTTCTATTTGGGAGATTTGCAACAGGGCCGATTACGTTGTCCTGGCTGCTCGTGTCTCTCAGCTTCAGATAGATGAGCACGAGGCCAATAGCCGGGCGCGTAACGCCTTGTTCTCCTGTTTGAGCATGTCGGAGTTTGATCGCGTTTCTCACCTCCCCACGGCTCGTGAGATTTGGGACACCCTCATGCGCTTTCATGAGGGTACCTCTCAAGTCAAATCCCGTCTCTACGAGTCGCACAAGCGGGAGTATGAGAACTTTCGACATATGCCTAGCGAGAGCATAGAAAGCTTATTCGCTCGCTTTTAGGTGATTGTCAACAAGATGCGAGCTAACAAGGAGCTGTTGCCTTTCGACGATCATGAGAGAGCTTTAAAGCTTTTGCATACTCTCGATCGATCGGTGTGGGACTCAAAGGTCCAGGCGATCATCGAATTGTCTAACTATGAGACTCTCACTTGCGACGAGCTCGTTAGTAAGCTCAAGTCTAGTGAGATTGATGCCATGTCGAGGGCCTCTTATGTGAATCCTTCTGGCCCGACTATGGCTTTGGTTTCTGGCTCTTCTGCTAACCCCTCTGCTGGCTTTGCACTTTCTTCACTCTTTTCTGTCACAGAGGACCAGCTTGAGTCGTTGGGGGATGGTGAGTTGGCAATGCTCGCCAACCGGTTCACGCGGTTCCACAACAACCGCATGAACCGTCGCCGCGGAGGAGGACGCTCAGGATGCTATGAGTGCGGCGACCCCGACCACTTCATCGCCAACTGCCCCAAGAAGAACAAGCATTCGGGGAAGGGCGATCATGGGCACAAGTACGACTCCGGCAAGCGCAAGGAGAAGTACGTTCCCCCGAGGCACAAGCGGAGGGGCGGCTTCGACAAGGAGTACATCAAGAAGAAGTACTTGGAGAAGGCCCAGGCTGAGCAGTGTGCGTTCTTCGCCACGCTTAGCGACGTCGATGGCTCGGATGACGACTCTGCTTGCTCAAGCGATGACGAGTCCGAGAAGAAGAAGAGGATCGAGGACAAGCTGAACAGTCTCTGCTTCTTCGCCGACGACGATGGCTTCTGCACCATGGCGCTTGGTGATGAGGTCGACGGCAAGCTGGAGCACACCCCTCGGGACGACAACGACGACGACACCTCCCAGGTATCCCCCACCCACGATGAGCTTTCTGCTGAGGTCGAGAAGCTTACTGCCGCGCTCCTTAGTCAGGACAAGTTGCTTAGGCGTGCTGCTAGAGAGCGCAAGGAGTTTAGGCAGAAGTGGGAGGACACGGTGAGGGAGCTTGAGTTTGCCAAGTCCACCGTGGTCGTGTCGGAGGAGGTTGAGTGTGAGATGTGCACCACGCACATGACTGACCTTCACACTTTGAGAGGTAAGTATGTTGCGTTGGTAGGAGAGGTGGATGAGCTGAAGGCTAGACCTTCTCTATTGGGTGCGTGCAAGACTTGTCCTGTCTTGCAATCTGAGTTGGCAGAGAAGAATGTCAAGATTGTGTCTCTTGAGGAGGCCAACTCAGGTAGCACTTGTGTGGCTAAGTGTGCTTTGTGTGAGGGTTTGGAGATGGAGATTGCGAATGTCAAGCATGGCAAGATGCAAACCGAGGAGGAAAACACATACCTTCAGACCATCTTGTCATGGGTCTCTTGTAGTGAGCCGCAGCTTGGGATGATGATCTCCCAATTTAAGCAAGCTACTGGAGGTTCTGGTGTAGGTCTTGCTCAGGGTGTTGATCTTTCTGCTTTTGGGAAGATTGGAGAGTCGAGTGGTCTGAATCCTAGTGAGAAGCCCAACTCCACCACTACTCCCAAACTGACCAAGCTTCCATCCAAAGAGCCGGTCAAGCCTATCACCAAGGATGGGGTGATTGAGGAATCTCCGAGAGCTCCACCCAAGAACCAAGTGTGGCATCCCAAACCCAACCACCTAAAGAACAAGCTGGATACAATGCCACCTATCCAGGAGGAGTTGCCACAGAAGGGCAAAGTGATCCACACCCACAGCCATGAGTACCAACAACCTCCTTTGCGTGCGGTGAGGTATCATTGTGATTTCTGTGGGAGAGATGGACACTTGAGCGAGTTCTACTTTAGGCGCAAGAGAGAGGCGCGCCGTGCTAGGGAGATGAACAACACGGACATGTACCATCCTTTCCATGATGTACATGTGCCGAATGTTTAGAGGAGTGCTCCGAGGAGAGCAGCTAGGCCCAGAGGTCCAGAACCTCAAGTTCCCAGGCCTAGGCAGCAGAGAGCTCCGAGGAGAGATGCTAGGCCTAGAGGCGCAGTGCCTCAAGTTGCTAGGCCTAGGCCTCGTAGAGAGCGTGCCCGACGGGGTCCTGACTTTGTAGGATATAGACCCCGTGGCGGAGGCTTTGTTGAGTGTTTTCCCCCACCGCATTTTGAGTATCGCGATGGACGCTCCTCCCTTACGGACCACGTTTTCCTCTACGTGGTGATCGCTCCTCTCGTAGACGTGCTAGGAATGGTTTTTCTGCTAACCGTTCTTTTGAGCAGCCGACCCAACACTGGTATTCTCCTTACTTCACTAACCCCAGTGTTGGACCGTATGCTCACCCTATGTCTTTTTATTGATGTAGATAAAACGGTTGGAGGACATTTGGTTGGTGGATTCCGGTTGCTCGAGGCACATGACCGGAAACGCCAAGTGGTTCTCCAGCCTTAGCCCTGTTGCCGGAAAGGAGTACATAACCTTCGGCGACAATAGCAAAGGTAAGGTATTGTCTCGCGGGTCAGTGCGAGTTAATGAGCACTTTGTGTTGCGCGATGTTGCTCTTGTTTCTAACTTGCATTTTAACCTTCTTTCTGTTTGGCAACTCTTTGACGACGACTATGAGATTCATTTTAAACCGAATCTCAGTCGTATTTTGGATCCTCAGGGCAATCTTGTGTGTTTGATTTCGCCCTTTGGAAAAGTCTTTCGTGCGAATTTCTCGAAGTCTTTTGGCACTTCTCGTTGTCTTGTGGCTGGACCTTCCTCCTCTGATCTTTGGAAGTGGCATAGGAGACTTGGACATTTGAGCTTCGACTTGCTTGCAAGGCTTAGTTCACTTGGCCTAATCCGAGGATTGCCCAAGTTGCATATGGAGAAGGATCTTGTTTGCCACTCTTGTAGACACGGGAAGATGGTTGCCGCTCCCCACCATCCAGTGACTCAGGTCATGACTAAGCGCCCTGGAGAGCTTTTGCACATGGACCTTGTTGGTCCGGCTCGGGTGAGCTCGGTTGGGGGGAAGTGGTATGTGCTTGTTGTTGTTGATGACTTTTCGAGATATTCGTGGGTCTTCTTTTTAGCTGAGAAGACCGAGACTTTCTCCTTTGCTCGCAATCTGATGTTGCGTCTTCAGAACGAGTTCCCTTTGAACTCGATGCGAGCAATTCAGAGTGATAATGGTTCCGAATTCAAGAATTCGGATTTTGAGAAGTTTTGTGACCGCTTGGGTTTGGAGCATCAGTTTTCTTCCCCCTACACACCGCCTCAGAATGGTGTTGTAGAGAGGAAGAATCGGACCCTTGTAGAGATGGCCAGGACGATGCTCGATGAGCATAGGACTCCTAGGCGATATTGGGCCGAAGCTATGAACACTGCATGCTACATTTCAAATCGCATTTTTCTGAGAGCTTTCTTGAAGAAGACCTCTTATGAGTTGCGTTTTGGAAAACTGCCCAAGGTGAGTTATTTTCGAGTTTTTGGTTGTCATTGTTTTATACTCAAAAAGGGCAACTTGGACAAGTTTGAGTCTCGTTCTTCTAACGGTGTGTTTTTGGGTTATGGCACTCACACTCAAGCTTATCGTGTACTTAACCTTGACACTAACCGAGTCATGGAGACATCAGATGTCACCTTCGACGAGACCATGGTTTGTCCTTCTTCTCGTTTTAAGCATGCAGGTGATCATGAGGTTGGTGAGCCTCTTTTCGATGATGAGGATGAGGATGCTGAAGATGACCCAGCACCACCTTCACCTGCAGTGCCGCAAAGAGTGGCTTCTACGACGACTCACGGCCCCGACACCTCTTCTTCCTGGGGGCTGTGGGATCCGCCACCCCGAGCGGTACCTTTTGTACCCGGGGAGGCACCAGCTGCTGTTGAGGGGGAGGCTACTTCAGCTCGGGAGGCGCCACGACACATCCAGCGCCAGCACCCGCCTCAGTAGATGATCGGCAGCATCGACGAACGGGTTACTCGGTCCAGGTCACAGCACATCTCTCACTTCGCTCATTCTGCTTTTGTTGCTAATTTTGAGCCCCGAGATGTTGGACACGCTTTGACGGATCCGGATTGGGTCAATGCCATGCATGAGGAGTAAGAAAATTTTGAGAGAAATCGGGTTTGGGTTCTAGTTCCACCTCCTCCTGAGTGTAAGCCTATTGGGACAAAATGGGTTTTCAAAAACAAGCAAGGAGAGGATGGCCACGTTGTTAGAAACAAGGCCAGGCTTGTAGCGAAGGGTTATAGTCAGAAGGAGGGGACAGACTATGAGGAGACGTTTGCTCCTATAGCTCGTTTGGAGGCAATTAGGATACTCTTGGCCTTTGCTACATCCAAAGGTTTCAAACTCTTTCAAATTGATGTCAAGAGTGCCTTCTTAAACGGCTACATAGAAGAGGAAGTGTATGTTGAGCAACCCCCCGGTTTTGAAAATCCCAAGTTTCCAAACCATGTTTTTAAACTTCACAAAGCTTTATATGGTTTGAAACAAGCCCCTAGAGCCTGGTATGATAGATTGAAAACCTTTTTGCTTGCTAAGGGTTTTAAAATGGGATGTGTAGATAAAACGCTCTTTCTCCTCAAGCAAGGCAAAGACACTCTCTTGGTCCAGATTTACGTGGATGATATCATTTTCGGTGGTTCTTCTCACGCTTTGGTTGCCAAGTTTGCAGATATTATGAGCAGGGAGTTCGAGATGAGCATGATGGGTGAGCTGACTTTCTTTCTCGGGTTGCAAATCAAGCAATCCCGAGAGGGGACGTTTGTGCACCAGGGCAAGTACACCAAGGACTTGCTGAAGCGGTTCGATATGGGTGAGGCCAAGCCTTTTCCAACACCCATGTCGACGACGACTGCCCTGGATGTGGATGTGGATGGAGAAGCAGTGGACCAGAAGGAGTACCGCAGCATGATCGGGTCGCTCCTCTACCTGACGGCGACACGCCCGGACATCCAATTCGTGGTGTGTTTGTGTGCGCGCTTTCAGGCGTCGCCGCGCACCTCTCACCGTCAGGCGGTGAAGCGGATTTTCAGGTACCTTCGTTTCACGCCTGAGTTCGGGATTTGGTATTCTGCTTCCTCCACCCTCTCCCTTTGCGGTTATTCGGATGCCGATTTTGCTGGTTGCCGTATTGAGCGCAAGTCCACTTCTGGGACTTGCCAATTTATTGGTTCTTCTCTTGTTTCGTGGTCTTCTCGCAAGCAGTCTAGTGTCGCTCAGTCCACTACAAAGGCTGAATATGTTGCTGCGGCTAGCTGCTGTTCCCAGTTGCTTTGGATGATGGCCACTTTGCGTGATTTTGGTCTGAGCTTTTCTCGTGTGCCTCTGCTTTGTGACAGCACGAGTGCCATTAGCATTGCTAAGAACCCCGTGCTTCACTCGAAGACCAAACACATTGATGTGCGCTTTCATTTCTTGCGAGACCACCAGGAGAAGGGTGATATCGACCTTCGCCATGTCGATACTCATCATCAACTGGCTGATATTTTCACCAAGCCTTTAGACGAATCAACCTTTAACCGGTTGAGGGGTGAGCTTGGTGTGTGTTTCCCTTTTTAGATGGGGGAAACATTTTGGATCTTGTATATTTGACTGACTCTTTTGTCCTTCTTTTCTTTTGCATTTCAGCATACGCATTTACATTCTAAGCTTCATGTTTATAATCACTAGAATGTAACTATGCTCTATGTAGTATGCTCTGATGCTTGTAGCTTATGCTCCTTCTGATCACTAGTACATGCTGTGAGCTGAGCTATTTTGAAATGGTGAATTTACTTAATAACTTACAATCTGAAAATGTTCACCATTGAGATATGCAACTAGCATGTGTAGGATATGTTGAGTTCACTCGTGCTTTTCATATATGCTAGGTTGCTATGTCTCTAGTTCTGAGTCATTCACTTGCTTGGTCTGTTCATATCATGTATAAAATTTGAACCAAGTTTTAGTGAATTGAAAAGATTGAGATGGGATTGCTTGTCAACACATCACGGTATCGAGACTGTTTCTCATTGCACTTTGAGTTAAACTTGAGTCGTGTAGTGTATGACCGAAACCGTAGCTTTAAGCTTCTGATTGCTTCGGCATAGGCTTCGCTCGGTTGAAAAGTTAGGCAATGACAAGCTTTCAACCTCTCGCAATCACATGCTAATAATTGACCTTGTGTAATTTCATCGCTGCAACTCCGATCTAAAGTTGAATTCACAAGTGTATGTTTCATTCTTAAGCATGATGATTGAACTTTGCTAGGGGTAGTTCACCTTGTATACATGTTTAGCACTTGCTCAGACTCCTGTTTATACATTGCTAGTGCTATTTTGATGGTGAATACCTTTTGACTCAAAACTGCTCATTTCTGCTCATATGTTCATATTTCATATCTGGTGATCAGTTTGAGCCTTTGCTGAGCTTGTATGCTGCTGTTGAGTCTTTGGAGTTATACTGTTTAGAGCATCTTTGCATTCTCCTGAATATATGCCTGAAGCTGCTAACTTGCATTTTTGACTCATATGCATGTTGGAAAGGGGAGAACCTCCCTTGTTCGCACTTTTGTTGGTGCCTTTTCTGATGGGGAGAGCTTTTTACTTGATTAGTGCATTTTCAACTAAGGGGGAGATTTTGCAAATCATATGTCTCCTGGATGTTCAACTAAGGGAGAGTTTTCCTAGTTGCTTGCACTTTTCGAGGGGGAGTTTGCTAGTTGTGTTAAGCCTTCGCCTCTGTCTTGAGGGACTAGCAAACATTTTTTTTGAGGGCATTTGAGCTCAATTGGTTCGGAGCGTGTTTTGGTATCGAGCTTTATTGTTGGTCGTAAGACTTTGGTATCAAGCCTTCTTTGCTAGTTGTGTTGAGCCTCTGTGCCTCTATCTTGAGGGACTAGCATTTTGCTTCGATTTTCCAATTGGTGTTTGCTAGCGGTGTTGAGCCTGTTCTACCTCTTCTTGAGGGCTAGCTTTGCTTTGCTTGGTCGCGTCGAGCCATTGCCCATGTCTTTGGGGACCAAGTACTTTCGCTCTTTCCACTTGACCTTTTTCGGCTTTGCTATGCTTTTGGGTCATTTGGTCGAGTTCTCTCTCCTTCCTCCTTCTTCCTTCTTCTTTTCATTATGATTTGTGTGAGTAGTTGACAATGCACTCATCAAGGGGGAGATTGCGGATACATGGGTGTATGCCGGGTCTCTGAGTGTTGAGTGATTGTCAACTGGGATGATGCGCATGTTCTTTGGCTTGTGTTGTGCAGGTGTCGAGCACGGATGCAGTGATCGAAGGCAGGTGAAGGTCAAGCTGAGACGTGCTATGCCGACGGACCGGGTGCGGTGAAGGATGGGCGTGCCGTGCGGCGGACGTGCCATGCTGAGGTACCGAGCAATGAAGGGCGGACGTGAGGCTTGCACTGAGGGACCAGAGGCCTGAGGATCAGCTGTGGTGGCTGGCAGCCTGTGACGACGACAAGTGAAGACTTGCGGTCATGTGTTGCCTAAGTCGTAGACTTGGGGACACGTGTCGGTGGACGGGGTGCACGGGCGGTGCATCCCCTCTACGACGTCGGTTTGGTGGTAGAGCCAGAGAAAAACCATCGGATGGACGGTTTCCAGGTTTGGGCCTCAAAACCTGGGCGTGGACGGTTTCCGAGTTTGGCCACAAAACTCGGGCTGAGGGTTTCCGAGTTTGGCCACAAAACTCGGGCTGAGGACGGTTTCCAGGTTTGGGCCTCAAAACCTGGGCGCTGAGGGTTTGCTGAGTTTGGCCTCAAAACTCAGAGGCTGATGGGCTGGTTTTCCGGTTTGGGCCTCAAAACTGGGGGTTGGCTGGAAAAGGCTGGTTTCCCGGTTTGGGCCACAAAACCGGGGGTGCAGAGCGAGGGCGGCACGTGGCGGCGATCCGGAGGTTGCGTCGAGGCAACGCTTCGGTTTGTGCGGGCGTGGCCGTCGGATACACCTACCACCGAGTTGGTCCAGAATAACCCTAGGGTTTAGCTGGTTCGCTCTGTAATTAGATTAGAGAGGGGTAGAGTAGGAAATAGACTTAGGCTAGTAGTAGGATAAGTAGTCGGGAGACACCCTCCTCCCAAATATCTCAGTCATTTGCTCTTTCGCACTTAGGGTTTCCTGCTCTCCCATCCCCTGCTGTAGCTAGCTGAGATCCGCAGAGAGACTTGCCTCTGTGTACTGTTGATTCTGAGGAAGTGAGGCCGTATCCTCACTGTTGTAGCGTGTGGTAGCCACACGGTTGCAATTCGTGGTTGTGATTCGCGTTTCGTTCGTGTTCTTCGCGGAATCCTTTTTTCTCCACGATTTTCCCGTCGCTTGATCTCTTTGCTCGGTTCATCTTTTGCAAAACCGTTTGAACCAATTTGTTCTAGATCGTGAGGCACTTCTTTCGACCGAAGGAATTCATCTCTAACCTCACGGTCTAGGAGATCGATCGATTCTTGTTTCGGGTCAAGTTTTTCTCCCCTCCCCCGAAATTCTTCGATTCATCGACTTGGAGATAGGTTCGAGCCATGATCTCTTAGAGATAGCTCACTATCCTCCTTGTGACTCCTCTCACCAAGTTTGATCCCTAGAGGATTTGTTTTGGGTGAGATTGAGTCGAATCGGTGAGTGAACAACGAAGTCACGAGGTGACCGGACGCTAGGTCGGGCTGACCGGACGCGTCCGGTGGTTGAATGTGTCGCGGAATTTTCTGAGTATTGACCGGACGCTCGTGACCGGACGTCTGGGTTGTTGGATTGACCGGACGCTCAGGATCTACTGTTCACCTGTCTTGGCTCTAGTGACCGGACGCACTGCTCTCGATCGGACGCTCCTCGCTTGTGAGTCCGGTCAGAAACAGTAAGGTCCGAAAACTATTTTCGATCGACCGGACGCGTTCGGTGGGTGTTGACCGGACGTAGGGTGAGTCCGGTTAGTGCAGTTTCGTGCAGTTTCGTCCGCAGCTTGGTCGCTCGTTGTCGGATTTGGTTTCCGTCTTTTGCGTTGGCTTTCTAGAGTTGTGTAGTGTCCCGCTGTGCTTCTTGGAAGCATCCACCCTACATCTAGGGTCGTGGACATTAGCAAGCTCTAGGGTTTGTCTTTTGGGGTGATTCTCGGGACAGTGGCTACTAGTTTTCGAAAGGAAATTTTGAAGCTCCCATTCACCCCCCCCCCCCTCTGGTCGCTTTCTGGTTGCTTCTCGGTCCTTCAAACTCCAAATCGGTGAATTAGAAGAATTCAGGGCAAACGAGGAGAAAACCGATCCAAAACGAAAAACCGATGGATCTACTTGTTCGTGAGGTTTGAGTTGAATTCCTTCGGTGGAAATGATTCCCTCACAACAAAGAACAAGTTGATTCAAACGGATTCAAAAAAGACGCAGCGAGGAGGAAGATTGAGTCACGGGAAAATCTAGGAGCAAACAAGAACGCGAAGAACAAATGCGAATCAACAGCACAATTCAACCGTGTCTTGAACACATGAGACAATGGTGAGATTACTGTCTCACTTCCTCAAAATCTTGGCAACACAGAGGTATGATTAGCCGTCTCTGCGGATCTCAGTTGCTACAGCAGAGATATGGGAGAGCAGGAAACCCTAGGTGAAAATAGCAAATGGCTGAGATGGTTTGGGAGGTCGGTGTCTCCCTCTACTTATCCTAATTTTTATTCCCACTCTACCCCTAATTATACACAGAGCGAACCAGCTAAACCCTAAGGTTATTCTGGACCAACTCGAAGTAGATGGTGATCCGACGGCCACGCCCGCACAACTGGTAGCTTCGCCTCGACGCGACCTCACCGATTGCCGCCACGTGCCACCACCGCTCTGCTCGTCCTTTTCACGGACCTCGCCCCCGGTTTTGAGGCTGAAACCAGGAAACCAGACTTCAAGTCCTCCCCCGGTTTTGAGGCCGAAACCGGGAAACCTGTCGTCCATCGCCTGAGTTTTGTGGCCCAAACTCAGAAACCCGCCAGCACCCAGGTTTTGAGGCCCAAACCTGGAAACCGTCCTCAGCCCGAGTTTTGTGGCCCAAACTCAAAAACTGGCCGCATCCAGGTTTTGTGGCCCAAACCTGGAAACCGTCCACCCGGTTGTTTTTCTGTGGCTCAACCACCAAACCGACGCCGTAGAGGGGATGCACTGTCCGTGCACCCCGTCTACCGACACGTGTCCCCAGGTCCTCGACCCGAGCAACACCGTGCCCCGCAAGTCTCCGCTCGTCGCTGTCCCAGGCTATCAGCCACCACAGCTGATCCTCAAGCCACCGGTCCCTTAGTCCAAGCCTCACGTCCGCCCTTCACCGCTCCGGGTCCATCGGCACAGCACGTCTCTACTTGACCTTCACCTTGCCTTTGATCACTGTCTCTGTGCTCGACACCTGCACAACACAAGCCAAAGAACATGCGCATCAAACCCGTTGACAATCACTCATCACTCAAGATCCGGCATACACCCATGTATCTGCAGATGCTTCCGAAACAGCACAGTTCTTCCACAAATTCAACCTGATCTCCTCCGAATCAAAAGCTCTAAGGCTTAGAATTGGTATGAGGAGTCCCAAGGAGGTTAGTGAGATACTCCTAAGAGATCATGGCTCGAACCTAACTCCAAATCGATGAATTGGAAGAATCTGGGGCAAAAGAGGAGAAAACCGATCCAAAATGAAAAACCGATCGATCTACTTGTCCGTGGGGTTTGAGTTGAATTCCTTCAGTGAAAATGATTCCCACACAACAAAGAACAAGTTGATTCAAATGGATTTGAGAAAGACGTAGCCAGGAGAGAGACCGAGTGACGGGAAAATCATGGAGAAACAAAGAACGCGAAGAACAAGTTCAATACGCGAATCACAACCATGAATTGCAACTGTGTCTCGAACCCACGAGACTACAGTGAGATTACGGTCTCACTTCCTCAAAATCTCAAGAATATAGAGGTATGATTGTCAGTGTTTGTTAACTGACAACTCGTCTTGGGGATTCCCAGACGATTTGTTCGGTGGGGATCGGCGTTCGTAGAACTCGGCGATTACACAGGGACAGCGATTTATACTGGTTCAGGACACTAAATAGCGTAATACCCTACGTCCAGTGGCGGCGTGTGCCTTGTGTTATGATCTAAGATTTAATTACAGGGGTCGGCGCCTGCTTCCCCTTATATAATCGGGTGAAGCTTTGCGCATACCGAGTCCTAGTCGGTTACAACAGAGGAGTTCTATTCTAATTACAAGACTTCCTTCTAAAACTCGACTAAGTTATAGCGAGAGTCCTAATCCATGTAGACTACGTATCATGTCTTGGAATCTCCCGCACCGTTCAGGATTAGTCCGAGTAAACATCTTCTGATGATATCTCTGACATTCCGGTCCGTCAAGCCCCCGAGCTCTTCATCATTTCTCTAAAATGTTATCTTCTGGTTCTTCTTGAGAAACTCCAAGTAATGTCTTGAGAAATCTTGAAGTGCTTTGTAGGTAAAGAACTTCCATGGCGTGCACTTTTTCTGAAAAGTGCACCCATAGGGTGTAGCCCCCGAGCCTCTTGTTATTATTTTTAATAACTTTGAGGATCTTTGAGCCTTTTTCCGAGTAATCCTTGATTAAGAAAAAACATATCTTTTATGATATATACCCAGCAGCCCCCGAGCCTAAGTTCCGAGTACTCAAGTAGTCAGTACTTGGGGTCTTCGATATATCATCCGGGTAATCCATAAAGATTGCGGGAGGTTAAAACATGACACTGATCCATTGTTTGATCCATCTGAGTAATAGATATTCGGCTTCAGGTGGGTAATGTTTTCATCAAACATCCCTTTTCACCCCCACTGAATAAAGACTACCGCAAGGACAACAATAATTGACCAGTAACTGTTTCACCCGTCCATATTGATGATGCTTGTCGTGTTCTGCAACTGCAACACTTTTGTCTGTTTGCTCTTGAAATATGCACATGAAACAAACCCATCACTGGTGCCAGGCTTCACATGTGCAATAGTACGCAGAAAGGTTTATTGCTCTCCGGTAACTTATATCCGTGAACTGTGTCCATAGACCAAGAGCGGCTGGCTATAAATACCCTGCCTGGGGAGCAAGGAAGCCACACCTTCCTGAGTATATGACTTCTCTTATTCTCTTGAGCATTATAGCATCTCTAGTGAAAATGTCCGAGCCCCAGGGTATCCACCTTATTTAAGATAGTAGAAGTGTCCAGAAGAACTCTTGTGAAAGGACCGTCCGTCAGGGTGGTTTCCATGTGGTCGCGAGCAGAGGGATACAGAGGTGCGCCTAGAAGAACTCTTGTGACTCCGGCATCGTGGGCAGCCTCGGGGTCACAGGTTGTCAAAAGACGCTAGGGTTTAGGCTGACTACCGAGTTCCTTGTGTACTGGGATAGAGCCTTAAACCCACCTTGGGATGCACTGAGAAGATAGTGTCTACCCAAGGTTCTGTGTCTGCTTTACTGCGTCTCACTGAACCCGGGCCTTGGTGCGTTATGCATCAAAACTCTGTACCTTGATTACATTAGAGTAGCGTTGTACATCCTGATTGAACTTGTACTGGGAGTTCCTGGATTTCAAGATGTATCCGTGTATCTCTATCATGGTTTTAAATAGCGAGCTAAAGCTAAAGTGTTTAGCGTTTTATAAATTGTAATTAGCGGACTTTAGCGGCAAAATAGCGGCAAAATTGTGCATGAACGCAAATAGCGGCACAATTTTTTTCAAGCTATTTCGGGCTATAGCGGCACAAATAGCGGGCTATTTAATTCCATGATCTCTATTGTAATTCTGAGTAATAAATATTAAGATCTGGGTACTTGGAATGTTTTCCTGAGTCCTTTGTCTTTTCTTCCAAGTACTAAATGTGTCTTGTAAAAGATTAATGTTATCTTGTTATACGGGTTGTCTGTTCATTGATTCTGACGCCGTCTGAAACGTCCCCCAGCCGTTAGGGTTTCAAACGGTTTCATAATGCCGTCTGAAAAGGTGAACGGTTGCTGAAACAGATCTATAATAAGCCGCCATTAGGCTTATGATTTGTTCATCCTTTCATCAAGCCTTAGCCTTTGGACAAAAGAAATCCCATAACCCATCCAATAGTTGATGCGTAGAAAGTCTCTTGTCATCAACATAGGCCCAAAGAAGCAATCCGCAGCCGAGAAGAAGAAGGCGAAGACCACCGGCGGGAGGCCGCGCCACCCATGCCCGCCCACTGATGTTCTGGCCTGGAAGGCGCTTGACACCAGTGAGGCAGACTTGGCTTTCCTTGCGCAGCTAGGGTTGCTCCGGTCGCAGCCGATAGATGGATGGAAGGTGTCGACTGATCACCGTGCGCCAGCCCCCAACACGACAGAGATCGTGATGTTCAAGTCGTTCGTCGAGCGCGGACTGGGGCTCCCGGCGTCGGATGTCTTGAGGGGATTACTGCATTACTACGGTTTGACCCTCAATCATCTGACTCCCAATGCACTCTTCCACATTGCAATCTTTTCCCATCTCTGTGAGGCTTTCTTAGGGATATGTCCCTCTTTTACCCTCTTCCGCTACTTCTTCTAGGTGAAGTGTCAGCCTAGTGACTCTTGTGTAGAAGTAGTCAGAGGGGCTAGCATCCAGCTTAGGCTAGAAGTAGCTTCTCAATACATCTCTATAGAGTTGTCGAAATCCGTCCGCGAATGGGCTAGCGGATGGTTTTACATAGCCAACCCACCACCGGCCCTTCGTCGCCATGATGGGTGGCCGCCCCAGAAGTCCGGAGAGTGGAAGGACAAGATTTCTGTTGAAGGGGCAGAGCCTGTCCAACCATTGATCGACATGATAGCGGCATTGAAGCTGAGTGGATTGACTGGATATACCGTCGTCCAAGACTTCATTGCGCGCCGAGTCCATCCACTACAACAACGAGCCAATTTTGGCTTCGAGTACCTTGGCGTGAACGACCCGGGTCGTCATGGTGCCGAGCAGTTGTCCAATCAAGAGATTCTGAGGAGGATGAACTGGCTATTGAAGAGCCGTGAGCATCTTGTTCCGATGATGACAACTTTCTCTGCCATCAACCCTCCTCCAGAGGTAAGTAGCAGTAGTTGTATCCATCTTTTAGATTCTTAATAGATATCCTTTTGACTGGATATTATCTTTTTCCTTTTATAGGGTCAAGGAAGGAATAACAATGATTGTCCGCCCTTGCCCCCGGTGACTCAAGAAGGTGGAGGCATTGCTCTCGAGGGTCCCATTCGAAGTGAGGACCTTCGCAATGAGTCAAGCTCTCTTGGTGATCTTGACTGGTTAGACTCAAATTCAACTGACTCTGATGTCATGTTCATAGATCCCACAACCGAGAGTAGCCGGAAGAGGTCTCCAAGTCCATTTCAGGAAGCCAGAGATCCAGTCCCAGAGAAGGCTCGCACTAGTAATCGCCGTGCTTGTCGAAAAATTCTTTTATCAACAGAATTGGCTGAAAAGCACTATAATACGGGTGCTCCTGGTAAGGAAAAACCCGAGTGCTTTATAGGCTTCATGCTTTGGATTTAATAAACCCTTGTCTTATATCTTTGTTTAATACAGACGCTGAGACAACACAAGGAACTTCGAGTGGTGATGCTCCTGAAGAAGTTCCGGCCCCAGACCCGCAGCCAAAGAAGCCAGTCTTGAGACTGCCGCGGGCGTTGAAGCTTGTTAAGTAAGTCGCATTACTTTTCTTTAGAATGCTTGTATGCTTTCTAGCATTAATGTGAACACTCGTCTGTTGTAGGAAGGTGAAGCCGATCGCTGCATCTTCATGTGGTGCCATTGAAACCCGGGCGGTGGAGGAGTCGGAGGCGCAAGAGAAGAGTAAATCAAGTGTCCCTCCTGTCTTTAGCCAGGTGAATACCCCGCCCAGCTCTTCTCCATCCGGTACCCAGGCCGACACAGTTCCTGAAGTGGACGTACTTCCCTTGCCTCAGGTCGGTGTTCCTTATTCGATCTTTCGCTCTCCTGCTCAATTAGCGCTTGACCGGGTGATGAACGAGTGGTTTTTTCGTACTCGCCAGCCTGATGAACCCACCCTGGAAATGATCCAAGCTGAGATCAGTGTTAAGGCTTGAGTACCTCCACCGAAGGAGTCCGATGGAGCCCCCGAGTCCTCTCGCCAAGGCTCGAAGCTCGAAGTTGTGGGGTACAACCCGGATCTCGTTCGGTTGAAGGAACTTGGTGAACAAGTGATGGCGCCGGCTGTGGCACTCAAGGAGTTTATTGAGGTAATCTCGTTGAACACTCCTTTGTTGCATATTATCACAGCCGAGTACTCATGTTGTGTCTGTGTAGGGCTTTGATGTAAAGGTGACCGAACAGATCACTCGGATCCAGCAGGAGCTGTCTCTTGAGAATCAACAACTCAAGGACTATATTGCTCAAGATCAGATCAGCTAGCGGGTAGCTACCCAGGTACTTAATAACCGCATAAACGAGATTCAGAACAATCTCAAGGTTGTTGTTGATGAGCGTGACGCGGCCAATAACCGGGAGGTTGAGCTACTTGCCAAGCATGCCACCTCGGAGCAGAAGCTTAAGGAGGTCGTGAAGTCTTCCAAGAAGCAGCCGGCTGGTTAGTTAGAAGTGCTTTCGCGAGTCCTCGTTGCTCATGAATTTATGATTCTTATCCGGTTGATATCTCTTGATCTTTAGATTCGCAGAAATTGGCCGCCGGATGGCAAAATGCTTTCAACCGCAAGGAAGCGGAACTTGAAGAGGTATTTGCTAACGCGCAAAATACTCTTCAGGAAGCCAAATTGATTCGTGAAGGTGCTGACCGAGACCTGCTGCAGGCTTTGAAGTCGACCAAGGAGTCGTGGGAAGCTCTGGAAGCGGTTCAGACACAGCTGAAGGAGTCCCAAGAGTCTTTGAAGACTTCTCAAGATTCTTTGAAGGCATTAGAGCTTGTTGTGGAGCCTGTCCTGGACATGATTCCACACCCCGAAGGAACTGAAGAGTCCTTGATTGATCGAGCTAAGGCTGCACCCGGGCGGCTGACTCAATACATCAAGGATATGGCAACTTCGGTGGTGTGTGGTCTTCTGGCGACACTATGACTTCACATGACCTCCTTTGATCTGTCATCCATCATGACGCTTCTTGATGGCAAGACTGATGAAGATCACGCAGCCATGCAGGAAGAGGTCAAGGCCGTCGCGGAAGAGTACTCCCAGATATTAGATCTTGTAGAGTAGTATGTCTTCCTTGGTCCTTGACCAGAATTTGTATATCCTATAAACAAATATTATCATGGTTTTAAAGCATCAGAATATAATTTACTTCTGAGTCTTGCTAATTCCGTATGCTGTCGACTCATCATTGCAAGAAGTATCTTGTCAATGGGTCATTTTGTGTGTAATGGATGTACGACCAGGCGTCTTAGTAGACGGGTCTATCCGAGTGCTCTCTAGCACTTGAGGTTGGGTCATATGACTTCGTTTCTCATATTGTCTTTAGCGACTTATTTAGAAAACTTAGTCTGCCCGAGTACTACTCTTAGTACCCTGTTCCAAGGGATAATTTTGATCAAGCGCCTCTTGAGGACCGATACGACGGTTCCTGTCGGGCGAATCATACCCTCTTGGTAGTCACAGCTTGAGTGCGAAGTCGGATTACCCTTTATCCGAGTAGTATGCAACAGGGTGAGTGGTGCTCGCCTTGTTGTGCCTTATAGGAACCAATATCTTTTCTATAAGATATCGTATTCTCTATAGGTTTGTAGCCGGGTTTTAAGCCGTACTAGCAAATGAGTTGTATTGAGCTCGTAGCTCATAACTCGAGTATGGTTGCCTCTGAACCAAGAAAGATCCATCTGAGTAGTATTATATATTAGTCGGTGGGGTATGACAGCTAAAGCTTGTTGTGTGTTTTTATCCGACTAAGTAGTCGTGATAAATGTAGTTGCTTGAAAAATTCATAAAGTTGTTGTTTCTGGTGAAATCCAAACTTTATTAATATCCGGGAAATAGCTACATTTGCCCTGAGTCGAATTTGTAGCATAGTCCTTAGGTATGGAATTTCTTCAGATGCTCAATATTCCATGAATTTGGCAATGGAGTACCATCCTCGGTGACTAGCTCAAATGACCCGGGTCTTGTTACTTTAGATACTATATAGGGTCCTTCCCACGGACTCATAAGCTTGTGACGTCCTGTGGTGTTCTGAATCTTCTTCAGGACCATGTCGCCTACTTGAAAAGTGCGGTGATGGACGTTCTTGTCGTAGTAGCGCCTCATCCCTTGGAGGTATCTTGCTGATTGAAAGAGCACGTTTATTCGGGCCTCTTCGAGGCTGTCGACTTCTGACCGCCTTGTATCATCAGCCTCCCCTTCATTATATTGTTCTATTCGTGGAGAATTCCAGATTAAGTCTGCCGAGAGGATTGCTTCGGGCCGTAGACCAGGAAGAAAGGAGTTTGGCCTGTTGCCCTGCTTCGCTGTGTCCGCATCCCCCAGACTACCTTAGGCAGTTCTTCGACCCACTTTCCGTCGTGGTCTTTTAGAAGATCAAATAATCTTGGCTTTAGATCGGCTAGGATGAGAGCGTTTGCTCTTTCCACTTGGCCGTTTGATTGCGGGTGAGCTACTGATGCGTAGTCTATTTTTATTCCACAGTCGCTGACCCATGATTTGAACTCAATTGCCGTAAAAGGAGAACCAAGATCAGTGATAATTCTATGTGGCATCCCAAAGTGATGAAAGATGCTCTGCATGAATTGCACTGATTTTGATGCGTTGAACTTGACCAATGGCATGTACTCAATCCATTTGGTGAATTTGTCAATTGCGACGTAGACGTACTCGAATCCGCCTGGAGCACGCTTTAGAGGACCCACCATGTCGAGTCCCCAGCATGAGAAGGGCCATGATGGTGGAATGCAAATTAATTCATGAGCCGGGACATGCTGCTGCTTAGCGAAGAACTGGCACTATTGATATCGACGGACTAAGTCTTCTGCATCTTTCAAGGCCGTGGGCCAATAGTACCCAGACTTGAAGATTTTTCCGACTAGTGTCCTTGACGCTGCGTGATTGCCACAGCACCCGGAATGAACTTCGTTCAATATTTCTTTGCCTTCTTCTGGAGAAATGCATTTTAAGAGTATTCCAGACGAGGCACCACGTCGATATAACTTATCCCCGACTAGTACGTAGTTTTTGCTACGCCTGGTGACTTGCTCTGCCGTAGCTTTGTCACTTGGTAGTTTATGCTCTTTGAAGTAGTCAATAAAAACTTTAGTCCAGTCGGGTGATATTGTTAAGATTTGCATGGAGGGTGTTGGATTGAGCTCGTCCTTCTGATGAATAGAGGGCTTGGATAACTCATGTATGAAGATGCCGCTAGGAACAGAGGCTCTGTCGGATCCCAATTTTGCTAGAACGTCGGCAACAACATTGAGATCTCGGGTAATATGAATGAGTTCTAACCCTGAGAAATTTTTCTCTAGCTTGCGGACTTCAGCGCAATAGGCGTTCATTGTTTCCTTGGTGCAATCCCAATCTTTGTTGACTTGGTGAATTACCACAGAAGAATCGTCATAGACTAGGAGTCGCTTGATGCCCAATGTGACTGCTAGCCTTAACCCGTGTAGGAGCGCCTCATATTCTGCTTCATTGTTGGTAGCAGGCCACATTATTTGCAGAACATACTTGAGTTGCTCTCCAGCGGGTGATACAAGCAGGACTCCAGCACCTGCTCCACCGAGTTTTAGGGACCCGTCGAAGTACATTTTCTAATGTTCAGGGATAGCATTGTCTTGGACCTGCTGTAATTCTGTCCATTCAGCGACGAATCAGCTAGGGCTTGTGACTTGATAGCTTTTCTTGGAGTGAACTTGATATTGAGTGCCCCCAGCTCAACTGCCCATTTAGAGATTCTTCCTGTAGCATCACGGTTGTGGAGGATTTCTCCCAATGGAAAATCCGTGACAACTGTAATTTCGTGGGCTTCGAAATAGTGTCGTAGCTTCCTTGATGATATGAGTAAAGCATAGAGCAATTTTTGAACTTGCGGGTACCTGACCTTGGAGTCAGAGAGTACCTCGCTGATGTAGTACACTGGTCATTGGGTGTTGTAGATATGCTTATCATCTTTACGCTCCACTACGATTGTTGTGCTTACAACATGTGTGGTAGCCGCGATGTATAACATCATTGGTTCCTTGGGTTCTGGCGGTGTTAGTATAGGAGAATTGGTGAGGTATCCTTTGAGCTGTTCAAAGGCCCTGTCCGCTTCTTCCGTCCACTGAAATTTATCGCCGGCTTTGAGTAATTCGAAGAAAGGTAGTCCCTTTTCTCCCAACCGTGAGATAAATCTGTTGAGTGCAGCCATACACCCAGTGAGTTTCTGAACATCCCTGACCGTAGTTGGTGGCTTCATACTGATGATGGCCGTTATTTGTTTTTGACTAGCCTCGATGCCTCGATGGCTAACAAGGAAACCGAGTAGTTGGCCTGAGGGTACTCCGAATATGCATTTTGTGGGGTTGAGCCTCCATTTGTAAGCACGTAGTCAGGTAAAAGTTTCCTCTAGGTCTGATATGAGGGTAGTCGGATCTTTTGTCTTTATGACCACATCATCAACGTAAGCTTCCGCGTTGCAGCCGATTTGGTCGCCCAAGCTATCTTGGATAGCTCGCTGATAGGTGGCGCCTGCGTTCTTCAATCCAAAGGACATGGTTTTATAACAGTAGGCGCCGAAGGGTGTTATAAACGATGTCTTTGGTTGGTCATCTTCTTTGAGGGCGATCTGATGGTACCCTGAGTAACAATCCAGGAAAGATAATAGAGCGGAACCTGCGGTGGCGTCAACTATTTGGTCTATCCTTGGTAACCCGAAGGGGTCCTTTGGACAATGCTTGTTGAGGTCTGTGTAGTCAACACACATGCGCCACTCGGTAGAGTTCTTCTTTTTTACTAGTACCGGATTAGCGAGCCACTCAGGGTGGAGAATTTCTCTGATGAACCCGGCTGCTAGCAGTTTAGCTATTTCCTTCTTGATTGCCTCTTTCTTCTCTAGTGAGAAGCGTCGTAATCTTTGCTTGATGGGTCTGGAGCCCTCTTTTAATTCCAACTTGTGCTCAGCCAAGTTTCTTGGAACACCTGGCATGTCAGCTGGTTTCCAGGCAAATATATCTTTGTTTGCTCTGAGGAACTTGGTGAGCGCGAGTTCCTATTCTTCAGACAGGTGAGCACTGATAACCGCCGTCTTGGAAGGATCACCGGTTTCCAGATCAATAGCTTTTGTAGAGACTTCTGCTGGTGGTTGGATAGTACTCGCCTTCCTGGTTGGGATTTCTGAATCTCCAGGCTTGGCGTTATGTACCATCTGCGCAAGTTCCTGTACTTCCAGGGCGAGTTGAGCTTTTTCAGCAATTTGGACAGCTTCTGTGTCGCATTCGAAGGATCGCTTCAAGTCGCCCTTGAAAGTTAGAATACCTTTAGGACCCGGCATCTTTAGCAGTAGGTATGGATAGTGTGGCACTGCCATAAATTTGGCGATAGCTGGTCGTCCAAATATGGCATGATATGATGACTCGAAGTCGGCTACCTCGAAACTGATGTACTCAGTATGATAGTTGACCTAAGTTCCAAAGGTGACAGGTAGTATTATCCTTCCGAGTGGTATAGCCACCTTTCCGGGTACTATGCCGTAAAAGGGAGCGCTTGATGGTGTAAGCTGAGTTGCAAGGTCTAAGTTCATCTTTCGTAGGGTGCTTGCGAAGATGACATTGAGCCCTGCTCCTCCATCTATGAGTACTCTTCCCAATGTAAACCCAGCGACCGTAGGATCCAGGACTAGCGGGTAATGCCCTGCGTTGGAGACACTGGTCCATTGGTCTGCTCAAGAGAAATTGATCGGATGCTCGGACCAATCAAGATATCTGGGAATCGCTAGCTCAGTAGACATGATTTCTCGTAAGGAAAGCTTTTGGAGACGCTTGATGTCGCTGGTGGCTACTCCTCCGAATATAACATTAATCGTGCCTTTGGGTGTTGAAAATCGCCAGCGCCCTGCTGAGGGTCTTCTGCCGCTTTCTTTCCCTTGTCTTTCTTGCCTTTGTTGAAGTCGGAGTTCAAACCTCTCTCTTTGAGTTGTCGACAATACCTGGCTGGGTGTCCTCCTTTCGGATGAAAGGGGCATGGCCCGTCCAGGAGGTCGTCAAAGCTTGACAGCTTGTTTCCTTTCTTCTGAGGTTCCATGGCTGCAACAGTATTATCCCCGATTCTCTTGCGGGTGTTTTGCTGAGCAGTCTGATTTCCTCTCTGGTTATTACCTCGATCAGCTTGCATGTTCCTTTCAGGAAAGCGCTCCTGTGTGCGTTCTTCTGTCGCCATCATGGAGTTGACTGCTCGATGGAACTCGTCAGCGTTGGTCGGGTCATGCTTGATGAAATCCTTGTAATTGTACCTTTCGCAGATGCCGTTGCCGAAGAGGTCAATTACTTCTCTATCTGTTATATCTAAGACTGTTGAGCAGATCTCAGAAAAACGTCTATAGTACTCGTGCATGGTCTCGTTTTTCTACTACTTGCAGGTTCTAAGCTTCGTCTGAGGATCTGATCTCTCGGGAACACCCGCAAAGTTTTCTATGAAAATGCGATGTAGTTGTTCCTAGGAGTCAATGGACTCGGGCTTAAGTCTGTCAAACCACGCAAGGGGCATCGTCTCTAGAGCCATGGGTAAGAATAATGCCTTGACGTCGTTGCTTCCGCCAGCTAACTCGACTGCTTGAGCATACAGCCTGAGCCACCATTTAGGTTCTGTCTTCCCGTCGTATTTTGAGTAGTTCCTGGGCTTGAACTTTCGTGGGAACGGTACTGCTCGGAGTCTCTGGGAAAAGCAGGGGAAACGATCAACTCCATTAGATGCTAAGTTGTCGACCCCCCGATATGATGATTCGGCTCCTCCTTCAGCTTGATCATGTACCCGGTTGCCCAGGCGACTTCTTACTGGAGCCCGGCCGAGCCGCTCATGGATGGGTCGCCTCTGGCTTGGAGGAGATGAATCTTGTTCATCGGCTAAGGACTCAAGGTTTCGACCTTTGAGCTATAGCACAGTAGTCTGAAGCATGATCAACCGTCGTTCTTCATCAGGGGTGCGGTTGTCCTTGGCTCCCATCTCCGTAGCTAGAGCCATAATGTTTTGGTAGGGTGTCTAGTAAACCTTATGACCAGCAACCCCCATGAACTCAGGTTCGAGGTTGCGAGAACAATCAGCTCGTCGTCGATTGTGATCATTCTGGGACTGATTCTCCTGATCACGCTAGACACGAGCTTGATGCTTTGCTTCCTCTTCCAGTCGCCTTCGACTATTATATTCTTCGAGTCGTACTTGGTAGCGCTCCATAGCCTCTTTTCGATGAGTTGCTCGCCTTCTGCGAGCATCTTTGGCCTGATTCTTCCTTAGTCTTTCTGCCTTCATAGACTCGGTTTCTCCGGGTCCTTCTGGATCGTTATCGGATATCATACTCAAGGTTTCATCATCTCAGAAGACATCTGGAGGAGTCAGAGGTCGTAGGGATGACTGGTGTCCTGCCATGAAGACTTCGCAAGTGTAGCCTTGGTTTGTTGATCCCGGTGTAACTGATTCCAAGGTAGAAGCACTGGATATTAGCTCTGTTGAGGTATCGTGCTCCTCAAAGGGGAGCTGATGTCCATATTGGTAAGAGAGTTGTTGGTCGATTGTGCCAACCAACCTAGCCGGGGCTGGTTGTATTAGCCAATGGACGATGTTACCCTCCTCGGTTGAACTGAAAACGAGTCCCTGTTGGGCTCCAGTCAAAGGGATCTGTTGAAGATTTTTGAATTTAGATCCAATTAGCTCTTGGAAGTTTTCAGCCGAATTGCACAGTCCAAAGGGGATACGAAATATGGCATTCGAGTCCTTTTTGGGCCGAGAGTTCGTGTCCGAATAGAAGTCGGGTGCCTCGGCTTGCTCCCCAGATTCTTGCGGTTCTTGGATTGTTAGGTTTGCTAGATCCTGAGCGAGATGATCCGTCTTTGGCGTGGCTTGCACTTTTGATTCAGGTTGAAGGTGTCGATGCAGCTTTCCTTGATCATCCGTGATGCAAGTCCACGAGCCAAAAACGAAAATTGCTCTCGCCGAGAACATGTTGAAGTGGTTCATCGAGCTCTTGATCGTGGAATCGCCGAGAGCCCCTACCTGGCGCGCCAGCTATCAGTGTTTGTTAACCGGCAACTCGTCTTGGGGATTCCCAGATGATTTGTTCGGTGGGGATCGGCGTTCGTAGAACTCGGCGATTACACAGGGACAGCGATTTATACTGGTTCAGACCGCTAAATAGAGTAATACCCTACGTCCAGTGGTGGCGTGTGCCTTGTGTTATGATCTGAGATTTAATTACAGAGGTCGGCGCCTACTTCCCTTTATATAATCGGGTGAAGCTTTGCGCATACCGAGTCCTAGTCGGTTACAACAGAGGAATTCTATTCTAATTACAAGACTTCCTTCTGAAACTCGACTAAGTTATAGCGAGAGTCCTAATCCATGTAGACTACGTATCATGTCTTGGAATCTCCCGCACCGTCCAGGATTAGTCCGAGTAATCATCTTCGGATGATATCTCTGACATTCCAGTCCGTCAATGATTTGCCGTCTCTACGGATCTCAGTAGCTACAGCAGGGATGTGGGAGAGCAGGAAACCCTAAAATGAAAATAGCAATGACTGAGATAATTTAGAGGGAGGGGTGGCCTCTCCTATTATAGCCTAATACAATTATTTCCCTTCTACCCCTACAGCTATTGAGCGGGCAGGTTAACCCTAAGGGTATTCCTGACCAACTCAAAGTGTAGTCGATCCGACGGCCACGCCCGCACATTCGGTAGCTTTGCCTCGACGTGACCTCACCCGATGCCGCCACGTGCCGCCTCGCGCCGCTCGTCCGTTTCCTGGACCTCCCCCCCCCCCCCGGTTTTGAGGCCAAAACCGGGAAACCCGAGCCATCCCCGGTTTGGAGGCCGAAACCGGGAAACCTGTAGTCCATCGCCTGAGTTTTGTGGAACAAACTCAGAAACCCGCCAGCGCCCAGGTTTTGAGGCCCAAACCTGGAAACCGTCCTCAGCCCGAGTTTTGAGGCCCAAACTCGGAAACCTGCAGCATCCAGGTTTTGTGGCCTAAACCTGAAAACCGTCCACCGGTGGTTTTTCTATGGCTCAACCACCAAACCGAGGCTGTAGAGGGGATGCACCGCCCGTGCACCCCGTCCACCGACACGTGTCCCCAGGTCCTCGACCCGAGCCACACCGTGTCCCGCAAGTCTCTACTCGTCGTTGTCCCAGGCTGTCAGCCACCACAGCTGATCCTCAGGCCACCGGTCCCTCAGTCCAAGCCTCACATCCGCCCTTCACCGCTCTGGGTCCATCAGCACGGCATGTCTCTACTTGACCTTCACCTTGCCTTTGATCACTGTCTCCGTGCTCGACACCTGCACAACACAAGCCAAAGAACATGCGCATCAAACCAGTTGACAATCACTCATCACTCAAGATCCGGCATACACCCATCTTTGTGCCAGAGGAGCAGGAAGACGCCGATTGGGGTGATCCCGAGCCAACTCCACTGGCTGCCCCCGTCGACCCTGTGATGACTACATCAGCTCGAGGACCCGATCCCACTACTTCTTCTTCTTGGGGTCCTCTTGAGCCACCTCTCCAGTGAGCACCGGCTGCACCTGAGGGAGCGACAGCATCTACGAGGGGGAGGCAAATTCGGCGAGGCAGGCGCCCGAAGCATTCAGCAGGCCCATCCCCAGCAGCAGATGATCGGTGGCATCGACTAGCGAGTCACGCGGTCACGAGTGTATGAAATCTCACAGTTTGCTCATTCTGCATTCGTTGCTTCTTTTGAGCCCAAAGATGTTGGACACGCACTTTCTGACCCTAACTGGGTTATTGCCATGCATGAGGAGTTAGAGAACTTTGAGCGAAACCAAGTTTGGACCCTAGTTCCACCTCCACCAGAATGCCACCCTATAGGTACCAAATGAGTTTTCAAAAACAAACAGGGTGAGGATGGGATGGTAGTGAGGAACAAGGCTAGGCTAGTAGCCCAGGGTTTTTGCCAAAAAGAGGGGATAGACTATGAGGAAACCTTTGCCCCTGTAGCCCATTTAGAAGCCATTAGAATCCTTCTAGCTTTTGCTACTTCAAAGGGTTTTAAACTTTACCAAATGGATGTCAAGAGTGCTTTCTTGAACGGGTATATAGAGGAAGAGGTTTATGTTAGGCAACCCCCTGGTTTCGAGGATCCCAAGTTTCCAAACCATGTCTTTAAACTTTCAAAAGCTTTGTATGGTTTGAAACAAGCCTCGAGAGCGTGGTATGAGTGCTTGAAAAACTTTTTGCTCTCCAAGGGTTTTAAAATGGGACGGGTAGATAAGACCCTCTTTCTCCTCAAGCAAGGAAATGACACCCTTTTAGTTCAGATTTATTTGGATGATATCATCTTTAGTGGCTCCTCTCATACACTTGTTGCCAAGTTTGCAGATACTATGAGCAGGGAGTTTGAGATGAGTATGATGGGTGAGTTGACCTTCTTCCTCGGGTTGCAAATCAAGCAAACCCGAGACAGGACGTTCGTGCATCAAGGCAAATACACGAAGGACATCCTGAAGAAGTTCAACATGGGCGAGGCCAAGCCTCTTACAACGCCCATGGCGATGACTATTGCGATGGATGCGGACCAGGACGGAGAGGCAGTGGACCAGAAGGAGTATAGGAGCATGATCGGCTCACTCCTGTACCTGACGGCTACGAGGTCAGACATACACTTCGCAGTGTGTCTGTGCGCTTGTTTTCAGGCATCCCCTCGGACTTCCCACAAGCAAGCAGTCAAGCGCATCATGAGGTACCTCCGATTCACTCCTGAATTCGGGCTTTGGTATTCTTCTTCTTCGACTCTTTCGCTTTGTGGTTATTCCAATGCGGATTTTGCCGGCTGTCGGCTTGAGCGCAAGTCCACTTCTGGGACTTGTCAGTTTCTTGGCTCTTCGCTTGTTTCGTGGTCTTCTCCCAAGCAGTCTAGCATTGCCCAGTCTACTACTGAAGCCGAGTATGTTGCCGCTGCTTCTTGTGCTTCGCAGCTTTTATGGATGGTTGCTACGTTGCGTGATTTTGGTCTAGATTTCAGTCGGGTCCCTTTGCTTTGCGATAGCACTTCTGCCATTAGTGTAGCAAAGAACCCAGTTCTTCACTCCAAGACCAAACACATCAATGTTCGCTTTCACTTTCTTCATGATCACTATGAGAAAGGCGACATCGACCTTAGGCATGTAGACACCCATAACCAGGTTGCGGATATTTTCACCAAGCCTTTGGATCTCTCAACTTTTGCTAGGTTGAGAGGTGAGCTTAGTGTGTGTTACCCCTTTTAGATGGGGGAAGCATTTTTGGTTGATGTATCATAGACTGACTTACTGATACCCTTTTGTCTTGGGTTTTGAGTTTGTTTTTGTTTTGTCTTTGCTCTGATATTGATTTCTGCATGCTTTTCATCATGTATACATCTTGCAATTTTGAGCTTCATGTCTATAATAATTAGAATGAATTTATGCTCTGATTAGTGTTTGCTCTGATGATATATGATGATGCTTGTAGCTTAGGCTCTCTTTGATCACTGATACATGTTGTGAGCTGAGCTACTTTTCAGAATGGTGAATTTGCTTGATTGAACATAAAATTTGAAACTTGTTCACCATTGAGATTGCCAACTAGCATGTTTAGAATGTGTTGAGGTTACCTGTGTTATTTCATATATGGTAGGTTGCTATGTCTCTAGTTCTGAGTCTTTCACTTGCTTGGATTGTCCATATTCTGTTTAATTTGAACCAAGTATAAGTGAATTTGAAAAGATCGAGATGGGATTGCTTTGTCAGCACATCACAGTATCGAGACTGTTTCTCATTGCACATTGAGTTAAACTAGAGTTGTGTAGTGTAAGACCAAAATCGATGCTTCAAGCTTCTGATTGCATATGCATAGGCTTAGCTCGGTTGAAAAGTTAGGCAATGACAAGCTTTCAACCTCTCGCAATCACATGCTAAAACTGACTTGTGTAATAACCGCTACAATTTCTCCGATAAAATCTGAAAAACACAAGTCTATGTTTCATTGTATAGCATGATGATTGAACTTTGCTAGGGGTAGTTCACCTTGTACACATGTTTAGCACTTGTTTGACTTCCTGTCTATACATGCTCAGTGCTATTTTGATGGTGAAACCCCTTTCTGAATGGCTTAAAATTGCTCACTAAGCTTATGTGTTCATATTTCGTATTATGTGATCAGTTTGAGCCTTTGCTAGTATTTTTGCTTGTTGCTTGGTAATCGGATCAGCACTCTTTAGAGCATCTTTTCATTCTATCGACTATATACCTGAAGCTGCTAACATGCATTTTTGACTCATATACATTTGCTTGACTCCGATAGGCATGGCTTAGCTCTGTTTCGCTTGATTGAGCTCCTTTCCCTTCTCTTTTGTTTGCAAATTGCCCCCAAGGGGGAGAATTTTTATGGTGTGGTGACAATTTGAAATTTCTGTGCTTCATTTGTTGAGGGGGAGTTCTTTTAGTGAGGGGGAGCTTCTGCCTTGTTTCGATTTGGCCTTCAATTGGTTTGGATTTCTCAGCTAGTTGCATCGAGCCTTTGTACCTCTGTCTTGAGGGACTAGCTGTTTTCACCGGTTTTTAGCTATTTGTGATTGATATCGAGTTTTCTGCTAGTTGTGTTGAGCCGCTGTGCCTCTATCTTGAGGGACTAGCAGTTTTGCATTCTAATGTGTTGGTTCAGCCTCAATTGATTTCGAGCTTTCAGCTAGTGGTGTTGAGCCCTTTTCTGCCTCTTCTTGAGAACTAGCTTGATTTTGACTTGGTTGCGTCGAGCAGTTGCCCATGTCTTTGGGAACCATGTCTTTCGCTCTGTTTGATTGAGTTTTGCTCTTTATTGAGGTGTTGCTCTGATCCTTTGCTTGGTTGTGTCGAACCAATGCCCATGTCTTTGGGGACCAAGCTTTGCTTATCTTGATTTGTCCTTCTTTGACTTTTAATTTAGCTTTTGGACATCTCAAGTGAGTTTCTCCTTCTATCTACTTCTATTTTCTTTTCTTCTTTGACCATGGTTACTATGTGTTGACGATGCACTCATCAAGGGGGAGATTGCGAACACAAGGTTGATATGTGCCCTTGTGGTTCCCTCCCTGAGTGATGAGAGATCAGTCAACGGGCAACATGTGTCTCTTGGCTGTGTTGATGTGCAGGTGTGGAGCTCGGAGACAGTGGTTGAAGGTGAGGTGAAGGTCAAGTAGAGACGTGTCGTGCCAACGGACCGGGAGCGGTGAAGGGCGGATGTGAGACTTGGACCGATGGACCGGGAGACCTGAGGATTAGTTGTGGTAGCTGGCACTTGGCATTGATGAGCGAGAGCACATGGGGATGTGCGGTGCATCGGCCGAGTCGGGAGGATGGCGTCGTGACACTTGGCGGGAGGCCGAGAAGGAAGGCGAATGCACTGTGCCCGGCGTGGAGGCTGGACATGCATTGGCATCGGTGCCGGTGGTCGGGGTGTGCGAACCACATCCCGTCTACGGCGCGGGTTTGGTAGTTGAGCCTCTAAAAACTATCCTCGGCGGGTTTCCGAGTTTAGGCCTCAAAACTCGACGAGGACGGTTTCCAGGTTTGGGCCACAAAACCTGGGTTGGCGGGTTTCTGAGTTTGGGCCACAAAACTCAGCCGGAGGACAGGTTTCCCGGTTTCAGCCTCAAAACCGAGGGGAGGTCCAAAAGGACGGTCAACGCGTAGCGGCGCGGAGAGGCTTGCGTTGCGGCGAAGCTATCCGTGAGGAAGGCGCGGCGGTCGACAGGACGGCACGTGGCGGCATCCTGAGGCTTGCGTCGAGGCAAAGCTAAGGATGAGGAAGGCGTGTGGCCGTCGGATCAAAGACTTCGTCGAGTTGGACTGGAATACCCCTAGGGTTAGCCTGTTCGCTCATGTATTTAGGAGTAGAAGGGGACTATTGTACTTAGGCTATAAATAAGAGAGGCAGCCCCTCCTGTCATTCTATCCCTCTGTGTACTGGAGATTTTGAGGAAGTGAGACCGTAATCTCACCTCTTGTCTCGTGGGTTCGAGACACGGTTGAAATCGTGATCGATTCGGGTCTTTGTGTTGTGTTCTTCGCGGTTTTCTTCTTCCCCCCTCGGAGATTTGCTTCGTTCTTCTTCTCCGAGTGTTGGTTTTTGATTCCGCTTGAACCAACTTGTTCTAGATCGTGAGGCGCATCTTTTCACTGAAGGAATTCGTCTCTAACCTCACGAGCTAGTAGATCGGTCGGTTTTTGTGTTGGATTCATTTCTTTCTTCCTTGCCCTCAAATTCTACAATTCACTGATTTGGGATTAGATTCGAGCCATGATCTCTTAGGAGAAGCTCACTAATACCCTTGTGACCTCTCAGATCGAGTCTTGGCCTTAGAGCTTTTGATTCGGAGGAGATTGGGTAGAATCACCAAAGAACTGCACAGTTTTCGGGGGCATCGGACGCTGGTGTTCTTAGCATCGGACGCTGACCCGAGTAGCATCGGATGCATCGTTGCCACGTGTCAGTTTCTGTGTTTTTAAGTGAGCATCGGACGCTCCGTTGACCATCGGACGCCCCGAGGCCAGAGCATCGGACGCTGAGCTGTTACTGTAGTAGCGTCCGATGGCTATGCAGTAAGGTTCCAAAATTGCTCATTTCGCATCGGACGCGTCCGCCACTCTGGCATCGGACGCTGCCAGCATCCGATGCAGTGAAGTCTGCACTGTTTCATCCGCGGTTCGTTCGTTCGACTTCGGATTTGGGCTCTGGCTTTTGCGTTGAACTTTTTGAGTTGTATAGTATCCCGTTGTGCTTCTCGGAAGTATCCACCCTACATCTAGGGTCGTGGATACTTACAAGCTCACGTCTTGCTTTTGGGGTGATTTTCTGGGACAAGAGTCGTCTATTTCTCGAGAAGAAATCTGAGGCTCCCATTCACCCCCCCCCCCTCTGTTCGCCAATTCGGTCCTTCACACAGGGAAAGGGAAAAGGTGCGGCACCTGTTGGGAGGCGGAGAGACCACAGGAAGACGGAGAGTAGTAACTCCCGTGGTTAGTGCGCATTAAAACAAAATTAACACGCCACGCCACGCCTGCTTGCCTACCTCGCCTCGCCTCGCCATGCCACGCCACGCCACGTCACGGCCACGGCCCGAGCCCGAGCCGGCAGGCAGGCGGCGGTGCGCGCGCGCGTATGGCTGCCTTAGTCCGTTTCTCAACTTCTCAAATTAGATGGAATAATTCCCGCCATATAAGTTGAGTCAACGTCCCTTTAACTTCCAATCTGGTACAAACATTAAATCCCACAATTACACTCCATAGAGTTATTGATTTATTAAATATATTAATGGGCTTGGCCCATAATAAATCTAACAATCCCCACCAAACTCTAGGGTTTGTAACTGTGAAGTTCTAGAATCTCAATTCTTTGATATACCAGTGTTTCGATGAAGACTGTTAAGTTGAACATCCACCTAGAACAAGAGTTTCACTCAGTCACGACTGAACAATGGACTATGCCTTGAATTGACAGTTTTGCGTGAGGTGAGATTCACTCAAGTCCTTTGCTGGTACTAGGCTGCAACAGAGATCCCCGCTGTTTGAAGCATATAAGTCACACTTCAGTGCCTTTCATGAGTATTTAGGGACCGCCCAAATCCCATAGACTGTGACTAGCAGTCTGACTCATATAGGTGCATTCCTCATAAGATGTTATGTAGGACAACATCTCATCTTTATAAGACTCTCGGAATACATTAAGGTAAATACCAACCTACCTTACAGAAGGAAAGTTATGCATCAAGATAGGTTCAAAAGGGAACTTTCCTCTCAACCTACTCATAGCTTGTTTCACCACTCTACTTCACGGGATCTCCGATCACATAGAGCAGGTTACCACTATAGTAGATTTTCACATGGGTCTCATACCTTAGTAAATTGATCAACATTTCATGATAATCCCTTAGTAAATTGATCTGCCAGATTTTATCTTTCTGGAGATAATCCAACGTTATAACTCTGGAGGTTTTTAGCTTTCTGACAGATTTCAATCTTCTCTTAACATGCCTTGTAGACTTCATGTTACTCCTGGAACTGTTGACCTTCGCAATCACAGTTTGATTGTCATAGTTCATGGAAATAGCCGGTATCGGTTTTTCAACCACCGGTAAATCCAACAGGAGTTCACGAAGCCACTCGGCCTCAACCCCAGCAGTGTCTAACGCTGTGAGTTCTGCTTCCATGGTAGACTTCGTAATGAGAGTCTGCTTGCAAGACTTCCAGGAAACAGCGCCACCTCCAAGCAGGAACACATATCTGCTTGTGGCTCTAAGCTCATCAGCATCAGAAATCTAGTTGGCATCACAATAGCCTTCCAACACTTTTGGATGTCTGGTATAATGAATATCGTAAGTCATAGTACCTTTCAGGTACCGCAACACTCTCTCAAGAGCACGCTCGTGATCATCTCCAGGTTTGGACACAAACCTGCTCAGCTTGCTCACAGCATATGAGATGTCAGGCTTTGTTGCACTCGCAAGGTACATTAGCGAGCCAATGATCTGGGAGTATGTCAATTGATCCCTTGCTATTCTTTGATTTTTCCTCAATAGCATGCTAGGGTCATAAGGTGTAGGAGCAGGGTTACAGTCACTATAACCAAAGTGACTTAACACATTTTCCACATAATGGGATTGTAACAAAGTTATCCCACCATCACCTTCTCTAATTAGCTTGATGTTCAGAATGACATCAGCTTCTCCCAAATCTTTCATGTTAAAGTTGCTTGACAAAAGCTTCTTTACTTCCTCAATCATATTGAGGTTTGATCCAAAGATTAATATGTCATCAACATAAAGGCACAACATAACAGCCTCACCCCCACCATACCTATAATACACACATGTGTCAGCTTCGTTCACAACAAAGCCAGCAGCAAGTAGAATATTATCAAATTTTTCATGTCATTGCTTAGGTGCTTGTTTCAGGCCATATAATGACTTTAACAACCTGCACACCTTGTTCTCTTGACCATCCGCAATGAAGCCTTCTGGCTGATCCATATAGATCTCCTCATCCAACTCTCCATTTAGGAAAGCTGTCTTAACATCCATCTGATGAATGATAAGACCATATGAGGCTGTCATGGCAATCAAAGTGCATATTGTAGTCAAACGAGCAACTGGTGAATAGGTGTCAAAGAAATCTTCACCCTCATTTTGGGTGTATCCTTTGGCCACAAGCCTTGCCTTGTACCTCTCAATGGTACCATCAGGCCTAAGCTTTTTCTTGAATATCCATTTGCAACCTATAGGTTGACAACCATAAGGACGGTCAACGACCTCCCAAGTTCCATTAGACATAATAGATTCCATCTCACTCCTTACTGCTTCCTTCCACAGGTTAGCATCAGGAGAGGAATATGCTTGTCTAATGGTGGTTGGTGTGTCTTCCACAAGGTACACGATATAGTCATCACCAAAGGATTTTGCAACCCTTTGTCTCTTACTCTTTCGAGTGACTATAGTGTCATCCTCCTCAGGGATGTGCACATGAGTATCCTCAGCATGATCTATTTGTTCTAGTTCATGGGGAATTATAGTCTCATGACTTGTTTCACTTGTTTCACTAGGTGTATTCTTCATTGGGAACTCATTCTCAAAAAATGTTGCGTCTCTCGATTCCATGATTGTATCAACATACACATCAGGAACATCAGATTTAATAATTAAGAACCTATACCCAACGCTATGAAAAGCATAACCTAGGAAAATACAATCAACAGTTTTAGGTCCTAGTTTACGCTTCTTGTTGATTGATACATTTACCTTAGCCAAACAACCCCAAGTGCATAAATATGAGAGATTTAATCTTCTCTTTTCTCATTCTTCGAATGGTGTGATCTCTTTGTTCTTTGTTGGAACCCTGTTCAGGACATGACACGCTGTCAAAATCGCCTCACCCCACCATTCCTTGGATAATCCCGCTGTACTCAACATTGCATTCACCAGCTCTGTTAAAGTGCGGTTTTTCCTTTCAGCAATCCCATTGGATTGTGGTGAGTATGGCGGTGTCCTCTCATGAACAATCCCATGTTCCACACAGAACTCATCGAACATATTAGAGAAATACTCTCCACCTCGATCGAACCTTAAACATTTTATTTTCCTCTCAAGTTGGTTCTCAACCTCAGCTTTATAGGCCTTAAAATAATTAAACGCTTTATCTTTTGTTTTTAAGAGATACACATAGTAGAACCTAGTGGAGTCATCTATAAAGGTGAGAAAGTATTTTTTACCGCCTTTAGTCAAAATTCTGTTCATCTCGCATAGATCGGAATGCACAAGTTCTAGAGGTGCCAAGTTCCTTGCCTCAGCAGCCTTATGTGGCTTGCGGGGTTGTTTTGATTCAACACACACATGGCACTTAGACTTTTTGACCAAGTTAAATTTAGGAATTAAATTCAGATTTGCTAACCGCATTAAACAGTCAAAACTTGCATGACAAAAACGTGAATGCCATAAATCTGACGCATCAGAAATATTAATAGAATTCACCATATTTTTACACACATCATGCAACGATAAGCGGAACAAACCACCACAGTCATACCCTTTACCAATAAACGGGCCATGTTTAGAAACAACACATTTATTCGACTCAAGAACAACTTTGTAGCCATCTCGGCACAACATGGAAGCACTAACAAGATTCTTCTTGATAGAGGGCACATGTTGCACGCTCTTCAATGGCACCGTCTTCCCAAAGTAAACTTCAGAATGACTGTACCAACACCAAGAACATGAGCATGCGACCCATTTCCCATCAACAAGGCGCCAGACCTCCCGACCTGGTAGGAAAAAAATAGAGATACATCAGCACACACATGTATGTTTGCACCACTGTCCATCCACCACTTAGGTGAATTACAAACGGAAAGAACGAATGGTAAAGAATTACCATACCTAGATGTTCCTTCACCATTGTCAGTAGTCACAACATTTGCTAATTTATTATCCTGGTGGTATTTGCGATCAGGGCACTCACTTGCCCAATGATCCTCACTACCACAGACAAAGCATCCTCTCTTCTTCTTGTTGTTGTTGTTGTCCTTTTCCTTGAATTATGTTGTCTGATTGGTCCTAGGAATATTCTGTTGCTTGTTCTGGTTTTTCTTCTTTTTGTACTTGCGGAATTTGGAGCTTCTCTTCTGCACCACATTGGCAGTAGAGGTCTCAACACTTTTTCCATTGTCCTTTGCTCTCGCTCTCTCCTCAATATCAAGAGTGCCAATGAGCTCTTTCACATTGAACTCTTATCTCTTATGTTTAAGAGAGGTAGCAAAGTCCTTCTATGACGGTGGCAGCTTAGCGATAATACCGCCAGCCACAAACTTGTCAGGAAGAGGACAAGGAAAAAGCTCAAGTTCCTTTGCTAGTGCCTGAATCTCATGAGCCTGTTCCACTACAGATCGGTTCTCAACCATCTTGTAGTCATACAGTTGCTCCATAAGATACAGCTCGCTACCAACATCGGTAACTCCAAATTTTCCCACAAGTGCATCTCACAGCTCTTTACCTGTGGGAAGTATGATGTAGCTTTTCTAGAATTTTGCATCAAGTGCGCTAATTACTGCACCTCGAAAGAGGTTGTCATCAGCCTTAAACTTAGCCTCATCCTCAGGAGACAACTTAGCAGGCTTGCCCTCAATAACATGAAAGCATGACATAGCAATTAGCCACAATTCTATTTTAGCTCGCCATACCAAGAAGTTTTTTCCATCAAAAGCATCAGGCTTTAAAACGGCAGCAAAACCACTGACACAAAAATGCCTATAATTAGGTTTTTGGATTGTTAGAAATAAAGACAATTTTCATGTCATTTTAATTCCATAATATTTGAGATAATATACTAGTGATTTCATAATATCACATATGACCATAACAGTATGGCACATATGTGCAATAAGTATATGTAGCATTATAAATAATAATAAAACATAATATATCATCTACTACAGAAAAGCATATGAAATAACATAACAGGCTTACTGAAACATATACGCAGCAACTACTGAAACAATGAAACAAAGCTACTGTAACATTCAGGAAATATGTAACAGACAGCAACCCAGAATATATAGCAAACAGCAGCACTGAATAACTTATGAAACAATATAAGACAGCTACTGCAACATGATCAACAGTACTACTGAAACAACATGACGGAACAAAATTCTGAATTACGAAAAACAGAGAGGAGATGAATAGTTCGTACCCTCCCATCTTCAGAGAATTTGATGTTCCTGAACCTTGTCCAGTTTGCATCTCGATGAAGAACAAGACGAAGAGGACGAAGTTCACCAGGAAGTAGATGGACGCAGACACTTTGCTGGGAAGAAGACGACCAGCAGCAACAGGCGATGACGTTGTTGATCCTTCGGGAAGAAGACGAATAGCAGCAGCCGTTCTCAGGCAGTCGCGTAGTCGCTCCCCAAAAACCTAATTGCCGATCCCTCGTGCAAGGTCTCGAACGACACTGGCTCCGGAGGCACCTGCCCTCTCGCTCCTCTGTGCGCGCAGAGTTACGAGATGGAGACGTCGTATAGCAGCGGAATTGAGAATTGGTTTTTCTCTGTTTGTTCTCGAGGGGAGAAAAAGAGAGAATGGAAGAAGGAGGGAGCAGACACCTTAATCCTCTCGCAGGGAAAGGGAAAAGGTGCACCTGTTGGGAGGCGGAGAGAGCACAGGAAGACAGAGAGTAGTAATTCCTGTGGTTAGTGTGCATTAAAACAAAATTAACACGCTACGGCCACGGCCACAGCCCGAGCCCGAGCCCGCCCGCCGGCCGGCGGCGACGCGCGCATGCATGTGGCTGCCTTAGTCCATTTCTCAACTTCTCAAATTAGATGAAATAATTCCCACCATATAAGTTGAGTCAACGTCCCTTTAACATTTAATCCGGTACAAAGATTAAATCCCACAATTACACAACATAGAGTTATTGATTTATTAAATATATTAATGAGTTTGGCCCATAATAAATCTAACATATGTCACTAAATGTCTTAGCCTGTTGTTTAAAATATTTGGTAGAACTCATTTCCGGAACTCTATTTTTATGACGTTGACACAGGCTATGATTCTGGCAGGATGGGACTATTCGCTTGGGGCGCGTTTGGCTTCGTAGCTGGAGCTAGCCTCACCTTGCCCAGCAAAGGCCCGAATTTTTCTGTTTTTGAGTGGAAACAAAGGCTCGGATTGGGTTAGCAGTTTGATTATTTGAACTTTACTATAGCCTGCGCGTGCAGTTTTATTGACTTCCGACTGCACATTCCTTTTTTTAGAAAAGATCTCCCACCACTTTCTTTTTTTTTTTGGCAAATATCATACTTGGACGTGCTCTGTCTCCGAGCGAGAGGATTTTTCAAGTGCCCCCATAGTTTTGCCACCAAAATTAGGGAGGTCAACACCTTTTCGATGCTATGACCTCCTAATTTACCATCTATAGCAAAATTATTTTTTCATACAAATTTCAATTAAAATGACACCAGGATAGCATAAAAAGAGGCTCTAATTTTCTCAGCAATACACATATGAAATGTACATATTATCAGAACTACAAAGAAGCTACACGATTGAGAAATACATAAAGAAACATAATAATGTGCCAAATTATTTGATATATGTACTGCTAGGATGACAACATATAAGATTTGCTTCTCTATTTAATATTTCTAAATACAACATATTTAACCGTTGATCTCCATGTAGCATGTGCTTCCAGGATGAGCTGCAAATGCTACATATTCTGGATGACCTATTTACTATCACTAATTACTACACATCATTTTTTGAAGAGCTGCAAATGCTACATATTCTGGACGACCTATTTACTATCACTAATTACTACACATCATTTTTTGAATTCGCCCGCTGAATACATTGATGACCTGCAATGTAATGGCAAACAAAAGTGATAATTAGAGAACATATAGTGCAAGGCTAAATAAATAGGTAAGATATGGTTACAAAAGCACATGCTTTTCAATCTAGGCCTTGTTTAGATGCACCAATTTTGCAAAAATTTTCATCACATCAACCATCACATCAATGTTTGGACGCATGCATGGAGCATTAAATGTAGATAAAAAATAACTAATTGTACTTTTAGTATGTACATGTCGAGACGAATCTTTTGAGTCTAGTTGGTCCATATTTGGACAAAGTTTGTCAAATAACAACGAAAATGCTACAATAAAAAATTTTGCAAAATTGGTGCATCTAAACAAGGCCCTAGTGGAAATGCTGCTATTTCTATGTGACACAAAAATATTGGTGCTTAATAAAATTGGTCAATAAAATACACTATTTTGCCTATTTCAAAATCATATATCGCCTAATCGGAACAATATTGTTTCCTAAGAATACATACCCTTTTGCATTGATAGTAGTATGTGATTCAAAATTCACAGTTTTTACGCCTTTAGTAGTAGCCTTGTAGGTCACATACAACATTAGTTTGTATCTTGATGCACCTTGTTGATGTCTTTGCCCTCTATTCATTGCTTAAACTGCAACCACACAAGATGGGTCGATTGGTTGCACCGTCTATAAAAAATGCCTACACTAGATTACTAAATTGCTAGGCTGTAATCAATAAACTGCTTAGTTTGAACTGAAAAAATGCTACTGGATGTACAATCATAGGCAGTAAGATAGGACATTGGATTTAAAAATTTACTAGATAAAACACTAGACTAAACATTCAATTCTTCCATTAGTGGCTAGGATCAAATACATGCATTTTATAAATCCTAAAGGAAAATGACCATGGTGTGCTACCAGTACCATCAATCCATCTTTCTATATATTGGAATCTGATCACCAATGATTTGTTCTAGGCAAGAAGTGTGAGTAGGACCTAGTCTTAGGTAGCTGCTCCACCAAAATGTGCAGCCAGCAACAGCTTAATGATTTATTGTACCATAACCTAGCATGTCACACAAGAGTAGAACAATGATATCAATGTATAGGGTGATAGGTTGGTGTAAGAAAGGAATGAGATCAAGCTTGCAAAGATCCATTCCAGCTAGCTACCCCTTCATGTACGCTTGCTGTGACTTAGTGTGCCAAATACAAAAAAAAATGCATCAAGGGAGCAGCAATAAACAAAAGAAAGGAGCAACAATCAAACAAAAGAAGGCAGCAATAAATTTTCTCAGACCTACTCAGTTGGCAGACAACCTAGACTGCCAAGATAAAATTTAAAAACTGCTTGGGCAAAATAAATAAAATGCTTAGCCATAACTAAATAAATGCTAGACTGAAAAAATGTAGGATAGAAGAATATACCATTCAAATCAATAGACTACTACTAGTAGTATTCAATTCAAATCATTTTTGTCCCAGCCTCAGCGAAAAATCGAAATCAATATACTACAACTTTGTGCCTCTACATGAACCATGACCTGCTGGCTGTTCTGTTTATTGCCCTGGGCGGCAGGGCATGCAGGGTAAGGAAAAAGGACAGCAACAACTTTGTTGTCATGGATGAGTAGGAAGAGGAGCAGGAGGAAGGAATGAATATAGAGAAGAGAAGCAGCAGCAGTAAGCTAGGAACGAAGTAAGCAGGCTAGCACACCGTGGGTTGGGCTAGGTTGGGTCTTAGTTAATTTGGATGGGGTACAAAAATGGGTTGGGATCTCACCAATTAGCAGGGCTACAGACTATAAAAATTAATACTAACCATGCTCCCATATGTATGAAACCACATAGTAATAGTTGTCAGGCCACATTTCTAAAATTGCTAACCTACAGTTAAAAAATTGTTAAGGCAGAATAACTAAATTGCTTAAGCAACTAAGAAAAGAACGCAGCCTCACAAAACTTTTCTCATTTTTTTGCAGACGGAGCAACCAATTGGCCCATCTTGATAGCACACAGGTGTCTCGGGGTATTGTGGCGTACCGAAAACAACCTCGACCACCGTCAGATGGTGTGTTCACATATGAATATTTTCCTAAAATTCAGTATATTCAGATTTGGTGTGTTTTCTAGGCGCATTACTAACAAGATGTGAACAAAAACTACGCAGGTGCTTCAGGTCGTGGGAACTACGAGGTTGTGTACATTGATGTGCCAAAACAATCGAATAGGTAAGTTGAAAATTAAAAGCGACTCTTGTGATGCACATCCTATACATTGGTTAAATCTAACCAAGTGTCGCACATTATGTTATTGCAGCCATGATTGTGGATTTGATATGCTCATGCATGCTCGGCACTGGGATGGCCATACAATATGCAACTACAAGGAGAAGATATTGCCAATATACGAAAGCTAATGACATACAAGTGGCTGACACACCCAGCAATAAAACAATCCATAGGAAGAAGCTAAATCTGACCCAGGTACGCGGGAACAAGAACTAGCAATTTTGTATGATACACAAGGCATTTATGTATGACAAGAAAAGCAGTTATGATATGCATCGTTGGTGTCTTATGGTAACGAACAAATGAAGTCTGAATATATACAGTATATAGGCTGAGAACCATTTTTAGAGAACCTGTGGTCATACTTATAAAAGTAAAACCTAAAAGGCAATCAAATAGTGAGCACAATTGATCTTTATCTTAATTTATTAAAAAACAAAAAAAAATATTGCAGCAACCATTTCAACAACTAGCAATTTTGATATTTATCTTTATCTAGCTAGCTATATGGAAAGCCTCTTCATCATTTATGCATGTCATCTGCAGCTACCCTATTGATATAGTACAAAGCAGTGCTCCTAAATTGCTAATATATATACAGGCAAGATGGATCGGCGGATTATGTATGCATGTAGTATCGGTTTGTTAGTGTTCAGACTAGGTAGCCATGTACTGCATGATCTATCTCGTTTCCATTGATCCAGAATATAAAGAAAATGGATGGTGGTGTAAGGTGTCTGACTTGTTGGCCGTCCTCGCCATCTGAAGAATACTTAGTTAGAAGTACACGAAATACATCTCCCGTTAACCACATATATAGCAAGATTTTTGGGGTACATTCATTCAGATTTCAGAATCTAGAGGCCATCAGTTTTGCTTCCTAGTAGATACTTGTGCATGCATGAAACCATATATATATAACCAATATTTAATTAAAGACACAAAATAGTTCTATTGGATTACTATGTTGCTCTATGGTGTTAGATAGTGTACCCTGTAAAAAATAAATATGAAGACAACTATGTGGCAGCTAGAGTCAGTAGAATTTGGTAAAGCAGCAAATCACTAAACACTGGTAGCAAACAACGTGTGCACACAGATCCAACTAATCAGTGTATTTTTTGTGAAAGACTAATTATGAGTACTAGTAGGAAGCCAGAGGTGCCAAAAGCACACATGTAGTTACAAAACTAATAACAGGTCTAATACCCAGTGTACGCTATAGTATGGGATAGCACACATATACATCAACAATACTCAAGCAAGCCATGCACAAATTAGATCTGAGATAGCTCAAAATAAACTCACTATTGCAACTGTAGAGATCCTCCGACCATAACTTGTAGGGTTAGAACAGCATGCACCGAAATGAGTAAGAAAATGAACACATCAGAAAGGGGAAAAAAGGGGGAAATGAACCAAATCAGAGTCGTTGCCAGGGAGAGGACGAACGGTCGCTGGGGAGAGGACGAGCGGCCACCGGGAGCGCCTGCATGGTCGTTGGAGATGGGTCACACGGCCGCCTGGAGAGAGCGCGCGGACGCAAGGGAGGGCACAAACGACAGCCGAGGAGCGCCTCCACAGCAACCTGGAGGGGGCGCCGGGAGGGGGCAACGCTTGCGCAGCCGTCGGAGATGGGTCGCGGCGTCTCGCAGGCCGCCGCCGAGAAGCACTGGCGCGGCAGCCGCGGGAACGGCGCGAGGGGCCTGTGCGCGGCGGCGGTTCAGGATAAAGGAGAGGGACGAGAGGGATAGGAATTTTTTTTTGATAAAGAGAGGGGTAGGAAATGATGAGAGTGAGGCCACCGTTTCTATTTTTTAGTTGCCCATGCCAAGATCGAACGGCGGCGCACGGTGTGCAGGCCGAAGGACGAACGCATGCGCGTGCACAAAGTAGCATTTAGGCAGTTTTTTTATTCGGTGCAAGCAAACACTTCCTGGCTTCCGTGGAATGAGCTTCTGGGTTTCTGCGCCAGCACACCTACGCGAGGCAAAGCCTGATAGAGTGATAGCCCTCAAAAGCACACGCCCTTAAAGGATGCTGCGATTTATTCTTCCTTAGCTAACATTATTGAAATGACCAAAATCAATTAAAATAAGTTCTAAATAAACTGAGCCATTATTTTTTTCTAACTGATGAGGTATCACGGTGTGTCCAGTAATCGACATTGCACTTAAACCCTAACATCTATGAAGATCTGATGGTGGTCAACCTACGGAGGTGGCAGATCCATCTTACTCGATATCTCAGCAACAAGTGTTGTTTTCTGCATCTTTTCTATCACTTTATTAGGTTTTTGTTTGGTTGTATACAAATACATCTCAATCTACGTGAATTGAAGTGTAACTTAAACTAAATTTCACCTTATTTCCTCCCAAACTCTGTGAGTTGAGATATATCTATGTGCAGCCAATTAAGGTCTTAGATTCTATCATGCGAGGTCGTTCAGTCTATATTAGGCTGCAAGGGAATGAGATGGTTAGTTCTATTCTATCTAGGTAGTAGGTAGTAGTTATTGTGAATGACGACGAACAAACGAGGAAGAACACAAGATCAAACCACAGAGAGACACAAGATTTAACGTGAAAAACATTCCCAATGTGGAAGGTAAAAACCATGGACGCCAGCCAGCAAACACTCCTCACTATTATTAAGAATCGGGTTACAACGTCGTTTGGCGGCTTACATGCGAATCCATCCAAGTCGAACCCTAACACAGGGTTTATGTACCATACCAAGCCTCCGGCGACGGGCCTCCGCTTCACTTCATCAGAAGTCGGCCAATAATAATGTGGACTGAATTTGGAACATATTCAACAAACTCCACCTTGCGACAAATTCATCTTGTAGCATAGATCAACACTTTTATCCTGAACATAACAAAGAAACAAACCTGCTAGCGCCAAATAGCCTCTTGGGCTAATCCATCAAGCCAACTAAGCTTAAGTAAAGCTCAAACTTAGCAACAGGAACCGACTTTGTTATCATATCAGCAGGATTATCATGGTACCTTTAGCTTACCTTCATTGATCACATCACGAACAAAATAATACTTGATGTCAATATTTTTTGTTCTCTCATGAAACATCTGATCTTTGGTAAGATAAATGGCACTTTGACTGTCATAGTACAAATTAATGCAAGAATCAACTCCACACAACTCAGCATACAAACTTTTTAGCCAAATCAATTCCTTGCATGCTTCACAAACAACCATGTATTCTGCTTCAGTAGTAGACAAAGCAACAACAGACTGCAAAGTAGCCTTCCAACTCACAGCACAACTGTCAATAGTGAACACATAACCAGTGAGAGATCTCCTCATGTCCAAATCAACAGCATAATCTGAATCCACATAACCCATAAATCCCTTATCAGTCCTTCCAAACTTCAAACAAGAATTTGTTGTGCCTTTAAGATACCTGAAAATCCATTGAACTGCCCTCCAATGTTCTTTATCAGGATTAGACATGTATCTACTAACCAAACTCATAGCATAAGTTAAATCTGGGCGAGAGCAAACCATGGCATACATCAAAGACCCAACAACACTAGATTTGAACTAGGATACTGAGCAGCTGATAATTTAAAGTGATGTGCAATAGGAGTACTAACAGACTTTATATTATGCATGTTGAATCGCTGAAGAACTTTCTTAATATAATTTTGCTGACTAAGAAATAACAAACCAGATTTTCTGTCTCTAATAATTTCCATACTGAGTATTTTCTTAGCAGCACCAAGATCCTTCATATCAAATTCACTACTCAACAATTTCTTCAATTTAGTGATTTCAACTTTGCTCTTGGCAGCAATCAACATATCATCAACATATAACAACAAATATATAGGTGATCCATTAGCATGCTTGATGTAAACACAACTATCAAATTTTGACCTCTTAAAACCGTGCGACAGCATAAACGAATCAAACCTTTAATTCCACTAACGAGGGGACTGCTTCAAACCATACAAGGACCTCTTCAATTTGCAAACAAATTTCTCCTTGCCAGACACTATGAACCCTTCCGGCTGGTCCATATATATATCCTCCTCAAGCTCTCCATGCAAAAACGCAGTCTTCACATCTAACTGCTCAAGCTCAAGATCATGTGAAGCAACAATACCAAAGAAAGTATGAACAAAAATGTGTTTTACCACTAGAGAGAAAACATCATTATAGTCAACACCCGGAATTTGACTGTAGCCTTTTGCTACTAACCTTGCCTTAAACTTTGGAGGCTCGCTTGGAGATAAACCCTCCTTTATCTTGAAGATCCATTTGTAGCGAACGGTCTTCTTTTTCTCAGGCAAGGGCACAACCTCCCATGTGCAATTCTTCTCGAGAGACTGCATCTCCTCATGCATAGCTGAGATCCACTTCTCACAATCATCACAATCAATAGCTTCAGTATACTTTGCTGGCTCATGCGTATTCTCCACTTGTTCAGCACAACTCAAAGCATAAGAAGTTAAATTACATTCTTCAATAAGACGAGCTAGTGGTCCACATCTCCTCTTTGATCTGCAATGAGCAATAGGCAATTCCTCCTTTGGCTGCAAAACAGGAGGTGAGTGTTGAACATCATCATGAGCATCATCAACAACAACTTCATGATCATCAATTGACTCCACCTACACGGCTACCTCATCATCCACATGCTCCACTTGCACGCTCATATACCGAAGCTCTTTTTCAGAATTATCTGGAACATGATCTGAGGATAAACTGTCATTAAACATCACAGATTCATTGAAAACTACACTCCAGCTCATAAAAGTCTTTCCTGTTTCAGGATTCCATAATTTATATCCTTTAACTCTTGAACCATAACGAAGAAAAAGACATTTAATAGCTCTAGGCTCTAGTTTTTCATGATCAACATGAGCATAAGCAGTGCAGCCAAAAACCCTCAACTGTGAATAATTAGTAGGTGAACAGGGCCGTACCTCAATGGAAGTTTTCTTATTAAGACGAATAGAAGACGACCTGTTTATCAAGTAACATGCAGTATTAGCAGCTTCAGCCCATAAACGTTTGCTCATCCTAGCATTGGACAGCATACAACGAGCCTTTTATATGATGGTCCACGCTCAGCCACACCATTTTGCTGTGGAGTATGAGGTATGATGTGGTGCCTAACAATGCCTTCTTGCCTGCAATAATCATTAAAAGCATCCGAACAGAACTCTCCACCATTATTAGTACGAAGCAATTTTACTTTACTTTCAATTTGCCTTTCTATCATCACTTTCCAATTCTTAAAAGCATCAAAGGTGTCATCTTTATTTTTCAGAAAATATGGCCAAACTTTTCTAGAGTAATCATCAATAATTGTAAGCATGTAACGAGCACCACCAAGAGAAGGCTTACGGGAGGGACCCCATAAATCAGCATGTACATAATCGAGAGTACCTTTGGTGGTATGAACTGAGGTGTTGAATTTTACCCTTTTATGCTTCCCAAAAATACAATGCTCACATAACTTCATGTTACTCGAAGTGCAGCCATCAAGCAGGTTTCTCTTCATCAATTCTGTCATGCCAAGTTTGCTCATATGTCCCAAACGCATATGTCAGAGGTTAGTCTTACTAAGTTCATCATTAGTAATAGCAGCAGCAGCGGAAACAGAACCATGTAATGTACTTCCTCTAAGAACATATAACTTTGCAGAATTCATATCACCTTTCAAACAAATGAGAGAACCTTTTGATACCTTTAGAACTCCACCTGAACCGGGGTAATAGAATCCTTCTGCATCAAGCGTGCTGAGCGAGATGAGATTTTTGGACATCCCTAGTATGTACCTCACATTCTTCAGTGTGTGTGTCATGCCATCATGTGTCTTGATCTTAACAGAGCCGATGCCCACAATTTCACATAGGTTATCATCTCCCATACGCACAACATCTCCTTTCTGCACAGGCTTATAGGAACTAAACCAATCTCTATTAGTGCAGATATGAAATGAACATGCTGAATCAAGTACCTGAAGGACCGAAAGTGTTACACAAAGGTGACCAGAGGGGGGTGAATGGGAGCTTTAAATTTCTTTTCAGAAACTTATCGCCTGTGTCCCGAAGATCAACCCCAAGAGCAAACCTAGAGCTCGATAGTGTCCACGACCCTAGATGTAGGGTGGATGCTTCCAAGAAGCATAACGGGACACTACACAACCCTAGAAACCCAATGCAGAAACCCAAAACCAAATCCGAAGTTGGACGAGCGAACCGCGGATGAAAGCGTGCTGATCAGCATTGACCGGACTCACTGGAGCGTCCGGTCGGTTCTGATCGGACGCGTCCGGTCTGGCAAAACCTGATTTGGAACCTCTCTGTGTTGGACCAGACTCACTGAGTCTGAGCGTCCGGTCACACAAAATGCAAACGATGAACAGTTCAAGCGATGAGTCTGGTCACAAATATTTCTATGTGTCCGGTCAGTATCACAGAATAGGTTTCGCTCGGCCTTCAACGACCGGACTCACTGGTCAGAGTCCGGTCATCCCGATTCTGAGCAGTTCGTCCACCGATTCGACTCGATCTCACCCAAAACGAATCCTCTAAGGATCAAACTTGGTGAGAGGAGTCACAAAGATGATAGTGAGCTACTCCTAGGAGGTCATGGCTCGAACCTATCTCCAAATCGATGAATCGAAGAAATTCGGGAAAGAGAGGAGAAAAGTTGATTCAAAACGAAAACCAACCGATCTACTTGTTCGTGAGGTTTGAGGTAAATTCCTTTGGTGAAAATGATCTCCTCACTGTAAAGAACAAGTTGATTCAAATGGTTTTGCAAACGGAGCAACGTAGAGAGAGAACGATCGAAGGGAAAATCATGGAGAAACTGAAAAGCGCGAAGAACAAGTTCAAAACGCGAATCACAACCACGAATTCAACCGTGTCTCAAACACACGAGACAATAGTGAGATTGCGGTCTCACTTCCTCAAAATCTCAGGAACACAGAGATATGATTAGCCGTCTCTGTGGATCTCAGTTGCTAAAGCAGGGATGTGGGAGAGCAGGAAACCCTAGGTGAAAATAGCAAATGGCTGAGATAGGTTGGGAGGTGGGTGTCTCCCTCTACTTATCCTAATCTTTATTCCCACTCTACCCCTGGTTATACACAGAGCGAACCAGCTAAACCCTAAGGCTATTCTGGACTAGCTCGAAGTAGATGGTGATCCGACGGCCACGCCCGCACAACTGGTAGCTTCGCCTCGACGCGACCTCACCGATTGCCGCCACGTGACGACACCGCTCTGCTCGTCCTTTTCACGGACCTCGCCCCCGGTTTTGAGGCTAAAACCGGGAAACCAGCCTTCAAGTCCTCCCCCGGTTTTGAGGCCGAAACCGGGAAACCTGTCGTCCATCGCCTGAGTTTTGTGGCCCAAACTCAGAAACCCGCCAGCGCCCAGGTTTTGAGGCCCAAACCTGGAAACCGTCCTCAGCCCGAGTTTTGTGGCCCAAACTCGGAAACCGGCCACACCCAGGTTTTGTGGCCCCAACCTGGAAACCGTCCACCCGACGGTTTTCCTGTGGCTCAACCATCAAACCGAAGCCGTAGAGGGGATGCACCGCCCGTGCACCCCGTCCACCGACACGTGTCCCCAGGTCCTCGACCCAAGCAACACCGTGCCCCGCAAGTCTCCGCTCGTCCATGTCCCAGGCTGTCAGCCACCACAGCTGATCCTCAGGCCACCGGTCCGTCAGTCCAAGCCACACGTCCGCCCTTCACCGCTCTGGGTCCATCGGCATGGCACGTCCGCCGCACGGCAAGCCCATCCTTCACCTCTCCCGGTCCATCGGCACGACATGTCTCTACTTGACCTTCACCTTGCCTTCAATCACTGTATCCGTGCTCAACACCTGCACAACACAAGCCAAAGAACATGCGCATCAAACCAGTTGACAATCACTCATCACTCAAGATCCGGCATACACCCATGTATCCGCAATCTCCCCCTTGATGAGTGCATTGTCAACTACCAACACAAATCATATGAAGGTAGAAGAAGGAAGAAGAAGGAAGAAGAAGGAGAAGTAGAGAACTCGTCCAAATGACCCAAAAGCCTAACAAAACCGAAAGAAGGTCAAGTGGAAGAGCAAAACAACTTGGTCCCCAAAGACATGGGCAACGGCTCGACGCAACCAAGCAAAGCAAAGCTAGCCCTCAAGAAGAGGTAGAACAGGCTCAACACCGCTAGCGAGAAAGCTCGATACCAATTGAAACTTTTGAGAAAGCTCAAACAACTAAAAAGCTAGCCCTCAAGAAGAGGCAGAACGGGCTTAACACCGCTAGCAAAGAAGCTCAATACCAACTGAAAGGCAAGAAAGCTTGATACCAATTGAACTAAAGTCAACTGGAAAGCACGTCAGAATGCAAAACTGCTAGTCCCTCAAGATAGAGGCATAGAGGCTCAACACAACAAGCAGAAAAGCTCCGAACCAATTGAAAGAAAAGCTTCGAACCAATTGAAAGAAAAGCTCCGAACCAATTTGAAAAATGCCTTCAAAGCTACAAACGAGCAAACTCCCCCTTCAACAATGCACACAACTAAGGATATGATTTGACAGAATTTCTCCCCCTTAGTTGATAATGCACTATCAAGCAGATTTCTCCCCCTCAAATGCATATGAGTCAAAAATGCAAGTTAGCAACTTCAGGAATATAGTCGATAGAATGAAAAGATGCTCTAAAGAGTGCTGATCCGACAACTCAACAATAAACATCAATGCCAGCAAAGGCTCAAACTGATCACTAAATACGAAATATGAACATATGAGCCAAGTGAGCAGTTTTTAGCCATTCAGAAAAGGGTGTTCACCATAAGACTAGCACCAAACATGTATAGACAGGAAGTCAAACAAGTGCTAAACATGTATACAAGGTGAACTACCCCTAGCAAAGTTCAATCAGCATGCTATAGAATAAAGCATAGACTTGTGTTTTCAAATTTTATCAAAGCTGCAGCGGTGAAAATACTCAAGTTCAAATTTTAGCATGTGACTGCGAGAGGTTGAAAGCTTGTCATTGCCTAACTTTTCAACCAAGCTAAGCCTATGCAGAAGCAATCAGAAGCTTAAAGCAACGGTTTTGGTCTTACACTACACGGCTCAAGTTTAACTCAATGTGCAATGAGAAACAGTCTTGATACCGTGATGTGCTGACAAGCAATCCCATCTCGATCTTTTTGATTCACTTAAACAGTTAAACTTGGTTCAATTTTATGTCAGAATATGAACATGTCAAGCAAGTGAATGACTCAGAACTAGAGACATAGCAACCTAGCATATATGAAAAGCACAAGTGATTTTGACACATCCTATACATGCTAGTTGCCAATTTTAATGGTGAACAGTTTCAAATTTTAAGTTTATTAAGCATATTCACCATTCCTAAAATAGCCCAGCTCACCACATGTATCAGTGATCAAAAGGAGCCTAAGTGTTGACACTGGTTATCTATCAAAATTAAAGGATAAATAAATATGAAAAGGGCATGAATTCAAGCACCAATAGAGGTTTAGGGTTTTAATTGACAATATTCTACGAGTTTTGGTGAATTGTGAATCTGCAGGGACTAAACAGGAAAACCACCACTAATTATTTCTCCTAGAAGGAAGCCGACGGAAGATTACGGAACCGGCACGTCAGGAATACTCCAGAAGGACCTAGAGGACACCACGAGGCGGGACACCCCGAGAGGCCGCCAGGTGGGACCGACCAGTCCCACCCTTAGACCGGTCGGTCTCCCCCTGGGTCGGATGGCCTCCGTCTTCTGGAACCTTCCTCCACCGCCTTTGAGGATCCATCTCAGCCCTACGTGAAGTCGGTTTGATCTAACAGTCACGGTTGATCCCTCAGGGCTATATAAATAGGCCCCCAGGCCCCAGAAAAGATCAAGTCTCTCTTCAAAAAAGTCTACGCCTCATTTAGAAACCCTAGAAGAAGACTTCAAGAGCCAGCTTTCAAGTAGAAGACTAGATACCCCTCTAGTTTAGGTTTAGAACCTAGTCTTATCCTAGAACTAGAAGAGAGAGAGAGAGGAAGAGATCAAGAAGGAGCTCCAGCCTGTCGGATCAACTTCTTCATCTTGTACCTGCGGATTCAAGTTCATCTTCAACTTGCTTCAGCGATTGTTTCGGTAATCAACGTCTACATTTAAGTTTGAGTCATTGTTCTTATTATTCTTAAGTTTATGACTCTCTTTTGAGTACTTTAATTCTAGTCATTCTAGAGTTAGAGTAGTTGGATAGTGTAAGTGTGGTGCTTAGACTTGATAGCTCATAAATGCCTCCTATAACGCCGGTAGTAGTGGTTGTTCGCAAGGGTGACTCTTATAGCCTTGTTGATTCTTCTATAGTCCACTTACCCATGTGTAGGCTCGGTAGGATTATACATTTGCATAAAAGACGCATACTCTGTTTGTGACCTTGTATGACAACTTCCCCACTAAGAATAATATAAACATATCACTCTTGAATTGGAATTAGACAGCCTTTGTGATCCCCTCTATACTTCTAGATTCTCCGTCCTTGTTAGCTACTCAGGGGTTAGACTTTAAGACTTAACACTATCCGTTCCTTTGGGTTCGATATTAAAACTGGGTTACTCCGGTGAAGTGCTACATCGGTAGATTTTATCTGTGCGCTTGCGGATAAAGTAGAGTGTGCGTTAATTTATACCAACAAGCATTTCTGGCGCCGTTGCCGGGGAACAGTAGATCATCTTAAGTCTTAGTTTAACCTTGTAATCATACTTTTATCTTTTCCTTATTTGTCCCAGTCTTTTCATCATTTTTGTGTTCATTCTTATGAATGATGTTTTTGAATTCCACTCTTATCACTACCCCATGAGCGCAAGCTATAACCAGTAGAATCCTTACATCCCATCATAATACCTGGTTATTAGCTATGTCTGCCTTTCCGCTGCACTGAGCATAGAAATATAATTGTGAAAATATTCCTTCGGGTATTTTGTCACTAACCTTCCGAGGTCTGGAGCAAAAAAGAACGAAGGAACAACAAACACAAGGTATGTCCAACCAATCATCATGCAACATTGAATTACATTCATCCAATCTTGATTTGTGCAAAATCCAAGCTTGGGGAATAGACTTTCTAAGAATATCTCTTGCCATGTTGCTATGTTGGTTGACCCTACCTTTAAGATATGCTCATACACTAATCATGCTCTTTCATCACCATCTGAATAAATCTCTATAATACTTTCATGCTACCCTCATTCGTTATATTATATGTTTAGGTTTAGAGTACTTTCATACATCTCTTAAATTAAGCATGGTGCCTAGTTTAGGAGTGGTGATCTTGTTTTCAAAGGCTTTTAATTTAAGCAATTAAGTTAAAATGCCTTCCTAGATCAAATTAGACGTGGTGTCTAGGTTGATTTTTGAGCCAATAGTATGCTATAGTGGATGTTGGATATTTTGTTGGACTAACTCCTGCAGGGAAACTTTCAATATCAATTTGGGAAAGTCCGGAGATGAACTCACACTGGAGATCAAGAGACATATGAACTTCAACAACTCTTGCACAATGAAGACTCAGCTCATTCATCATGGATGAAAGAACTGTGAGTATCAAAGTTTATTTATTTTGTCTTCTACTGCAAGTTATCTTTTGCCTTGAATCATGTTAAAGTGCAGCCAACACATAAAATACTAGTCTATGCTAAAACAATCCTAAAACATCTTTTTATTAGCATAGATGCAAAATACATAAGTTATGGATAACAACCCATGTTTCAAATTCTTGCAATCCTTCGGGTATATGTCCACTAACATTATGCAGGAGAGAAATTTTGTTCATCCATGGTTTGGTGTGAACATTGAAGATCCAAAACTCAAACCATAGACACACAAACCTACTCTCAGATCACAAATGGTGCTAGCCTAGCTTTGAGTCTTGCTTGGACGCTGATGACAAACATGATGCAACTTACCTAATATGAGACAACCTATGCCTGCAACCATCATTGCCCAAGATATCAAGGCAAGAAGTGGGAAGTTATCCTCTTTTCTAATCAAGAGCTAGCTTGGGAGACAAGATGGTACCACTACAACAATAGCAATATCTACAAGTCAAACACATGAACATATTGTTGGGAGTCCATCTACATCACAAGCTAGCCTGGGAGAGACAATTCCGTTGTCTAGATGTGTTACACAATCAAAGGGAGGAAGGAGAAACCCAACTTCAAACATATTAATCTTCTACTCACCACTTTGATCAGTACAAACCACTAGATGTTGTCCCAATCGAGAAGAAGAATATGATCCACCACTCATTCTTGGAAGATCGTTCTTGAACACCATCAATGTTATCATCTTTGCCGAACCTGGAGAAGTCAACTTTTGGATCTTTCGCTGCATCTTCAACATCTACATTACTTATGAGCAGCCAAAGAGAACCAAGAGAAGACCTCGAAGGGAGAGCCAACTGCCAAGAATTGAGGAGGGCATCATGAAGGATGAAGCCATTGCACCACAAGAGTTAGAAGATGAAGAGATTACCTGAGTTAGTCAAGAAGAACAGTCGATAAGATCTCCATCATCTAGACACTGTTGAGAGAACAAGTCTCAGTTGTGACATTAAAAGACAAAGACTATCATAGAGGCACTCGAGTAGCAGCTCTAAATTCAAGTCTCTTGTCAACCCAATAATTAAAGGGAAAACAAGAAAGGTTGACAAGAGAAGAGAGAGGATCCTAGTCAACATACTCGAGGAACAATACACCTTCACTGATAAGTCGACACAAGAGAAGGAAGGTCAATACCTCTAAAGATGATTCCACTGTTATCTTCTACCTCTCAATCACACTGTGAGACAAACAAGAGAAGACAAGTCATTCATAAACAACAACCAGCTAGACAAGAGGAGCTTCCACAAGGTGGTTCAGCACAATCACTTTCTAATGACAAAGTAACATTTCAAGGTAAGTAACCATCACTATAAAAGCTTCTTCTTGATTCTAGTATGAACATAAATAAAGAACTAAACATGTTTAAGTTGCACCTCACTTGATCCAACCTAATCAACTCAACATGTTCAGTCCTTTGATCTTTGTTTCTAGCTTTACTCTCTTGAATCTCACTGTCTTAACTAAATGAGCTAAAATGTTGTGCATCTAACCTTTGAAAGATAATATATCTCAATCATGAAAAGATCGACACTTTATGCATAGATTATCCTTCCTTGGGTTAAGTAATTTGATCTGTTAAATATTTTAAGATGCTACTTTTATGCTCATCCTCTAATCCTATCACTCATGTTAAGATTGAATAGAACACATAAACAACAAGTTTGTCTTGTGCAATGTGCCTAAGGATAGAGGGGAATAAACAAAACTTTTGGTTCTGTTGGTGTTTTTCCACCAACAGAGCCCATGCACTTGATCTCTACCTTGTCTTCATGAGCAGGACACACTCTTGAGCAAACATGGAGAAGTTTATCACTCCCAAATTCTACAGAGTGAAGGTCCTACATCTACAAGAACATACACACTGAGCAAGATGCTGCCAGCTTCCATAATTAACGCTTCATTTCAAACTGCTGGGCAAACGAAGAACATGAGTGACACTGTATCAAGAGGCATAAACAAGAAGGAATGATGGAAGACGTCGTAGTCATAATTAGAGGTCATGAAGTCCCCACAGACTTCTTGATCTTTGACATAGGAGAAGACGATGATGTCCACCTCATCCTAGGAAGACTATTTCTCTACGCTACAAGTACAATCATTTACAAGAGGAAATCCATTTTCACTTTCCTGGAGAAAAAGGTACAATGCTACTTCATCAACTACATACCCAATGAAGCACCCAAGAAGAATAGAAGTGAAAGACACCGCTCTCAAAGCCAAAGAAGACAAGCTATCAAGAATAGAGAGGCCAATCAAGCAGAAGAAGCTATCGACACTGTCCCAGAAAAGAAAGAAGGAGAGAAACCTCAAGACAGTGAACCACAGGAAGTGAAGACTCAGACTAAGAAAGTATGGAAGAAAATGTCTGCGCCTAAGAGGTACAATCAATAACAACTTTTCAAACGTCTGACATACCTTGGGAGGTCTGAACCAAGGGGAGGTCCGGTTCATCGGACCTAAATATCCGAACCTTCGCCAAAAGATAAAAATCGGTAGTTATCCTCATATTTACTTTCCTGCATATTTCTCATATTTAATCCATAATCATTTCTTATATAATTATATTTAATTCACAAACATTTTAATTAGAAAACAAAATAAAAAATATTTTACTGCATCATAAAGCCCCATGTGAATAATTCTTTGGTGTGTAAAAACCCACAGGAATGTTCACCGTGGTGGCATAAAAAAATAATAGAAATAAATATGCATACATTCATCCTGTTGCATTTTTCTCTTGCATCGTAAAAATATTAAAACACAAAAATATTGAGAAAGAGATCTTACTGAAATTCTAGACAACTAAGGCTTGAGTGACCAACCGCTAATGCTTAATCTGTTCCACAAGTTTTGTTGTCTATTTGAGTTTCACAGGATTTGAAAGGCCAAGAAAAGCTGACGAGCAAGTGAATGCTCCATCCACTGTTGGAGCACTGTCTCAACAAAACATCAATATCAATCAAAGCTCCAATAGAGGAAGGACATATCCACTACCAGTCTGCTACATTACAAGATCGAACGACTACGTCAACATTCAGCTTGGGGGAAGACACCCTCATGTATCCACGAAAGTATCTTTATCCTCTTAAGTTTTTTATAAACAAATTCAAAAAAAATATGAGCACATGAAGGCTCTCCCTTAAAAAGAAAAGGACAAAAGTATGTGAGCACATGAAGGCTCATCATTAATTAAAAAAAAGAAGACAAAAATATATGGGCACATGAAGGCTCAACGCTATTAAGGAAACAAGCTTGGGGGAGACGCACCCCCGTTATCTTCGCGATTCAGGTATGTCTATTATTATTATTATTACTACTACTATTTTGATTAGCTTTTATCTTAAAGTGTGTTAGATTAAATAAATAAAATAGTGTGTCTAGTTTGTTTTAAGAAGTTGATGACCAAAGAAGAACCCTCTCTCTCTAATCTTTTGCATGGAAATGATGAATAGTTGCTCTATCTAATTTCTTTCAAGTACCTAGCCTTCAAAGCATGAGTTCTCCTAATTAATAATGATGCCTTAAAATAAAATTAAATGCATGGTTGGCAAATACTTGATCTAAGGTCTAGGTAATTGGGATATGACATGTGATGATCTAATCTGCTATTATCTTGTTCTAAACAACACTAGAATTCCGGAGATTTCTCAATTTGAATATGACTAATAATTGCAATGAGTTAAATTAAGCTTTGTGACCCTGTGAGATGTTATCTTGCCATTGAATTGAGATCACTTACATATTTTATCCATCTTCCGCATAAATGCTCATAATTATCTGTTGCTACCCTCTCAGAAGTTTGTTGGAAGCATGTGGCTATTAAAAAAAGAAAAGAGAAAAAAAGAAAGAAAGATCCGAGGAAATAAAAAGGGACAAGCGTCCGAAACCTCAAAAAGATAGATCCCGAGAAAATAAAAAGGGACAAGTGTCCGGAACCTCGAAAAAAAATATCAGAAAAAATGGGCACGTGCCCACTAGTAGAATTAGCCTGATAGCCATATGCCTCTGATAAAAAGAAGAGAGTGACATATTCAAAAGAGCATCCGACTCCATTTTCCATACACATGCACTTCTTGATTCAATGGTTGATTGACTTTCTCTTTGGATCTATTGTTTAATTTGACAACATATGTATTAAAACTTTTAAAAATTAATTAAAACTCCGGGATAAAGGTGAAGTGAAAGAACTAGAAACATAGTGCTTGATTTGATCATTCAATCTCTCAATTATTCAAGATCTAAGGTAAAAGTAATAAGCCCCATGAAGAATAACATGATATGTTTCGAGAATTTTTGTTTAACAGCAGGTGTACTTGTTGGAAGTGAAGATATTGTAGCACCTCCTGATCCATTGTTAATTTTTGGTTTTGCTAAGGGACTAGCAAAGGGTAAGCTTGGGGGAGTTGTTGACACTGGTTATCTATCAAAATTAAAGGATAAATAAATATGAAAAGAGCATGAATTCAATCACCAATAGAGGTTTAGGGTTTTAATTGATAATATTCCACAAGTTTTGGTGAATTATGATTCTGCAGGGACTAAACAGGAAAACCAACACTGATTACTTCTCCTAGAAGGAAACCGATGGAAGATTACGGAACCGGCACGTCAGGAATACTCCAGAAGGACCTAGAGGACACCAGAGGACACCACGAGGCGGGACACCCCGAGAGGCCGCCAGGTGGGACCGACCGGTCCCACCCTTAGACCGGTCGGTCTCCCCCTGGGCCCGATGGCCTCCGTCTTCTGGAACCTTCCTCCACCGCCTTTGAGGATCCATTTCAGCCCTACGTGAAGCCGGTTTGATCTAACGGTCGTGATTGATCCCTCAGGGCTATATAAACAGTCCCCTAGGCCCCAGGGAAGATCAATTCTCTCTTCAAAAAAGTCTACGCCTCATTTAGAAACCCTAGAAGAAGACTTCAAGAGCCAGCTTTCAAGTAGAAGACTAGATACCCCTCTAGTTTAGGTTTAGAACCTAGTCTTATCCTAGAACTAGAAGAGAGAGAGGAAGAGATCAAGAAGGAGCTCCGGCCTGTCGGATCAACTTCTTCATCTTGTACCTGCGGATTCAAGTTCATCTTCAACTTGCTTCAGCGATTATTTCGGTAATCAACGTCTACATTTAAGTTTGAGTCATTGTTCTTCTTATTCTTAAGGTTTATGACTCTCTTTTGAGTACTTTAATTCTAGTCATTCTAGAGTTAGAGTAGTTGGATAGTGTAAGCGTGGTGCTTAGACTTGATAGCTCATAAATGCCTCCTATAACACCGGTAGTAGTGGTTGTTCGCAAGGGTGACTCTTATAGCCTTGTTGATTCTTCTATAGTCCACTTACCCGTGTGTAGGCTCGGTAGGATTATACATTTGCATAAAAGACTCATACTCTGTTTGTGACCTTGTATGGCAACTTCCCCACTAAGAATAATATAAACATATCACTCTTGAATTGGAATTAGACAGCCTTAGTGATCCCCTCTATACTTCTAGATTCTCCGTCCTTGTTAGCTACTCAGGGGTTAGACTTTAAGACTTAACACTATCCGTTCCTTTGGGTTCGATATTAAAACTGGGTTACTCCGGTGAAATGCTACAACGGTAGATTTTATCTGTGCGCTTGCGGATAAAGTAGAGTGTGCGTTAATTTATACCAACACTAAGTTACAAGCATCATCATGTATCATCGGAACATACACTCGACAAAGCATAATCACATTCTAAAGATTATATGCATGAAGCTTAAAAATGCAAAGATGCATGATGAAATGCAAAAACTAACCTACCAAAAATGAAAGAAGTTAGACTATGATACAAAGACAAAATGTTTCCCCTATCTAAAACGGAAAACACACACCAAGCACACCTCTCAACCTAGCAAAGGTTGATTGGTCCAAAGGCTTGGTAAAAATATCTGCCAACTGATGATGAGTATCGACATGGCGAAGGTCGATATCACCCTTCTCAAAATGGTCTCGCAGAAAATGAAAGCGCACATCAATGTGTTTGGTCTTAGAATGCAGCACGGGATTCTTAGCAACGCTAATAGCACTCGTGTTGTCACAAAGCAAAGAAACTCGAGAAAAGCTCAGACCAAAATCACGCAAAGTGGTCGTCATCCAAAGCAATTGGGAACAGCAGCTAGCCGCAGCAACATACTCAGCCTCTGTGGTAGACTGGGCGACACCAGACTACTTGCGAGAAGACCAAGATACAAGAGAAGAGCCCAAAAACTGACATGTCCCAGAAGTGGACTTGCGATCAAGTCGGCAACTAGCAAAATCAGCATCAGAATAACCGCAAAGAGAGAGGGTGGAAGAAGCAGAATACCAGATCCCAAACTCTGGAGTGAAACGAAGGTACCTCATAATGCGCTTGACCGCCTGACGGTGAGAGGTGCGCGGCGACGCCTGAAAGCGTGCGCAAAGACACACCGCGAACTGAATGTCCGGGCGTGTCGCCGTCAGGTACAACAGTGACCTGATCATGCTTCGGTACTCCTTCTGGTCCACAGCTTCTCCATGCTCGTCCGCATCCAGGGCCATCATGGTCGACATGGGTGTTGGAAGCGGCTTGGCCTCACCCATATCGAATTTCTTCAGAATATCCTTGGTGTACTTGCCCTGGTGCACAAACGTTCCTTCTCGTGATTGCTTAATTTGCAACCCGAGGAAGAATGTCAAATCGCCCATCATGCTCATCTCAAATTCCCTGCTCATAAGATCTGCAAACTTGGCAACCAAAATGTGAGAAGAACCACCGAAAATGATATCATCCACGTAAATCTGGACCAAGAGAGTGTCATTGCCTTGCTTGAGGAGAAAGAGAGTTTTATCAACACATCCCATTTTAAAACCCTTAGCAAGCAAAAAGGTTTTCAACCTATCATACCAGGCTCTAGGGGCTTCTTTCAAACAATACAAAGCTTTGTGAAGTTTAAAAACATGGTTTGGAAACTTGGGATTTTCAAAACCGGGGGGTTGTTTCACATACACCTCTTCTTCTATGTAGCCGTTTAGAAAGGCACTCTTGACATCCATTTGAAAAAGTTTAAACCCTTTGGATGCAGCAAAAGCCAAGAGTATCCTAATTGCCTCCAAATGAGCTACAAGAGAAAAAGTCTCCTCATAGTCTATCCCCTTCTTCTGACTATACCCCTGGGCTACAAGTCTGGCCTTGTTCCTCACAATGTGGCCATCCTCTCCTTGTTTGTTTTTAAAGACCCATTTTGTCCCAATATGATTACAGTCTGGAGGAGGTGAAACTAAAACCCAAACCCGATTTCTCTCAAAATTTTCTAACTCCTCATGCATGGCATTGACCCAATCCGGATCAGATAAAGTGTGTCCAACATCTCGGGGTTCAAAATCAGCAACAAATGCAGAATGAGCAAAGTGAGAGATTTGTTGTGACCTTGATCGAGTGACACGTTCGTCGATGCTGCCGATCATCTGTTGAGGCGGGTGTTGGCGCTGAATGTGTCGTGGCACCTTCCGAGCTGAAGAAACCTCCCCCTCAACAGCAGCTGGTGCCTCCTTGGGTACCAAAGGTACAGCTCGAGGTGGTGGATCCCAGGGCCCCCAAGTAGTCGACGAAGAGGGGTTGGGGCCGTGAGTCGCCGTAGTAGAAGCCGATCCTAGCAGCATAGCAGGTGGAGGCAGTGCTGGATCATCCATCCCTTCAGCACCTTCTTCCTCGTCATCAAAAAGAGGTTCGCCAACCTCATGATCACCTGCACGCTCAAATCTAGAAGAAGGACAATGCATGGCCTCATTGAAGGTGACATCAGATGTCTCCATGACTCGGTTAGTATCAAGGTTAAGTACACGATATGCACGAGTGTGAGTGCCATAACCCAAAAATACACCATCAGAAGAACGAGACTCAAACTTGTCCAAGTTGCCTTTCTTGAGTATAAAACAGTGGCAACCAAAAACTCTAAAATAACTCACTTTGGGCTGTTTTCCAAAACGCAACTCATATGAAGTCTTTTTCAAGAAAGCTCGGAGAAAAATGCGATTGGAAATATAGCATGCAGTGTTCATAGCTTCGGCCCAATACCGCCTAGGAGTCCTATGCTCATCGAGCATCGTCCTGGCCATCTCAACAAGGGTCCGATTTTTCCTCTCTACAACACCATTCTGTGGTGGTGTGTAGGGGGAAGAAAACTGATGCTCCAAACCCAAAGAGTTACAAAACTTTTCAAAGTCTGAGTTTCTGAACTCGGTACCATTATCACTACGAATAGATCGCATCGAGTTCTTAGGGAACTCGTTCTGAAGACGCAAAATCAGATTGCGAGCAAAAGAGAAAGTCTCAGTTTTCTCAGTCAAAAAGAAAACCCACGAATATCTCGAAAAGTCGTCGACAACAACAAGCACATACCACTTCCCACCAACCGAGCTCACCCGAGCCGGACCAACAAGGTCCATATGCAAAAGCTCTCTAGGGCGCTTGGTCATAACTTGATTCATAGGATGGTGGGGAGCAGCAACCATTTTCCCATGTCTACAAGAATGGCAAACAAGATCCTTCTCCATGTGTAACTTGGGCAATCCTCGGATTAGGCCAAGTGAACTAAGCCTTGCAAGCACGTCGAAGCTCAAATGTCCAAGTCTCCTATGCCACTTCCAAAGATCAGAGGAGGAGGGTCCAGCCAAAAGACAACGAGAAATGCCAAAAGACTCCGAGAAGTACGCACGAAAGACTTTCCCAAAGGGCAAAATCAAACATACAAGATTGCCCTGAGGATCTAAAATGCGACTGAGATTCGGCTTAAAACGAATCTCATAGTCATCATTGAAAAGTTGCAAAACAGAAAGAAGGTTAAAATGCAAGTTAGAAACAAGAGCAACATCACGCAACACAAAGTGCTCATTAACTCGCACCGACCCACGAGACAACACTTTACCTTTGCTATTGTCGCCGAAGGTGATAAACTCCTTCCCGACAACAGGACTAAGACTGGAGAACCACTTAGCGTTTTCGGTCATGTGCCTCGAACAACCGGAATCCACCAACCAAATGTCCTCCAATCGTTTTACCTACATAAATAAAAAGACATAGGGTGAGCAAACGGTCCAACACTGGGGTGAGTAAAATGGGAAGAGTACCAGTGTTGGGCCGGCTGCTCAAAAGAACGGTTAGTAGAAAAACCATTCCTAGCATGCCTACGGGGAAAGCGATCACCACGCATAGGAAAACGTGGTCCGCTAAGGGAAGAGCGTCCATCGCGATACTCAAAACGCGATGGAGGGAAACGCTCAACAAAGCCACCACCACGGGGTCCATATCCTGCAAAGCTAGGATCCCGCCGGGCAAAACCTCCTTGAGATCTAGGACCTTGAGGCATTGGACCTCTAGGTCTAGCTGCTCTCCTCTGAACATTCGACACATGTACATCATGGAGAGGATGGTACATGTCCGCATTGTTCATCTCCCTTGCATGGCGCTCCTCTTTCTTGCTTCGAAAGCAAAACTCCCTCAAGTGTCCATCTCTCCCACAATGTTCACAATGGTACCTCACCGCTCTCATAGGGGGTTGTTGGTACTCACGGTAGTGGGTGTGGATCACTTTGCCTTTTTGTGGCATGAGTTCCTACTGGATAGGTGGCATGGTGTCTAGCTTGTTTTTCAGGTGGTTGGGCTTAGGAGACCACACTTGTTTCTTAGGTGGAGCTCTCGGAGGTTCCTCATACTCACCATCTTTGGTGTTAGGATTGAGAGGCTCTTTGGGTGGAATCTTGGTTAGTTTGGGAGTAGTGGTGGAGTTGGGCTTCTCACTAGGATTAAGACCACTCGACTCTCCAGTCTTACCAAAAGAGGAAGCACACTCCATACCCTGAGCAAAGCCTACACCTGGACCTCCAGCAGCGCGCCTGAATTGGGCAATCATCATCCCAAGCTGCGGCTCACCACAAGACACCTATGACAAGATGGTCCGAAGGTATGTGTTTTCCTCCTCGGTTTGCATCTTGTCATGCTTGACATTTGCTATCTCCATCTCCAAGCCCTCACACAAGGCACACCTAGACACACAAGTGCTATCTGAGCTGGCCTTCTCAAGAGACACAATCTTGGCATTCTTCTCTGCCCACTCGGATTGCAAGCCTGCACAAGACTTGCACGCACCAAGCAACGCGGGTCTAGCCCGAAGCTCATCCACCTCTCCAACCAAGGCAGCATACTTACCTCTCAAAGTGAGAAGGTCAGTCATGTGCTTGGTGCACATCTCACACTCACTGTCCTCAGAGACAACAACGGTGGACTTGGCAAACTCAAGTTCCTTCACCATATTCTCCCACTTCTGCCTAAACTCCTTCCTCTCTCTAGCAGCACGCCTAAGCAGCTTATCTTGACAAAGAAGGGCAGTAGTAAGCTTGTCAACCTCAGCAGAGAGTTCTTCAGGTGTTTGAGATACCTGGGAGATGTCGTCGTCGCCGTCGTCGTCGTTCCGAGGGGGCTCCTCCAGCTGACTGTCGACCTCATCGCTGAGGGCCATGGTGAAAAACCCTCATTGTCGGCGAAGAAGCAGAGGCCGTTCAGCTTGTCCTCGATCTTCTTCTTCTTCTCGGACTCGTCATCACTTGATGAAGCGGAGTCGTCATCCGAGTCGTCGACATCGCTGAGCCTGGCGAAGAAAGCACGCTGCTCAGCCTAGGCCTTCTCCAAGTACTTCTTCTTGATGTACTCCTTGTTGAAGCCGCCCTTCCACTTGTGCTTTGCGGGTACGTACTTCTCCTTGTGCTTGCCGGAGTCGTACTTGTGGCCACGATCACCCTTGCCCGCCTGTAACACCCAGTTTTCCGAAGAATACCAAGTGCTCACTATATGTGTGCCCAGGAAGTCCACAAGACACAGATAGCACCAAATATGGGATTTTCTCAAAGACAATGCTTTATTATATATCGAAACATAGATACAACAAGGCTTACATCTAAAACAAAGCAGAGCGGAAACTACTCTTCGGGACTCCAAACTCCACAGGGACGGTTGACTGGGGGAACACCCTCCTAGAACTCTTGGAACATCTTTTGCAATTCTTCACTTGAATCCACCATCTGGTACCCATCCGGGATTTTTGTGAACCAACGACAAGCGTCAGCTCACCATGCTCAGCAAGTACAACTACGGGGATGCAAGGCTCAAAGGCTTGACTCAGTTAACTGTGGTTAGCATTTTAAGTTGATCATATTTTATATTAATCCTTATTTTACTAGATGTGTGATGCTGGTTTCCCATAGTAAGCGATAATCATTATGTTATAAAGAGGTAACCAACCAACCACCAACATACCCCACCATGAACTGCTTAAAAAGGATTCGAGCCGCTCGTATCCATGAGCACGACTGATATATCAGGTTTACACTCTGCAGAGGTTGTACACTTTCATCTTAGGTCGTGATTCCCATATGCCGAGGTTTGCAAGGTCCACATTACCTCCTCTATGGAAGTACGGCAGGGTTTCACTACGTAGCCTTTCACTAGCTACCCTAACAAGTAGTAGCCGCAAGGTTTCAACATCTAGGCGAATGGAGGCCCCCTTCAAGATGGCACACCTGACAGCCGACCAGCACACATCTTGACAGGCAAGGAAGCCATTCTAAAGCCTAGGCTCCCCTCTAGCGCCTTTCGGTAACTACTACAAGCTAGAGAAAGTCTAGTTATACGACTAAGATCAGAGCCATATGATTCCCAAGGCTGCACGGGATCTCCCGGGTTGCCGCTTTAAAAGATAGTCCCTGGGGTGGGTCACTGAGCGAAAACCATGCTCCAGTGCCCTAATGTGGTTACACAGCCTCTTTTAACATTGTTCCATAGTCATTAATCAATATTAAAATAATAGCAATTAATAGCACATAGCATTACTAAGCTTATTATGCAAAACCCTTCCATATGTACAAGGTATAATGATCAATTGATTCTAGGTTTGTCCTATGGTTCATCAAGTTATGACACATGCATAATGAATATTTAGTCTTGCAGTTAATAGGTAACAAGGAAACCGTAGGTTATACTTGCCTTCCAATAACTCGTGTAGTTGGTCCCACTTCTTCGAAGATCTGCTTCGCGACGACCTTGAACAGCTCGGATTGTCTAAACGAGATCAACAACACCATACAAGCATACAATCCAATCATCATATGCAAACAAATATACTTCTATTAGAATAGTACACCAAGTATCAGAAACAGGTAGAGAAACATATATAAAACTATTCTACTCATCGATACGATCACATGAACATAAAAATCACTCTAATCGGATCTAAAACGAGAAAGTTATAAAGAAAACAAGTTTTAGGGGCACTTTTGTAAATAAAACTCATTTTCTGGGGGCTAACTCGCGAAAACCGAGGACCTAAACGCAATTAAACGTAGCCGGCAGGGGCTAGCACGTGAAACAACGCGACATGGACTACGGGTTCTATTACCAAAGGATCCAGGGGCTTAAACATAAGAAAATAGGACCTAAATCTAATTATTTTGAACTGCGCTTGGACTGCGGGTTGATTTCTGCAAAACACGAGGACTTTTTCGCAAAAGAAGCAACGACAGCCGCGCTGGCGCCGACATGGCGCCACGCGGCGCGGCGGGACTGGCCCGGTCCACCAGCTGGCGGTGGACCGTGCGCGGGCTACTGGTCCACCAGTCCATATGACCGGTGCATACCTCTTCGGAGCGGCTTCTAATCTTGGCCGCTCAGCGCCGGATGAACGACACAGAGGGCTCGGCGGGCACGCACGATGGCGGGAGCGGCGGCGCCGTCGCCAGAGCACGGCGGCGCGCCATTAGGGCCCACGGGAGCTCGCCGTTTCGGTGCTTCCGACCTCAGCTGGCGCTGCAGACTACACCAAACCGAAGCAGAGGCGATGGCGAGTGCGATGGCAGGCTCAGTTTTGGCAGGGAGGCTCACCTCGGCGGAAAACGATGGCGGCGGGATCTACGACGGTTCGGGTGAGCTCAACCGTGCGCAAGAGAGCAGGTAGAGGGTAGGGGAAAGCTTCCGGTGGCTGTGGCGGCTCCTGGGAACGCTCGTCGGGGTGCTTGGGCGGCCGACGAACTTCGCAAGCGGCAGCAGAGGGTGGCGGGTGCGGTGGTGCGGGTATGCGAGGGAGGAGCTCAGGGCTCCGCCCCGGGCTTTTATAGGGCTCGAGGAGGGGCGGTGAGGGGGCGTAGGTGCGCCACTGAGCCACCGTAGCGGTGTAGTGGCCTTAACGGCCACTACCGGGCCGTTACCGGAGCGGAGGGGGCGGCGGCGGCGCTCTGCTTCGGCTGGAGGTAGGGGAAGGGTCGGGGAGCCACTGACAGGTGGGGCCAGGCGGTTAGGCGGGCGCGGACGCGCTGACGGGCGGGGCCCAAGTGTCAGCGAGGGAAGGCGGCGAGCGGGCGTGCGCTGTAGGCCGCGCGGGTGTTGGGCCGCGGAGGCACACGCGAGCAAGGAGAGGGGATGCGGGCGCGGCGAGCTGGGCCGCGGGCCGTCGCAGGCCAGGGAAGGGGGAAAGGAGGGCGAGCACGGGCTGGGCCGCTTCACTGGCTGGGCTAGAAGGGTGGGGGGAGGGGTTAGGAGAAAAGAAAAAACCTTTCTTTTTATTTTCAAAGCAAAACTTATTCAAATTCAAATCAAATTTGAATTTGAACCACCCAACACTATTCCTACACTCAAACAAAATAATATGCATCAGCATGAATGCAACAAAAATGTTTCTAAGTCCCAACTTAATTTATTAATTCACCAAAAATTATTATTCGACCTATGTGTTTCATGAAAAATAAATAAACAAAGTCATATTAAACTCTATTTTCCCAAAAGCGATTTTCAGGGTGTCACACCGCCGCTTGCTTGTTCTTCTTTGGGCAGTTGGCGATGAAGTGGTCCAGATCGCCGCACTCATAGCACCCAGCGCGTCCTCCTCCACGACGACGGTTCATGCGGTTGTTGTGGAACTGCGAGAACCGGTTGGCAAGCAAAGCCAACTTGTCGTCTCCCATGAACTCCAGCTGCTCCTCTATAACAGAAAGAAGAGAAGAAAGTGCAAAGCCTCCAGAGGGGTTAGCAGAAGAGCCAGAAAGCAAACTCATCGACGGGCCAGAAGGATTCTCATAAGAAGCCCTCGTCATGGCATCAATCTCATAGGACTTAAGCTTACTAAAGAGCTCGTCGCATGTGAGAGTCTCATAGTTAGACGATTCGATGATCGCCTGAACCTTGGAGTCCCACACCGACCGATCGAGAGTATGTAAAAGCTTGAGAGCCCTCTCATGATCGTCGAAAGGCAACAACTCCTTGTTAGCCCTCATCCTGTTGACAATCACCTGAAAGCGAGCGAATAAACTTTCTATGCTCTCGCCAGGCATGTGTCGAAAATTCTCATACTCCCGCTTGTGCGACTCGTAGAGACGAGATTTGACTTGAGTGGTTCCCTCTTGGAAGCGCATGAGGGTCGCCCAAATCTCCCGAGCCGTGGGAAGGTGAGAAACGCGATCAAACTCAGACATGCCCAAACAGGAGAAAAGAGCATTACGGGCACGACTATTGGCATCGTGCCCATCGATCTGCAGCTGAGTAACATGAGCAGCCAGAACCACGTAATTGGCCTTGTTGCAAATCTCCCAGACAGAAGCACCCATGCTCTGAAGATATGCCGACATACGTATCTTCCAATACGCATAGTTCGTCTCATCGAAAAACGGCGGTTTGCCCACGCCGCGATCCATGTCGCCTTCTGTGGATCTGGAACCGGCTAAGGTGGAAGATCCTTAACCCGCTCCGATACCAATTGAAGGACCGAAAGTGTTACACAAAGGCGATCAGAGGGGGGGTGAATGAGAGCTTTAAAATTTCTTTTCAGAAACATATCGCCTGTGTCCCGAAGATCAACCCCAAGAGCAAACCTAGAGCTCGATAGTGTCCACGACCCTAGATGTAGGGTGGATGCTTCCAAGAAGCACAGCGGGATACTACACAACCCTAGAAACCCAATGCAGAAACCCAAAACCAAATCCGAAGTCGGACGAGCGAACCGCGGACGAAAGCGTGCTGATCTGCACTGACCGGACTCACTGGAGCGTCCGGTCGGTTCTGATCGGACGCGTCCGGTCTGGCAAAACCTGATTTTTAACCTCTCTGTGTTGGACCGGACTCACTGAGTCTGAGCGTCCGGTCACAGCCTGAGCGTCCAGTCACACAAAATGCAAATGATGAACAGTTCAAGTGATGAGTCTGGTCAGAAATATTTCTATGCGTCTGGTCAGTATCGCAGAATAGGTTTCGCTCGGCCTTCAACGACCGGACTCACTGGTCAGAGTCCAGTCACCTCGAAGCCAGAGTCCGGTCATCCCGATTCTGAGCAGTTCGTCCACCGATTCGACTCGATCTCACCCAAAACGAATCCTCTAAGGATCAAACTTGGTGAGAGGAGTCACAAGGATGATAGTGAGCTACTCCTAGGAGGTCATGGCTCGAACCCATCTCCAAATCGATGAATCGAAGAAATTCGGGAAAGAGAGGACAAAAGTTGATCCAAAACGAAAACCAACCGATCTACTTGTTCGTGAGGTTTGAGGTAAATTCCTTCGATGAAAATGATCTCCTCACTATAAAGAACAAGTTGATTCAAATGGTTTTGCAAACGGAGCAACGTAGAGAGAGAACGATCGAAGGGAAAATCATGGAGAAACCAAAAAGCGCGAAGAATGAGTTCAAAACGCGAATCACAACCACGAATTCAACCATGTCTCGAACACACGAGACAATAGTGAGATTACGGTCCCACTTCCTCAAAATCTCGGGAACACAGAGGTATGATTACCCGTCTCTGCGGATCTCAATTGCTACAGCAGGGATGTGGGAGAGCAGGAAACCCTAGGTGAAAATAGCAAATGGCTGAGATAGGTTGGGAGGTGGGTGTCTCCCTCTACTTATCCTAATCTTTATTCCCACTCTACCCTAGTTATACACAGAGCGAACCAGCTAAACCCTAAGGCTATTATGGACCAGCTCGAAGTAGATGGTGATCTGACGGCCACGCCCGCACAACTGGTAGCTTCGCCTCGACGCGACCTCACCGATTGCCGCCACGTGCCACCACTGCTCTGCTCGTCCTTTTCACGGACCTCGCCCCCGGTTTTGAGGCCAAAACCAGGAAACCAACCTTGAAGTCCTCCCCCGGTTTTGAGGCCGAAACCGGGAAACCTGTCGTCCATCGCCTGAGTTTTGTGGCCCAAACTCAGAAACCCGCCAGTGCCCAGGTTTTGAGGCCCAAACCTGGAAACCGTCCTCAGCCCGAGTTTTGTGGCCCAAACTCGGAAACCGGCCGCACCCAGGTTTTGTGGCCCAAACCTGGAAACTATCCACCCGATGGTTTTTCTGTGGCTCAACCATCAAACCGAAGCCGTAGAGGGGATGCACCGCCCGTGCACCCCGTCCACCGACACGTGTCCCCAGGACCTCGACCCAAGCAACACCATGCCTCGCAAGTCTCCGCTCGTCGTTGTCCCAGGCTGTCAGCCACCATAACTGATCCTCAGGCCACCGGTCCGTCAGTCCAAGCCACACGTCCGCCCTTCATCGCTCTGGGTCCATCGGCATGGCACGTCCGCTGCACGGCACGCCCATCCTTCACCTCTCCCGGTCCATCGGCACGACACGTCTCTACTTGACCTTCACCTTGCCTTCGATCACTGTATCCGTGCTCGACACCTGCACAGCACAAGCCAAAGAACATGCGGATCAAACCAGTTGACAATCACTCATCACTCAAGATCCGGCATACACCCATGTATCTGCAGTACGCATTCATCATGACCAGAAACACAACCAGCAAAAACAACTAGACAATCTCCAGAATCAGAATTATCAGCAGCCGTAACAACAGAATCCTTACCATCAGAATTGTTTTTCCTCTGCTCCTTTTTCTTGAGCTTTATGCAATCCTCAATAAAAATGGGTGTTCTTCTTGCAATACTTATAGAACTTTTTAGGCGGTTTGGACATTGAACGGCTCTTGCCATGATTATTGTCATCATTGGAGGATCTATTCTCAGGTCTGCCTCTCACATGTAATGCTTCGTCCTTAGAGGATGACGACCCGTCAGTCTGCACCATACCTCTCATCTTCTCCCTAGATTGGAGTGCCTCATAAACTATCGCAATGGTTAGTCCATCACAGCTCAAAAGTATAGTGTCACGGAAATTAGCATACAAATTTGGCAGTGAACATAACAGTAAAAGACCTAAGTCCTCTTCATCATACGTCACCTCAATCGACACTAGGTCGGCAACGATCTCCTTAAACATGGATATGTGACTCATCACCGCATCACCCTCCTTCATCTTGAGAGTGAACAACTTCATCTTCATATGCATCTTACTGGTAAGATCCTTGGACATATAGATTGATTCCAGTTTTGACCAGAGTTCTGCAGCATCTCTTGCAAAATATCATTATGCAAATGAAGCTGAATTAGGGAAAGAGCCTTACGATCCTTTCGGACTTCCTCTGGAGTCCAATCCGCCTTGGACTTCTTCTCGAAACATTCCGGCGCCTCATCATAATCATCTTTCTGCGCCAGAAGAGCCCACATCTTGACGTGCCATAGCGAGAACCTCATCTTGTAATCCAGCAGCGGTAGATCAACCTTCATCGACGTTGCCATGGAATCCTAATCTATGACCAAGTATAGTATGAAATGCTATGATCTGATTTGCTCACTGTACTTAATATATTCTCCTCTTGAGTCTCACTAAACTTAAAACGGAAATCACAAACAAGAATATTTTAACCAACTGCAAGCCTCCAAACTTAATATATTCTCCTCTATTCGTTTGTTATGAGAGGAAAATACTGCTTCATGACTTATTTGTTCAGATTAAAACCGACTTATAGCTCAAATGAACAAATCATTTTAGTTGTTTGTTGCATTCATGCTTTCGCATAGTGTTTATGTATGAAAAATGAATTTAAAGATTTCAAATGCACCCTAGGGTTTGAATCAAACCAAATCTTTTTTATCTTTTAACAAGTTTCCTTGACCCCAAACCCATGATGAAATCCTTGGAAACCATACACTTTGATTCTTGTTCCAAAACCCTTGATGGACCTTCAAACTTCATCTTGTCAAACACCCAAACTTCTGCTCTCTGAAATCCTAATTAGTCATATCCTAACTTGCTCTTTTATCTTTTCTTTTTTGCCTTATATTTGAGCACCTTATCCATTTTGAGTAAGTCTTCTCCAAAGCCCAAAATCTATGCTAGATGAACAATCAATGTACCTCTTCTCTCTCACACAATTCATCCATCGTCTTGTTCAAGTCAAATCAACCGCATGTCATGCACCTAGTTCATCTCTATTCAACTTTTTATTCTTTTCTCACATTGGGCAACATCTACATGGGTTCTTTTCCCTCCACCTTTTCTCCTCTTGATCAAAGCCATACTTGTTTTCTATCCATTCTTAAAATCTATATTGCCTTGGTTCCACCTTTTTCAAAACCCTAAGTTTTCGGTAAACCCTAATCGTGTCTCCGAGAATTTAGCGGGTCGAGCCCAACTCTTCCATTCCGTATTCTATTCCCTTGGAACAAATCCAAAGCTTGTCTAAATGGTAAACCATCCTCTCCATCTCTCATGTTGCTAATGGGTCAACTCCAGTCATTCCATCATCCGACATCACTTCGGGTCGAACCTGGTCCATACCTTGCCTTAACTCTCGCCATGGGTCAAAACCCAACCACCCTTATCTCTTTTGTGGCCCAAAAACAAGTCCAAACAGCCCTCTATCTCTCCCTCTCCACTCTCCCACATCACCCCCTTGAAGCCTCTCCATATTGCACAAAAATATCAACCAAGGCAACAAATATCAAGTCACGACCCTTTGCTTTCCATCCCTTGCTCTCCCCCCTCCCACTTCACATAAACCTCCCACACAGCCCCCTCATGCCTCCCCCTTCATTTCACACGTCAAGAACAGAGGAGGGATGCCCCTGCAGGTCCTCCTCCGCCCCCATGGATGACCCCATCAACCGCAACGCAAGAAGGATGCCCCGGTGCACTACGTCGTCGTCACCGGCCATCGCGATTTATCTCTTCGCTCCACCTCACCCTCCCCCATGGCGAGAACACTCCATCATCTCCCCTATTCTGTTTTCATGTTCCTCTATGCAAATCAAGTTCCTTAGATGATGTATGGTTGATCCCCGGCGAAGATTACATGTTGTATGTGTTGTTGTCCTCGCAGCCAGCTTTGCTGCTGTTGACGAAATGCATGTTCCTCGCTATTTAGTTGGTCTAATCATGAAACCCTTTGGTGAAATTTTAGATAGTATCCTTGAACACGCCTCTGTAAAATGGTTTAGCCATAGGTGTTGAGAAACTAGAGATATGGTCATCTCCATGCCCGTTGTTCCTGCTGTCTGGCCAGTTTGCAGCTCTGAGTAGTTTTGGCGTTCCCCGTTAATCCACTATCCGAATCACCATGCCCTTTACCCTACATGTTTATGACATCCCTGCACATGATCTCACAAGTTGGTTTGGCTATGCAATCCATGATGGCCGAGATGTAGAAACCGAAGTGCCTACTACCCCTACTGTCCATACAACAGTGACCCCAGTTTTTGGCAACAGCGTTCCCATTGATCCATTAAACCCCTTGGTGCATCCTTTGGCAAGAAAATCTTTTATATAGTTTCACATTCTTCTACAAATTTTCATGGCCATATGATCAAAGATGCAAGAGATATCGTCATGTTTTGTGTTCGTTGTCCCTGCTGTCTCGCAGTCACGTTGATGTCGGTTGGCATTCGTGTTCCCATTGATTCGCCGCTCCGTTGTTCAAGCCCTTTTACCACAGTGTGTATCATAGACCTAAACACATCCTTGTAAGTTATCTTAGCCATATGAAATATGACACTTGAGTTATAAGCATCGCCATGTCGTTGCTCACGCCATGCCAACAACCACGCAACGCCGTCTTCCAATCTTGTTCCCCACCTAACCTATGGTTGAAACGTCATGTACTTTTGCCAAAATATGTTCCATAGAGTACCTAGCAACCCCACAAAATGGAGATCACCATTTGGCTTTGTCATACCATGCAAGCAATCATCAAATCCGCTGTTGTTAGCCACCAAGTATGCTCAACCGATGCACTAATCGCCATAACCTTGTTTGCCTTTGATCTAGCATCCACTGCAGTGCATTTGTTGGTCATGAAATGTTCCCAAGCAACCTATATACATCCAAAAGCACACCTATATATCTATAAGTAATAATTAGAACACGAGTTCTATATGCAACCTCTCTATCCGCCTTAAATCCATGGTTGTCGTACACTTGTCAAGTTCTAGTTATTCCAACCATTGCAATCATCTTTGTCATGTGAGATTCTACCATGGAGGATAAACATTGGTGCCAAAGTTATAATGCATCATCCATCGCCCAATCCATGTCTTCAATGTATGGTGCCTATTGTCATACAACCAACCATCAAATCTGTTCCATCCTAAGTACATCTCCGGTCAACATGCTCTCTTCGTGTGACATGCCCCTTGTGTTGCACACATGTTCCATACATCTTTTGGTCATCGAAGACATAGTCCAACTAGAATCATGAGCTACATGTTACTTAACCCTTTTCATGTTATACCTTTCCTGCATGAGCAAGTGACAACAAAATACACCCGTCCTATTCAAGTTGTGCTATATCATCTTTCCATAATATATCATGCTCTCCCAAGCCAACCCCTATGTTTATGTTAGAACCTAATGCACATCTATCTGTTTTGTTCTAAAGTATATGTTTCTACTAGTCCAAACTCCACCTTGCTCATCTAAATTCAATCCTTTCCACCTATACCTTGTAACTCTCACATCTTTTAATCGTAGCTGTAGTTGTGCTTAGTTTTTGCGCTTGCAAGATCATAGAATGACCCATACGTAGCTTATTTCTTTGTAATGTTTGATGTACTATTTTTAGGGTCATCTTCAGGTGTTTGTGCTGGTTGGTTGTATCAGTAGAAGAAGCTATGTGAGGATGATCCAGAAGGAAAGTTGGACAAGTTTAAGCAACCTTTTGAAGGCAAGTGTAACATGAGTTTCCTTGCTACCTAATAATCTTATAATCACTTTCATATGTATGTGTGTAATATGATGAACCCCTTAAGGACTTTACCTAGAACTTTTATATCTTGTTCCTTGTTATCCTGGGTTCATGCATATGGGTATCCTTTCATAGCTTGCAATTACCAATATAATAATGTTAATTTTTATTAATAATTATGGAATCAATGTTAAAACGATGGACATAAGGGGGCTAGAGCATTGGGTCTTTTTGGGTGCTCTAGTCTGCCCTTCATAAGGTCTGAATCTTAAAGCGACAACCCAAGATTTACCGTACAACCATGAGGCTATATGGCTCTAGCCTTGGCTAAGTAATTGATCTACTCTAGCTTGTTAGTGGTTACCAAAAGGCGCAAGAGGGGGGACTAGGTTGCAGAATGGCTTCCTTATCTGTCAAGATGTGTGCTGGTCAGTTGTTAGGTGTGCCATCTTGAAGGGGGCCTCCATTCGCTTAGACGCCGAAACCTCGCGGCTACTAACTTGTTAGGGGGCTTTGGAAAGGCCTCGTAGTGAACCTTGCCGACTTACCTTGGAAGTGAGTCAAGAGGTTGGCCACCTCAGGCATATGGGTACTCATGACTCATGGTGAAACTGTACAGACTCTGCAGAGTTGTTTTAAAACTGATATATCAGTCGTGCTCACGGTCATGAGTGGCTTGGATCCTTTTTGAGATAGATGGTTCTTTGGATGGTTTCAGTGATGATAAATAATGATAATAATTATTATACATTCACAATGGGAGCTTAAGCAAAACCTAGTGACATAGGGTAATAAATAAAATATGACCAACTAAAAGTGCTTACTGCAGTTCAACCGAGTCAAGCCTTTTGAGCCTTGCATCCCCTCATGTTATGCTTGTTGAGCATGGTGCGCTAACGCTTGCTTTACAATCAATGAACAAAAATCCCTGATGGGTACCAGATGGTGGTTGAAGTGAATAGTTTTCTCTAAGGAGTTCTAAGAGTACTAAGCGAGTGCTCCCCCAGTCAACTGTCCCTGTGGAGTATGGAGTCCCGAAGAATGAAGATTAGGAATACTTTCTGTTGTGCCTTGTTATATATGTAAGTTAATGTAAATATGTTCCACTATGAAATAAAGCATTGCTTCTGATATTTTCCATATTTGTTGCTATATGTGTCGTGTGGACATCCTGGGCACACATATAGTGAGCGCTTGGTATTCTTCGGAAAACTGGGTGCGACACTGAGAGAATAGAAAACAGCGACAATGAGGGTAGTTCAGATGTGGACTTTGTTGATAGTGACTATGAACTTGATGATGGGGATGATGACCTATTTTATGACAATGTTGATGATGGGGTGGTTGATGAGGGTGCAGTCAAGGGCATGGTACTCAGGACAGGGAAGAATAGAAATGCCCAATTTGGCAAAGGGAAGGAGGGAATAGAAAGGAAATGTGATGAGCTGACCTCTGATGAAGATGAGTTGTAGTTACCAGATTCTGATGAAGAGGGTCATGTTAGGAAGAATTTGAAGACCTTCTGGCCAGAGGATATGAATAACCCAATTTTTAAGATATGAATGAAGTTTGCATCAGTAGAAATGTTGAGAAGTGCTATATAGAATAAAGTATCAAACAAAGAGTGGAGATAAAGATGCCAAAGAATGATAAGACCAGAATCAAAGCCCACTATGATGCAGGTTGTCCATGGAACCTGTTTGCTTCTTATGACTCAAGGCTAAGTGTTTCTTGATCAAGCCTTCTGTTGGGGATCATCATTGTTAGAAAAATGGCAACTGAAGAGGTGTATTGTTGCATGGCTTGCTAGGAAGTATTTGGACAAGTTTAGGGTAGATGAGAAGATGAGCCTGACCAGTTTTGGAAAAACTGTTCAGTTGGAACTAAACTTGACTCCATCTAGGATGATGTTGTGTATGGCAAGGAAGCTGGCATCAAAGATCATATATGGTGAAGTGCAACAATTGAACTTTTGGAATTATGGTCATGAACTAAAAAAACAAATCTAAGCAATACCTTCTTCTTGAACTTGCTTGATTTTTCTTCAGTTCATTGTATAATTCTTTAAATGCATGCAAGAGAGGTTTTCTCAGTAGTTGTAGGCCTATGATTTGTCCAAATGGCTACCACATCGAGACTAAGCATGGGGCCAACTGCTAACTGTTAGTAGGTATAGACCCAAATGATTGTATCTTCCCTATAGCCATGGCAGTGGTAGAGGTTGAGTCCCTAGCATCATGGAAGTGGTTCCTAGAGACATTAAAACAAGATCTTGGCATAGAAAACACCACTCCTTGGACCAAAATGTATATCCTGAACCAAAAACTCTGCTATTTGTAACGCCTCAGAGTCCAAACGGCTCAGATTCACTCTGCACACTGAGCGAACCACACCTACCACCATCCCACTTAAACTTCGTCCTCGCTGCACATAAAAGGATTAACCCAGGGATGGTGGGATGGACTCTAGAAGCCTTATATTTGATCTAACCCACTCTAAACAACCAAGGTAGGACTAAACCTCCCACAATATCTCATTCACATGCACATGGGCCACTATAGACCAAATTCCAAACTGGGCCGGGTGTGACACTATCCCAAGTGGAGAACCCCATGGTGTCACAACTACAAGATGAGGTACCACAACTCAACAACAACTTTCATTGAATTGTTTGCCAAATGTAGTGAATCAACCTCTACTAGACTATGGCCTCCTTTGGTTAGGCTTTTGGCTGTGACTTTTGCCCCCAAAAGCCAAAAGCTCAACCAAAGGACCCAAAAGCCAGTTGTGCTTTTAACCAAAAGCAACTTTCACTGCAATACAAATCCAAAAGCACCTCTACCCCTGCTTTCACTAGCTTTTGAGATGGACAACTTGAAGAAAATTACCCACTGCCATTGGTTATGGAGAGAAGATAACGGTTCGCTGCCTTTCTATTCCACATCCAGCCAATTCCTTCCCCATCACAAGAGCCGTGACCGCCATCCTTGCTGGAGGCGTCCTCTGGTCGACCGCCGCCTCACTAGCGAGCAACTTCTCCGACAACGATCCCTCCCTCTCCGGTTAGCAAGCAGTTCTCCCTCTCCCTTGCCAACTGGTCTAGTCATGCGGACGCAACCCATCCCGACAACGATGACCTTTCACTCGCAAGTCGCTCCAGCGCGGCCTCGCTAGCGAGCGCGAACAGCTCCGCCACGTCCTCACGAGCGGGCACCAAGTGGATCTGTCGTGTCCTCGTCGTAGTGGTGGACGGAGTGGCCGACCCCTACGGTGAGCGCATCCAGCCCCGACCAGTAGGCACGACATGGCCTGCTTGGCGGGTGGGCGCGAACGCGTGGCCTGACCAGCCCCGCTCGGTGGGTGTGGCATGGTCCGACCAACACCAGCCGACGAGCGCGGCGCGACCTACTTTGGCTGGAGCCGCGACTAGCCCCTGTCGTCAGGTGCGGTGTGGCTTGCCCCTATCGTGACAATCCTCGTGCGAGAGGATGAAGATGGTGTTTGCTATCTATGACATGTGGGGCTTGCTCACAAGTGAGAGAAGTTTATCAAAAGCTATATCTGCTTCACCAAACGGGCTTTTGACTTTTCCACAACACCTTTTTCACAGTAGCTTTTGCAAAAGCCACAACTCATAATAGCTTTTGTAAAAAGCTATAGCTCAACCAAACAGGGTCTATGCCTACATCAATTCCAACCTCCCACCAACAAGGCAAATTCCTCTAACATAGCAACTAAGGTTGGAAGGACATCACGAAGCAAGACAGAGAACCCACGTAAGAAAAAGACAGTGAAGGCCAAGAAAAGGCAATCTAGAGAGACTAGGAAACCGGGAATGTGTGCCTAACTTTTTGTACATCACACATAGTTGGATTTTGTGCAACAAATACAATTGGCTTTGTCCAACAACTGTAGTTGCCTTTTGTGCAACAACTAGAGTTGCCTTTTGTGTAATGATCTTGTAGGTATAGGTCATATTCAACAATTATGATGTAATGCAATGATGGTCCTATTAGGATGTGTAATGCAAGCACCAAAACTTTCATGTAATGGATGCTATTTCAGTGACTACATGTCACTGATGTTATCTCTAATGTTGCTATTAAATGCTACATCAGTGATTATAACTTAGTACTCATTATACTATCACATTGCTATCAGTTACATCACATATTAAGATGTTGTTGTTAAATGCTATGTAAATGAGTTGAAAACTGAATCTCAAAACAAACAGAAGAAACTCAATGGCATTAAAAAAGACGTTTGCATTAACCGAAAGTCTAAACAACTATAATTGTTGCATTACATTCCTAGTTTTACTTCACCAACAGAATGATGACACCAAGAACAACAAAGATTGCAACAATAACGATACAAACAACTCCAACTTGCCCTAGCACTACTAGTTTCTTCAATGTTGCGTCTAAACCACTAATGGTAGCCTTCATTGCCTCAACATCAGCATTGAAAATAGGCAACCTATTGTTTGTGCCATCAACTGCTCCCTCCAAGCCTCCAATTTCCGAAGACAACTTAGGCACAGGTTGCTCGGTCTCCACTGTGGTCACTTGAATCATTCTAGTTTCAATGAGCATTCTCTCATACTTGTCAGCAAACAAGTACCGCAGGCAAGTACATGGCACCCGCGAGACAGATTTGGGAACCACATTACATGGCAGGTACAGGAAACCATACATCTACCAACCTACGCTCTTACATCTCTCCCATGGAGGCAACACTTGAAGAAGATGACCCTGGGGACCTTGAAACATGGAGGCAACACTTCTGAGCATAGTGACGAGCTCTAAAATCTCCTCACCACACTTGATGCATGGAACCAATGACAACCCAGTGTGCGCCCTTGTATTTGGGAGGTGAGCTCAGGAGCTTGTACCCTGACCTCTCCCGGCGACCAGGGACGGAAGACTAAGCAACCACGTGGCATCAATGGTGAAGGAGGTGGGACACGATAGAGCTCCGACCTCACTCCTCAGTGATTGAACTTGGGGGAGGCGGGCGGCGGCTTGGCCTTGGAGCAGAGCAGATTGGAGAGGGTGGGGACTAGGGAGAGAGTGAGGAGAGCGGCCGACGGCGAGGGTTATTGCAAAAAGGACAAGGGCCAGCATCTTGCGTCCATAGTAATAGTGCCACGTCGGCCACTGGCTCGTGCGTGACTAATTTTGGACTTTTGATACCAAAGTAAATATAAATCCATGATCCACATGTTATGTTTTTTTCTAGTTATTAATAGGATCTGGATGGGAATCGTCCAAGTACGTAAGGTACAATTTACTCTTTTTTTAAAGAGATACTGAAAATAGGGCATATTTGCTGGGACACAGATATAGCGCGACTGGTCGCGCTGTATGTGAGCGCGCGACCCATCTCCGCCTCCTCGATGGATGTAATCGGACCCACTCTAATCACCGTCTCTTTCCATTTTTAGTAAACTCTCCTCCACGCAATGAACCGACAACCCTTTCCCCGTCTCTTTCTATTTCCGATGAACATGCAAACGTCGCATTCAACCAGACGTCAGGCTGACGTAACCCAAAAAGAAAGAAAACATTTTCTTTAAATTGATATAAGTTTAAATGGTGTATCCATTTTCAATTCGGTTTGCACCAGTATGTTCTATGTGACGAGACGAATAAAACTAGATCTCACTTGTTAATGTTTTGAAAAAAATTATTTTGGTAGCAATTTATGCGTAAAATATGCTAAAAGAGTTGCTACTATGTAACACTAAAGTTGCTACAAAATATATTAATTTGTTTACATAGTGCACATCGTTGTTATCATGGTAATATAACAAAAAATTTATATAGCATTTACATGAGGGTGCTAGCCTTATATTATAATATTTAAAGAGCAAATTATATTGATTGAGTTGCTAGTGAGAGTCCATTGCAACTTATACATTAAAAACAAGTAATAATTCATGTAGAAATAATGCAAACTAGCTGCTAACTAAGGAATTTTATTAAAAGAACAAGCAAGTCTAGCTAGAACGAGACAATCTGTAACAGTGTACAAGTTGTCAACTATGGGAGCAAATTATTATACAATATATTACAAAAGTAGAGAAATTTGATTAGGTTCTAGTCATGGGCAATTATTAGAAAAACAATTGTAGCGATCAAAATAGGACAAGCTGTAATTTGAGAGGAGAAAAATTGTTAGAACAAGCATTACATAGGACATCAACTATAGAGAAGTTATTATATTACTTATTGCAGGAGTCGAGGAACATAACTAGTGGTCAAGTGAGAGCGTTTAATAAAAAAAAGAATAACGGTCCAAACAAGACAAGCGGTAACCTAAGGTCAGAATTATTAAAACAAGCATTACATAAGTTACCAACTAGGAGGACAAGTTATTATATAACACATTATAAAAGTCACGAAACATAACTTGCTATCAACATGATTAACAAGTTGCATGACCAACACAACAATTTGTGAGGGTCCAAAATGCAAGTAACAATAACATAAATATCTTTATTTTGGATGAACTAAAAGTAGGAAAGACCATAAATATTTGAACTACATGATAGATTTTGCTGGTCTTCATAGTCCTATATGTTAAAAACAAAAAAAATAGAAATTACACACTGAAATTAAAAAGACATTTAAAAATAAAACTGAAACTAAACACTAATACTTAATAAATGAAATAGAACATGAAACAATTAACAAAGACGAATTGAAATAGCTAAAATTAAAATTAAAACTAAAACAGAACCTATAATGAACTGACAAAGAAAATAAAAACTGAACTTAATCTGACAAAAAATATGAAAATTAACCTGAACCTAGAAGTTGAACATGAAAATTAAAACTGATTCAGAATAAACTGAAACTATAATTGAACAATAATGAACTGTAAAGCTAAAACTGAAATTAACTTTACTTGCTCCAATTCAGTTTTACTTAAATAACAATGATGGTATTACGGCAAACTTGATGCTAGGAACTTAACTTGCACTATAGTTGGAGACTTGGATTTGTTCTGTCTGATTATTTCAGACATGCAAAGTTGCCCATAAAAACAAACCTATGGGCCTCCTGTTTTTAGAAGCTACTTGAATAGACCGGAAAGAGTCACTTCTCAATGCCGTATTAACACAATACCAAACAATGCATACCAAACAAAACATACAATTAACTGAACTTTAATCTTTTTATTATTTTGAATGTTGGATAAGATGCTTTAAGCTTGACAAAGCGTTGGCAGTCCATTCATAAAAAATGCATCATAGTTCAAATTGTTTAACCTTATGCAGCAAGGGGAAAAAAATTGAAATATCTACCACAAACTAATTTAACCATACAAACTAAATTTACTAATTCAAATTAGAATTTTTTTGAAACGGTAGCAGATGCAACCCAGTTAAATGAAGACAGATAGAAATTAGGTGTATGGCTTCGCACAACAGAAAAAGGAGACCAAAGTAGAAGAAATACCGGGTGTCCTGGTGCTGCTCGTCGCAGGCCAAGGTGGCGAGTGACGAAGTAGGACAGCAGCGACGGCCGCGGGGGACTTCAGGCCTGCAGTTGGCGGGCGCCGTGCCGGAGCTGGTCAGGAGAGGGTTGCACTTGGCGGACGCTGCGCCGGAGCTGGTCGGGAGAACGCTGGCCCCAGGTGGTGCTCGACCGAGCGCGGCCTTCTATCCGGGCTGCGACGCGGCGAGTGGATGGAAAAGATCGCCGCGGCGAGCGAAATCTCTGGCTTGGAGGAGGGGGTCCGCTGGGCCGGCCTAATAGACTTTGTGTATTTGCTGCTACATGCTACCGAAGCGAAAAAGAGAAAAGTATGTGGGTCAGAGATTCTTATCTGGGCCGTGCATTGTGGGCTTTCTCCTTAGGTCCATCACGGTCGCCGCTGCCGCCGCCGCCGCCGTCGCCGCCGTCCGGCGACTACTCCCTCCGCCCACACTGCTTAGGTTCATCACGGGCCCTACGCCCTCCCGCTCTCGCTCAGTCATCCAGCCGTTGCTTAACGCCGGGCGTTGCGACCGTAAACGTGGCGAGCGCTGAGGTGGTCGGAGGAGGGCGGCGGGTTTTGAGAGCAGCAGCGGCACCTCGGCACTGTCCTGCGCCCTGATACTACCACCGCCACCCGCGCGTCACTACCACCTCTCCGCTAATGTCGGTTGTGACGGAGGACGGCGACCAGCGAGCTTCCGCCCTTGAGGCGGGGGATCGCGGGCGCGACGGGGACGAGGATTTCGACGAGGATGAGGATGACGGATTCGAGTTCGGTGACGCCGACGAGGCGATGCACTGCGTGGAGATGGCGGAGAGCAGCACCGCCGCCGCGGCGGTGCGTGCCCACGCGCAGGACTACGAGGCGCTCGCTGCGCGCAAGCGCAAGGCCCTTGCCGAGGAGCAACCCCAGAGGTGCGGAATTTTCGATTGCGTCCGTCAATACTCGAATGGTAATCTGTATATACATGCTGACAATTGTCAAACACAATTTAGTTGCTCGTCAACCATCTAGTATGGTTCAACTTACAGGTTTGTTAAATGCAACTTTATGCAACACCAATCTTATTTCTTTACCAGTTTCATTTAGCAGTAGTACTAGTATATTTGCTAAACCTTACTTTTTGATGTTGTGGTACCTATCTATTTCGATGCTTATGTTTCAGTATGCTTCAGTTGTTCATTTTTTTGTGGAGCTCTCATGATCCTCTCTGATTCTTTTGGATGTCTTTTTTGAAGTAATTCTCTTGGATGTCTTTTATTCCGTTTTATGCATTTGTGCGAACCATCATGTAATTTGTTACAGGCAACTGTCTTTGTAGTATATATCATATATGTTTGAGAACTCTTGGTCATCTTCCAGGGAGGAGGGTTCCAAAAGGCCAAGACAGGATCAACTTTCAGAAGCAGAAGCAGCGACCATGTTCGACCAACTGATGGAAGGCTTTGGTCTTCGGCGCAAAAGAAGGTCCAAAGATGTATGCTACTCCATTCGTTAAGTCATTTGGTAAAACAGAATTGACTGAAGACTGACTGAATGAGAGATGTGCCTATTGTTTTTCATGCAACATTCTATTCAGTTGAATTAAATATGTCCCCTTCCATTTCTAGCTTCATTTGAAGATATATTAGCTGTTTCAAGCTCTTTACCCAAACTGTTTTTGACTTTTCGTACTTATCTGAAAAGATCTGTCGACTTTTCCACTATCAATCCCCAAAAACCCAACTCTGCCTTACGTAAAGTTGCCAGAGTACGATTAACCTCTAGATTTGAAATCACTGCTTATATATAGCACTTGATGTGTTGTATGTGTTCCATGCAGTTGATGTCTTTTTTTGTTGTTATCATATTTATAGCATTATAAATCAGATTTTTTTTCTCATTTATTAGTTTCATTTTTATCAGGGTAAGAAAAGAGGAAGGAAGAAAGGAACAAAGAATAAGGGCAGCGCTGAAGTTATTAAAAAGTTGGGTGATGCTACTCTACTTTTCGCTGAAGAAAAATTTAACGAGGTCTAGGATCTGACTTTGTTACTTCTATAAATTAGATTTTTGACAAATGACAAGTAATTTGATGCATATGTTGATATGTTACTTTCCCAGTTCAATATAATGTTCCTACCAGCAAGGTCATGACCTTACTTCTTTGCATGCTTATCCTGGGACTGAATTTCTGCACCTAAAAAATTATGAGTTGTACACTAAATAATTGTTCCGCTGGATTGTTTGTTTAGATGACCAAGATAACTGCTGCTATCATGAGTTTTTTTTTGACAAATAGAAGTATATATGATAATCTGCCATTAAGCAAGTATATATGACACTGCATTAGCCCGTTATAGACATCCAAACTCTTAGCTTTGAAATTTTATTATTTCTATGTATATGCTATATTCACTGTGAGCTAGTTTATCTTGCAGCTCACATCTAGGAGGATTAATATTTTATTCCTAAAAAAATGAGGATTACTACCTCAAAATAGAATTACTACTGAAAATAGGAAGATTACGAGCTGATTACTTAATACGTATTAAACTTCCTACCCGGAAATACTGAAGTTTCATGGTTGTCGTTGTTTTTGAGTAGGATACTAGTGGATTCTCTTTTAACTCCTTTTAGTTTAAAAGCATCATTATACATGGTGTCTTTACCATTTAGCCTTTGTGGTTAACTAGACCAAGTGACCTGTATGTTGTTCTGTAGGTTAACTCTTTTGCATCACCTCACTACCATGTCAATTGACTCAAGACATAAGAAATGGCTTCTTTAGAACTTTGGCTTGTTGAATAATAACACAACTTGTTTTACGATTTCAGGATTATTAACAGTAGTGTCTGTTTGGTTTAGGTTCTATGAAACTCAAGAGTTTTGAGTAGCTATTTTTTTCTAGAACACACAGGACTACATATCATTATACTAAGAAGAAAAAGGAAGGGGATCATTCACGCCTCACACGTTGCAGTGAATTGCACCCTCCTTTTACATAGACAACCTGACCACATCCTAGAGCCTTCTAGGGCAGTAGCCTCCAATTGGCTCAAGGGTAGCAAGTTAAGACACCCTGACCTCGAGCCAAACTCCAAAACCTTAACCTTTTAATTCTTCCCTAGCAAGTGTCATCACCTCATCAAGGTTAGGTAAACTGCCATCTGGAACATGACTAGAACTGTGTCGTCTGCAATTTTGGTGCTCCAGTCTTCATTTCCATTTGACACGTGGCATTCTTTCATCTGAGTCTGCATCACTTGTATGCCTGGTATAGAATATTTGGTGGACTTAAGAAACTGATTGTGCCTGCTGCAATGTCATTGTTTTTTAGGATAATGTAAATGCTTTCTTTGTGATGTTTCAATTTGTCTAGCATTAACATTGTGTTGATGTCCTTTGTTGCAGGCAATTCCTATACTTCATGAGATTGTGCGAATTGCGCCAAATGTATCAGATTCATATTATCTACTTGGTAGCATTTATAATGAGATTGGTGAACTAGATAAAGCCATAAACTTCTTGATGCTTGCTGCATATGTTTCCCCAAAAGATGCATCTCTGTGGAAGAAACTCATTCCCTTGGCAAAGTGAGTTAACTTCTTACTATTTTCTGTTGACCTTGTCTTTGTGAAGAAGTGTATTGACGAGTTTGTCTCATAATTTTCTGAGATAAATCTTGCATACATGGTTAAATGAGATGAAATCTTCATACATGCTTGAATGTGGATGCACGGGGCATCGATACTGTTATTTTGTGCAATATAACCTTTCCATATCAGTGGCACGTCCTGGATAGCTGGGCTTCCTGGCCTTTTATCAACCATGTGGGACAGAATCCTTGATGTTTCTGTCAATGCCTCTGCCCTCAGGGGAGGATTTCCTCCAGGGGCTGAGTTTTTTTCTTTTCCTTTTCCTTTTGCTCTTGCAACCTCAAGTTTTGCTTTGAGATAATTTATCAGCATTCTACATTAGACATGTTGTAATCTATGCAGAACGATTATAACTTTCATTATTTGTTTGCTGATAATTTAACATGTTTTGTTGCTTTTCTTTGAGCCATTCTAAATAAAATAGGTATTAAGTTGCATGCACCAACTAGTTCAACCCAAAAGCTTAAGCTGATGGGGAGAGGTGGGCAATTCACTTATACTCCAACACTCCCCCTCACGTGGAGGCTCCCTCAAGCCTCAGACGTGGAATAGGAGCGAGCAACAATTATTTTATTTAATTGTGCCTATCAGGATTCGAACTCGAGACCTCTGGCTTTGATACCATATTAAGTTGCATGCACCAACCACTTCAACCCAAAAGCTTAAGCTGATGGGGAGAGGTGGGCAATTCACTTATACTCCAACAATAGGGATAGTGGTCTTATTGACTAGTATTTTACAGGGAAAAAGGGGATGCTTCTCTAGCAAGACACTGTATATTAAAAGCAATGAGAGCAGATCCAGAAGATGTAGATCTGAAGTATCTTTGTGGTGATATGTATCGCAATCTTTGTGACTATCAGAAAGCTGCAGAAATATATGAACAGATAGTCAGAATTTATCCTGCCAATATTGCTGTTCGTAAAGTAGCAGCACAGGTATGTCACATATGTCAGTTTGTTCTGACTATCACTGAAACTAACTGTAACATTAGTGATTAGTGTAGCACACATTGGTAACCGGCACCTTGTAACAATCTGATATATGCTGCAAGGGAACATGTTAAAAGAAGGGCATATGCCAGTTCCATTCAATGTATATATTACTGCTCATGTTCCCATCTTCTGTTCACTTGGTTTTGGAAACTTTCGATATTTCTAATTCAAAATGCATTAATCAAACTGTTCCTTTTCTTTGCAACCAGTGGCGGAGCCTGACTTATAATTTTCTTTTGTTGGGGGGGGGGGGGGGGATTGTGCATAGGCAATATGACTAGCTTTATTACCAGATTAGTCACAGTTTTGGTCAATATAGATGGCCCATGGGGTCAATACATCCACAGTTTGCAGGGAGTATCGAGCTCTTTAGATGGACTGTTTATATTTGCAAATATATGTAAACCTTCATTAATCTATCATAGCCGCGGGGGGGGGGGGGGGGGGGGCAGTATGGCCTCTACTAATCCTGTGTGGTTTCAATCTAAGGTTGTTTATGTTCTGGCAACCTTTATCTCTTGCACTTTTTATTCCCTGAAGTATGAATTTAGTATTTATGTGTCATTGTACTGGGTTGATTTTGGGCCACTTGTTGATTCATTCCTTTTCTTTCAGATGTACAGAGAGTGTGGTCAAATGGACAAAGCTATTAATTTGTTGCAAGACTATGCCAATACTCAAACTTCCAACATTGACTGGAGTGTTCTAGATTTATTGATATCACTTTATCTACGAAATAATGTTCTTAGTGAAGCGCTAAGGCAGATCAAGAGGGCACAGCTACAATTGGGATCTCAACAGAAACTACCATTACAATTGCAGGCAAAAGAAGTAATCTGCAATGCATATTGCGGTGACATGAAACATGCTGAGGTTTGTTCCAGATTTTTCTGTTGTATATCATATGATGGAATTCATCCTTGTTAGATTGAATCCCCTCCCCTGCTCTCCTTGGCTCAAGTAAAGTCATGCCAGAATTCCCTAAATATATACTCCATCTGTCCATCAATGTAAGGTGTATTTTGTTTTGAAAAGGTCAAACGTTACAAATTCCAACCAACAATTAGTTAAATTATATGCATGTTACATGTAGGAAAACTATGTAACATACTAGTATTCAAAATCCTTTTAAAATGATGTTGATTCTGTAGCAATTGACAGTATTTTGGAAGAAAAATCAATGGCCATAATCTACTTTTGATGACTTATTCTAAAATATGCCTTCCATTACTGGATGGAGTGAGTACTGAAGAAAGAGTGGTAAATTTGATTATTTATTATTAGCTTGCTTACATAATATCATTTGTTCCTCCAAGGTTACTCTAAAATAATACGGATTGATTACTTAGTTATCATGATGCATAATTTCTGTGCAGATTTTCCTTCATGATGTGCATTTGGAGCCATCAAAAGAAAACATTGATGTGATTAAGGAACTTGCAAGCACTTTACAAAAAATGGGACAATATGAGTATGCAGTAAAGTTTTACCTGCTGATTGAAAATATTGCTGCTCATAATGATGTGAGTGATTGATTTCCTTGTTTTCATCTCCCCCCAATATTTGTACGTGAAGTGGCTGGAATATCTTTATTTTCCAATTCGACTAAGTATCGTGGCATTTTTTGGAAGTCCTAGTATGACGCATTTGAAGTTTTGAACTGGATCTTGCAATTTCTGTTAAATTTTTTAGAGAGTGAAAGCAATGAAGATTGTGTGGAAATTGTAGATTGGTTATCAAGGTACAGGGGTACATTTATATATAGTCCGGAGATCTTGGGTTTGTAGAAATATAACCAAACAATATCCCCTCCCCTGTTCATATGGGGCAGAGCTACATAGAGGCGAAGTTGGGCTCCGGCTCTGCTTGCCTGTAGCATACTCCGAGTCTGAAGCACCAGGTAGATTCTCGAAGCAAGCTCACTTGCAGCAGCAGTAAGTGAGGCTTCTATATGATGGCAGAATGCCAACTGACTTAGATTACTTGATTACACAAGATTACATATATATAGAGCCTGGGAAGGCTAAGGGCTAGCCCACATAGGGTTGGAGGCGATGTGGGAAGAGGCGCCGGAATCGAAAACCCAGTCTGTGCTGCTTGGCGGTGTGAGCGAGACGGTACTGAAAGCCTGGGCGAGGGACTGAGGGTCCTAGGGAGACCACGCTAGAGAGGGCGCCTGAGGGGTAGGGAGCAGCGTTCGTGAGTAGAAGCCCGGTCCTGGTGGGGGTGCTTGGTAGCCGGGGGAGGGTGCGGCAGCTATCATGGCGTGCTGCTGATGAGGAGGGACGCCGACGCGTGCTGGAGGAGTGCGAGGGCCGCTAGGCGTGGGACCAGGCCACATGTGAATGGACCCGGACCACGGGTTGTAGAGGGACGGCCACTGGGGGTCGCGTCCACCGCGGCGACGCCGGCCACGGCTGCTGCTTGAGGAGCCCCCACCGGTAGGGGGCACGCCCTGAGGATGGAGGGGGCGTGGTGGGGCAGAGCTGGGAGCCGACGTGGTGGAGGGTGGCCTGCTTGACGAGGAGGCGAGGAGGGCCGAAGGGGCCGCTGATGGCTGCACCATGTTGAGCTCAGCGAGACGAAGATCAGCGCGAACTTCCCCGAATGAAGGGAACGACTTCTGTCGAGTGATGAGCTGAGCCATGAACTTGAACCGCTCGTTGAGGCCCCACAGGACGTTCAGCACCAGAGTGCGGTCAAGGATCGGTTCACCAAGATCAGCGAGGGCGTCAGCCATTCCCTTCATCTTGCGGCAGTAATCATCGACGGAAAGATCACCTTGAGAGGTTGCGGAATTCAGCGTCAAGAAGCAAGGCCCGGGACTCATTGTTCCCCAGGAATTGCTGCTTGACCCCGAGCCAAGCCACCCGAGCAGAGACGCCGTTGTGCTCGTGAATGATGTTGAGGAGGTCGGGGGAGATGCTCTTGAAGATCCAGGAGACGACCACGCAGTCCATGCGGTACCAGGCCGGGTCAGTGGGGCGGGAAACGTCGCTGAGGACATGGTCCTTCAGGGAGTACCGGCCAAGAGCGAGAAGGTAGCCGCACCACTTAGAGTAGTGGGGGGACTTGAGGTCGAGGATGATGGGAACCATATTCTTGATGTTATGGACTGCGCATGCCTAGCTGTGCAGGTGCGCGATGGCAATGGCTTCGGAGGAGACAGAGTGCTCGTCGTCGTCGTCGCGAGCTTCATCGTCGCGGAGGGCCTCCAGGCGCAGTCCCTCGCGGATGGCGGCCGCTTGCGCCGCCAGGGCGTCGGCCTGCGCGCGCTCCTTGGACAGGGGGGCGGCAGCGGCCGTGAGGAGGTCCGCCTCCTTTTGGAGTTGGTCCGTGGGCTCGGCATTGGCCGCGTGCATGGCACAGGCCTCTTCCTCGAGGCGCAGAGCAGCCGCGGTGGCGTTGTCGCACAGCTGGGCAGCGGCGGCGGCGGCAGCAGCAGCAGAGGCGCCGGAGCTGGAGTCGTCAATGAGAGGAGGGGGCGCGATAGCTGAAGCGGCCATGGGCGTGCTTGGTGAGAAGGGGCGGGCGAAAACTATAGTTGTCCAGGAAGCCCGTGGGCCTGTGGCTCGGCCCGTGGCCCGGTGTTTTGGCCCGGCCCGAGCACGGCACGGCCCGGTGGCCACCGGGCCCGGGCCGTGCCTGGGCCGCTACTCTGGCCCGTGGCACGGCCCGGGCACGGCCTGATCTAGTACGCGGCCCGGTGGTGGCCCGGTTAAACTAATATTTATTTGGTGAAAATGACGATACTTATGAGTTGACAATTATATATATGTGTTGTTTAGTATTATACTATTGAATTGATTAACACTTAGTTGGAAATGATGAATTATTTCAACACTTTATGAAAATGATATAGATTTCTGCAGACTTTTTTAACTGACGGTCCATGGGCCGGCACGGCCCGTGGGCCGTGCCTTGGGCCGCTACCCTGGCCCGTGGCCCGTAGTGGTACGGCCCGTTCGGCCCGATGGCCCGTGGCGGCCCGACCTTCACCGGGCCGGCCCGGCACGGCCCGTTGGACAACTATAGCGGAAACAGAGGAGGCGGAAGCAGAGGAGGTGGGCGCGGGAGAAGAGGAGTCGGCACAGGACCCTAGTTAGGCGATTGATACCATGATGGCAGAATGCCAACTGACTTAGATTACTTGATTACACAAGATTACATATATATATATAGAGCCTGGGAAGGATAAGGGCTAGCCAACATAGGGTGGCGCAAAGCAGAGTAATTAAGAGAGTCTGCACAGTGATCTAGGAGATGCTAATGTACACAGTAATCTAACACTATACTTGCTAGGCAGTAAGTCAGGCCTAATTTCTGCAGTGTTAAGTCCTATTTTTATAATTGATGCTTTGGCATGTAAGCATCAAATTACTGTAGCACAACTGAATAATCCCCCCCCCCTCTCTCTCTCTCTCTCCATTTTGTACCACGCTCCTCCACTGCCTATACCTATACTTATCCATAATCAACAGAGAGTGCCATCCAGCTATAAAAGCACAGAGCCCAGGCCCAGTCCAGCTATATACACGCACATACATAAACACATATATGTCTAACAGAGAGCAATTGAATCCTATGAATCATTGGAGAGGGAAGGGAATTAGAGACAAGTGTAGTAACACAGTTAGTATTATATTAAAAAATTTCTTTGGAAGAAAGAGCTACGGTCATCTCAAGGGACATAAGTAAAGTTTGAATCACCTATGCATTGCTAGAGAGAATGTAGGAACATGGGATGGAACATATAAGCTAGTATGTTCGTAGGTTGATATAGTACCCTTGAAGTCTAAGGTCCTTCATAGTTGGTACAGAAAAAAATAGTGGAAAGCAGATTCTATGGTTGATCTTGAATGTAAATGTCATGAAACATAAATTCCTGTGTTTGAGAGCTCACTTGACATCATCCTGATATAATAATTGGCTAAAAAGGTGTTCCTACATTGCCAATAAAAGTCTAATGGATACTCATCATTTGAAGTGCAAACATGTAGCTTTGTTTTCTCATAAACATGTTTACCAATTTTTTCATAGATTGCAGGTTACCATATTGGTTGGAGCATATCCAGAGTGTCAAAGTCAACATGCTATTGTTGTCAAAAAAAGAAAGTCAACATGCAATTTTCTTTTCTGCATATTGATACATAGTCTTTATATCACCTTTTAATGGACTTTGGCCATGTAATACGTTCAGGTTCATTAACTCCTGAAGAGTTTAGAAGATTTCTGGAACAATTTATTCAGACATTCAATACGTCTGCTTCAAGTTGATTTTTTTTGGGTTCAGTTGCTTCTTTGCTTCACTTTCTTAATTCTTCTCAGCTGATTATTCTCATATACTCCTACTTGTTCCAGGGTGCTTTATACTTTGGTCACAAGGAAATGGGTAGTTCATATGTCAAAGTTGCTCAGTGCTACATGGTCTTAGGGGACAAGAAAAATGCTATTCCTTATTTTTATAAAGGTTATATTCTATTACCTTGAGGAAGCACTTCTCTGCTTGACATTAGTTATAGGTGGATTCTAAAGGTTTATTGCCAGTATGAATTGCACCATAGTTTTGAGCATCAGTATACCCGATACCCTTAATTTGGGATGGCTTTATGAAAGACACTTTACTTCTGCGGCTACCTAATGGAGAGGAGCTATGCCCAGCTTAGGTTCTACCATAATTGAATTATTATGATTCTGACTACATTAATAATACTTGACTCTTATATCTATGTATTGTTGGATGCATAGGCCATTTCATAGGCTGCAGTGTAGGATACATGGTATGAATGTATGGTACTGTTGGGACGAAACAGCCCCTCCAGTGCATGGTAACGTAATCCAGTATCCAAGACAACCTTGTGTTCACTAATTGCAGCATGTGATATGATAAAATTTGTAATGAACTGTCTGCCAAAGATACTGCTGCACCCTGATGCAGTAATGTACAAACTCTAAGACATTGGATACGGAGACCAATCAGTATCTCTAGTATGCTGCAGATTTGTTTTCTGTGATTGTAAATCCTATGCCATCAACATTTTATCCTACGAAAAGCACATTAAATGAGTATGTTACCATGCATTGGACTAGACTTAAGATTCGTCTTTGTTAATTTCATCAATGATGGACCTTCTAAGGGGTACATGTTTCTGCTTTATAGTATGTTCAATACTGGGTTCTGGCATGCATAGTTATCAAAATAATGAATATATATGCATGATGCCTTAGTTCTGTGTAATGTGTAATTGTTGACATAGTGTATGTCTTCTCTTCTTTTTCCCCTTAGCCTTACAAAGCATGAAGGACAATATCGATATACGATTGACCTTATCGTCCCTTCTTATTGACGACGACAAGACAGATGAAGCTACCACTTTGCTTTCTCCTCCAAAAATTCCAGGTATAGTACTTATTAAGATTTTTTATGCAGCTAATTGGCGTCTTTTTCAGTGTTTTTCTATGCAGTTGTGACTTTGCTTCATCCTCCCCAAAGTCCGGGTATAGTACTTTGCTATTTTATCAACTAATACTGTCTTTTGCAGAGTTGCAGTCTGCTAATACTCAAGACCAACAGAAACCTTGGTGGTGTGATGGGAAAGTAAAGATGCAGCTTGCAAAAATTTATTACAATAAAGGCAAGCTGGAAGATTTTGTGGACACAATTTTTCATCCCATTCTAGAAACTTTGAATGTTGAATATGCTAATCGAAAGGTACACATGATCTATTCCATATATGGTTTCATGTATTGCTTGATGCCTTGATGAAGTTGTGTGTAGCATTATTGCTATTTGTTTCATCTCTACTGTTTATATACCTCCCTTTTCAATTGCTTCCATTTTAATGGAAAATATGCCTTTTATTTCTTTTTTTTTGTCATGCCAGAATTGTACTCTATGACAATAAGTACTGCAGCAACATTTATCTTGAAATGGCTCCTGATTTTTTTATTCAAGTAGTTATGACCCTACAATTTGTGATCCTGCCATTGGAGATCCAATCTGATTCAAAATCGTGATTTTAACAACCTTATAATGGATTCTCATCAACAACAAAAAAAAACTAGCATGTCAAAGGCTGCAAATTCTACTAATGGAACAGTTTTGGTGTTTTGCACAAAACATCATGAAGGTTGAACTTTGTGAACTGTTTTGAATGGCCGTGCTACTGAAGTGAGTATGGGAACTTTATATATGTATAGTAAACATCAGAAAATTGGTTACTGATATATTTTTTAAATGTATAAGATACATAAGTCATGTTTTTTTATGAGTAATGTGATAGCCAGAGTTCTAGAAATATTTTGTTGGTAACCTGGAAGTTTATTGTGTGCTTTCAAAACATATAGCTTATTTCTAATTGAGCAGGTCAGGCCAATGAAAAAGCTTCCAAACACTGTTCTGCATGAAAGAGTCAAAGTATTGGGTGAGCAACGCCCGGATAGTTTATTTCAAGGATTAAAGCCAATAGCATCACCTGATGAATTGTAAGTACAACATTTGTTCACGGCATTTCTTATGTTTAGTTGATGATGCTAATTTTTTACAAGCATAGTTATTACTTGCTAGAATGACTGGATTCCTTATTGGGCTAACCCTAAGGGTAGCAATATAGTCACAGTTACATTGGCCTCATGGGCCTATTCTCAACATACTCCAACCCCCCCCCCCCCCCCCCCCCCCCCCCCGCAGTCTGAACTACCGACACAGCGGAGTTTCAAGACTGAGCACAAAAAGCACAACACACGAGCCCCCCCACAGACTCAACTAGCCACTAGTGATGTTGAGGCTGGAGTGAAACTCGGAGAACGTCGAGGACGGGAAGCCCTTGGTGAAGATGTCGGCGAACTGGGAAGTGGTCGAGACGTGGAGGACCCGAACATCACCGATGGCCACCCGATCGCGGACAAAGTGAAGGTCGATCTCCACATGCTTGGTCCGCTGGTGCTGAACGGGGTTGGTGGAGAGGTATACCGCACTCACGTTGTCGCAGTAGACCAACGTGCTCCGGGTCAGGGGACTGTGGAGCTCGCCAAGGAGCTGCCGGAGCCAGGAGGCCGCAGCCACGTTGTTAGCAACAGCGCGGTACTCCGCCTCGACACTGGAGCGGGAGACCACCAGCTCGCGCTTGGACGACCAAGACACTAGGTTGCCGCCGAGGAAGACAACATAGCCGGAGGTGGACCGGCGAGTGTCTGGGCAGCCAACCCAGTCAGCGTCGGTGTAGACCACAAGCTCGGTGGAGGCAGACCGGTGGAGGAGCAAGCCGTAGTCGATAGTGCCGCGGAGGTAGCAGATGAGGCGCCTGAGAGCCGTGAGGTGAGGCTCGCGCGGATCATGCATATGAAGGCAAATATGCTGAACGACATAAGTGATGTCCGGGCGGGTGAAGGTGAGGTACTGAAGCGCCCCTGCAAGACTCCTGTACGCAGTGGGGTCAGTAGCTGGGATGCCCTCGGTGTCTGATAGCTTGGCCTGAGTGTCAACTGGGGTGGAGCAGGGCTTGCAGTCGGTCATCCCAGCTCGCTCCAAGATGTCGAGAGTGTACTGTCGCTGGTGAAGAAAGAGACCCCCTGGACGAGTCCCAAGGGTGACCCCGAGGAAGTGATGGAGCACACCGAGATCCTTCATTGCGAACTCCTGCTGAAGAGAGGTGATGATCCACCGCAGCAGAGTCAGGCTGGAAGCTGTGAGCACAATATCATCAACAAAGAGCAACATATAGGCAGTCTCCCCGCCATGGTGATATATGAACAGAGAAGTATCTGACTTGGCCTCCACAAATCCCAGGGTAAGTAGGAAGGCAACAAAGCGAGAGTACCACGCTCGAAGGGCCTGCCTGAGGTCGTAGAGGGACTTGTTGAGGCGGCATACCAGATCAGGGCGAGAAGAGTCAACAAACCCCGCAGGTTGACTGCAGTAGACTGTCTCAACAAGTGTCCCGTGGAGAAAAGCATTCTTGACGGTCAGCTGGTGCACGGGCCAGGAGCGAGAGAGAGCCAGTGAGAGGACTGTGCGGACTGTAGCAGGCTTCACCACTGGACTGAATGTCTCATCATAATCAACCCCAGGCCGCTGAGTGAAACCCCTGAGAACCCAACAAGCCTTGTACCGCCCAAGAGATCCATCAGCCCGCTGCTTGTGGGTCCAGATCCACTTGCCAGTACGACATTGGAGCCAGGTGGACGGGGCACCAGGTCCCAGGTCTGGTTGACGAGAAGGGCCGCGTACATCGCACCACACCAGTGAGGGTCGACCAAGGCGTCGCGCACGGAAGAGGGTACCGGAGAGACGCGCGGCTCGCCGGGCGTCGCGGCGAGAGCCCGAGGCCGCAGCACCCCCGCCGCATGCCGCGTCACCATAGGGTGAACATGTCGCGGTTGGAGGTGAAGAAGAGGCAGGTGGTACACGGGTGGCGCTACCCGAGTAGCCGGCGGTGGTGGAAGTGGTGGTGTAGGCGTCGACGGTGGAGAGGCGGCCACGGTAGAAGACCGAGGTGGCGTCGACGGCGACGGGTTAGGCACCGGGGGCGGCGAGGTCGCCCGTGCACGACGCTGGTAGACACGCACCGGCTGGGCGAAGCGCGCGGGTGGTGCCGCAGACGCCGGACCCGCGTCGGGCGCAGGGTCAGGCACAACACCGGGGAACGTGGCCGTCGGACCAGCGCAGGGCGCAGGGTCCGGTGTAGTCCCAGAGGACGGCGAGCCGGGGCACGAGCCCGGCGGAGGGCGCGGTAGAGGGGGACCTGCAGGGTAAAACAGTAAAGGTGGCTGGACCACCGCGTCAGTGGGAAACAGGGAGGAGAGGTCAAGGTCGGTGGTAGGAGGTGGGGTGGAGGTGGGAGAAGTGGTGGTGGAGAAGGGGAAATCGGACTCGTCGAAGACAACGTGACGGGAAATGATGACTCGACGAGAGGAGAGGTCAAAGCAACGGTACCCCTTGTGATCCGGGGAGTATCCGAGGAAGACACACCGAGTCGACCGGGGAGCCAGCTTGTGGGAAGCAGTGGCAGTGGTGTTAGGGTAACACGCACACCCGAAGACACGGAGGTGGTCGTAGCGAGGTGTACTGAAAAGGGCGTGGTGAGGAGTGGGAGTAGGACAGGCAGCGGAAGATAAACAGTTGAGGAGGTATGTGGAGGTGTGAAGACCCTCGGCCCAGAAGCGAGCAGAAAGAGAGGCCTGCAAGAGAAGGGTGTGTATGGTATCGTTGGTGGTGCGAATCATGCGCTCGGCCTTGCCGTTCTGGGAGGAGGTGTAGGGGCACAACATGCGCAACTGCATGCCATGAGAGAGGAAGAAGGCACGAGATGTGGAGTTGTCGAACTCACGCCCGTTGTCACACTGAACGGCCTTGATGGTGAGGTCGAACTGAGTGGACACCCAGGCAAAGAAGTGAAGAAGCGTAGTGAAAGTGTCAGACTTCGCACGAATGGGAAAAGCCAGGAATAGTACGAGATGTGGAGTTGTCGAACTCACGCCCGTTGTCACACTGAACGGCCTTGATGGTGAGGTCGAACTGAGTGGACACCCAGGCAAAGAAGTGAAGAAGCGTAGTGAAAGTGTCAGACTTCGCACGAATGGGAAAAGTCCAGGAATAGTGAGAGAAATGATCCACCAACACAAGATAGTATTTATAACCAGAAATACTCATGACATGAGATGTCCATAGGTCGCAATGTAGAAGATAAAAAATGTGGGTCGCATGGGAGGAAGAGGTAGGGAAAGGAAAGCGAACATGACGACCCAATTGGCACGCGTGACACAAATGCTCATCGCGAGACTGAGTACATGGTATGTCGGAACTACGACTAAGCTGCATCAAAATGTCTCGGCCGGGATGTCCAAGACGACGGTGCCAAGTAGTGGAGGAAGCAGTGGCGGCGAAAGCAGCTGACGAAGTGGAAGACGAGGACGGAGGAAGCCGAAGCGTGTAAAGGGGTCCCGAGCTGTCACATCGGAGAAGTGGACGCCGGGAAGCCAAATCCTTCACAGTAAGATCAGAAGAGTCAAATTCAACAGAACAAGAGTTGTCAGCTGTAAAATGACGAATGGAGAGGAGGTTATGAACCATAGAAGGGTCCACTAAAACATCAGGAAGACGGAAGGATCCATGGGTGCCGGCAGCACCCACAGAGGTGACAGGAATACAAGACCCATTTGCGACCATAATGGACGAAGGATGAGAAGGAGAAGGAGGGTGAACGGAGGAGAGTTTACCAGGGTCAGGAGTAGTATGGAACGTGGCCCCCCGAGTCGGCGATCCAGTCCTGGCTTACTGGTGGAGTGAGGGTCATGGTGCTGAAGGAGTGGGCCAAGGTTGTCGGGTCCTAACCGACAGGCCCGGGCGTCTCGGCAGGTGGAGCCCACGGCGACTGAAGCGGAGGGGCTGGCACCCGTGAGCATGGCCGCTGGTGCACGAGGCTCGCCACCAGCCGCCTGGAAAGGCCACATGGAGATGCGCCCTGACCAGGGGTTGTAGAAGGAAGGCTAGGGAGCACCTCGTGGAGGCACCTGGGGGGTCCCAAGCCCGCTAGACCCCGCACCCCCCCCCCCCCCCCCGTGTCGACGGCGACCGCCACGGCCCCCCCACCTCCGCTCGGCCCGGGGGGAGGACCCAGAAGGGACGAAGCAGGCGGAGCGGTCGAACGCGGTGGAGGAGTCGCGGCAAGAGCTGTCGAGGAAGACGAGGAGCCCGACGTAGAGTGAGACCTAGGCTGGATGCCCTGAGTGAGCTCCTCCATGACAAGTTCGTCGTGGACCTGCAAGGAGGGAAAGGGCCGCTATCGGGTGATCCAAGTCCGGAGGTGGCCGTAGCGGTCACTGAGGCCGCGAAGGACGTTGAGGACCAAGATCCTGTCGTCAACGGGACAGCCAAGGTCACCCAGAGAGTCAGCCATCCCCTTCATGCGCCGGCAGAACTCGCCCACGGAGAGGTCACCCTGAACAAAGGTGCGGAAGCTCGCATCGAGGCGCAGTGCCTGGGCCTCGGCGTTGCCCAGAAACTGTCCCTCGAGAGCCAGCCACGCCCGCCGAGCGTCCGGAGTGGTGCGGAGAAGGTCGTGAAGGTCGAGGGAGATCGTGCCGAAGATCCAGGAGAGGACGATGCTGTCGAGGCGCAACCATAGAGGGGTCTGAGCCGCAGGCGGGGCGTCGAGGAGGACGTGGTCGTCGAGGGCGTAGCGCCGGAGTGTGAGGAGTACCAGGTCCCGCCAACGAGCGTAGGAGGGCGACTCGGGCTCCAGGACGACATGGACCAGACTCCGGATGTTCTGGACCCCGCCCGCCTGGTAGTGAAGCTGGGCCACAAGCGGATCGGCCGGACCGTGCCAGAGAACTGCTGTGGTCAACGGGCGGGGGGCAGTCGAGCTGGAGGAGGCTGAGGCGACGTCGTGGTAGACGGGGGAGCTGCTCCGCCTCGGCGAGACGACAAGCAAGGGCATCAGCCGCATCGCGCTCCTGTTCCCAAAGGAGGGCAGCCGCACGCACACGTGTCTAGCCCTCCACAGCTGCAGTCTGGGCAGCGGCAATGGCTGCAGCGAGGGAGGACTCGGCGGAACGGGCTTGGGGAAGAAGCGGCGGCGGAGGAGCCGGAAAGGGGACAACCTGCAGCTGTGGGCTGCCTTGGCCCTCAGTGGCCGCGCCCTGGAGGCCTGCAGCAGGAGGAGGCGGTGGTGGGGCTAGGGGCGGCCGGAGGGGAGCAGAGGAGGCTGGCAGCCCGCCGGCGGTGGCGGAGGCAGCGGAGGGGGCTACCGGCCGGCGGCGCCCGCGCCGGGCTAGAGCACCGCGGCCAGCGGAGGGGGCTGGCGGCCGGCCCGAGCGGAGGGAGGGTCGTGCCTGCGCCCGTCCCGAGTGGCGGGTCGAGGCCGGCTGCGCCCGCGCGGCTCGAGCCGGGAAGAAGGACGGCGGGCGGGCGCCTGGGACGAGCACGCCCGCGCCCGAGCTCGAAGCAGCGGCGGCGGCGGCGTCACCTGCGCCGGCGTGCAAGGCCGCGGCCGGGCTGGAGGCAGCCACACGGGCCCAGGAGAGGGGATGGGGAAGGGAGGGAACACCTGGAAGTAGTGGGGAGGGGGATGAAGGTCTTCGCCGGCCATGGCGGCAGCGGCGGCCGACGGCAGAGGAGAGCCGGCTGGGAGGCAGGGAGGGAGAAGGTGAAACCCTAGCTCGATACCATGCTAGAATGACTGAATTACTTATTGGGCTAACCCTAGAAGGGTAGCAATATAGTTACAGTTACATGGGCCTATTCTCAACATACTCCAACAATACTGATTGTTTATGGCATGACTCCTAGTACCTGATGCAGGGCATAATTCGCTGTTTTCATAGATTCCACAATTGGTTATAACATTTTGTTTGTGAAAAATGGTGATTTTGCGAATATGAGAGGCAAATATAGGTAAAGATAAGCACTTCATCATGTGTTATTCATGAAGTGCTGCTGTTTCTTTTTTTTTTTTTTGGTTCTCCACAGTATGGTACAACCATCTCTCTCTCTTTTTTTTGTGATTACTGAAACCATGTGTCATGCGTTTCTCAGAAATTTGCAGGAAGAATACCAAATTAAAATATGAATTTTATACTCCTATGATCAGTACAAATCCATATAACCCGACAAGATAGAAGCTGGAGAGGCACATCCACAGAAAACCTAGAAAACGGTTGTCCATGTATTTAAAATTTTCAGCCAAGGACTCATGTAACAGAATGCACTTGTGCCTATTGTGACAATTGATTATATGTTCTGAATGATATTATTTTATGATAAACAAAATAAGTAGCCTCCTACTGTTGAAGGTCTAATGATGCAATGTTGTGTTGTATATATCTGGCTATAATAGCGACACATGATCATATTCCTGTGTTGTTCCATGCGCATGATAGAATGTGAATATTTTATAACTGACTCCATTCTATCTCTGATTATTTTTAATTATTTGTTTTGCTTTTTCCATTGATGTTGCTGATATACTGTTAAATTCAATAGACAAAAGGCAAACAGAGCAAAGAAGATAATTGAGAAAAGGGCAGCTGCAAATGAAGAGTTAAAACCTGATGATCTGGTATTTTGTTTTCTTCTACTGTTTGTAATATCATAGGTAGTTTCCCCAATAAGATCTAAATATCTTTCTTGTTCAATGTTTTTAGCCAAGAACAAAGCAAGTTCCTCCTGTTCCTGGTCTACTGACTAATGTGGAGCATCATCAGCTTGTGTTAAATGTTTGTATCTGCCAGATTCTCCTACCTTTTTTTTTGCCTAAGTTTCATCTTCACAATTGCCTATTGTACATTACATTAGCCAATGCCAATGATCATACAGTTTGAGTAAATTACACTAGAGGCAGTGGTGGACCTAGGATTTTTGCATAAGGTATGCCACATATAAATTTTCACATGCAATTTAATAAAAAATATTTACCAATTCAGTAAACAATTGTAAAATCCACAGCATAATTCGTTATGCAAGCACTAAATAAAATAATAAAACTTAAATTTACCAAATTACAATGGTGTTGTTTGCTTGGTCGTTTTCACGACTAGTTTTGGTTGTTTCAATAGTGTTCTGTGAGAGAGAATAAGCCAAAGTACGGCTGATAAGCCGACTTATAAGGCAAACAAATAGGGTGAATATAAATAGTTCAATTGAAATATTGATAATTTAAAATATAGTCATAAAAGATACTTAATCATCCGAGTCTTTAGTTGTTGCTTTCTAAAGGACAATGGATGTCTCGTTTATATCAACATAATGCAAGCAAAGAGCTAGTTGCTTTTTTGTGTGATATGTCTGCTAATATTAGTCTTAGACAAACTAGGAAGAAATTTCTAATCTAGTGATGGGTGATTTTGCCTAATCCCCTTAATAAACAAATAATTTACATAAGTTTTTTCTGCAAATTTAGATGATTCAAACACAGTGCGGTAAGGCAACAAGCCTGATGGCCTCTAGTTCTCTCTGTGACTCCATAGCACGACACAATTGATTCATTCCTCTACACGGCCAGCGGCATAGAGGTGCACTCTGTAGCACGACGCAATCGATTCATTCCTCTACACGGCCAGCGGCGTAGAGGCACACGACACAATTGTGCAGTGCAGCAAGGGAAGGCAAGCGGAGGCTGAGAGACGTGCCTTGACTCATGTGCATGCAGCCATATAGGGGGCTATATGTTTACGTTCTGAATTTAATTCTGATGAAGTGTCAGCCAATATTTATCAATCTAAAAAAAGGGGCGTACCTAGTGCTGGAGAGCTCCCGCTCTGTGCGGGGTCTGGGGAAGGGTATTTAGTGGCAAGCCTTACCCTCGCATAAATGCAAGGAGACCGCGACTCGAACCCGGGACCTTCTGGTCACAGGCCGTAAGACTCTACCGCTTGCACCAGGCCCGCCCTTCCCAATATTTATCAATCTAATCTTCGTAATTTTTTATTACGTTAGTTCTCTACCGTAGCTAACACTTGAGTCTAGGGTATGCCGGGGACCACCCGGTATACCCCTAGGTCCGCCCATGACTAGAGGTTTCTAAACAAGTTTGGCAGTTGAAGCTGACAACACATACATTGCCCATTCTATGTTCAGAAACATGCATCTGTTGAATACCTCAACACTCATAAGTAGAGATCTCGATGGGATTGGACGGGCAGGAATGTTTCTTCATACCAAAAAATAGTTTTATTAATAAATCAACATCTCCTACAACTTCATTTTCTAATAAGGATGCATTTACTTGTTGATAACTTCTGCACTAAAAGCTAAAAGAGTCCTTGCACTAAAAGGATGTATATGCTTTTGTCTTAGACCCCATTCTTATTTTCTTCACATTTTTTTGTTATTTTTGCTTATTGGTACTTTTTTTAGTATTATTCTAACTATTAAGTGTTCCCTTTTCTGGTCTTTATCTTTGTAGCTTTGTCGAACATTAGCTTTGCTGCAGCGATATTGGGATGCACTGCAGATTATCAATCGAACTCTCAAACTTGGAAATGACGCACTCACTGGTGACAAAAAAGAGGAACTCAGATCCTTGGGTGCTCGTAAGATCAATTCACCTTGCCGTAGCATATTATACAACATCGTAAAATTGGATCGTTGAAGAACATCTTGTGCTTTCAACTTGAGACCAGATATTCTCCAATTCTTTGGAAAGGGTTTTGGACTTACTCCATCTGTTATTGACATTATAACAATATTTTTCACATCTTTTGAGGGCTGAAAGTAAAAAAAAAAAAAAAAGCATAGGGAAGAGCATGTGGAGCAGCATTTTTAATTCGATAATATTCAATCTGATTTTGCAGAAATAGCTTATAGAGCTCCAGATCCCAGTCATGGCTTTAAGTATGTCCGTTATGTTGTTCAGCAGCACCCATATTCTCTTGCTGCATGGAATTCCTACTATAAGGTGATATCAAGGTGACTAGTTAGAATGCACATTATTTTGTATTTATGTATTACACCAGTGAACATTTATGGCTATATGTACAAAAAAAAATTTAGCTGGTATAATAACTATTTTTTTACTCTTGTAGCCTTGCACATATTATGTATAAGTTGACTCACTAATTCTGTAATATCCTAAGCTACTAGGAGGTTGCTTCAACTGCTTGGTAATTGTTAAAAGGCTGATAATGGACCTGCCATGACTCATTCCCCAATCTTTGAATTCTGAGGTTGAGAATGAAAAGAACCCACATGAAACACTGGCACAAAAGTATATTGGCCTAATGGTGACTGCATTGTTCGACATCCAATTTTTTTGGCCCATTATGAAATTTATGCTGATAAGTAAATGTTTTACCTGATCGCCATGCCAATGTAATATATTCAAGGACCCTTGATACTGCCTCTTGATTTTCAGTGGCATTGAACTAATAAACTCATATATTTCTAGCCGTGGGACAAAAACAAATGAATGAACATAGTTAGCTATTCAGAATTTACATTTTATATTGACATTTGCTTTGCAGAATAGAGGACAGGTTTCCACAACATTTCAAACATCTTCTTCGGATAAGAGAAGCGAAGCCTGACTGTGTGCCTCCAATAATCATATCTGGGCATCGATTTACTGCTATAAGTCAGCATCAGTCAGCTGCTCGGGATTACCTGGAAGCTTATAAGTTGGACCCAGAAAACCCTCTTATTAATCTTTGCGTAGGTATGTCACCAATCACCATACTTGTTATCAATATGCATCACTATACAGGATATCGATCATGTTGTTCAATCTTTGTAGGCACTGCCTTGATTAGTTTGGCCCTTGGCTTCAGGCTTCAGAATAAGAACCAGTGCATCGTCCAAGCTTTTGCTTTCCTGTACAGATACCTTCGCATTTGTGATAACAGTCAGGTTTGGCACTAAATTTCTGATATTTCCTGTGGATAATGCTCTTCCCTTCAGTCCCGGACATAGTAGCCAAGAACTTGGAATGATGCCACATTCCTTGTCCTGGGAATGTTGATCTAGGAACAATTATATTCCTGCAGTGTAAAAACCTTCCGCAAGTATCATACCATGTTCCTTGATCCAAGTTCTTCCAACCTGTCAATCTAGGAACTTTTAACCAAGGTCCCAAGAATAGGAATATGATTTGCTGTTTCCATACTGATTAAGTGTGTTGACCTAGCATGTTCCTAGTTTCATTGTGGAATGCCGGCAATTTGTCGAGTAACAGTGGGATTTTGTTTTGGTCTCGTAGGAAGCCTTGTACAACATAGCTCGGGCATATCACCACATTGGCCTGAATACCTTGGCAGCTATTTACTACGAGAAAGCATTGGCAATCGAGGAGAAAGATCATCCCATCCCTAAGCTTCCATACGAGGCTGGTTCACGCGTGCCAGAGGATCTGAGGCCAGGATACTGTGACGTGCGTAGAGAGGCAGCGTTCAATCTGCATCTAATCTATAAGAAAAGTGGAGCTACCGATCTTGCAAGGCGGATTCTGAAAACATACTGCACTGTCTAAAAGTTGGTATTGGACAATGCTGTTGGGATCTGAAAATCAGATCCTTCAAGGTTCCTTGCATTAGCCTAGGGGTAATGTTGTTGGGATCTGATATCGGATCCTTCAAGGTTCCTTGCATTAGCCTAGAATAAAGCTAGTCTATAGAGCTAGAACATTGATGTAACATGTCAGTAGTGACTCTATCCAGATGTAAACGTATATTCTGGTTTCAAAATGCTGTGTTATCGGCAAGTAGTTCAGAGATGCTTTGCTTCATGTGATTGATTGGCAATTCATGACTGAATTTTGATATATATGAAAACTCTGAACAAAGTTAGATCGAATCTCTTCTATCATACCCAATTTCAAGAACAAAATTGAACATCATCTATAAGTGTGTCTAAGAATCAATCTCACACATATAGCGGTAAATTATAAGAATCCATTACAATAATAAATAAATAGCAAGTACTAACACAGCGGAAACTCGATGATTCCATAATCCACGGGAAAGATGACTGCTTGATAACAAGTCTAAGTAAAATCCTCATATCCATTGTAGTCTGTACCTATCTAGGATTTTTATCCAAATAATAAAAATAAAATAAGTGTAAGAATATCTCATACTCAATAAGAATAATATGAGGTTCACGAGGGCTCAAAAAAGTTAGATATAATTTAACTACATAGCTTTTAACTAGTCATCTTTAACAATTGAGTAGCAATAAGCATGTGATAGCCCAAATTAACATATGATCAAGTGAACATAACTAACGTATAACAAGAACATAAATAATCAATTAACAAGTTCATAAATCATTACTTCATAAGGAGTTTAGGATGCTTATGACTGTGAACATGGTTGTTATAATAATTTTAAAGATACTCTGCATAACATCTTTACCCGTGAATCGTGTTTCCCATGTGTTAGGGATCATGAATCCCATATCACCTCTACCAAGTAAGTGCAACAAGGTACAATATGAAGCCTTTCAAAGGCCCATCTAACAAGTTGAGGCCGGTAGGTTTCTGTGGCCTACAGGTATAAACTCCCTTCCAGATGGCACAACAACACACGACCTATACACATGTGGATAGGAGCCGCACTCTAGCCAACCCGAAACACACCTCTCTTGTGCCTTAAAGTAACCACTAACAAGCTAGAAAAGATCCTCATACTGAGCTAAAGCCAGAGCCATATAGCTCTCACGGTCGTGCTGTAAGTCCTGGGGGGATCCACTTACATGTAGTTATTGTAAGGAAAATGGACTTCGACCCATTTGACTTTAGATTTTAATGTTTAATGGTCAACATAACCAAATTGACTAATGTTTACAAGTATTTGTTCTGTAGTCCAATAAGATGCAACAAGATGCAACGTAACTTGGACGAAGGAAACATGGTGACCTAATGATCAACACCTCAACAAAACCTTAGAAGATGTATTGAAGACTTACAAAAAAACAAGCAAAGTCCAAGACACAAGAAGTAGAAGCTCAGACGCAAACAAAGTTGAGCCGCTCAAGCCGAGATAAGAGCTGATTGAATTGGAACCGTCTCATGATTTTGGATCTGCTGAAACTGGCATGACACTACCATAAAGCTGTAGAGATTTTCTTTAGCTTTCTGAAAAGTTCAAGATCATCAAAATTGGACTTCAGATCTAAAAGTTATGCCAAAAATATAAAAGCATGTCTGGCTGAAAAAAGAGCATCGAACGCGTCTATTGCAGAGTCTGATGCTCACTAAAATCAGCCCAAAATGAACAGTGACCTAGGCGAGTCCGATGTTGAGCGTCCGATGCTTCCAGAAAACAGGTATAACAACTAGTTTTCCAACGACTATTCAATATAGGCGTCTGATGCTTTACAGAAAGGCTGTTTCCAGCCCCCAACGACTCTATTTGCTTGGATCCTATATATACCACCTCTAACCGACCAAATGAGGTATTGAGGAGTGAGGAAACATACCAAGGGTGTTGCTACACCATCTTAGTGCCCTCCAAATACATAGTGCTTAGTGATTCACTTGGTGATTAGTGTAGGTGCTTTGCGAAGTGCTTAGGGTAGTTAGACCATCGCTCATGCGCTTGCCCTAGGTTTAGGCCTAGTGTTTAGTGAGGTTTGCATACCTCTTGCTACTCGATGCTTGCGCGCATCATTTGTTGTATATCGGAGGGGCTTGTAGTCTTGCGAGACCACACCAACCATGTTTGTGGTGTGACCGCTGCCGTGTACTAAAGGGAATAAGGCCCGCGGCCGTTCGGCTGGAAGATTGATAGTGGAGACAAGGAGCATCTGGAAGAGACTTGCTGGAAGGCACGTCGGAGACCCACTTGCGCGTGGGGAAGGGCCGAGGCTATCTACAGAGTTACTCGACCGGGAGCTTGGCCCTTGCAAGAGATTCCTTGCCAGGGGCTCCAAGGAGGACTAGAGGGAAGCTTGCGTGCTTCTTGATACCTCGGTAAAAATACCGAAATCGTCGATGGGAGTTTGCATCTCTACCTTGCCCTTTAATTAGCTTCCGCATTTACTTCGCTACCTTGGTTATGTGCTTTATTTTTCCTAGCCTAGTTGATAGGATTGGAACCTAGGTTGCATAACTCTTTTGTGGTACAGATAGCAACACACCTAGCAAAACCATAGTTGCAGAATTAGATATATTACTTTCTTGCATATGTTTTGACTAGGTGGTAATTAGAGGTCATAGTTTAGAGTAGAGTTTTAAGTTGTCTAATTCATCCTCCTCTTAGGCGTCATAGTCCCTTTAGTTATGTTTCTAAAAAGGCATCTTTTAGTCGTTCGTTGCATACACCATTAATCATGTTACATGATCATAGCCATTTGTTTTGAGCACTAGCAATGACTACCTAAGGCATAACCCAAGGTGACAAGGTATAAGTCGACAAAACTAGGATATTCCTATGGTTATCAAGGTAGACACATGCATAAATGAATTTAATGTATTATTGTGAATAGGACAACAAAGAAAATATACTTGCCTTGATTAAAAGGTTTTTGTTCTGATCACCAACAAACTTCTCACCATCTAAACTCGATCAAAGCAATCACCAATCAAACATCCACACAGACATACACAAAAAGCAAACAATAGCTATTCATTAGAACAATACAATAAACATAATGAACAACAACAAAAAGGTCCTAAAAATTATTCTACACGTCGCTACAATCACACAAACGCGAATTGCACCGAAAACAGATTTAAAACAACAAAGACATGAATTAAACAAGTTTTACATTTGAGAAATAATGATTTTAATACTTTAGAAAAGATTTAATTTTTTTATTACTGAAAACATGTTGATCAGTAGCACTAACGCGTAGCGAATTTCATAACGAATCCAACGCAAGTTGAATAGATTGAATTAGAGCTAAAACGTGGATTTTATAAGCATTTGAACACAATGGCAAAACTGTAAATAATGAGAACTATTAATGAATAAATTACCGGCGAACCAGTATCTTCTATTCTCAACTGTTAGATCTAGATCAAGCGGGTTGCAAATGCATAGGCGCGAACGATGGCGGTGACGGGCTCTCTGGCGCGGCAGCGGCCATGTACGCCGTGTGGAGCTCGGCGACGCTTCTCAGTTCTAGGGCTATAGCCCTCCATTTGATGCGGGAACAACACAGGGAGAAAGCGGAGATGATGGCACACTCACCTATGGCAAAAATGACGGCGAGGAGTGAACGGGGACGATGAGGGGTTCGTTGGGGCGGATGGTTGCTTCCTGCAAGCGACGACGAGGACGTATGAGCGATAGCGAGTAGAAGAGTGGGAAGGGATGGTATGGCAACTTCGTTATAGTGTGAGAAAGGCCGATGTCCCGTCCAATTTGACAAAAAGGCAGTGGCGGTGAAGACTACAGCGGCGGCTGCTTGGCTAGGGCTCCGACGGCGTGAGCAGAGGCGACGACGTGCGGTAGATGGGAAAAACGGACACGACACGAGCTCTAGAGGTTCTTATAGGGCACCCAAACGCGATAAATCCCACAAATTCAGGATTTTGACAGCTTTGGATATGGATTCGTGTCCATCTTGGGCATGAGCAGGAGAAGGGAAGGGGAAGGCAAGACTGACACGTGGGCCAAGGGTGGCTGCGGCTCAAGCGGTGACTTGAAGGTCAATGAGCTTAGGGGAGGCGCGTGACACTCGGTGGGTCGGCGGTGGGGTACCGTGCCATGCGTGGGAGCGGCTGAGGCGAGCTGTGCGGCTGCTGGGCCAAAAGTAGAGAGAAAAGAGTATGGAGAAAAGAAATCCTTTGTCAGGTACCAAAATAAGGGGTACCCCGAACGACTCGACAAGAGTAAGGCCAGGCTCGTTAGGCGAATCCGGCCCGGCCAGAATCAGCCTCGACTATGGTCCCCGCTCTTGGCCACATGAGACTCATCCCCAAGGGCAACAACCCATCACTCGGACGGGGCTAATGGCAAAAGAGCCCAGCCTCGGCATGGGGTTGGGGGAGAAAACGCCAAGCCGCCCCAGCCTCTGACGCAAACCCGGGCTGGAATCATCCCGTACAGGGATGACGACGTGACCAAGTGGAGCGCTATGCTTCAACAAGGACGGAGTACCTCCTTGGTCCGCCTCCTTATCCGTGCCACCATGAAGTCCGGTCACAGATCGGGTAATCTGGGGCGCCTCACCCGGGGAACTGGTGGCCTAATAGTTGCGCCTGCGTTCTCCGAAAGGTCACTCAGACCATTGATGGCGCAGGCAGCCTGTCACTGCGCCCCACTGATCACACACCACTGTCTCCTCAAAAGGAGGACTCAGCAGTGATTCCAATCTGGCGAATCCAGTAACAGTGTCACGCATGCAAAGGCACTGTGCCAACTACCTCGCGGGCTGATCAAGGGAGACCGCAGCCCACCTCACCGACTGAGGCCTCAGGCTCAGGCCTCGAGGGGTAAACCCATTTTCCGTCTCGCCCGAGGCCTCGCGCTTAGGCCTCGGACGAATCTTCCCGCTTCGCCCAATGTCTCACACTCAGGCCTCGGGCGAACCGCTCACTCTCCGTCTCACCCGAGGCCTCACGACCAAGCCTCGGGCAGAGCTCGTTCCTTCGACCAGAAGCCTTGGCGCAAGACGACAAGCGGAAGGTACGATGAAGACCCGCGCATCCCAGGCCACTTATGACCCCCCAACACGCCTGCGCTGCATGGGTTGAGACGTGACACGTGACTTGCTCCATCCCCTCACTCAATGTGATGGGACAGAGGTACTCGACACTGCCCAACCATAGGGTAGGACGTGCCCGGTCACGACGAAGAGGACGATGACAATGCCGCCACTGTAGAACCACAAAAAGCCCATCTCCACCTTTTTGACTAAAGAGCGCAAGTACCGACCCTTCTATGTAACCCTGTGCCCTTCTTGCGGCTATAAAAGGAGGAACTAGGGACGCCTCAGAGAAAGGTGACACAGAGCACCCAGAACACACACCAGCAACACTCAAGTTGCAACCTCGCCTCCTTCGTTCTCACGAGACTTGGGGAGGTCCCCCTCTCTCACTCTCTTGTAACCCCTACTACGAGCACCCTGGTGCAAGATAACATGACCTATGCTCACCCCACTAGACGTAGGGCCCTCGTTTCCTGAACCAGTATAACCCCTTGTGTTCTTCTTGCATCACCACTCAAAGCTAGGAACACGCAGATACAAATTCACTCGCCGGTGTTAGGACCCCCCGTTTTCGAAACACCGACAGTTGGCGCGCCAGGCAGGGGCCTCTTCTGCATGGCACCCCTACTCGGCTCCGAGTGGTAGAAATGCCGAGAACCTCACCCCGCAAAGAAGGGACTTGGGGGCTACACGCCACCCCCGAAAGGCCCCGCAGGACAGGCATGTCTTCGACAAAGCTCCTGGTTCTTCCCGGGGCCTGCGAAATGCCCAAAAGGATCCTGCATTAGTGGACGTCTCCATTCGCTGATGTTACGTCACTCCCTCTTTGCCTCCTAGGGTTGGTCGACCTCTTTGTTCGCTGATGTTTCGTCAGGCGGAGAGGAGCTAGAACTATGATAAACAAGGGGGCGCGGGGGAGGGCTGGCGCCGTTCTCAGACCCCGCCTCTGAGCTCACTGGTTCCACCGACGACTCGCTCGTCGGCCAGGAACCAACGTAGCAAAAGAGGATGTCCAGTGGAATGGAATCAACTGCCTCCCCCCAAGGGCAACCGTTGTGGGCTGAAGAGGCTTTCGAAGGGCCAAACTGGCTAAACAATTCAAAACGCCTTGCACGCCCATAGCGGTTCGACTGGACGAGCCGAAGAACTTGCTGCTGTGACAGAACCAACCAATTTATAAGAGCACAAGTACAAAAACCTCCGTATGAGCAGCTGAATTAGCACACTTGAGCCCATATAGACCCGGTAGTCCGTGAAATCCTGAGGGATTTCAAACTTTTCCAACATCTCATCCAAGATCGCATGGTCAAGCAAATACAGATCATGTTCACGGAGCTTTGCAGCGGAAATAAAATTACAATAAAGTTCACAAATAATAATACAAGTTGTGTTCCACTTAATTTAGAAGAAAAACATAGCTTTGAAATGAATACCATAACATAAGTTGAAATACTTTGCTAGCTTGAGTGACATCCTCCAACAACAGCATAAAGAGAAGAAGTATGGAACTGCCGAGCCCACCGGCACTGGCCATCACCTTTTGGCAAACCTAACCTTCACCTGCAACAAGGTGGGATAAACCCTGAGTACTAGAATGTACTCAACTAGACTTACCCGTCGTAAACCAAAAATAAAGTGGCACCAAGGAGTATCCAAGTGCTGATATAAACAATGGAGCTGACTAACTTTATTTGCAAAAGGAGCTTAAGTTCAAGGGTTCATGATTTTAATTATATGAGCAGTCATATTTTATCCTATTCCTTAAACTCTAGGTTTTGCACCTGCACTAGAGCACTCACTTGAATCTAGCAAACAATAATATAATACCATATCAGGTTTGCTTTGTCAATATTTTAGTTGAACCATCAATGTCACATGGAGTTGTATTGTGGTGAAGCTCGACAAAGTTTTCCACTAACCGGGGGAGACGGCAACTCGAATCGAATTACAAACCAGCTGGCGAGAAACCTTTAATACAAACCCACACTTTCCCCATCGGGTCCATGCATTGGGTCACTGCTCGATACTGTCTGTGGTGGTAATCGTCGCGACTCACAGCACGGACCACCCAATTGGAACTAAACGATGGTCATTCCGAGGTAGATCATGTTTCCATACTAGAGGGTGCGACATGGGTTGAGACCGGCCCGGACAACGTCTAACCGGCTTCGGGGTTGGCGATTACGGCACCAACACCCTAAGTAAAAGGGCGCTTTCAAAAATGAACGAGGGCCAACATCGATACAAACCTACATGATCCAACGGACGAACTGCCCCTAAGTTTCTAGACTTGGTGCCTTGCCTTCCAGTTGACTGTATTTCATTACTACTCAGGTTATTTTCCATGATAGCAAATATAGCCAACCGTGATCTAGTAATCACCCACCAGGGGCATTACGGTAACATCCTCTATTTACTACTTTTTATTAAGCAGACTAAGTAGTGCTACATTTAAATAATAACAGGATAACAAGGCATGTATAAACACTAATCAAGGAATGATAATGCAGTAAGTAGGATTCAATTAACTCCTATACCTAATGCATCACAATATAAACTACTCAATTAAATTAATTATAAAAACTGGGAGACTTAGAATGCTCCGAGGCTTGCCTGGGAACCAACATTAGGTTAGTGTTTGTTAGGTGATACTCACTTGGCGAGCATCTCCGCTGTAGCACTTGCTTAACTTCGCATCTTTGGGATAATCCACCAAACACCATCTTCGGGTTTAGCCACATCATCACGTCCTTCACGATGTATCTACTGTTACCTAAATGAGATGCGCAATGCAAGCGTATGAATGCAAGGAAAACGCTTACGAAGCAAACACAAACATTAGTAATTACTTCTCATAAGAATAATTAGAAGAACAATGTTGATACAAGAGAGAAGACAAGGCCAATTACCTAGCTCCTCTTAACTAGATCCGGAATCCGAGCTTCCTCGACTCTTCTAATTCTATTCTAGCTACGCCCTTGGATGATGGAGCTCCTGGTTGTCTAGGCTACCTCTACTCTAAACAATTGATCTATGATTGATTGATTGATCTGATGATTGATACAAGAGGGGGGTCTGGGGTTTCTTATATAGCCCGGTGGGATGAACTGCAGCCCTCGGATCAAACCGACGTTGAACAACGGCCAAGATACAAAGTAGAGGTCGGTTAGGTCACGCCGCACGAAGGAGGGGTGGCTGACAAGTGGGCCCAGGCCGGCCGGCCTAGGGTTGTGGCCGGCCGGCCTCCCCCTGGCGCCGCCTGCCTCTTCCTTCGTTCGCAAGTCTTCTAACACCTTCCTTGTTTGTCTTGAGTCCTTGTTCGGTTGGTTTGCGCAACGAGACTTGGCGTGGAAGGATTCCTTGTCGTCTTCTTTTTGTCTGGTCCCTGGATATCTCTGGTATTCTGTAGCTGTTGGAATCTTGTCTGTTACATCCCTGATCTTCATATGGATAAGGCTTCTAGAGGGTTCCAGAGTCTTCCTGGTCGTATTCATCGAGGACTCTTGCTCCGGGACTCCAAATATGGCAAGTGGCATGTCCGTTGCGATCATCTCGATGAGCTCGTCTCACTGGTGTGCTCTGATTCTTCACTTGAGATACTTTCTTATAATGAAATATTGAATATCCTGCAAAAACAAGTGAGAACTACACAACTCGTGGAACTCGTTAGAATCAAACCCTATAGCTACACTCTTTGGATCATTGTGGGTCATTTATGAGGTTAGTTGACGATTTAAAATAGGAGTTATCTACCGTCAACAACCAGGCAAACTCAAGCTCCTTAAGCGCCTCTACTAGCTTAGCCTTAAACTCATTACGCTCCCTAGCAGCACGCCTAAGCAACTTGTCTTGACTAAGCAAAGTGACATTCATATGCTCAAGCTCGGCAGAAAGACAATCAACAGTGGAAGAAGATGATACCTCTGAAGATGTGTTGTCATCATCGCTGGGGTGCTCGTTAGTGTGCTTGTCAGCATCCTCATTCAAGGCCATTGTTGGCGATGCTTACCGACAACTTTTATGAGCCAACCAAGGATGAAACAAGGCATACTTACAAACATATGTTATCACCTTGACCTATTTCCACTTGTATTGGAGAATCATTGCTTTTCAGATATCAAATAAGAAAACAGTGGAAAAGGCAAAGAGAATGCGCTTTCCGACAAAGCGCAAAAGCAAGAAATATGGCAGAAGCCCACCTAAGGAACCAACATGGGCTCAAAATCTACATGGCAGGCATCCAGGCCCAACCAAGAGCCCACACGTGAAGGGCGGTGGCGAGAGGCAGTGCCCGGGGTGCGGGCGCACCGCCGGTGCGGGCGCACCTCCGGTGGAGCCTCCCGGGCCCACTCTCCTCAGGCGGTTGCATGCCGCCATGCTCATGTCAGTTTAGGAGGTTTCCATGTTTACATCGTCCAAACCGGCCATGTTATAGTATAAAAGTAGGGGTAGAGCTCCATTTTCAATAATCAATCACACATCAACACATTTGTCTTTCATTCCACTTCGTATTTGGAGCTCTCTACATTAGTTTAGATCCTCTAGTAGTTGGAGCAAGTACTACATGCAATAGGATAGGAGGAGTTGTAAAGATCTACTTGGTATGAATACTAAGTTCCTCTTTTCATACTTGTTCTTATTCTCTTATGATCAACATTGTTATGTTCTTGAATTAGAGCCTTGTTCTTGTTCATTGTTCATCGTTCTAGAACTGGGTTTTGTTAGCGGTGCTTACCAACAACTTTTATGAGCCAACCAAGGACGAAACAAGGCATACTTACATACATATGTTATCACATTGACCTATTTCCACTTGTATTGGAGAATCATTGCTTTTCAGATATCAAATAAGAAAACAGTGTTAAAGGCAAAGAGAATGCGCTTCCCGACAAAGCACAAAGCAAGAAATATGGGAGAATCCCACCTAAGGAACCAACTTGGGCTCAAAACCTACATGGCAGGCATCTAGGCCCAACCAAGAGCCTACACGCTAGCTTGGGGGAGGAGCCCCCCCAGGTACCTTGTATCTTGTATCTGCATTGCATGTTTCATTTTCTAAAAACATTGCATTGCATATTTGAATTTTCAATTTCATACAAATATATATATATATAGTATATATATAAAAGAAAAAATATATAATTCCACTCACATCTATATGTCAAGCATGCTTTTGTTAAGTCCTTGTTGAAATGATGAATAGTTGCTCTGTTTCATGTTTCAAAATCTTGCTTAGTTTATAATTTTGAATTCCCCGACATTTAAGTTCATTGGCTAAAACTGTTCACCCTATGAAACTTGAAACTTGTGGGTAGCATAAGCATGATCCTTGTCTTAAAGCTATTGCTTGATTTGATTCGATGAAATAGATTCTGCTATAACTTTGTTCTAAGTGATACCTGACAACCGAAATTTTTCATTTTCAAAATAGTAAAAATACAAAGTTCCTCAATGATCATATATCCTACCAGAGCCATATGAGTCATTCATTTTGAAAACCTTCCACTCATATGCTACTTGTAATTACATTGAGCTTTGTCAAATTGTTTGTGACCTATGTTGAGATTCTTGTCATACACCCATGATCCGAGATTAACGTACATTCCACAAGACATCGCTAACTCTTACACCAAGAGTTACACAAAACATGTCATCCATCTACCAAATAAAAAGCCCCATCCACATGTCACTTCTCTCTCTTTTCAAAATCCAAAAAAAGAGAAGAGTTACGGGCTATTGAAAAAAAATCCATGCCAAAAAGGCATGTTAAAAAAAATGGGCAAGTGCCCGATGTAGAATTAGGGGTATAATCAATACCCAGCCGAAAAAAAGAGAGAAGAAATAAAGATAGCCCATACTCTCAAAATTTCAAAGAGAGAGAGAGATTTGACTAAGGAGCTCAAAAACAAAAAAAATATTTTCACACACATGCACATCTCGATCAATGTATATGACTTGAATCTCCATGTGGTTCGGTTTTTGACATAGCAAAATATGTAATACAAGTATGCCCACCTTTATCCTCTACCTAAAACTCCACATAAACCTTCATAGTTGGTAGGGAAAAGTGAGGCAACTTCCAAAAGAGTCTTTGGTAAGGACCAAATACACAATGAGCGATCGAGTGTATCATTTGAGGAACTATCTTTTTGAATTGCAAAATATTTAACAAAAACCTCCGGATTGATAGTAAAACAAAGAACGAAGGGTAAGCAGGTCTACGGAATCAGTTGGTCTCGCAACCGCCAAGAGACTCGGAGATTGCTACAACGCCCCACAGGTAACAAGGTAAACAAGATGAGTAGCATGCCAATTTATTTAAATCAAGGAAGAATTCTAATTTATAAAACATAGCAAACTTTGAAAGATGATCGACATTGCAGCAACTCCTGATCAACAACCTAAAGTTGTACTACTTGCTCGGGACGAGCAAGGGGTAAGCTTGGGGGGTTTTGTTGGCGGTGCTTACCGACAACTTTTATGAGCCAACCAAGGACGAAACAAGGCATACTTACATACATATGTTATCACCTTGACCTATTTCCACTTGTATTGGAGAATCATTGCTTTTCAGATATCAAATAAGAAAATAGTGGAAAAGGCAAAGAGAATGCGCTTTCCGACAAAGCGCAAAAGCAAGAAATATGGGAGAAGCCCACCTAAGGAACCAACTTGGGCTCAAAACCTACATGGCAGGCATCCTGGCCCAACCAAGAGCCTACACGCGAAGGGCGGTGGCGAGAGGCGGTGCCCGGGGTGCGGGCGCACCACCGGTGGGGCCTCTCGGGCCCACTCTCCTCAGGCGGTTGCATGCCGCCATGCTCATGTCAGTTTAGGAGGTTTCCATGTTTACATCGTCCAAACCGACCATGTTGTAGTATAAAAGTAGGGGTAGAGCTCCATTTTCAATAATCAATCACACATCAACACATTTGTCTTTCATTCCACTTTGTATTTGGAGCTCTCTACATTAGTTTAGATCCTCTAGTAGTTGGAGCAAGTACTACATGCAAGAGGAGAGGAGGAGTTTTAAACATCTACTTGGTATGAATACTAAGTTCCTCTTTTCATACTTGTTCTTATTCTCTTATGGTCAACATTGTTATGTTCTTGAAGTAGAGCCTTGTTCTTGTTCATTGTTCATCATTCTAGAACTAGTTCATAGCTTTAGATCTTTGTTCATCTTGAACATGAACGATGTTCTTCATACAACATGTTTAGATCCTGATAACTTAGTGATATGTGTTGGGTGGTGTTTTGCCGTGCCTTCGGGTGTGCTTACATCTTTATCGGGGAGGTGTAAGTGTTCTTCATATGCGCGAGACTAGTTCTCGGGTATATGGAGTTGGGTGAATGCCTGGCTTAGTCCATGGTTGTGGGGTAGGCGGCAGGTGGTGACAGCCATGTCTGTCCCTTGTAATCCCCCACGTTCGGCTTTGGGGTAGGAGTCTAAATTGCCCGGTGTATCCTGCTGGCAGACCAGTGTTCCCAGGTATCCTAATCCATCCAGTACTTAGCACTAACGTTAATTTGATCATAACATGTATACTTGATTCATTGACATAACTCTGTTAAGATCCATGCTCCGTAGGACATTCTTTATTCTTTTATTCTTTCTTCTATCCCCATAGAAGCTCTATGTATCTTAGGCAATGTGTGTGTGTTGATCCCACTATCCAAATTACCGTTTTCCTCCTGCTATGGTTAATTAGTCAACTATGCATTTATTATGTTCTTGACATGGATATATCTCGAATCCTTTCACACCTAGCCTTCCCAGTGGTAAAATATAAATAACGATACCTGGAATACTCCCGGTGAAATGCTACAACGGTAACCCCGTGCGCTTGCGTACCCTGTTTGTAAACGAATTGGTTTACCAGGCCAGCCTCTCAGGCCGTCACTAAAACCACATGTCTTGGTATATGAAGTGTCATCACACTTTAGCGCCGATACCAGATATGTAGTTAAGTGACTGCGTCTGAGGCGGACACTGATACCCCTTGGTAGCATCGCTAGGAACCACCATACTCAGTGTATGTCGTAAGGGATGTCAGCCGACATTCCTAGCGCCGTACCTGGGGATGATGGCCTACCCTAGTGATGATGCTAAGAGATGTCAGTAAGTATTTCTGGCGTGATCGCCGAGGATGGATCTCAAACCCATCCTCCGGTGGTTGTGCTAAGAAATGCCAACAAACATTTCTGGCGCCGTTGCCGGGGATGATGGTCTACCCTAGTGATGATGCTAAGTGATGTCAGTAAGTATTTCTGGCGTGATCGCCGAGGATGGATCTCAAACCCATCCTCCGGTGGTTGCGCTAAGAAATGCCAATAAGCATTTCTGGAGGGGTAGGCGGCAGGTGGTGATAGCCCTGTTCGTCCCTTGTAATCCCCCACGTTCTGCTTTGGGGTAGGAGTCTAAATTGCCCGGTGTATCCTGCTGGCACATTTTGACGTTCGTTAGTGCAAAAACAATATATGAAAGATTCCGCAAGCGCACAGAACATCATCGTAGCATTTTACCGGGAGTATTCCAGGATCGTTATTTATATTTTACCACTGGGGAGCAAGGGTCAAGAATCTGATAATTCACTATCATGCATCTACTAACTTAGAGTACTAAATAGACTAAAGCAGGAGTGAATCATATATGATATGATAATGAATGAAAGCACATAAAAGATAATTCAATGATAACTATAGTGAGAGGATAACGGGAGAGATCAAGGTTCCTATGTACTTCTCTATTACTTGGGTCTAAGGTAACAAAGATGAAAAGATATAACAATCAAAAACATTGGCACTTTGGAGCACCAGGTCCTTTCCAACTCTCGAAGAAGACTGGGAAAAAGGTAGTTGGGACAAGGCTGCCAAAAGTTCTACGAAACATCAATCCAAACGTGGTGGACTACGAAGGCCTAACAGAGCTGTCACCCCTGGGGCTACCACAACTATTCCATGGGATTGAGCACAACCTTAGGTAACCTATAGACTAAACATCATGTCTAATCTATCGATTACTACTCTAATTACCTAGGATAACTAGAGCACTCAATACGAACAAAGATCCCATGCCAAGATATAACAACTTTACTAATCATATAATAAAGCATAAAGTAATTAGAGAAGATAACTATATTAAAGCATAAGTCTCATAAGAAAAGATACAAAGGCATACCAAATCTCTGAAGACTCCTCCGGAATTAGAGCGCAGCTCCTCTCTAATCTCTCCTTCTCCTCATTCTAATTGGATCTCTAATTACAACTAGATGAACTAGACAACTAGAACTAGAACTAGACGAACTAGATCGAAATCTAGATGAACTAGAAGAGATTCATCTAGAGGGATCTCTACTTCTACATTGAACCCCTAGTTTCTGATGTGGAGATGAATAATGAAGATGGAGATGGAGATGTCTCCCTAGGGGGTCTGGTTTTATAGCCCCAAAGGATGAACCGCAGCCCTCGGATCAAACCGACTTGAAACAATGGTTGAGATGCGTCATAGAGGTCGATTAGGGCACGCTTGACTAAGATGGGCCGAGGAGGGTTCTGTCCTAGGCCGGCCGGCCGGCCCCACCTGGCGGCCACCCCGTCCCTCCTTCGACGTGGTGTCTTCTGGAACCTCCCTTTTTGCCCTAGCGCGACATGCCATCTGTTTGCGCGATTCATCATATTGGAATAGGACTCTACCTCTTTCCATCTGCTGGAAAACTCCCTGGAAAACAGTAATTCACCAGAGCTATTGAATCTATCAGTTTAGCCCCTGAATTATGTTGCTTGGTGATCACTCCAGGTTGTCCTAGAAGCTTCCAAGTTGTATCCAACAAGGACTCTCTCGTTGGGACTCCAAATGTAGCAAACCATATGTCCGTTTCGATCGTCTCGATGAGCCCTTCGCAATGGTGTGCTCTATTTCATCACTTGAGATACTTTTATACAGTAAAACATTGATAACCCTGTAAAACAAGTGAGAACAACACAACTCGTGGAACTTGTTAGAATCAAACCCTACAACTATGCTTTATGGTTCATTTCATATCATTCTATGCATTAGTTGATGGTATAATATTGACTGTAAGGACCGTCAACAAGTTCCCCCAAGCTTACCCTTTGCTAGTCCCTTAGCAAAGTCAAATTTGACAGTGGATCAGGAGTTGCTGCAATATCTGAACTTCTAACAAGCAAACATGCATTCAAACAAAAGTTCTCATTTGGGTTAGAAAAAGATATCATATTATTTATCATGGGGCTTAGTACTTTACCTTGAATCTTGAGTAATTGAAAGATAGAACGATCAAATCAAGCACTATGTCTCTAGCTCTTTCACTTCACCATTATCCCGGAGTTTTTATGAATTTTCAAAAATCTTAAAAATATATGTTGCCAAATTAAACAATGGATCCAAAGAGAAAGTCAACCACACTATTGAATCGAGAAGTGCATGTGTATGGAAAATGGAGGCGGATGCTCTTTTGAATATATCACTCGCTTCTGTCTATTAGAGACACATGGCTATCAGGCTAATTCTATTGGCAGGCACGTGCCTATTTTTTTATATATATTTTTTTCTCTCTTTTTTTCTTTTTTCGAGGTTCCAGACACTTGTCCCTTTTTATTTCCTCGGGATCTATCTTTTTGAGGTTTTGGACACTTGTCCCTTTTTATTTCCTCAGATTTTTTTTCAATAGCCATATGCTTCCAACAAACTTTTGAGAGGATAGGAACAGATAATCATGAGCATTTATGCGGAAGATGGATGAAATGTGTAAGTGATCTCAATTCAATAGTATGATAACTGAAGGACCGAGAACGCTATCAGAAAGCGACCAGAGGGGGTGAATGGGAGCCTAAAAAAATTCTTTTGAAACTCTGGCCTCCATCCCAAAAATCAACCCCCAAAAGCTTCAAGCAAGAACGTGATGCCCACGACCCTCAGAAAGAGAGTGGATGATCCCAAGGATCACAGCGAGGCACCACAAGAACGAGCAACCCAAGACTTACAAACTTCGAGTCAAGTTCAAATCCAAAAACCCACTCCCAAACGTAGATAGACGGCTACGTCGGGATTCCTCCAAATACCTATGCTAACAAGTAGCAAAGATACCAAGAGAGGTTCCTAGGTGAACTCTAGGGCCAAATGAGAAGTCCGAAAACAAAGCAGAAAGGCCGAGAGAGCAAACACACTAAAATGCAAGCTTCAGCAGGAGCTCGGACTGTCTGGGGTCCCGACCGCGGACTGTCTACCTAACGGCGGACTATCTGGGCTTCAATGGCGGACTGTTCGCCGGCCAAACACGCAGAAACACAACGCTGCTGAAAGCTCCCTGGACAGTCCCGAACTGTCCGCGAGTTGCAACGGCGGACTGTCCGGTGGTCACTCTAGACTAAAACAGCCGAGCCACATAGCCACTGATCTGGCTCGAGCCCGACATGCGGACTGTCCGCGGGCAAGGTGGCGGACTAGCCGCGATCCCCCAGAGAAGGTGATTTTGATCGTCCTTCTCTCCAATCTCCCCAAATCTGATCCAAATCAAAATCCATTGATCCCAAAATTGGAGAAGATGATCTCTAGGTAGTTGGGAGACTAATCCTAAGAAATCATCCGCTCAAATCAACTCAATCACCGGGAAATCAAAAAGGAGGATGCAAGAACAAAAAAGTAGCCATGCAACTTGAATCGACTTGATCTACTTGTTCGTGAGGATTGAGATGAATTCCTTCGGTGGAAATGTTCTCCTCACATCAAAGAACAAGTTGATTCAAGTGGATTCGAAAAAGACGCAGCGAGGAGGGAGATCGAGTGATGGGAAAATCGTGGAGAAAAGAAGAAAGCGAAGAACAAGTTCAAAATGCGAATCACAACCACGATTGCCAGCCCAAATTTGTCCCCACGAGGAGACAACGGGAATCCGGTCCCGTTTCCACAAAATCCAAATACATAGAGGTATGATTCACCGTCTCTGCGGATCTCAGTAGCTACAGCAGGGAATGGGAGAACAGGAAACCCTAAGTGAAAGTAGCAAATGGCTGAGATAGTTTGGAGGGAGGGGCTGCCTCTCCTAATATAGCCTAATACAATTATTCCCCTTCTACCCCTACTGCTAATGAGCGAGCAGGCTAACCCTAAGGGTATTCCTGTCCAACTCGAGGTTGATGTCGATCCAACGGCCACGCCCGCACATCAGGTAGCTTCGCCTTGACGCGATCTCACCGGATGCCGCCAGGTGCCGCCACGCGCCGTTCATCCTTTTCACGGACCCCCCCCCCGGTTTTGAGGCCAAAACCGGGAAACTCGTCGCCCATCGGCTGAGTTTTCTGGCCCAAACCCAGAAACCTACCAGCACCCAGGTTTTAAGGCCCAAACCTGGAAACCGTCCTCAGCCCGTGTTTTGTGGCCCAAACTCGGAAACCGGCCGCATCCAGGTTTTGAGGCCCAAACCTGGAAATCGTCCACTTGATGGTTTTTCTGTGGCTCAACCACCAAACCAACGCCGTAGAGGGGATGCACCGCCCGTGCACCCCGTCCACCCGCAAGTCTCCACTTGTAGCTGTCCCAGGCCGTCAGCCACCACGGTCGATCCTCAGGCCACTGGTCCGTCAGTCCAAGCCTCACGTCCGCCCTTCACCGCTCCGGGTCCATCGGCACGACACGTCTCTACTTGACCTTCACCTTGCCTTCGATCACCGTCTCTGAGCTCGACACCTGCACAACACAAGCCAAAGAACATGCGCATCATACTAGTTGACAATCACTGATCATCTCAAGATCTGGCATACACCCATGTATCCGCAATAACTTCTCACAGGGTCAACAAAGCTTTATTTAACTCAATGCAATTATTTGCCATATGATATTGGAAACTCTCCATAACTCTAGTGTTGTTTAGAACAAGATAACAGTAGCTCAAATCATCACATATCATATTTGTCAATTACCTAGACTCTGATCAAACATTTGCTACCCATATATTTAATTTTATTTTAAGCCATCATTAATTTTTTAAACATAGGAGAACTCATGCTTAAAGGCTAGGTACTAGAAAAAAATATAATAGAGCAACTATTCATCATTTCCATTTTAAGAAATTAGAGAGAGTTCTTCATATGAGACATGCTTTATTTATTTAATCTAACACACACTCTAACCTATTACTTAAAAAACACTAAGATAGTAGTATATGAGACATGCTTTATTTATTTAATCCAACACACACTCTAACCTATTACTTAAAAAAACACTAAGATACTAGTAAGATATACCTGAATTATGAAGATAACAGGGGTGCGTCTCCCCCCAAGCTAATCCCTTCGACAGTGTTGAGCCTTCATATGCCCGAATATTTTTGTTCTTTTTCTTTTAAAGGGTGAGCCTTCATGTGCTCACATATTTTGGGGGTTTTTTTTACGAGTGAACCTTCATGTGCTCACATATATTTTTTTATATTTTGAATTTATTTATAGATAGAAAAATTTAAGAGGATAAAGATACTTACTTGGATACACGGGGGTGCTTTCCCCCAAGCTGAATGTTGACGCAGTCGTTCGATCTTGCAACGTAGCGAACTGGTAGTGAAAAATCACTACTAGAGAACAAGCCTTTGCACGATTTGCAAAATCAGCATTAGTCACAGAAAAATTTATGTCCGGGACTAGAAATATCTTTAGCCCCCACCAACCGGGACTAAAGACCCCATTGACAATGGGGCCTTTAGTCCCGGTTGGTAACGGCTAAAGGGCAATCTTTAGCCCCAGTTGGTAACACCAACCGGGACTAAAGGTTTTGCCCCGGTTGGTGTATCTAGCCGGGGCTAAATGTTGGCATTTAGCCCCGGCTAGGAATAAGGACCGGAGCTAAATGTCCCTTCCTATATTTGAACTGTTCTTCCACCTTCAGCCGTACACGAGCTCTCCCTGTCTTCATTTTTTCTTCATCCAGTCACTTTGCTTGCTTGTTTGCTCTCTACTTCAGTGATTTTTGTTTGTTAACACATCTCCGGCGATTGATTTATTTCATCACATCTACGCCGCCATCGAGTCGTTGAAACGTTACTAGCTTCAGTTTTTCATTTTTTAGCCGCCACATATATATGTGGTTTTTGAAGCTATTTTGAGTTCATTCACTTGATAGTTCAAATTAGTACCTAAAAACAAAATTTGACCGTTTAATTAGTTTATTTTAATTTTTTGGACAAATAGAGATCATTTAAATTATTTTTTACAAAAACTAGAAATATATAATACTTTAGTTTACAAAATGTGACCGGATAAATTATTTCATTAAAGTAATTAGTATATGTACCTTATAATTTAATTATGTGATATACCATATAATTTCATTTGTTTATAAGAATGAGAGATATATAATGTTATATGTCATTTTATAATTAAATTTGTTGATAAGAATGAGAGATATAATTATGTTATATGTTATTTTATAATTTTATTTGTTTATAAAAATGGGAGATATAATTATGTGATATGTCATATAATGCAGACGATGACATGTCACTAGATGCACAATGTTGATCGTCGCTCAAAAGAGTTCATTGATGGCGTGCATTATTTCTTAAGAGTGGCCGAGGCAAACAAGCGGAATGGTTTTATGTGCTGCCCATGTGCCCTTTGTAATAATTCGAAGGAATATTCTAGGTCAAGTAGTCTTCACTCACACTTGTTCAAGTCGGGTTTCATGCCAAACTATAGTTGTTGGACGAAGCATGGAGAAACTGGGGTTATGATGGAAGAAGGTGAAGAAGAACAATTGGACCCTGACGATGACATTATTGTTCAATACGGTGACTTTGGTGATACTGCAATGGGGGAAGGTGAAGAAGAGGCAAGTGCAGAAGACACACTCGCTGAATATGATGCTCTTGGTGATGTCATTCGTGATGCACAAAGAGATTGTGAAAGTGAAAAGGAGAAGGCTAAGTTTGACTGTATGCTAGAGGATCACAGGAAATTACTATACCCGTCTGTTGCAGATGGACAAAAAAAGTTAGGTACAACACGGGAGTTGCTACAATGGAAGGCACATAATGGTGTATGTGACAAGACATTTGGACAATAATTGAAGATTATAAAACAAAAGATGCTTCCGAAGCCTAACAAATTGCCCGCAACTAAGTACGAAGCAAAACAAGTCGTCTGTCCTTTGGGTTTAGAAATCCAGAAGATACATGCATGTCCTAATGACTGCATCCTGTACTGTAACACCCTAAAATTTTCTCCAAAACAAAATAGGTGAAAATGATTTAATAATGAATTTGTGAGCATTTAACCTAGGGTTAAATAAATTTTTGTTGAATTAAAATTATTGTGGCAACATGTTTATGCACTCATGCTGATGCACTGGATTTATTGGAGTGACTGGTTTTTGCCAAAATTTGTTTTGAATTCAAACTCTTTTGGAAATGACTTGGATTGCTTTGAAAATTTAATGAAAAGGATTTATTCCTCTCCCTCTCTCCTTTCCTGGTTTTCGGCCCAACCGCCCTGGCGGCCCAACCGCTCGGCGGCACCCGCGCGCGCTCCCTCCTCCTCCCTCTTCTCTCCGTGCGGCCCGTGGGCCGGCCTGCTCGCCGCGCCTGCGCAACCGTCGGCCCGCGCGCGCGCTCTCCCCTCCTCTCTCTCTGACACGCCGTCCCCACCTGTCAGCGCCTTTCTTCCCCTCCTCGCGCGCCGTCCCGAGCACAATCGCCGTGCTCCGCCGTTCGCCGCGGACCGCCTCCCCCGAGCCGCCTCCTCCTCTCCATTCCGCCTCGGTGAGACTCCCGTGCCTCCCTCTAGCTCTCCGACCGCTTGGTTTGGCCTGTGATGGACCCTATGCCCGAACCCGCGAGCTCCGTGACTTCGACCATGGCGGAGCCGCGCACGACGTCGCGGAGCGCCGTGACGCCGCGGCCAGTGCGCGCCGTCGGCCGCCCGCGCGCGCACCCGCCCCTGGTTTTAATCCGAGCCGCCCATCTCCGATCCGGCGGCCGAGGATCACCCGTACCCCTTCGGTGGCATCTTTGCTAAAGAGCCCCTGGAGAAGCCGGGAACCAACCCGCACTCCCTTTTCCACTATTCCCTGTGCCTTATAAAACTTGTAACCAGGCCCCTGTGTTTCGGTGAAAACGAGGCGCGGTCCAGCCGTCTGTAATTTTGATTTAAATTCAATTAAAATTTCCGATTTCAATTCAAATGCTTTTCAGTGTATTTACAGAAATGCCACTGCTTTGTTTTGCTTATAAAATCCACGTTTTAGCTCCGATTTGATCCATTCAAATCGCGTTAGCTTCGTAATTTAGTGCTCTACCCGTTTATGTTCCTGTTGGTCGGTTTTGGACAGTTTAGATGTAGGGTCCAAGTTAATCTTGTTTAGGGCTTTTTATATACTGTTTCGATCGTAGCTTTCACACCGTGACTCCGTTTTCGATGAACCAAAACTTGTTGTGATCGTATAGATGCGTACTTCTGTTTTATCAAAGTTTTATTTCAGTTTAATACTGTTTGGTGTATTGTTCTAATAATAGCTCTGTTTGCATCGTGTATGTTTGCACCTGGAATGCGTGGTGATGTTGTGTTCGAGTAGACGGTGAGTCGGTGTGGTACGACCAGGACCCCGCGTTCAGTGACCAGCAGGAGGATCAACCTTTCGACAACCAAGGCAAGTTAGCATGGGATCTCCTTGTTTACCTATACACTTTACTTTAATCACTCATTTATGCATGTGTCCAACTGAGCAACCTTAGAAAACCCACTTAGTTTTTGATCGGTGATGTTTTTGTTCCCGTGGGATATATGCATGTGGGTAGCTTTGCTAGTGCTAACTGACTTATAATTGATCCAGTCCAATGATGAATTTGTTTCTCATGATGATACATTGTTAAACGGTTAATAAAACTTGCTGTTAGCAAAAGCTGGGATTGACAGTGCTACCATGAGTGCTATATGGCTCTGGTTTTAGCTCAGTAAACTGGATCTTGTCTAATATGGCAGCGGTGACCCGAAAGGGCGAAAAAGGGGCTTGCCACTTTGGGTGTAGGGCTGCTCCTGTTTCTATGTGTATAGCTGCGATGGCCTTGTGCCATAGAAAAGGGGGGTTGCTACATCTGCCTGCCAAGGAAACCTAGCGGCCCTGACCTGTTAGACGAACCAGCGAAAGGCTTCATAGTGTGCCCTGCCGATCTACCTCGGAAGTGGATCAAGAGGTTGGCCGCCTCGGGCACAAGGGTAACACGGCTTGTGGGTAAAGATGCACCACCTCTGCAGAGTGTAAAACTGTTATAACAGCCGTGCTCACGGTCACGAGCGGCCCGGAAAACTAGCGGAACTATGAAACTTAACAATTGTTACTTTATGTTGTTGGTACATTATGATGTCATATCTTACCTTTGTTGGACAAATGGATCATGGGTTAAGGGTTAAGCACAATATTCGTTTACCTTAATGTTAAAACTTTGCCAACTTAAAAGCTACTGCAGTCAGACAGCGTCTGCCTTTTTGAGCCTCATGAACCCTATGTTAGCTTGCTAAGTACGTGGAGTACTTACGCTTGTTGTTTATCTTCTTTTTGGGCAAAATCCCGGATGGGTAACAGATGAGGGTGCTGTTGGCGACTTTCCTGAAGACTTCTAGGCTAGCTGCTCCCCCAGTCGACGTTTCCCTGTGGTTTAGTTTGTGTACCAGTTCCGCGATCTGTGTTTCAGTATGATGTAAGACTTTGTTTTGAGTACTATCGTGATGTAATAAACAATGTGATGATGCCACTCTTGTAATTTGTCTACTTATGTGTGTGATTGTTTCCTGGGCACACATGAGCATTCCGCCTCAGTTTTATCCTTAAAATTGGGGTGTGACAAATTGGTATCAGAGCTTTGTTGACTGTAGGACGCAAGCCTAGCTAGGAAATGGCCGTCTAACACCTTTTTGCTTCCTGTTCATGCTTATTTTATTAACTTGTTACTTTATTAAAATTTTATGCTCCTTATTCTTATTCTATTGCATAAAACTAATTGTTTCCGCTTATCTTATCTTGTTTTATGACGTCAGGATGCCTCGCATGAACGCCCGTGCCTACTGTGCTCTTTTCACCAGCCAGCCTGCTCCCCCTGTGGTTCACACATCCCCGACAGTGACGGTTCCTCCAGCTCCTCCAACGACGTCTTCGCGGAGGATGAAGAGTTGACCGTTACTCCAGCAGTTTCTGAGGAGCTAGCAGCGCCATCCCCGCCCCCTGCAGCAGTTCCCGAGTCTCCGGCTCCGGAGGTGCCTGCTCCGGAGGTGCCAGTCCCAGTGGAGCCTGAGCCTGAGGCGCCAGCGCCTGAGGTCCCTGCTCCAGAGGCACCCGCTCCTGCAGCACCTGACGCTCCACCAGCTCCTGCGGCGCCAGCCTTCGTGCCAGTGTACCCGGTGGTACACTCTCCCGCCGCTTCGTCAGCTTCGGCACCAGCACCCCCTGCCTCCCCAGCAGCGCAGGTGGTGGAAGACCTTGGTTGGGATCGTCGCTTCATGTTTAAGAAGCCCGACGAGACAGCGTACTACCATAGTATGCTGGTTCGTCTGCTGGAGGAGTACTACCCGGACATGGAGGCTAAACTCCAATACCACTGCGGAGAGTACACCCACCCGTTGGAAGCTACATACTGGAAGTCCGACCTGATGGTTACAGGTTGGAAAGCTGCTGATCAAGCTCATGTCATAGAGTCAGCTCACAGGACTACCACCAAGCGTAGTGATGCCCTCGCGAGTATGGAGGACGCAGCGCAGGATGCCTACCTGCACTACCATGGCCTTCGCTTCCAGAGGATGAGGAATGATCGCTACCGCTACCTGCCCCAAAGTGACATGGAGGGCTCGTGGCGAACCCTGCTACCACCGGTGGAGTACCCGGTTCTGGTCTCCACTGCTCAGCACGCCTATGAGGTGCATAGGAAGGCCGACAAGGTGCAAGATGACCTGCGTGCTGCACAGAAGGTGATAAGGCGTTTGGAGCGCGAAGTGGATTACCTTCGCGGTGAGCTAGACTATGCAGCTGTCTACAAGAAGAAGTACAGAGCCAACGATGCCCCCGGTGGAGCCCAGTAGCTTTCCTACCATGATCAGTTATCTCGTGTAGACACGTTGTTTAAGTTCAGTTTGTGTTATGTGAACCTGTGGTGTTTGTGTTGCTTATGTTAGTGAACTATGTTTGTTCGGATCTTTGTCTGTGTGATGTGAAGTATGGGTTATGTCCGTGCTTCTCCAAGTTAACATCTTCTTATGTTATATAAAGTTGCTTACCTCCTTTGTCTGTGTTGCTGTTTTCTGGAGCAGCCTGTGTTTAAATCTGTGTATCTCTTAATCCGTGACCCCAAAAATTGTGAAATTTTTGTGGGAGTATCTAGACTGATGTACCTTTCAAACAAATCTGGAACCAAGTCTTTATCTGTTCGGATCTAGGAGATATGCCTGTTTAAAGTCGATGTTTCTGCGCAGTCTGACATCCAGAACAGTTTCTGATCAATGCTGTTTTCGGCCTAGAATCTGGCCGAATCTGAAAAAGTGTTCTATATGAAAGTTGTAGCTGGTTTCTTAAACTTTCCAACGATGTCTGGTTCATCCCCGTTGGATTTCTGTAGCTCGAGTTATGCCCGTTTTAGTGTGCTGCTGTTGACAAGAATGTGCACCGAAAATTTCAGCAATGTTCATTTATGTCATATATACTTTCTATGTTGGATATAAAGGTCTAACTCTTGCGCATTTGTTGGTGAGCAGATGGCAGCAAGGGGTGGACGCGGGAGAGGTCGTGGCCGTGGGTGTGGTGCTCCTATGGACCCGCCGCCGCCACCGCCGCCGGTGACCATCGAGCAGTTGATGGCCACGCAGAATCAACTTATGCATGCCATGATGAACCGCCTGGATCAGGCGCCCGCTGCCGCACCTCAACCTCTTCAAGTCAGGGACCGTCGAGGGGAGTTCCTGAAGGGCCATCCACCTGTGTTCTCTCACGCCTCTGAACCACTGGAGGCGGATGACTGGCTCCGTGCAGTGGAAAAACAGCTGAACATCGCCCAGTGCACCGATTATGAGAAGGTGCTCTACGCTTCTGGGCAACTGCAGGGAGCTGCACAGGACTGGTGGGATGCGTTCATGTTCGTCGGCCGTCCCCAAGATGCCCCAGTTGTTACATGGCAGGAGTTCAAGGAGAACTTCCGATCCTATCACATCCCTGATGGTCTCGTAGAATTGAAGCAAGAGGAGTTCCGCTCTCTGAAGCAAGGGTCCATGTCAGTGGCGCAGTACCGCGACAAGTTTGCTCAGCTATCGCGATATGCCCCCCAAGATGTGGTCAATGACAAGGACAAACAGCGCCGTTTCCTGAATGGTCTGTATGATGGGTTGCAACTCCAGTTGATGTCCAACACCTACCCGAACTATCAGGCCCTGGTCAATAGGGCGATAGTTATTGACAACAAGAGGAAGGAAATGGAAGCAAAGAAAAGAAGCTTCCAAGGCCAGTCATCGGGGAGCAGCACTCGTCCCCGAATCAACCCACAGCAAGGTTACCCCCAGAGGAGTCAAGGCAACCAGTGGAACAGAGGACAGTACCCCCAGGGCGACCAGAACCAGCAGCGCCTTCCACATCAGCAGCAGTCAGGTGGTCAGCGCTACCAGCAGCAGCCAGGAGGTCAGAGGTACCAGCAACAGCAGAGCGGCCAAGCATCACGCCAGGGAGCACCCAACTCCGCCCCCATGAAGAATGTAGCTCAGCAGAACCCCAACGCCTGCTACCGTTGCGGGGAGCCAGGACACTACGCTCACTAGTGCCCCAAGAAACAGAACCCCCAGGCCCCACAGAACCAGGCAGGAGCTCAGAAGCAGAATGCTCGCCCACCTCACACTGGACGGGTGAATCATGTAGCTGCCGATACTGCCCTGGATGCACCGGATGTTATGATGGGTACGTTCAGCATCAACTCAATCCCAGCAACCATACTTTTTGATTCTGGTGCTTCGCATTCTTTCATTTCACAGTCGTTTGTTAGAATGCATGGTGTGCCTTTATGTGCAATGAAAGAAACAATCATAGTAAACTCACCAGGGGGTAGTATGCCTGCAAGTTTTTGGAGCCCCACCTCTAGTGTCAACCTAAGGGGGGTAGACTTTAAAGTAAAGCCTATAGTGCTAAGAACAGCAGGTATAGATCTCATCTTGGGTATGGACTGGATGAAGCAACATGGGGCTGTCATTCAGTGTCAAGAAAGGTCAGTTGTTGTAACTACACCTAAGGGAGACAGAATCTGTGTGCAAGTGGTGTTAAAAGAGCAGCCAACTGCCACGGTCAACCAGATGGATGCTAGTGGTGCAGAGCAAGATCGGGTGGTGGACGAGTTCCCTGATGTCTTTCCGGATGATCTGCCAGGTATGCCACCTGATCGCGATGTTGAGTTCATTATTGAATTACTGCCTGGAACTGCACCAATATCAAAAAGACCATATAGAATGGGGGTAAATGAATTAGAAGAACTTAAGAAACAGCTTAAGGAGTTGTTAGAGAAAGGGTATATACGTCCTAGTGCTTCTCCTTGGGGAGCACCAGTGATCTTTGTGGATAAGAAAGATGGTAGCCAGAGGATGTGTGTGGATTATAGGTCTTTAAATGAGGTTACCATTAAAAACAAATACCCTCTACCCCGGATAGACGATCTATTCGACCAAGCTTAGAGGAGCATGTGTGTTCTCTAAAATAGATCTCCGATCTGGGTATCACCAGTTGAAAATCCGGAACTCAGACATTCCTAAGACCGCCTTCACCACGCGGTATGGACTGTATGAGTATACAGTGATGTCTTTTGGTCTGACCAATGCCCCAGCCTACTTCATGTATCTGATGAATAAAGTGTTCATGGAATACCTAGATAAGTTTGTGGTGGTGTTCATAGATGACATTCTAGTGTTCTCTAGGACAGAAGAGGATCATGCTGAACATCTGAGGATGGTTCTGCAGAAGCTAAGAGAGCATCAGCTCTATGCCAAGAGGAGCAAGTGTGAATTTTGGCTGAAAGAAGTCTCTTTCTTAGGGCATGTTGTCTCTAACGGAGGTATATCCGTTGATCCTAGCAAGGTGCAAGATGTGTTGGATTGGAATCCGCCAACTAATGCCAGTGAAATCCGAAGTTTCCTGGGTTTGGCCGGGTATTATAGGAGGTTCATTGAAGGATTCTCCAAGCTCGCAAAGCCTATGACTGCCTTGTTAGAGAAGAACGCTAAGTTTGTGTGGTCTGATAAATGCCAAGCAAACTTTGAAGAGTTAAGAAGAGATTGACCTCAGCACCAGTCCTAGTTCTGCCAGACTTGAATAAAAGCTTCTCCATCTATTGCGATGCATCTCGTCTTGGACTTGGATGTGTTCTAATGCAAGAAGGAAGAGTAGTGGCCTACGCATCTAGACAAGCTGAGGAAACACGAGGTGAACTATCCAACTCATGATTTGGAGTTAGCAGCTGTGGTCCATGCTCTGAAGATATGGAGACATTATCTGGTTGGGCATAAGTGTGACGTGTATACGGATCATAAAAGTCTGAAGTATATATTCACTCAGTCAGATCTGAACTTGAGGCAACGCCGTTGGCTAGAATTGATTAAAGACTATGATCTAGAGGTACATTATCACCCAGGAAAGGCCAATGTCGTGGCCGATGCCTTGAGCAGAAAAACCTACGCAAACGGTCTGCAAGTGGAACGCATGTCAGCAGAGTTGAGAGCTGAAATGGCATACCTTAATCTATGTTTTGCCAACAATGTGGTGGAAATGTCAGTTGAACCTACCTTGGAGAAAGAAATCCGCGAGGGTCAGTGGAAAGATGAGAAGTTGAAAGAGATAGCAGAAAACATAGTGCTTGGAAAGGCACCAGGATTCCGGATGGATGATAATGGGACTCTCTGGTTTGGAAAGAGGATTTGTGTGCCCGATGTGAAAGCTATCTGTGATGCCATTTTGCGGGATGCACATGAATCTGCCTACTCCATTCACCCCGGTAGCACCAAAATGTACTTGGATCTGAAAGAAAAATACTGGTGGTATGGTATGAAACGAGATGTAGCAGAATATGTGGCTCTATGTGACACCTGTCAGAAGGTCAAAGCTGAACATCAAAGACCAGCAGGATTGTTACAGCCTATGCAGATACCCGAGTGGAAATGGGAAGAAGTGGGAATGGACTTTATCACTGGATTACCCCGTACGCAAAGAGGCTATGACTCTATATGGGTAATAGTCGACCGTCTCACTAAGGTCGCTCACTTCTTACCAGTAAAGACCACTTATTCTGGGGCAAGGTTAGCAGGACTGTACATGGAGAGGATTGTGTCTCTGCATGGTGTTCCAAAGAAAATAGTGTCCGACAGAGGGACACAGTTCACTTCTCACTTTTGGCATCAGGTACATCAATCCTTGGGAACTGAGCTGACTTTCAGTTCTGCATATCACCCACAGACAGATGGGCAGACTGAAAGGATAAACCAGATCTTGGAGGACATGTTGAGAGCATGTGCACTTCAGCATGGGCTAGTTGGGATAAAAGCCTGCCATATGCTGAATTCTCCTACAACAACAGTCACCAGAAGAGTCTGAAAATGGCTCCTTTCGAAGCTTTGTATGGACGGAAGTGTAGAACTCCCTTGTTCTGGAATCAGACAGGAGAAACTCAAGTGTTCGGACCGGATGTCCTTAGGAATGCTGAAGAACAAGTAAGGATGATCCGAGATAACCTAAGGATAGCTCAATCCCGACAGAAGAGTTATGCAGATACTCGCAGGAGGGATTTAGTTTTCAAAGTGGGAGACTATGTGTATTTGAAAGTGTCACCCATGAGAAGCGTAAAGAGGTTTAACATGAAAGGAAAGTTGGCACCCAGGTACATAGGTCCTTTCCGGATCTTGGCCAGACGTGGAGAAGTGGCCTATCAGCTCGAGTTACCTGAGAGGCTGTCAGGTGTTCATGATGTGTTCCATGTTTCTCAGCTAAAGAAATGCCTGAGAGTGCCTGAAGAGCAAGTTCCCCTGGAAGAGATCAAGATAGGAGAAGGTCTCACTTATGAAGAGTACCCTGTCAAGATCGTGGAAACAGCAGAAAGAGTTACCAGGAGCCGAGCTATCAAGATGTGCAAAGTTCAGTGGAACCGGTACACAGAAGAAGAGGCTACCTGGGAAAGAGAAGAAGATCTTCGGAAATCTTATCCCCAGTTGTTTGAGTAAGCTCCAGTCGAATCTCGAGGACGAGATTCATCTTAAGGGGGGTAGAGTTGTAACACCCTAAAATTTTCTCCAAAACAAAATAGGTGAAAATGATTTAATAATGAATTTGTGAGCATTTAACCTAGGGTTAAATAAATTTTTGTTGAATTAAAATTATTGTGGCAACATGTTTATGCACTCATGCTGATGCACTGGATTTATTGGAGTGACTGGTTTTTGCCAAAATTTGTTTTGAATTCAAACTCTTTTGGAAATGACTTGGATTGCTTTGAAAATTTAATGAAAAGGATTTATTCCTCTCCCTCTCTCCTTTCCTGGTTTTCGGCCCAACCGCCCTGGCGGCCCCAACCGCTCGGCGGCACCCGCGCGCGCTCCCTCCTCCTCCCTCTTCTCTCCGCGCGGCCCGTGGGCGGCCTGCTCGCCGCGCAACGGCCCGCGCAACCGTCGGCCCCGCGCGAGCGCTCTCCCTCCTCTCTCTCTGACACGCCGTCCCCACCTGTCAGCGCCTTTCCTCCCCCTCCTGCGCGCCGTCCCGAGCACAATCGCCGTGCTCCGCCGTTCGCCGCGGACCGCCTCCCCCGAGCCGCCGCCTCCTCCTCCATTCCGCCTCGGTGAGACTCCCGTGCCTCCCTCTAGCTCTCCGACCGCTTGGTTTGGCCTGTGATGGACCCTATGCCCGAACCCGCGAGCTCCGTGACTTCGACCATGGCGGAGCCGCGCACGACGTCGCGGAGCGCCGTGACGCCGCGGCCAGTGCGCGCCGTCGGCCGCCCGCGCGCGCACCGCCCCTGGTTTTAATCCGAGCCGCCCATCTCCGATCCGGCGGCGAGGATCACCCGTACCCCTTCGGTGGCATCTTTGCTAAAGAGCCCCTGGAGAAGCCGGGAACCAACCCGCACTCCCTTTCCACTATTCCCTGTGCCTTATAAAACTTGTAACCAGGCCCTGTGTTTCGGTGAAAACGAGCGCGGTCCAGCCGTCTGTAATTTTGATTTAAATTCAATTAAAATTCCGATTTCAATTCAAATGCTTTTCAGTGTATTTACAGAAATGCCACTGCTTTGTTTTGCTTATAAAATCCACGTTTTAGCTCCGATTTGATCCATTCAAATCGCGTTAGCTTCGTAATTTAGTGCTCTACCCGTTTATGTCCTGTTGGTCGGTTTTGGACAGTTTAGATGTAGGGTCCAAGTTAATCTTGTTTAGGGCTTTTTATATACTGTTTCGATCGTAGCTTTCACACCGTGACTCCGTTTTCGATGAACCAAAACTTGTTGTGATCGTATAGATGCGTACTTCTGTTTTATCAAAGTTTTATTTCAGTTTAATACTGTTTGGTGTATTGTTCTAATAATAGCTCTGTTTGCATCGTGTATGTTTGCACCTGGAATGCGTGGTGATGTTGTGTTCGAGTAGACGGTGAGTCGGTGTGGTACGACCAGGACCCCGCGTTCAGTGACCAGCAGGAGGATCAACCTTTCGACAACCAAGGCAAGTTAGCATGGGATCTCCTTGTTTACCTATACACTTTACTTTAATCACTCATTTATGCATGTGTCCAACTGAGCAACCTTAGAAAACCCACTTAGTTTTTGATCGGTGATGTTTTGTTCCCGTGGGATATATGCATGTGGGTAGCTTTGCTAGTGCTAACTGACTTATAATTGGTCCAGTCCAATGATGAATTTGTTTCTCATGATGATACATTGTTAAACGGTTAATAAAACTTGCTGTTAGCAAAAGCTGGGATTGACAGTGCTACCATGAGTGCTATATGGCTCTGGTTTTAGCTCAGTAAACTGGATCTTGTCTAATATGGCAGCGGTGACCCGAAAGGGCGAAAAAGGGGCTTGCCACTTTGGGTGTAGGGCTGCTCCTGTTTCTATGTGTATAGCTGCGATGGCCTTGTGCCATAGAAAAGGGGGGTTGCTACATCTGCCTGCCAAGGAAACCTAGCGGCCCTGACCTGTTAGACGAACCAGCGAAAGGCTTCATAGTGTGCCCTGCCGATCTACCTCGGAAGTGGATCAAGAGGTTGGCCGCCTCGGGCACAAGGGTAACACGGCTTGTGGGTAAAGATGCACCACCTCTGCAGAGTGTAAAACTGTTATAACAGCCGTGCTCACGGTCACGAGCGGCCCGGAAAACTAGCGGAACTATGAAACTTAACAATTGTTACTTTATGTTGTTGGTACATTATGATGTCATATCTTACCTTTGTTGGACAAATGGATCATGGGTTAAGGGTTAAGCACAATATTCGTTTACCTTAATGTTAAAACTTTGCCAACTTAAAAGCTACTGCAGTCAGACAGCGTCTGCCTTTTTGAGCCTCATGAACCCTATGTTAGCTTGCTAAGTACGTGGAGTACTTACGCTTGTTGTTTATCTTCTTTTTGGGCAAAATCCCGGATGGGTAACAGATGAGGGTGCTGTTGGCGACTTTCCTGAAGACTTCTAGGCTAGCTGCTCCCCCAGTCGACGTTTCCCTGTGGTTTAGTTTGTGTACCAGTTCCGCGATCTGTGTTTCCGTATGATGTAAGACTTTGTTTTGAGTACTATCGTGATGTAATAAACAATGTGATGATGCCACTCTTGTAATTTGTCTACTTATGTGTGTGATTGTTTCCTGGGCACACATGAGCATTCCGCCTCAGTTTTATCCTTAAAATTGGGGTGTGACATGTACCGTGGCAAGGAGTACGAGAATTTGGATGAATGCCCTGTATGTAAAGTGTCACGATATAAGACCAGACGAGATGACCCTGGCGATGTTGAGGGTGAAGAACGTCCCCGGAAGAAAATCCCTGCCAAGGTTATGTGGTATGTGGTATGCTCCTATAATACCATGCTTGAAACGTCTGTTCAGAAACAAGGACCATGCAAAGTTGGTGCGATGGCACAAAGAAGACCGTAAGGTAGACAACATGTTGAGACACCCTGCTGATGGGTCCCAGTGGAGAGCAATAGATAGAGAATTCCCGGAATTTGCAAAAGACGCTAGAAACTTAAGGTTTGGTTTAAGTACGGATGGGATGAATCCTTTTGGGGAACAGAGCAGTAGTCATAGCATGTGGCCTGTTACTCTATGTATCTATAACCTTCCTCCATGGTTATGCATGAAGCGGAAGTTCATTATGATGCCAGTGCTCATCCAAGGCCCGAGGCAACCTGGCAACGACATCGATGTCTACCTGAGGCCATTAGTTGAGGAACTCCTACTTTTATGGAGTAAATCAGGTGTACGTGTGTGGGATGATTACAAATAGGAACACTTTGACCTGCGAGCATTGTTGTTCGTAATAATCAATGATTGGCCTACTCTAAGTAATCTTTCAGGACAGACAAACAAATGATATAATGCATGCACACATTGTTTTTATGACATGGATAGTATATATTTGAAAAAATGTAGAAAGGTAGTGTACCTTGGGCATCGTCGATTTCTTTCTATGAATCACCAGGTTAGAAAGAACGGCAAGCATTTTAAAGGTGAGACAGACCACCGGAGCAAGCCTCGCAACAGAACTGGGGAAGATGTACTTGAGATGATCAATGATGTGAAATTAGTCTTTGGAAAGGGGACGGACAGTGAACCTGTTCTGAAAGACGCTACGGGACACACACTCATGTGGAAGAAGTCAATATTTTGGGAGCTACCCTATTGACATGTACTAGAGGTCCGCCACGCGATCGACGTGATGCACCTGAAAAAGAATATTTGTGTCAACCTTCTAGGATTCATGGGTGTATATGGGAAGTCTAAGGATACACTTGAAGCATGACAAGACTTGCAGCGCATGAAAGAACGAGACAACCTATATCCAGATAAGACAGATGATGGATGCCATTACTTAAGACCTGCTAGCTATACTCTTAGCAATGAAGAGAAGGAAATCATGTTTGAATGCCTAAACAACATCAATGTCTCATCTGGATTCTCCTCCAATATAAAGGGAATAATAAATATGCAAGAGAAGAAATTCCTGAACTTAAAGTCGCATGACTGCCACGTGCTTATGACGTAATTGCTTCTGGTTGCTTTAAGAGGAATTCTACCTCCACATGTACGTCTGGCCACTGTGAAGCTATGTGCATTCCTCAATGCAATTTCTCAGAAGGCAATTAATCCACTAGAACTAGCTACTCTACAAAATGATGTGGTTCAATGTCTTGTGATCTTTGAGTTGGTGTTTACTCCATCCTTCTTTAATATCATGACACACCTCCTAGTTCACCTGGTCAAGGAGATTCATATTCTCGGTCCTGTGTTCCTACATAACATGTTCTCCATCGAGAGGTTCATGGGAGTACTGAAAAAATATGTTCACCAACGTGCTCAGCTAGAAGGAAGCATCACCAAGGGCTATGGGATAAAGGAGGTCATTGAGTTCTGTGTTGACTTTATTCCTGACCTTGACCTGATTGGTGTTCCTGAATCATGGCACGTGGGGAGGCTGAGTGGAAAGGGGACACTAGGGAAGAAAACATATATCGGTACGAAGGATGATTATTTCAATAAAGCGCACTACACAGTTCTTCAAAACTCAGCCTTGGTGGAGCCATATATCGAGGTACACAAGGAGTTCCTACGATCCCAATTTCCTGGGAAGAATGAAGTTTGGATTACACGTGAGCACATGAATACTTTTAGCACTTGGTTGCAAAAAGAATGTCTGGGTGATAGCAATATTGATGAGGAACTATATTTGTTGGCTAGGCAACCATCATGGCACATCCTCACGTACAAAGGGTATGAGATAAATGGAAACACATTTTACACCATTGCCCAAGATAAAAGGAGCACAAACCAAAATAGTGGTGTTCGCGTAGATGCCACAGACCCAAATGAGAAGAGGCAAACATATTATGGCCGCATAGAGGAGATTTGGGAACTAGACTACGTACCTAATTTTAATGTCCCTTTGTTTTGATGCCAATGGGTCAAGACGACCAGAGCCGGAGTAACAGTTGACAAGGAGTATGGAATAACAACAGTGGATCTCAACAATATTGGATACAAAGATGAACCATTCGTCCTTGCTGCTGATGTGAATCAGGTGTTCTACGTGAAAGACATGTCTACAAAACCCAAGAGAGGGAAAAATGACAATAAATCAACCAAAGAGTCAAAACGCCACATAGTTCTTTCAGGAAGAAGAAATATCATGGGAATTGAGGACAAGTCAGACATGTCAGAAGATTATGAAAGAGATGACCGAATATCGCCCTTTAGTGTGACCAAAGACACAAGCATCCTGCTAAATGCTGAGGAGACTCCATGGTTACGACATGATCATAACCAAGGGACATACGTCAAGAAGAAGATCACCAATGTACTCGCTTGATATATAGTGATGTTTTAAATAATATTATGTATTACAGCTTTTGTGTAATTAATAATGATTATGGATAGTCATGGTTCATTGATGTCGGTGTCGAAATGACTTGATTTATTACATTATTTTAGTTATGGATAGTCATGGTTAATAATGATTATGGATAGTCATGGTTCGTTAATATGAGCCCAAAAAGTCATCTTCTTCCTAGGGCATACAGGACCCTGTGTAAAAGTTTGGCACCATTCTGGATTGTTTTGGTGGTAGGCCTAGTTGACCCAATAATTATTGGGTGATGGTGCACGGTAATTATTGGGTGACGGTTCCTAGTTTGACGGTGCGCGGTTGTTCATTTATCTTTTAAAATTAAATTGCAATTTAACAGTGAATTTCTCTATCGTGCATTTGTACAATGAAAGAAGAAAAACCCAAAATTTAACGTTCAGCTAATGCAAAAACAATTTTCGAACCAATTGTTTCAGATATTTAAATTTAACATTATATTTTTGCATTAACAAAATTTGAATTATTATTTACATTTATATTTGTTATTATAAGAAAAGAAAAGAATTTATGTTCTATACAATAAACAATAAGGTAAAAGGAAATAAAACTGTTATTTTTAAGAAATTTTATGCCTAATATTTAATTTACTATGCAATTAACAATATTACAACATATTTATATAATGAAAACTTAATAAAAAATCCAAAATACTGCAAATCCAAAACAGTTGCGGGAGAAACCCCTGTAGTCCCGGGCGGTGACACCACCCGGGACTAAAGGAATCTTTAGTCCTGGGGCGTAAGCCCACCCGGGACTAAAGGTCCAAATCTTTAGTCCCGGGCGGGCTTACGCCGCGGGACTAAAGGGTCCCCAGGTATATAGGACACAGTGTCCTTATCCTTCCTCAGATCGACCTTAGTTTTCGCCGCCGCCTCTGTCTCGCGCCGTCTGCCGTTTGCCTCCCCGCCGTCTCCCTCTCCCTCGCCGTCGTCCTCGCCGCGCCGCCGTCGTCCGCGCCTCCCTCGCCTCCCTTGCCGTCGTCTGCGGTGTCCTCGGCCTCCCGGCCCGCCGCCGCGCGCCCTCAGCCCTCGCCGCTGCGCGAGTCCTCGGCCTCCCTCCGCCGTCGAGCTCGCCGTCGTCCGCGCCCCCCTCGGCCTCCCTCGCCGTCGTCCGCGGCGTCCTCGGCCTCCCGGCCCGCCGCCCGCGCCCTCGGCCTCTCGCCGCTGCGCGAGCCCTCGGCCGCCTCCCTCCACCGTTGAGCTCGTCGTTGGTGCGCCGCTGTCACATCGTCTTCGCCATTTGTTTGCTCCCTCGCGCCATTCGCCGTTCGTCGTTGCCGCGCCGCCGTTGCCTTGTCGTCGCCAGACGTGCGCGCGGGCTCGGCCAGCTGTGTGATGTGCGTGAGTGTGTGTGCGCGTGCTGTGTGTGAAGCGTGTGTGCAGTGTGTGTGCGTGTGTGAAAAAAAGAAAATGATATATAAAGAAAATAAATATAAATAGAAATACATTTATAGGAAAACAGAAAATAATATACATAAAAAACGAATATAAATAGAAATATATTTATAGAATAACCGAAAATGATATACATAGAAAATAAATATAAATAGAAATATATTTATAGAAAACAGAAAATGATATATATAGAAAATAAATATAAATATAAATATATTATAGAAAAACAGAAAATGATATATATAGAAAACGAATATAAAGAGAGATATATTTATAGAATAACAGAAAATGATATATATAGAAAATAAATATAAATAGAAATATATTTATAGAAAAGCATTAAATGATATATATATATATAGAAAAAAACATGTTTTTTACTCTAACAAAATATATGTTTACACATGTAGGTAAAAAGAGATTGGTCGTGTTGACCTTGCCGCCGTCCGCCGTCATCCTCACCGTGACGTCATTCTCGCCGTCGTCCGTCGTCGTCCTCGTCAACGGTGTGTCCTTTGTGATAGATGGAGGAGGAATGATCACTTAGATATATTATGCAAAAATCACTTAGATTTATATATTGTGATAGATGGAGGAGGAATGATCACTTAGATATATTTATGCAAAAATCACTTAGATAATATTGTGATAGATGGAGGAGGAATAATCACTTATATACATTTTGGTTCACTTAGATATGATATGTAAACATTTATTTACATTTAGATATATTTTGATACATATGACTTTTCATGTATATCATCCGTAGTGTTATTTTTATGAATATGCTCCGTTGACACTCCTTAATGGAATCACTCTAAGAATGAACCACATAAAATAATAATCTAGCGAAGGCACTAAAGAGTGTACGGGACACTACTGACTTCACTTAACGTCAAGTTGTCATCCCCAACATGAAACTAGCAATGTAATTATATCAGGGCACTGGATTAAAGATAGATATTTACCCGCAAGCGCACAGATAAATATACCCGTTGTAGAAGCATATCACCCAAGCCAGTCTCAGGTATCGTTATTTGTATTTAGCCTAGAGACTAATCAATTCAAAGTATGATGGTATTATACTAATGAGGACTTAACAGCATTCATAATGACACACATTTATAATGAAGACTAATAACACACTAATTACTCCAAACAGGAATCAGGTTACAGAGTAAATGATAATGATAAATGATAAATGATAACAGAGATCAGATCAATCAAGGATAATCCTAGAACAGTACTTCCTAGCAAGTGATGATTGGAACAGGTATTAATAAGAAACATTCCTAAGTTATTCTAATTACAAGTCATAGCATACATTGATTAGTGCAATTATATTTGGCAATCATTGGCTAGGTCACATCATATTTATAATCAAGAGGCAACTCCATAGTAAAGGTGTCAAACAGAGTAACCCCTAAACCATGAGTTAACTGAGTCATACTGAACACTACATTCGGGAGGTGGAATATAGAGGACTCAACAGGAATGTCACACCCGCGATCTACCACTCTATCCGGAACATAGGACGCATTCGCAGATAAATAGTGTATAGGCACCACGCCTACACAACATCTATCACCCACCCGTTGTACTTTAAGATGAGCGCTATACGCACATGAGTATAAACATAAAGATGAACTATCTATGCCAAATATATAATCAAAGCAGACTATAAGCAATATAAATTATAATTAAGAATATAATAGTTGATGTCTTAGTCGTATCAATTGTATTGCTATCTAGAGCATAGAGAAAAAACAATAAGGTGAATTAGATCATCGAGAAGAACTAAAGTACGAACTAGATCATGAACTAGAACAGGATATGAACTAGAAGAGAACTAGATGATGAATATGAACTAGACGATGAACTAGAACATAAACAATGAAGAACAATGATGGACTAGAAGAGCAATTATGAAATAGATCCATAATGTTAATACAAGAGAGAAGATCTTGGGTTTACCGAGCCTTCTCGTGACTAGATAAGGAATCCAAGCGAAGCTTGCCTCCTCTAATCCTATTCTATCTACTATTCTAGGTGGATGTAGTTCTAGGGCTTCCGATTGATCTCCCTCTCTAATGAATGCTTGATGCTCTAATTGATGATGTCTAATGATCAAACCCTGATGCCCTGGAGAGGGGGGTCTGGGCTGTTTATATAGCCCTGGGAGATGAACCGTGGCCCTTGGATCAAACCGACTTAAGGTACGGCCGAGATGCATCCTAGAGGTCGGTGGAGGAAGGTTCCAGAAGGAGGAGTCCGTGGGCCCCAAGGGAGGACCGGTCGGTCCCTAGGTGGGACCGGTCGGTCCCTAGGTGGGACCGGTCGATCCCACCTGCCATCCTCTCGCGGTGGTCGACCTCCTGGTGTCTTCTTGCGTCCTCTGGAGTCTTCTAGAAACTTCCTGACGTGGCGGTGGAGTTATCTCCCATTGGTTTCCTTCTATGGGAAGCTACTGGTGCTGATTTCCTGGTTTAGTCCCTGCAGAATCATAGTTCACCAAAACTCGTGGAATATTGTCAGTTAAAACCCTAAACCTTTGTTGGTGATCAAATTCTTGCCCTTTTCATATTTATTTATAAATTAATTATGATAGATAACCAGTGTCAACATGCTCTAAACCCCAAACCTGAAACTTTAAACCCTTTTTAATGTCATCAAAACCTAGACTCTAAATCCTAAACCCCAAACCCGAAACCCTAAACCCTTTTTAATGTCGTCAAAACATAGACTCTAAAGGCTAAACCCAAACCCAAAACCCTAAACCCTAAACCCTAAACCCCAAATCCGAAACCCTAAACCCCTTTTAATGTCGTCAAAACCTTGACTCTAAAACCTAAACCCCAAATCCGAAACCCTAAACCCTTTTTAATGTCGTCAAAACATAGACTCTAAACCCTAAACCCCAAACCTGAAACCCTAAACCCTAAACCCTAAACCCCAAACCCGAATCACTCATGTATTAAATCCTCGTGTTTATTATCGATCGTGTTACCTTTGCAAAGTGTTAAATAAAAAATGAATATAGTCTTTATGAATATAAGTTATTTTTACGAATATGGTGTTTATTATCCTCCATGTTATTCGTAGAAATGACCGACAACATGGAGGAGGAAATATACAACTTAATCAAGAGCGGTGCTAATCAACAATTAGAAGGTGATGACAACAATAATCAAGAAGTAGATGATGAGAGTCAATATTTTGCTAATTATGAAGAAATCATGCAAGAAAATACTTGCGAGGTATACCTACAATCTCTACATGCACATTTAATTCTAAACAATTTATAAATGTATTTATAATCTACGTTCTTGCATACGTAGCCCTCTGGATCGACAACAACTACCGGGAAGAGTAGGACCGTACGAGGTCCGAAGAAGCCGTTGGATGGACGGTACATTATCTCAGAATTCAACGAGGAAACAGGCCAAGTACTTGGAGAACATGCACAGAAATTTGTAGGCCACTATGGGTACCTTGTAAGGGATAAGATCCCGATCAATGCTCGTGAGTGGAAGGAAAAGAAAAGTGCTCCTCATATAAGTTTTGTCTCTGATCGTGATAAGGAACTGGTTTGGCAAGATGTCCTTGCACATTTCATGCTTGAAACAGATGATAGAAATTTGAAGGAAAGAGTTAGGAATTGGGCTATGAAGAAAATGGCAACACTATTCCAGGGTTGGAAGATGAAATTGTACAACACATTTATCAAGAAGGACCTAACTCCGGATTTCAACACTAAGGCCTACGTCAAGTTGAGGCCATTTTGAGATGAGTTTGTTGAATTTAAGAAATCAGAAGAGGGTGAGGCACGGGTCAGAAGGAACCAACAAAATGCCCGATAAAAACAATACCACCATCACTTGGGATTAGGTGGCTACAAGAGTGCCATTCCTAAGTGGGAAAGAATGGAACGGGAGATTCTAGCCAAGGGCATCGAACTAGAATCAATCAACTAGCCTGAGCGCGCCAAGTATTGGTTTTTTGGTCATGGAGGAAGCCTGGACCTACAGACAGGAAGGGTAGTGTATGGCACAAAACTCCAAAGAGCAGCAGAAAGATTGGCTTATGCCTGAGACATGGTTGACAGTGGCATGTGGAGTTGACATACGCCCTGCAGAATCCTGAACACGGTGGGAGAAAAGGATGAGCTAACATACGCCCTGCAGAATCCTGAACACGGTGGGAGAACAAGAGGCTATGGAGAGTTGTCGTGGGAGCATGCCTTCCCAAAAGACAAAGAGACCTATAGAAGCCGCGCAAGAAAGAAGGAGGAGGAGGCAGAGCGGATGCGAAGGATGGAGGAAATGGTTATGCAGTCACAGGTCGCGGCTCGTGAAGCGGTAGAGCGAGAAAAAGCACTTGAAGACAAAATGAGTGAGGAAATCAAAAGGCAAGTGCAGTTAGCAGTAAGTTCCATGCAAAGGCAACCTGCATCAGAGCTGGGAGTCAACATCAGCCCCCCTGGTCAGTTGAAAAGCAGTTGCGCTTCCACGGAGGTGCTAAGGATTCAAGGTGACGTAGGGCTGCGCTTCCCCGTGGATGACATCACTGATCCTCTCACGACATGTGAGCTGCACATTACACAGGGGAATGACACAATAATGGTGGCTATTGGTGTTGTATCTCCTATTGACCCTACGAAGACACCAAGATGCCATGGGGCATTAGTACCGCCTGGTTATGCTAGTGTCTCGGTGGATAGAGTAGTGAAAGGGCATAGCAATGTGACTCTTGACATTGAAGGAGGTGATGGTGAGAAGACTTTAGGAGAAGCGGAGAAAGCATTCATATGTTGGTGTGAGCGCTATATCATTATTCCTGGGGCATCACCTCCTCCTCAACAAACTAACCCTATGTGCGGATGAAAGTGAATGACACATTTTTTTCACTAGTTATGTATTGGCTTAAATATAATTGTTTACTCATACCATGTTGTTTTCACAGCAGGACCTCTCCCGACCTAAGTCCAATTATCCATTCACCACATAGTCATAGTGCTGCGGGCGATGCAATGAAACACACAACTGCATCCCCTCCATGACCGGCTCCATCCCCGCCACGACCAACTCCATCCCCTCCACGACGGGCTCCATCCCCTCCACCACGGGCTCCATCCCCGCCGCCACCGGCCCCATCTCCTCCACCACGGGCTCCATCCCCGCCACCGACCCCATCTCCTCCACCACGGGCTCCATCCCGCCACCGACTACACCAAAGAAGAGGCCAGCCACACAAATGAAGGAATCAGCCCCACTGCCACTGAAGAAGAAAGCCTCTTCAGAAAGAAGACAAGCTATTCCTAAGATGACGAAACTTCCCTATGAGATGACTGATGAGGAAACTAATGTTGCAGCGAAAGCATATTTGGACCAATTCTGGGCGGACATCGAGGCTAAAAATAAAGCGGAGAAAAACCCGGAGAAGCCGTACCTTTTTGTACGTCCAGATATGCTCAGGAAAAAGGTGGATGCTCATCAAAAAAAGGTGCGTGATTCTCGTAAGAAATCGCCACTATCAGACTATGACCGCACTATCACCAAGTCACTTGAGGAGGCGAAGTAGAAACAGAAGAGAGCAAACAAGGGTGTCCCACAGCTCGGGGAACAATCAAAACAATCAGTGCCCCTGCTAGTTATTGCGAATGAATATGGTTCTAACTTCAAAGAGCTAGAACAACTTGATGTGGATCCTGAGCATCTTGATGCATTTTTTGCAGAAACTGGTCTAACCTTGTCCCAAATGCTCGGTCAATCAGCCATCAAAAGTGCTCCGCAAATTGATCACTGGAAGAAGAATTATGTATATGGCCAGAGTCTATACAACCCTGCGGCCCTCACAGAACTTGGTACTCAAATGTACTTGGTAAACCGTGGTACATGGCAGCGTGTAGCAAAAAAGCGGATGATTGGATTTGCGTTAGAATTAGAGACCATCATTACCTTCATGGCGATGACATTATACTTATTCAATTCAATGAGTTACACCAGCTATGCCACCTGGATGCTCTGGACAAATCTCTCGTCAGCTGCTTTTGTTTGTAAGTGATCCTTCGTTTTAATAATCTCACTCTAGTATATGTATATGTAAATGTAATTATACTAACACTAGCTAGTGTGTCTATACATATGCAGAAACATGATGAGAGACCTCGAACGTAGAAATGGCAAGGAGGTTGGTTTCATTGATCCATATATCATATTCTCGGTCCCAAACAAAGATTCCTGCTATGATATATGGAGAAATGAAACATAGAGGAATCTCCGGAAGTTCTTGATCAACCAAAAGAACAAAAGATATACACTCTTCCCCTACAACTTTAGGTGGGTGCTGTTATCATGTGCATATTAAATTTTACTTACTCAATTCCTATGATATATGTTGACTATATAAGCAAATTAATGCAGCTTTCACTGGATATTGATTGTCATCGATCTCTCCGAAACTCAATTGCTAATCTATGACTCATTGAGAAAACCACTGGGAGATTACCAAGATATCATAGACATTATCTAGGGGTAACTTTCGATCTCTAAATATTGATTTCTACACTTTAAATCTGCAATAGTTAATTATGATCCATTTATTGTGCAACGTTTGAGCCTGGTTCGTTCCGAAACATCATCTGGATTTGAAAGCAACACTTCCTCGTCCTACCCAATTGCAAGTAAGTTGTATTAGCTCCCCGCTTCTTTACCACTGTAGCATGCTTCATCACACGCGCGGGATGACGGGAGTAGTCTTTTTACATCGTCCAGTGGGTTCTACGGCAACCACCAGGGAATAATTTGTGTGGGTACTATGTTTGCGAGTTTATCTCGGTGTATGCGAAAAGAACTCCTGTAGAGAGATAGAAAGTATGTAACATGTATACATAATAATTCCATGTATTTCTTTATTGCTATTAAATAAATCTTATGTATATTAATGCATTTTTCCTTTTTTTGCAAATTGAAGGACTTATGGTTGAAGAACCAGGTGTTGGAAATGGTGCGCCTCAAAGGAATTCAAGAGACAATCGCAGGATTTCTTAATGACCATGTCCTCAAAGCCGGCACCGAGTTCTACTATAACCTGGAAGAACCAGTGAAACCAAACCAAGACGAACATTTGTATGATATTTAAGTTACGGTCAATATTTGTGTTGTAAATACCAAGGATGCATGGATAATGCTGTAAATTTTATGTGCATAAATATATTATACATATAATATGTATAGCTAGCCCATGTATATATATATAGTTTCATATTTTATGTGTGTAATTGTAAATTTATGTGTATATATACGCGCATACATACATTAGCAGCAAAGAATACGTATTTGAAACCCTAATGTAATATATTAGCAGTGAAGAAAATGTATCAGAAAACCTAATGTAATTGTAAAACCGAAAACAATAACCAATTGAAAATAAAAAAGAAAAGAAAAAGAAAAAAGAAAAAATAGGACAGCCCCCGAGATTCTTTAGCCAATACCAACCGGGACTAAAGAGGACAGCCATAGGGGCCCGGCTTGGGACCCCTTTAGTCCCGATTCCTTAGCCCCGGCTCCATGCCCGGGGCTAAAGGCCAATTTGGACCGGGGCTAAAGGCCCATCGTGCAGTACTGAATGTTCTTCCTCTATCAGAGCATTAATTGATGTTGATGGTTGTTGAAATAGTTCTCCAAAAGTGGATGGAACATCCACTTGCTCATCAGCTTTTCTTGGTCTTTCAATCCTGTGAAACTCAAATAAACAACAAAACATGTGGAATAGGTTAAGCATTAGTGATTGGCCACTCAAGCCTTAGTTGTCTAGAGTTTCGGTAAGATCTCTTTTTTAGTATATTTATTTATTTTAATACTTTTATGATGCAATGACAATTTAACAAAATGAATGCATTTTTATTTTTATGCCACCACGGTGAATATTTCATGTGGGTTTTTACACACCACCGAATTATTCACATGGGGCTTTAGGTTTTATGATGCAGTAAAATATTTTTATTTTCTTCTTTTTTATGCAATGCTAATGCAGAAAAGTAAATATGCTATGGATAGATGATGATGGAAAGTAAACATGCAAAAAGAGAAACTAATGCAGAAAAGATAAATATGGATAACTACCGATTTTACCATTCGGCGAGGGTTCAATGTTTTAAGTCCTCTGAACAGGACTTCTCACCATTGAAGGGGTTACGAGGATGTTACGCTAGTCGGAAAAACAAAATTTTTCGACCTCATAAACTAGGAACTACTGCTAGTTATAGATCACGGGATTACCACTAGACGCGCAGGTGCAGCGGAAGATGTCTCGGTGTAGACGTGCGCGTCGCAGCGATGTCGTGTAGTTGTTCATGTCCGTCCTTCACGTCTCCACGTGCGGTTCGTCCTTGTGCTCCAGATGCAGCATCTCCGAGGTATCCCACACGTACAGGGAGGAAGCGTCACGCCTCCAGACTGCTAGGTCTGCGAGGAGCAATAGGCGCGGGCGTGGGGTGGGCGACGGCTGTCAAAATGACGTGTTCAAACCCTGGCCGCCCACCCCTCTATTTATAGGCGTCCCTAATGAGCCCACCGACCTGGAGGCCCATTAGCAAACCCTAATCCCGGTCTGATTCGAGTCCAACTCGAATCAGGCTTCCAGCCCCTTAAGCGTGCGACCCTATGGGTTCATGCACACATAGACACGGCCCGAGTACTCCTACTCGCCCGATAGTTGACAGCGTCCTCTAGCAAGACGTGTCAACTCCTATGTATACGCAAAGATCATATCTGACGAACCACCACGATCACATATACGTAATTCCCTTGCCACACAATATTTGGTCCAACTCATAGGTTAACATTTAACCTAAGCACGACCATGCATTTTATGATCCAATCATTTGAGTGGTCCAGTGATATCTCTCTCGCATGGAGAGGGGCAAATCCCATCTTGATCGTCTATGTCTCACAACATACTTCCTGACAAACCTGAAGACTATCATTATAACTACCCTGTTACGAAGTAGCGTTTGATAGTCCCTAAGTAAGTCGATTCATATCTTGAGTACATACCACAATCTCAGGTCTAAGGACATAACATACATGATGTGTGAAGAGATAATAAGAACATCTCATGCTGGGTCTGTCCAGCCCCATGTCATACATGTGCCCACATTATTAGTTTGACATCTCCATGTCTATGACTTGTGAAACATAGTCATCAACTAATACATGTGCTGATCTAATATTCATGTGTGTCCTCACATGAACTCCGATCAGGGACAACTAACGAATAACCATACAAGTAAAAGAGTTTCACAGACAATTCACATAATTGTCAATCAATACAAGTTGTCTTTAATGGATATTCAATAAATCATGGATACAATAGAAATATCATCATCTCTATGATTACCTCTAGGGCATATTTCCAACAGTCTCCCACTTGCACTAGAGTTAATCTTTTAGATATCTAATACCCATAGATCTCACATGCGCCTCATGTTTAGGCTGTGGAAGAGCCTTTGTCAAAGGATATGCTATATTCAAATCCGTATGTATTTTGCACATCTTAATTTCATCTCTTTTAATGAAGTCTCGAATGAGGTGAAATTTCCGCAGTACATGTTTGTTCTTCTGGTGATTCCTAGGCTCCTTAGCCTGCGCAATCGCCCCATTGCTATCACAATGTAAAGACAATGGGCTGGACGCATTTGGAAACACACCAAGATCAATGAGGAACCTCCTCATCCAAACACCTTCCTTTGCAGCTCCACTAGTTGCAATGTACTCGGCTTCTGCTGTAGAATCGAACACGATCTCCTGCTTGGAACTTTTCCAACTGACTGCACCACCATTTATTGTGAACACAAAACCTGATTGAGATTGTGAATCATCCGTGTCAGTTTGGAAGCTAGCATCAGTGTAACCATTTACAACGAGCTCCTCCTCACCTCCATAGATTAGGAACACATCTTTAGTCCTTCTCAAGTACTTAAGGATGTTTTTAACAAGTGTCCAATGACTCTCACCTGGATTAGCTTGATATCTGCTCGCAACACTTAGAGCATATGAGACATCCGAGCGTGTACATATCATGGCATACATGATGGAACCAATAGCCGAAGCATATGGAACCTTACTCATGCGCTCTCGCCCATCAGATGTCGAAGAACACTGTTTCTCGCTAAAGCGCATGCCATGTGACATAGGCAAGAACCCTTTATTGGACTGTTCCATGTTGAACCGCTTCAACACCTTGTCAATGTACGTTTCTTGGCTTAATCCTATTAGCCTCTTTGACCTATCTCTATAGATCTTAATACCCAGAATATATGTTGCTTCTTCTAAATCCTTCATAGAAAAACTGTTATTTAGTGAAGTCTTCACGGCTTGCAACATCGGAATATCATTCCCAATCAACTGTATGTCATCTACATACAAGATTAGAAACACAACAGCGCTCCCACTTTCCTTCTTGTAAACACAAGGTTCTTCTTCACTTTGATGGAAGCCAAACCCTTTGACCACCTCATCAAAATGAATATTCCAACTCCGAGATGCTTGCTTTAATCCATAAATAGATTTCTTAAGCTTGCATATCTTTCCAGCATTGCTAGGATCAACAAAACCTTCGGGTTGTATCATATACACGTCCTCTTCCAAATTTCCATTTAGAAAGGTTGTTTTAACATCCATCTGCCATACCTCATAGTCATAATATGCAGCAATTGCTAGAAAATGATCCGGATAGATTTAAGCATCGCTACTGGCGAGAAAGTCTCGTCGTAGTCAACTCCTTGAACTTGCCGAAAACCTTTTGCGACAAGTCGAGCTTTATAAACTTGGACGTTTCCATCCATATCCTTTTTCTTTTTATAGATCCAATTGCACTCTATGGGTCTTACCCCATCCGGCGGGTCAACCAAGTTCCAAACTTGATTGGTTCCCATGGAATCTATCTCGGATCTCATGGCACTATGCCATTTCTCGGAATCTGGGTCCATCATTGCCTCGGCATAAGTTGTAGGTTCGTCATCGTCTAACAATAACACATCCCCACGCAACTCACGAATTCTTGCCGACCTTCGTGGTTGGGGCGGGGTGTCTGTTGCCACAGGTAGCTCAACTTGTTCTGCTACATTAGCATCACTTGTGGAGTCAATCCCTGTTGGCTCATCCTGAACTTCTTCAAGATACACCTTCTGCCCTCTCTTATCTCTTTTGAGAAACTCTTTCTCTAAGAATACACCGTTTCGAGCGACAAACACTTTGCCCTGTGAGCGGTTGTAGAAGTGATACCCTAAAGTTTCCCTTGGGTATCCCACGAAAAAGCACTTGTCCGACTTGGGTGTTAGTTTATCTGATATAAGTCGTTTGACATAAACTTCACAACCCCAAATCTTTAGAAAATACAAACTGGGACTCTTACCAGTCCACATCTCATATGGTGTCTTAACTACGGACTTGGACGGTACCCTATTTAATGTGAAAGCAGCTGTTTCTAGAGCGTATCCCCAAAATGATAAAGGAAGGTCTGACTGGCTCATCATAGACCGAACCATGTCTAACAAAGTCCAATTATGTCGCTCGAACACGCCGTTTCGCTGAGGCATTCCAGGTGGCGTAAGCTGTGGAACAATTCCACAACTCTTAAGATGATTGCTAAACTCATGGCTCAAATATTCGCCTCCACGATCTGATCGCAAGGCCTTAATTTTCCTGCCACGCTGATTCTCTACCTCATTCTGAAATTCTTTGAACTTTTCAAATGTCTCAGACTTATGCTTCATCAGATAGACATAGCCATATCTGCTAAAATCATCAGTGAAGGTTATGAAGTATTGAAATCCGCCTCTAGCTGTCGTACTCAATGGTCCACATACATCAGTATGTACAAGTTCCAACAAGTCAGTCGCCCTCTCAGGAAAACCTGTGAAAGGCGACTTGATCATTTTGCCCAGCAAACAAGCCTCACATGTCTCATATGATTCAAAATCAAACGAAGTTAGAAATCCATCAGCATGGAGCCTCTTCATGCGATTCTCACTTATATGACCCAAACGACAATGCCACATATAGGTAGGGCTTAACTCATTAAGTCGAGGCCTTTTAGCAGTAATATTACAGATAGACATAGGTGTATCATCAAGATTTAAAATAAACAACCCATTCACAATGGATGCAAAAGCCACAAACATATCATTCTTAGAGATTACACAACCATTGTCTTTACTCGCAAATGAATAGCCATCCTTCATCAAACATGAAGGTGACACAATGTTTCGACTTAAACTTGGAACAAAATAACAATTATTTAACTCCAAAATAAATCCTGATGGGAGGTGGAGTTGCATCGTCCCGACGTTCAACGCAACAACTCTTGCATTATTGCCCACGCGGAAATCAACCTCCCCTTTTCCAACGCTTCTACCTCTTATCATTCCCTGCATCGTATTGCAAATATGAGCAACCGAGCCGGTATCAAATACCCAAGAATTAATATAAGAGTTAGCGAGGAAAATATCTGTAATATAAACAGCAAGTGTATGAGCAGCGGGGGTACCTTTACCACCGCCATCCTTCATCAAGGATGCTAAGTACACCTTGCAGTTTCTTTTCCAGTGACCTTTCCCCTTACAGTGGAAGCACTCAGAATTAGCAGTTGGTCCAGCAGCGTCAGGCGCAGGAGGGTTTGGCTTAAAGATCACATCTTTGGCCTTGCCCTTGCCCTTCCTATTCTTCCAAAAGTTGCCCTTCCTTTTAAAGTTAGGTTTGTTTTGGATCGCCATCACATGGCTGCTGCCAGCACCTTTCTTGATGTCTGCCTCTGTTGTCTTAAGCATGCCACATAGTTCATTCAAGCCCCTCTCTGCACCATGCATATGGTAGTTCGAGATGAAGTTCCCATAACTAGGTGGGAGAGAAGAGAGAATGAAGTCAGTAGCCAGTTCTGGACCAATTGGGAAGCCTAGCTTCTCCAATCTCTGAGTGTAACCAACCATCTTGATCACATGTGGTCCAACTGCTGCACCCTCTGCTAACTTAGTCTCAGCAAGAGACTTAGAAACATTGAACCTTTCAGTTCTAGCCTGAGTCTGGAACATCTCATCTAGCGCTACGATCATATCATAGGTTGTATGGTTATTATCAAACTGCATCTGCAGATCTGGTTCCATGCTAGCAAGCATCAGGCATCCCACTTCAAGATCAGCATCACATGCTTTCTTGTAAGCAGTTTTCTCAGTAGCAGGTGCATTATCAGCAGGTTCCTCTGGTAGTGGGGTGTCTAGAATATCTTCCTTTTTCTTAGCCCTGAGAACAATTCTCAGGTTGCGGATCCAATCCGCATAGTTTGTTCCAGTCAACTAATCTTTCTCAAGTATTGAACGTAAAGTAAATGGTTGAGGTGTGGGTGCCATTTATCTACAACAAAAGTAAATGCAAAATACTAAGACAACGTATCCAAGACAGAGTAAATAATATTAAAACTTTAATAAAATTTACTCCCACTAAGATCAATATCCCTCTATTGAATTTTAGTGATTCAAGACCCAAACTAACAAGTCTACTAGTGAGCTTTAGCATCACCGCTAGTGGACATGGTAGATCGGTAAGCAACTCTTTGCTAATCATATCACATATGACTCTTGTTGTTGGCCAGCATCTCTATGCGTGCTCAACTCCTTATGCTTCAAGGTCCCTAACCGTTAGGATGACCTTGTTCAAGCAACCAACCCTTCTGCAGTAAGTATCCGATACGAACCTGCCTGGTCAAGGAAAATTAGTGACACCCTAATTTCATAGGCGCGCCACCGATTGTACAAGACATATGACAGTGCAAGGTTTGGGGAAGCATATGACTTGAACATTACTGAGGGATCGTTCTACACTTTCACTACCACATGTAGACAATAAACATGAATCATACGTGAAAGTAGAACATAATAAGAGCATAGCATCAACACAGATATGACTTGGTATAGCCCAGTGTCCCTTAGGAGATCTCCATCTCTGCCAATCTGATCTCCATCTACATGGTACATGCACGCCATCCTCCATCGATGAATCCACCGAGACTAGCTACAACTAGCGTAATTAATAAAGTAATTGCATAGTCGCGTGTAGGATCATCATAATTTTGGCACGCAGGCCATTACATCAAATGGACAATATATATGTGGCTCCAGCCATATTGTCATAATCACGACATGCAAGTCATGAAAATACATACATGCATCTCATACACATAAGGGCTATACCAGTCATCAAAACCTGCAAAACAGAGTTAAACGTTCCAGACGTTTAATCTTGAATCGCAGAAAACATAATTTTCCCAGCCTTTTTTCGCAAATCTAAATTTGACGAAACCAGCCAAAGCTGGTGAAAATTAGATGTAAAAAAAAATTTATGTAGATTGATTTTCGTTTAAAGATCGTCTCAATCCGAGGTCGTATGCAAAAGTTACAGCTGTTTTACCGAACAACGCTCTTTTGCAGATGTCGCGGTACATCTCATGCACCCGGCTCTTGACCTAGATTCGATTCGATCAATCTAATTGATCTCCATACTTCCATGATTGGATTTACACGTATCACTTAACTCCGATGGCGGAAATCCGACCGGTAGGAGTAGATCGTTACATGACCAATACGGCAAGATCACGAATCAAGATCAGAAATTGATCTACAACCGCGCATATCTCTATATGCACACAACTGAATCTATAACGAGGCAGTAACGACTCCGATACCACTGAAGGGGTTACGAGGATGCTACTGCTAGTTACAGATCACGGGATTACCACTAGACGCGCAGGTGCAGCGGAAGACGTCTCGGTGTAGACGTGCGCGTCGCAGCGATGTCGTGTAGTTGTTCACGTCCGTCCTTCACGTCTCCACGTGTGGTTTGTCCTTGTGCTCCAGATGCAGCACCTCCGAGGTATCCCACACGTACAGGGAGGAAGTGTCACGCCTCCAGACTGCTAGGTCTGCGAAGAGCAATAGGCGCGGGCGTGGGGTGGGCGACGGCTGTCAAAATGACGTGTTCAAACCCTGGCGTCCCCACCCCTCTATTTATAAGCGTCCCTAATGAGCCCACCGACCTGGAGGCCCATTAGCAAACCCTAATCTCGGTCTGATTCGAGTCCAACTCGAATCAGGCTTCCAGCCCCTTAAGCGTGCGACCCTATGGGTTCACGCACACATAGACATGGCCCGAGTACTCCTACTCGCCCGATAGTTGACAGCGTCCTCTAGTAAAACGTGTCAACTCCTATGTATACGCAAAGATCATATCTGACGAACCACCACGATCACATATACGTAATTCCCTTGCCACACAATATTTGGTCCAACTCATAGGTTAACATTTAACCTAAGCACGGCCATGCATTTTATGATCCAATCATTTGAGTGGTCCAGTGATATCTCTCTCGCATGGAGAGGGGCAAATCTCATCTTGATCGTCTATGTCTCACAGCATACTTCCTGACAAACCCGAAGACTATCTTTATAACTACCCTGTTACGAAGTAGTGTTTGATAGTCCCTAAGTAAGTCGATTCATATTTTAAGTACATACCACAATCTCAGGTCTAAGGACATAACATACATGATGTGTGAAGAGATAATAAGAACATATCATGCTGGGTCTGTCCAGCCCCATGTCATACATGTGCCCACATTATTAGTTTGACATCTCCATGTCTATGAATTGTGAAATATAGTCATCAACTAATACATGTGCTGATCTAATATTCATGTGTGTCCTCACATGAACTCCGATCAGGGACAACTAACGAATAACCATACAAGTAAAAGAGTTTCACAGACAATTCACATAATTGTCAATCAATACAAGTTGTCTTTAATGGATATTCAATAAATCATGGATACAATAGAAATATCATCATCTCTATGATTACCTCTAGGGCATATTTCCAACAGTTCATTCCTAAGGTGCATCATTTGATCCCAATATGTAGACCTTGATAACTACACCTCTTGATATGGTGTCACTCATGTTTTTTGTTCGCCCAACAATTTGAAGTGAAAACATTAATTATGGAGGCTGCAAGCATCTTGCTCAGTGTGCATGTTCTTGTAGATCCAGAACCTCCACTCTGTAAAATTTGGGAGTTGACAAACTCCTCCATATTTTGCTCAAGATTGTGTCCTGCTCATAAAGACAAGGTAGAGATCAAGTGCATGGGCTCTGTTGGTGGAAAACACCAATAGAACCAAAAGTTTTGTTCCTTCCTCTCTAACCTTGCACATTGCACAAGATAAATTTGTTGTTTATGTGTTCTATTCAAACTTAACATGAGTGATAGGATCAGAAGATGAGCATGAAAGTAGCATCTTAAAATATTTAACAGATTAGATTGCTTAACCCAAGGAAGGATAATCTATGCATAATGTGTTGATTTTTTCATGATTGTGATATATCATCTTCCAAAGGTTGGATGCACAAAATTTTAGCTTATTAAGATATTGAGATTCAAGAGAGTAAAGCTAGGAACAAAGAGTAAAGAACTGAACATGTTGAGTTGATTAGGGTGGATCAAGTGAGGTGGAACTTAAACATGTTTAGTTCTTTATTTATGCGCATACCAGAAACAAAGAGAAGCTTTTAAAGTGATGGTCACTTACCTTGAAATGTTACTTTATCATCGAAGAGTGATTGTGTCGAACCACCTTGTGGAAGCTTCTAGCTGGTTGTTGTTCATGAATGGCTTGTCTTCTCTTGCTTATCTCATAGTGGGCCAGCTGAGTCTTGTTCTCAACAGGTCAGACAATGGAGACTTTGGCGACTATTCTCTTGATTTATAGGCTCGGGTACTATCTCTCCATCTTCTAATTCTTGTAGTGCAGTGGCTTCATCCTTCATGATGTCCCTCTCAATTCCTGGCAGTTGGTTCTTCTTTTGCCGGTTGAGTCAATGTCTTCTCTTGGTTTCCTTCGGCTGCTCATAAATGGTGTAGATGAAGCAGCAAACCTTTTGATCGAAGATCCAAAAGTGGACGTCTCTAGGTCTGACATAGATGACTACATTGGTGGTGTTCAAGAATGATCTTCCAAGAATGAGTGATGGATCATATTCTTCTTCTTGGCTGGGGCAGCGTCTAGCGGCTTGTACTGATCAAAGTGATGAGTAGGAGATCAAAGTGTCTTGAAGCTGGATTTCTCCTTCCTACCCTTGATCGTGAAGCAGATCTGGACAACGGAATTGTGTCTCCCCCAAGCTGGCTTGTGATGTAGGTGGATGCCCAAATTTCTTCAACAACATGTTCATGAGTTGAAATTGTCGACCTTGTTGTTCTTGAAGTTGTTGCACCTCATCCCCCAAACTAGCTCTTGTGTTGCAATGAATAGAAGTGAGGAGAACTTCCACTGCTTGTCTTCATAGTGAACCACCAACAGACTTCCTTCGGACGACACATAGATGTTATAATGTAGTGTCATATCGTCACCCTGATATTTGTTGTTGGTGTCGGTGTTCATGACTTCGACAATGATGAGCGTAGGCATAGATTGACCCATATGGGGTGAGTTGCATCCTGCTCGTCATCAGTGTCCTGGCTTAGGCCTTGGGGTGGCTCAAAGCTCTGCTGCCTTCGACATCACTAGTGACTTGTCTGATGATGAGTTTTGTCTATCCACTGGTTGGGTTTTGGATCTTTAAGTTCACACCATGAACAAGCAAATCTCATCTCCTACAAAATGTTAGTGGACATATACCTGAAGGATTGGACTGAATTTGAAACATGGGTTGTTATCCATAACTTATGTGTTATTCATCCATGCTAATGAAAAGATGATTTTAAGATTACTTTAGCATAGACTAGCATTTTATGTGTTGGTTGCATTTTAACATGGTTCAAGGCAAAAGATAACTTGCAATAGAAGATAGACTTAAATAATCTTTAATACTCATAGTTCTTTCATCCATGATGAATGAGCTGAGTCTTCTTTGTGCAGTTCATCGTATGCCTTGCTTCATCTCTGATGCGAATTCATCTCAGGACTTTCCCAAATTGTATTTAGAGTTTTCTGCAGGGGGTTAGTCCAATAGAATAACCAATGTCTACACATGCTAATTTCAGATCCATAATCAAACCAAACTCCGTGTCAAATTTGATTAAGGTAAACTATTTAACCTAAGCACCACGCTTAATTTAAAAAGCCTATGAAAGTACCCAATTGAAGTACTTTCAAACCAAAATATACTAGCATAGACAAAGGTAGCATGAAAGCATAACAGAGATTTATTCAAATAGAGATGACAGAGTATGATCACAATGAGGAGTACTTTAATGGACTTGATATGGGAAAACATAAACTAACTGAGGTGGATGAATGATTAAAAGTAAACATGTAGTGGTATGCAAGAAATTCAAAAGATAACTACTCATAAAGTTTAAAGTCTATGAGCAAGACTGTCTCACCTTGATCATACTTACCATGACTCACAACTGGGATATGTGAGTGGCGCGACGTAAATATCCGTCATATAAGATGGGAGTTGAATTGTTGTGACGGCGACTTTTTCTCCAATCTACACATGGTTAGAATAAATAATATATATGTATACACAAACCTGTGAGATGGCAGGGTTCCAAAGCTAATGATGGATCTTGAATGTTTAGGCACCCTGGGTTCTTCATTCTTGTGGAATCTTGCCATAAGGTCGAAATGACATCTGATGTCCTGTCTATTCCACACTCAACAGAACAAGGGGTAATCCTACTAAAACTAGTGGTACACTAAATTAGCAGACATCAAGATCATTATCAAAATCTTTAGACCAATTGCTTCCCCGGCAACGGCGCCAAAAATATGCTTGTAGACATTCGTTAGTGCAAAAACAATATATGAAAGATTCCCCAAGCGCACAGAACATCATCGTAGTATTTTACCGGGAGTATTCCAGGATCATTATTTATATTTTACCACTGGGAAGCAAGGGTCAAGAATCTGATAATTCACTATCATGCATCTACTAACTCAGAGTACTAAATAGACTAAAGCAGGAGTGAATGATATATGATATGATAATGAATGAAAGCACATAAAAGATAATTCAATGATAACTATAGTGAGAGGATAACGGGAGAGATCAAGGTTCCTATGTACTTCTCTATTACTTGGGTTCTAAGGTAACAAAGATGAAAAGATATAGCAGTCATAAACATTGGCACTTTGGAGCAGCAGGTCCTTTCCAACTCTCGAAGAAGACTGGGAAAAAGGTAGTTGGGACAAGGCTGCCAAAAGCTCTACGAAACATCAATCCGAACGTGGTGGACTACGAAGGCCTAACAGAGCTGTCACCCCTGGGGCTACCACAACTATTCCGTGGGATTGAGCGCAACCTTAGGTAACCTATAGACTAAACATCATGTCTAATCTATCGATTACTACTCTAATTACCTAGGATAACTAGAGCACTCAATATGAACGAAGATCCCATGCCAAGATATAACAACTATACTAATCATATAATAAATCATAAAGTAATTAGAGAAGATAAATATATTAAAGCATAAGTCTTATAAGAAAAGATACAAAGGCATACCAAATCTCTGAAACTCCTCCGGAATTAGAGCGCAGCTCCTCTCTAATCTCTCCTTCTCCTCTTTCTAATTGGATCTCTAATTACAACTAGATGAACTAGACAACTAGAACTAGAACTAGACCAACTAGATCATAATCTAGATGAACTAGAAGAGATTCATCTAGAGGGACCTCTACTTCTACATTGAACCCCTAGTTTCTGATGTGCAGATGAATAATGAAGATGGAGATGGAGATGTCTCCCCAGGGGGCGTCTGGGTCTGGTTTTATAGCCCCAAAGGATGAACCGCAGCCCTCAGATCAAACCGACTTGAAACAATGGTTGAGATGCATCGTAGAGGTCGATTAGGGCATGCTCGACTAAGATGGGCTAAGGAGGGATCTGGCCCAGGCCAGCCGGCATGGGGGTGGGGTCGGACGGCCCCACCTGGAGGCCATCCCGTCCCTCCTTCGACGTGGTGTTTTTTGGAACCTCCCTTGTTGCCCTAGTGCGACATGTCATCTGTTTGCGCGATTCATCGTATTGGAATAGGACTCTACCTCTTTCCATCTGCTGGAAAACTCCCTGGAAAATAGTAATTCACCAGAGTTGTTGAATCTGTCAATTTAGCCCCTGAATTATGTTGCTTGGTGATCACTCCAGGTTGTTCTAGAAGCTTCCAAGTCGTATCCAACAAGGACTCTCTCGTCGGGACTCCAAATGTAGCAAACCATATGTCTGTTTCGATTGTCTTGACGAGCCCTTCGCAATGGTGTGCTCTATTTCATCACTTGAGATACTTTTATATAGTGAAACATTGATAACCCTGTAAAACAAGTGAGAACAACACAACTCATGGAACTTGTTAGATTCAAACCCTACAACTATGCTTTATGGTTCATTTCATATCATTCTATGCATTAGTTGATGGTATAATATTGACTGTAAGGACCGTCAATAGCAGAAACATGCTCTGAAGCTTGTAGGTCTCAAAGAGTCTGGTCTTGACTTGAACGGTCCCCTCATGATAGCTCTGAAGCTTCACCCAGATCTCTCGAGCAATCTCAAGCTCAGAAACATGCTCAAACTTAGGAAGAGAGATGTTGGCCAAAAGCACATTACAGGCCTTCGCATTCGCATTGTGCTAGTCAATCTGGATCTAACCCTCACGAGCCGCAAGCACCTCGTACTACGTGTTCTCACATATCTCCTAGACAGAAGAATCAATGCTGTTGAGATAAGCATGTATCTGAATCTTCCAATATGGATAGTTTGTCCCATCAAAAAAGGGAGCCTTGCTAGACCCTCGATCCATGTCACCTCCGTGGATCTGAAACTGATTAAGATAGAGAGATCATTAACCAGCTCTGATACCAATTGAAGGACCAGAAACGGTGACTAGAGGGTGGGTGAATGGGAGCCTCAAAATTTCTTCTGAAATAATTAGGCCTCTGTCCTAGAAAATCAACCATAAGAGCAAAGCTGACACACGTGATGTCCACGACCCAAGAGCTTGGGTGGATGTTCCCTAGGAACAAAGCAGGACACCACAAAAACTCCATCACCCAAGTTCACGCAAATCAACTAGTGATAGGATGAACTTTGGGTATCCTCAACCTCCCCCGATCAACACGAGTCGGAAATCCAATTTCGCAAAGCAGGAAGCCCAATTTCTATGGAGGACGGAGTCGGAAATTCAACGCAAAAGACGGATCGCAAAACAGATGTGTACCAAAGAAACAACGGATGAAAACAGGCTGCCGGACTCTGCGTGCGTCCGATCAGCTGGGACCGGACGCGTCCGGTCAAGACAATCTCGTTCTAGAACCTTACTGTTCATGACCGGACTCTGCACAGGGAGCGTCCAGACAGAGTAGAGGTGCGTCCGGTCGACTGTGTTCGGTCAAACCAACTCGATGAACAGTGCGAGCGATGCGTCCGGTCAGGTTACTACAAACGCGTCTGGTCAAATCTATACCTCTCTATGTAGTGACCGGACTCACGGCCAGCGTCCGGTCGCTTCCTGATCAGTGCGTCCGGTAAAGTCTGCGTAGTGAACTCAGTGCGACATTCAACGACCAGACTCATAGGTAGCGTCCAGTCGCTCCAGGAGCCAGCGTCCGGTCACCCTGACCAGCCTCTGTTCGTTCACCGCTTCGACTCGATCTCCCTCGAAATGATAACACTAAGGCTCAAACTTGGTGAGGGGAGTTAGAAGCAAGTTAGTGAGCTACTCCTACGAGATCATTGCTCTCTCCTAACTGCAAATCAATGAATGAAAGAAATCTGAGGCAAAAGCTCAAGAGCGCAAACCAAAATGAAATCTGCCCGATCTACTAGCTCGTGAGGAATTGGGGAAATTCCTTCGGTCGAAAGATGCTTCTCACGATGATCTAGAAGATGGTTCAAATGGATTTGTAAGTTACTCCTTGAATCAAGAAATCCCACAATGAATCAAAGAAGGAGCAACGAAAAACGAGAACAATGAAAAGCAAATCAACACAAAGATTCAGCCGGAGCTCGTCCCCATGAGGAGACAAAGGGATTACGGTCCCTTTTCCTCAAATGAAAAGAGTACATAGAGGGATTGATTCATCTCTGCGGATCACAAGCAGCTAGAAGATGGGGGAGTCTAACAGATGAATATAGGTCTGCGGAATGGAATGCTGCAAGGATAGAGAGAGAGGAGGGGCTGCCTCTCTTATTTATAGTCCTAATAAAATAGTCCCCTTCTGCCCTAGATACACGACCGAATAGGCTAACCCTAGGGGTATTCCAGTCCAACTCTGTCAGGTTCTCATCCGATGGCCACGCGCCTTCTCATCCTTTGCTTCACCTCGATGCAAGCTCCAGGATGCCACCACGTGCCATCACGTCGACCGCCACGCCTTCTCACTGATAGCTTCACCACAATGCAAGCCTCTCGGTGCCGCCACGCGTCAACCCGTTCCGCATAGGAACCTTCGCCCGATTTTGAGGCCCAAACCGGCAAATCGTCCTCCTTGAGTTTTGTGGCCCAAACTCAGAAACCTGCAAGCTGGTCCCCATGTGCTCCTGCTTGTCGAAGCCTAGTGCCAACTACCACAGCTGGTCCTCCGTCCCTCCGGTCCGTCGGTCCAAGCCTCATGTCGGCCCTTCACCGCTCTAGGTCCATCGACATGGCACGTCCATCGCACGGCATGCCCATCCTTCACCGCTCCCGGTCCGTCGGCACGACACGTCTCTACTTGACCTTCACCTCGCCATCGACCACTGCCTCTGAGCTCCACACCTACACATCAACACAGCCAAGAGACACATGACCTCGCTCACCCCTCCCGGTGAGCCTGTTGACCAATTGCTCATCACTCAGGGTGGAACCACAAGGGCACATATCAACCTTGTGTTCGCAACCGCCTGCTTGGCTCTTGCCAAAGCTAATGAATTCTCCAGCTAAGTTGTTGGTCAGTTGCCTGCTCAGTTTTCACTATAGCAAAAGAGTCCTCCAACTAAGCTGGGGAGTGGTCGACAACGATGTTGTTGACCTCCTACTCGGCTCTCGCCGAAGCAGACGAATTGTCCAACTAAGTTAGGGACTAGCTCACAACTAACCTGATGGTCAGCTGCCTACTCAGTTTTCACTATAGCAGAAGAGTCTTCGAGCTAAGCTATGGACTGGTCGGCAGCGATGCTACTGACCACCTACTCGGCTCCCGCCGAAGTAGATGAATTCTCCAACCAAGCCAGGGACTGGCTTGCAACTGAGCTATTGGTCAGCTGTGTGCTTGGTTTTCACTTTAGCAAAAGAGTCCTCCAGCTAAGCTGTGGACTGTACTCGGCTCCCGCCGAAGCAGGCGAATTGTCCAGCTAAGTTAGGGACTGACTTGTAGCTATGCTTTTGGTCAGCTGCCTGCTCAGTTTTCACTATAGCAGAAGAGTCCTCTAGTTAAGCTGAGGACTGGTCGGCATCGAGGCTGTTGATCGCCTACTCGGCAACCACCAAGGTAGAAGAATTCTCCATCTAGACTAGGGACTGACTCGTAGCCAAGCTGTCGGCCAGTTGCCTGCTCGGATGGTGTCATGTTTTTACCATGGTAGTGTTTCTTTTATTTAAGCCTGCTGCAAGATTCATCTTCTAGCAGCCTTGGGGACTACGTGGTACATGTCACCTAGCGGTGGCCGTGTTGATCTTGCAAGACATTTTTTTTCTAAAGCCTACTACAAGATTCATTTTTCATCTTCTAGCAGCTTTGGGGACTACGTGGTACATGTCACCTAGCGATGGCCGTGTTGATCTTGCAAGACAAGTTTTTTTTCTAAAGCCTGCTACAAGATTCATTTTTTATCTTCTAGCAGCCTTGGGGACTACGTGGTACACGTCACCTAGCGGTGATTGTGTCATTTTTTCGAAGACTTCTTTTTTGACCCTGACACCACGTGACTACACCATCTACTGCCAGGCTCAGAGACTAAGTGGCTACACTTCACCTAGCGGTGAATGCACTGCTTCTTTCAGATGATACTCTAGCTCTTGTTTGCACCAGGGTTTAAGTGGCTACACTTCAGGAAAGAAGAAATTTAAATTTTGTTTTGAGCTCCTTGCATCCTATGGCCAAAACTTGCTCGTTTTAGTCTAAGCTTTGCTGACCAGTTAAACTGGTCGGATCTTCACTTTAACTGCTCGGTTTCAAGATTGACTACACGGACGTAGCCAAGATGGTATTGCTCTTTGAATTCAAGGCGTATGGGCACTAGCTGCGGGGGTATAATCTTGTATATCCCTATGGTGGCACATGGCTCAGGCCGCTCGGATGGCCCAACCCATTAAGCCAAGCAGGTTTGGTGCATGGTTCAGGTCGGCGTATTCCTCAAGACTCTCTATGATGGTTCCTTGTACATGAAGGAATATCCTAGTAGATATGACTTACCTTGTAACCGGTATCTTGTAATCAGTTAGGATTAGATCTAACTGACTTGTAAACCCTAGCCATCGAGATATATAAGGTGGGTAGGACCTCCCTCAAAGCAAGATCTCCATATCAATACAATCCATCAAAGACACAGGACGTATGAAATTACGCTAAGCAGCCTGAAAACCTGTCTAAATTGTTGTCTGTGCGCTTGTGTCACCATCTCGCTTGCCTCACGCGCACCTCCACCATTCGTCTACTACCAAGAGCATAACCAATGGACTGCTGACCATAATTCGTCAACAGAGAGCCTCCAAGAACGAGTAGTAGGTCTATTTATATTCCTCAATTCAAAACATACTCGTTGGGGTACACCTCAGCATTTTTAGTACTGGCTGGATGCGCCTGTCAGGGTAACCAGATACGTCCGATTAGTACATAATGACTAAATGACGCCAGCTCTAAAAACAAATCTTTGGTTTGATCGGACTCTAATATGCGTTCGACAAATATTGACCGGACGCATCTCATCAATAAAATTCCTCCCTGAAACCTCTTTGTTTGTGATCGGACGCTACCCTAAGACGCGTCGAATCGCTCCCTAGGCAACGTTTGGTCACACGCGAAAGCCTCGGACGCGTCCGATCCTGGCCCTGTAGCAACGTCTGATCGTAACCAAACCCTAGATATAGTGACTTGCACTTAAGCCTTGGGCAAAATACCCGATACCCATTACCCGTACCCGAATTATCTGAACCCGAACTACCCGAACCCGAGGTACCTGATCCCAAATTTGGATAGTGAATCGGATTACCCGAAATTAGTTTAGGTAATTCGGGTAATATGCCCCGGTACCCAAACTACCCGAACTATCCAAAGATTTGTTTGTGTCCTTGTAATTATCATGTGTTGTTAGTGGAACACTAGAACTTATCACTTTATTAGAGTATAATTCTCTATGTTTGAACAAGTGATTTTAATATATTATTCTCTTTAAATAGTTTTCCCAATTCTATACAAATTGTTGTTGAAATTATGTATAAATTGCTACTTAAATTTTTGTATAGTGTGTTGTTTTCTATAAATTCGGGTAGATCGGGTATACCCGAACCTGAATCATCGGGTACCCAAAATTATAGGTAATATTTTTTTGGGGCTAATATCGGGTAGCAGTTTTCATTACCTGAATTTTGAATTACCCGACCCAAAAATTTCGGGTAACCCGAACGGGCCTAGACCTACTTGCACCGGACGCACCGGCTCAACGTCCGGTCACTGCATCTTCAACGTCTGGTCACTGATTTGAAGCCTCATTCACTTCCAATTCAAAGAACTTTATGAATGGACTTTCTTACAAATGATCTTTGAGCTATATCCGAGCTACCTATTGCTAAGTTGCATAAGTGCACACCACACCTAATACATTACACTCACCTAGGTCAAGCTACTGGTCTATACCCCTTTTATAGTATGACCAAAAGAAAAAACAAAGTCCTAAACTACTCTAAGTATCTCTCCAATGCCAAACGACACTTAGAACTAGTCTATCCTTAACCTTGTCGTCCATCCTTTAAAAACCGAAAGAATTTCCATCAATAGGGGCATGAATACCATAAGAGTCCAAACAATCACTATTATTGCGACCTAACTTAATTGTCTCTACAAAATACACGTTAGTCACAATAATCTTTCATTGTCATTAATTACCAAAACCCACTAGAGGACTAGATGCTTTCATCACCACATTATTAAATCATAGACTAATTAAGCTTAATAGATTCATCTTACGAATTAGCCTCCGACTGACAAGTTAGCTTTGTAACTATTCTATTTTTAATAGACTAAATTAGACAGGCCTGAGCAACATTTCTTGTTATAACTTATAACAATATTGCAACTCCCGTGGAATCATGCTGGGGTGAACAATACCAAACTCTAAAGTTCGGTTTATTAGAGTCGATCAACAAGTGGACTGGATAAGCAAATCGATGGAAAGAATCAGAGCATGGGGATATTCTATGAAAAGTAAAGTGGAATCTATGGCTGAAGGACCGAAGGTGCTACCAGAAAGCGACCAGAGGGGGGGTGAATGGGAGCTTCAAATTTTCCTTTCGGAAACTCGTCGCCACTGTCCCGAGAAATACCCCAAGAGCAAACCTAGAGCTCGTATGTGTCCATGACCCTAGAGATATGGTGGATGTTTCCAAGAAGCACAGCGGGACACTATACGACTCTAGAAACTCAACGCAAAAGACGGAAACCAAATCCGTCAACGATCGAACGAACTGCGGACGAAAACGTGCAAACTGTAATTGACCGGACTCTGCCTGCGTCCGGTCGAGAGGCACCGGACGCGTCCGGTCACACAAAAGCCAAAATGGGACCTCTCTGTTTCTGACCGGACTCACTGAAGGGAAGCGTCCGGTCAGTAACCGAGCGTCCGGTCACAAAAGCCAAGCCAGATGAACAGTAGGATGGGTGCATCCGGTCGACTGTGAACAGAGCGTCCGGTCAAACACCGAGTGGAGCATCCGGTCAAGAAGTGAATTTGAACAGTGATGTGTTCAACGACCGGACTCACCCCCAGCGTCCGGTCAGCCCGAGCTGAGCGTCCGGTCACCCCGAAAACTTGCTGTTCGTCCACCGATTCGACTCGATCTCACCCAAAACGAATCCTCTAGGGATCTAACTTGGTGAGAGGAGTCACAAGGAGGATAGTGAGCTATCTCTAAGAGATCATGGCTCAAACCTATCTCCAAATCGATGAATCGAAGAAATCCGGAGGAAAGGAGAAAAACTTGATCCGAAACGAAAATCAACCGATCTACTAGCTCGTGAGGTTAGAGGTGAATCTCTTCGGTGAAAAGAAGTGCCTCACGATCTAGAACATCTCTGTTCAAACAAAATCGCAAACGATACAACAAACAGAGAGATCGAACGACGGGAAAATTGTGGAGAAAAGCAATCCGCGAAGAACACAAGCAAAACGCGAATCACAACAACGAATTTGCAACCGTGTGGCTACCACACGCTACAACAGTGAGATTATGGTCTCACTTCCTCAAAATCTCATGGGCATAGAGGTATTGTTCTCTTCTCTGTGGATCTCAGGTTCGCTACAGCAGGGATGTGGGAGAGCAGGAAACCCTAGGTGGAAAATAGCAAAATGACTGAGATAAATGGGAAGGTGGGTGTCTCCCCCTACTTATCCTAATTCTAACTATTCCTAATTCCCACTCTACCCCTAACTACTTACAGAGCGAACCAGCTAAACCCTAAGGTTATTCTAGACCAACTCGATGGTAGGTGGATCCGACGGCCACGCCCGCACAACTGGTAGCGTTGCCTCGACGCAACCTCCCGATTGCCGCCACGTGCCGCCACCGCTCTGCGTCCTTTTCCTGGACGTCGCACCCCCGGTTTTGAGGCCCAAACCGAGAAACCAGCCTTCACGACCAACCCCCGGTTTTGAGGCCCAAACCGGGAAACCAGCCCACCAGCGCCTGAGTTTTGTGGCCCAAACTCAGCAAACCCGCAGCACCCAGGTTTTGAGGCCCAAACTTGGAAACCATCCTCAGCCCGAGTTTTGTGGCCAAACTTGGAAACCATCAGCGCCCAGGTTTTGAGGCCCAAACCTGGAAATCGTCCGCCTGATGGTTTTTCTCTGGCTCTACCACCAAACCGAAGTTGTAGAGGGGATGCACCGCCCGTGCACCCCATCCACTGACACGTGTCCCCAGGTCCTCGACCCGAGCAACACCATGTCCTGCAAGTCTTCGCTCGTCGCTGTCCCAGGCTGCCAGCCACCGCAGCTGATCCTCAGGCCACCGGTCCCTCAGTCCAAGCCTCACGTCCGCCCTTCGCCACTCTCGGTCCCTCGGCACGGCACGTCTCTACTTTGACCTTCACCTTGCCTCTGATCACTGTATCCGTGCTCGACACCTGCACAACACAAGCCAAAGAACCTGCGATCAAACCCGTTGACAATCACTCATCACACAAGACTCGGCATACACCCATGTATCCGCAATGGCACTGGGCCAAAAAGCAGCTGCAACTTGCATTGTTTGTCTTCAGGGCCCAAGCACTCTCGGCAACCATCTTTCTCACCGGCATCACCATCTGAAGTCACTAATCTACTGACACTGACTCAATTAATGTATCTTTATCTTTTCCATATGCTTTGGCATATCTTAATCAACTTCAATGATTTGGCAAGGGAATTTTTTTAGCTAAGGTAGTGTAGAGTTTCACAATGTAATGGCCTGAGGAAACTATTCAAATACCATAGGGACCAGAAAAATGACCTTGTTCCAAATGGATTCTAATTTATGGGGAAAAGGACTTAGGACAGTAGTTAAATATCTTTATCTGTGGTGCTACTGACACTGAGGTAAGTAAACTTGTTTCTGGAGTTGGTGGGTGAGAAAGAGAAACTGTTGGTGCACACAAATGTTTTACCTAGTACTTCATCCATCTTAAATTACAAGTTATTCTAATTTTCTTGGAGAGTTCATTTTCAGTTGGACCAAAATTATAAAAAATATAAAGATTTATGACATCAAATAGGTATACTATAAAAATATAATTAATAAAAATAATGATATTAATTTGTTATATAAATTTGGTCAAACTTTAGATGCTTTGACTCTGTATAAAAATTAGAATAACTTATAATTTAGGATACCCACTGCAATCAATTGGAACTAGTTTGACATGCGCGCATCGCCGTGCCTGCTATTGGTATTGTCAAAGTCTCATAAGTGTTTCTGTTCTGCTGTGTATGAATGTATGAAAAATTTAATTGGCCCAAACAATACAAATGTGTTTAGTTTTTACCCTATAAATTTTTTACTTGAAAGGACACTAGGATATCGCCTAGAGGGGGTGAATAGGCGTTTCTGAAAATTAACACCTTAAAATGCGGAAACGGTTAGAACTAGAGTTTCCAAATGGAAACTCCAAATCAGAGTAATATAACCCCTCTTGAGTGAGCCACAAAGTATATGAAAGATGCTAAATAAGCCTAGGAGCCTAACACCTGCAACATAGATGATTAACACTGAGTATAGCAAAATCAACACAATGACCAATGCCCGGTATAAACGAGCACTTTATCCCTTTGTTGGATTTTGCTCCTTTTGATTCCAAACTTCCAACACAAGTTGCAAGTGCCTATAGAGGGTTATGCCACCACACATAAACCTGCATATAATCTAGCACAACCCACAAAGACGAAGATAAACAAATATCAAATTGAAATGTGATGAGACAAGATATTTGTTTTACCGAAGTTCGGACTCCCTCGAGTCCTACTCTCCGTTGAGGAGGCAATGAGTGACCACTCTGGGATACACTCTAGCCGCAGTCTCTTTCAACCGCTTCCCTCAATCCACTAGTGTGATTCCTTCCCTTGCGGAGGCGGAATCAAAGCCTTTAGAAACTTGCCGAGGCACACCACAATCCTTGGTTGCTCTCCGACGACTCCTAGCCGTCTAGGAGCCAAGCTCCAAGAGTAACAAATGCCAATAACAAGATTGATGAATGCCACAAGTGCTCAAGAGATGAATCTTACTCCCGAAGTTGAAATCCACGAAGAACTCACTCCAATCTCACTCACAAAGATGGGGATTTCAGCAAGAGTGAGAGGGAGTGTGGGAGTTTGAGAGAGAGAGAGAGAGCGAGCGAGCTAGGGCTTGTTCAAAGTGTTGGGGAATGAAAAATGAGCAAGCTGGAATGAGAGGAGAGGGCAACCACACCCAAATCCCCTCTACCTAGCGAACTGACCCTTGGGCATCTAGATCTGGCGTGAACCGGAATATCCGGGTAGGGAGGAAGATATATCTGGGTGAGGGTGCTCTGTTCACATGGTTGGCAATATTTAGCCTCAATTGGAATATCCGGGTAGGGATGAAAATAATTCCAGGTGAGGGTGCTCTGTTCAAACGGTTGCAATATTTAGCCTCAATTGGAATATCCGGGTAGGGATGAAAATAATTCCAGGGAAGGGTGCTCTGTCCTGAGATAAGAATTAAGCAAAGGAAATTTTTGTGGGGAAGTCTAGGGAGTTTATAATTGATCAAATGAGCACTTAGGAACAATCAATCATCATCATGTTGCATCCCTCTTAATAGTACGGCATACCTATAAACTCAAGTTTAAATAAAATCGAATTCAAACCTCTTGAGTTAACTTTCAACGAACAATGTCATATCTTTGCAATAATCATCGATCAATAGAGGATACCAACATGTTCATCTTCATTTTTACTTGAGCATATCCATCTTGAGCATGTGACTTGATCCAATTCAACCAATGTGAATAAGTTGAACAATAACTTGATCCTCCTCATTATATAACTTCCTTTAACTTGATTAGTGACATGACTAAATGCAAGTACTTTCTTCTTCACCACAGCCATGGTCCTTCGGCGCCCAAGCTGTCACTTGCCCTTCACCTACACTTGGTCCTTCGAAGCCTTTTCCTTGCTATCTTCACTCTCACAAGCCAATCCAAGTCATACCATGATTTGAATCAACAATAAGCATACATTGAATTCCATGAAGTGAAAATATCTTTCTCAACATTTATTTCATAGCAAGCTCTTTAAATGAGACCATTCCATATGCAAGATCTCATGTCTCATATGACAAATCAATTATGCTTGCTTTCATATGAACCATAGATGTCCCATTATATTTAAGACATTACTTTGAATTTCATTCGTATTGTTGTCTTGTGCTTGAAATAGATTGTCTTTACAACAACACATCATTTTGGCTTTTCACTTCAACAAACTACGGAACACCACCAAGTTTGCCTTTATAATTGAACCATTGGCACACTTCAAATGATATAGCATATCATAACTGAAGAGTATATAGGATAATCATTTTCCTGTTCAATACTTAACAAACTTGTTAGACCTTTAATCGTGTTGTCATTCAATCATCCAAAACCCACTAAAGGGCTAGATGCACTTACAATCTCCCCCTTTTTGGTGATTGATGGCAACTCCGTTTAAAGCTTACAAAAGATATAAAAATTTAAGCTTTTGAATCCAATGATATAGATAGAGATCCTCCTTAATTTGTGCTTACGAGTGTAAGTCATAACAATGGCCTGAAATGCCAATTTGCACAAAATAAGTCAAATGGAAAGCCTCCCCCTATATCATTGCATTTGTGGGGTGCAAGAGTGTGTGTCACAATAAAATTTGTGATGCATATGACATGTGATTTCACCCAATAAGTAGAGATCAACAATGCATCATTCAAGGCATGAATATCACACACTAACATAAATGAGCCTTATTGACATCGTTAATTTAAATCTATCTTGCACACACCACACAATGACAAATCTTATATGACTCACTTTTACCCTTTAAATCCACATACTTATAAATCTCTTTCCTTACATTCTCTACCAAAATCTCTCCCCCTTTGGCATCAATCTCCAAAAAGGATCCCTTCACCAAAAGGAAGATACTAAGGTAGACAAGTATGGGTAAGAGTAGGGTAAAGGTTTAGCTTACAAAAAAAATTCTTCTATATTGTTCTACCGAACAAAGTATGCAACACCTTAAGTCAAGATTCTTGAGAAGTTAGTATATTTGGCTCATACCTCACTTAGATGACACTTTGAACATGAGACAAACTCATACAATCACTACAAGAGGTATCAACCAAATATCTAAATATTCTATAATCGTCACCATAAGAAAGAACTCACGGTGTGACTCAAAATATTACATACACATGCACACACTAGCATGTAAGGGCCTAGATGCGCAAAGGTAATACAAGTGTTCATGGAGCGATGTACCTTTGTTCTAAGCATCAAAACCTCCACAATTATCATGATTTTAGTGCCTTGATGGGCTTATAGCACTTCTTCAGGCAAAATGATTCCATCTAAGATCATTCTATGTTCATCATGATATTTAAGGAGGTGTCACAAGCTTGTGCTTGATCTCAATTGAAAGTCCAATGCTAGCTCCTGTAGCCACTGTGAGATACCAATTGAAGGCATATTTCTTCATATACCAAATTAAATATAGTCTACTAATACCAATTCAAATATGATCTTCACAATTTTGACACCAATTGAAAAAGTCTTCACAAGTTGATGCCAATTGGAATGGATTCTTGTATCTCATAATGTCACCTAGAGAATGCTCATAAAGACAAGAGATAGCATTAAATTGCACAAGCTATAGTTTCACAACTAGTGACCATTTTGGATGTGTAAGGCATGTAGATCACTAATTGCAAAACCTCATAACATAGACTACATATTCCCCTTTTTGATAGTGCATACATACATATGTGGAAGTCAAGAACTTATGCACTTTTGGTCAATTATGTCCAAACAAAGGAATTTAAGCTATATTATGGAGAGTAGCTACTTAAGAGATAACTTTACCAATTTGAATTGAGTTAGTTATGTAGCATACCCACGAGAAACTTATTCTCACCAAGAGACTACACACATTTCACTAGAAGAAAAGATTAGTCTCAGAAGACACAAGACATAAAACAAATTTCCCTTTAATATGTGCATCAAGTACTTGAATTACTTGTGAAATGCACTTGAATCGGTTTAAGAGTCTAGAGAAGTTCATCCTATATCTTGGTCAAGGCACAACAAATTTGCAACAATTGAAATTATGACAAAGAAAACATACCACCACCAAGGTAGATAAATCACCACATAAATTTTCATTAACATGACCATCATAAGTGAGACTTCAATGATTTAGATGGCTATAGTTCTCCCTTGATGACTCTTGGTGAATTAGAGCTCTTGAGATCATCCAATATCAATATTAGGTTCCATTCTTTGTTGATATGGTCTTGAGTGATTAAGGAGATGAATCCATGCACACTTGATGAGCTCTAGAGTGAAGAAATAACAATGAAAGTCCGCTCTTCAATTCTTTTCTCCAACTCATTCAAATCTAGTTCCATTAATGGATTGGTGCATCCGACACTAAACCGGGAACACTTGGTTTATAAACACCAAGACCTCCTAGAATAATTGTGAAGCACCCAAAGAATCCAAAGGAACCATCCATCCTTTTTTTCTTATTTGTGGGCCTACACAATATACACTTGAGAGTAACTATTAGTACCACAAGATATCCCCTCTTGATTTGTGCATACAAGAGTACACAAAGTACACTCATACACATTAACAACATGAGGTCACAGAGGGATGTTTTTTCACTAGCTAGATTCCAACTGGTTTCAAAATCCTTCAAGGTACTTGCAGTTCAATTAGTTTCAGCTAGTTTCAAGTTGCTTCAATTGATTTCAAATAATTCCAACTAATTATAACTCATTGCTACTACTTGTAACTGATGAACTAAACTTGTTTCATCTAGTTTCAATTGATTTCAGCTGCCATTTCTGAAAGCCTGCAACTCATTTCTTCTAGTTCCAACTAGTTGCAACTCCTCTCAACCTTTTACTTATTGGATTTGATTTTGATCTTCATATCAAGCATGAGAATATATCCAAGATCAAACTAATGTTTCTTATCTTTATTGATTCTTCAATACCAACTTGAGAGCCAACTTAATCTTGTTGCTACAAAGCAATCCAATTCCATACAGTGAGTTTTCAGATTCTGTCTTCCTTGAAGAACAATTCATATCTCCCAAACTAATTTTCCAGTATGCATGAAATTTGGTATATATGTGCATCTATGAGTCCTCTAGCTTTTGTAAAAATTTCAACTCATTTGGACTCCATTTGGTCAGTCAAATGAATTTTCTAGCAAAACTGCTCAAGTCTGAAACTGCACTGCTGAAGCTAACAGGAAACTTGCTCAAATCTGAACCTCTTGTCATTCAATTTTCAGGCCAACTGTACAGATGCAACTACATAATATGTATATCATGCCCACCAAATTTCAAGCTTATTTATTAACATTTGAACTTCCAAATCCATTCTTGAAGACAACTAATTCAGAATTCTAATTTGTGGACAGATTTGATGTTTGCTACTCTTTTCCTTTCCTTGTCCACTCTTGAGCTGATTTTGATTAAGGAGTACTCACAAGATGTCATATCCAATCAGACTTCTATCAATACTTGTATTCTTGTGAATTCCTTCAATATACCATATCCAATCCAAACTCAAATTTATCACCTTCTTCAGGCAAGCACTAATTGTTGATATGTATGAACCCCCCCCCCCCAAACTTAACTTGATCATTTTAGATATGAAATCAACAACTCAAATGAGCTCCAGCAAGCAACTTCATATCCCAATATAGCGAGTTCTCACAAATATGAATTCTTCAATCAATACCAACAATCGAATGAGAATGCACATGTCTATATACAAGATAATTGAAGCCATAGAAACAACTCAAGTACTATAACCAATCATGAGTTGCTCAACCTTCCATAAATATGCACATATGCTACAAAAGGTCTCAAGTATCTACTTGGTTTTTCAAATATAAGCACCATACTTGAAACAAGACTTCCTTTTCCCAAAATATGCTACAAGCTCACTCAAATGAAAAGGTTAGTCCACAAGTCACAAAATAAGAAATTAGCTCCCCCTAAATAAGTGCTTCAAGTGATTTGAATATCTTGTTACAAGCACTTGGTTCGATTAAGAACATGGGAGTCAAGTCTCTATTTTGGTCACAATATAATAATTTGCCATATTTGAATAAAACAAGAAATACTCATAACTACATAGGTGATGGCACAATCACAAGTTTCTAAGACAACCTTAAGAATAAACTAGTATGTGGATTAAATCTTAGACTCCATTCCTTGTGATTTCACTACCTTGACATGCATTTCTTAAATCTCTACATTCCATAAACATTATGTTCTACTAGAGAGCCATTAAGAGCAGCATATGACATATAACAGTTAAATCAAGTGCAACCATCTAGCCAATTCCAATATTCCACAAATATGCCTATTAGTGAACTATTGAACACTACACAAGATAAGTGGCTAGCCTAGATGAGTTAGACACTCGTTACCAATGGTGAAGATGAAGTATGAAATGTAATCAACAATTGATCTTTGGGTCAACCATATAAAGAGAATATAATAAGAATAGGTTGAAAGCTTGAGATGTCATTTACAATCAACTTGCTCAAGCACCCCAAAGCATTCATCTCACCACCAAGTACCTACATCAATAACCTAAGCACGTTTTGGTACCCAACCATTGTTGGGTCCTAGTGGGTTAGTCAACAAGTGCTTAGGGACCAAAATGGCCTTTGTGCCAACACGAGGTAAACCAATTACCTTAGTAGCACAAGTGTCATTGGATGGTCGCCTAAGGTTACTAGAAATGTTGAGCTTAGGGGAGTTACCGATGGGACATTCTTTGCATAGGTGTCCCTTCTTTCTACATGCGGATACATGGGTGTATGCCGAGTCTCTAAGTGATGAGTGATTGTCAACTGGGATAATGTGCATGTTCTTTGGCTTGTGTTGTGCAGGTGTCGAGCACGGATAAAGTGATCAAAGGCAAGGTGAAGGTCAAGTAGAGACGTGTCGTGCTGATGGACTGAGAGTGGCGAAGGGCGAACGTGAGGCTTGGACTGAGGAACCGGTGGCTCGAGGATCAGCTATGGTTGCTGACAGCCTGGGACAGCGATGAGCGAAGACTTGCGGGCACAGTGTTGCTTGGGTCGAGGACCTGGGGACACGTGTCGGTGGACGGGGTGCACGGGCGGTGCATCCCCTCTACGGCTCGGTTTGGTGGTTGAGCCACAGAAAAACTACCGAGTGGACGGTTTCCAGGTTTGGGCCTCAAAACCTGGGCGCGGATGGTTTCCGAGTTTGGGCCACAAAACTTGGGCTGAGGACGGTTTCCAGGTTTGGGCCTCAAAACCTGGGCACTGCGGGTTTCTGAGTTTGGGCCACAAATCTCAGGCGATGGTCGGCTAGTTTCCCGGTTTGGGCCTCAAAACCAGGGGTTGGTTGTGAAGGTTGGTTTCCCGGTTTGGGCCTCAAAACCAGGGGCGAAGTTCGGGAAAAGGACAAGCAGAGCGGTGGCGGCATGTGGCGGCAATCGGTGAGGTTGCGTCGAGGCAACGCTACCAGTTGTGCGGGCGTGGCCGTCGGATCACCAGCATCTTCGAGTTGGTCCAGAATAACCCTAGGGTTTAGCTGGTTCGCTCTGTAATTATAGAGGGGTAGAGTAGGAATTAGAATTAGGATAAGTAGAGGGAGACACCCTCCTCCCCTTCTATCTTAGCCGTTTGCTATTTTGCATTCTAGGTTTTCCTGCTCTCCCCATCCTCTGCTGTAGCGAACTGAGATCCACAGAGAAGAGAACAATACCTCTGTGTCCGTGAGATTTTGAGGAAGTGAGACCGTAATCTCACTGTTGTAGCGTGTGGTAGCCACACGGTTGTAATTCGTGGCTGTGATTCGCGTTTTGGAGTTGTTCTTCGCGTTTTGCTTTTTCTCCACGATTTTCCCGTTGATCGATCTCCCTACTCGGTTCATCTTTTGCAAATTCGTTTGAACCAAGTTGTTCTAGATCGTGAGGCACTTCTTTCCACCGAAGGAACTCACCTCTAACCTCACAACCTAGTAGATCGATCGTCTTTCGTTTCGGATCAAGTTTTTCTCCCTTCCCCCAAAACTCTTTGATTCATCGATTTGGAGATAGGTTCGAGCCATGATCTCTTAGAGATAGCTCACTATACTCTTTGTGACTCATCTCTCCAAGTTTGAACCCTAGAGGTTTTGTTTTGAGAGAGTTTAAATCGATTTGGGGGACGAACAGAGGGTTGTCGGGGTGACCGGACGCTAGGGTTCTGATTTGGTCGGTTTCTGTTGACTGGACCGGACGCACCCTTCTCTCTCTGACCGGACTCGCTCTTGTCACTGTTCATCGGGGTTTTCACTGTTGACCGGACGCTCTGTTCTTCTGACCGAACGCTGCTGACTAGTGAGTCCGGTCGCGAACAGTAAGGTTCCAAAATCAGTTTTGGTAGACCGGACGCGTCCGGTACTTCTTGACCGGACGCAAGCAGAGTCCGGTGGGTGTTGTTTTTGCGCAGTCTCGTCCGCGATTTGTTTGTTCGTTGACGGATTTGGTTTTTGACTTTTGCGTTAAGTTTCTAGGGTTGTATAGTGTCTCGCTGTGCCTCTTGGAGGCATCCACCCTACATCTAGGGTCGTGGACACTTGCAAGCTCTAGGTTTGCTCTTGGGGTTGATTCTTGGGACAGAGGCAACAAGTTTCCGAAAGGAAAATTTGGAGCTCCCATTCACCCCCCTTCTGGTCTCTTTCTGGTAGCACTTTCGGTCCTTCAATTGGTATCGGAGCGGGTTAAGGATCTTCCATCTTAGCCGGTTCTAGATCCACAGAAGGCAACATGGATCGCGGCGTGGTCAAACTGCCGTTTTTTGATGGGACGAACTATGCGTATTGGAAGATACGCATGTCAGCCTATCTGCAGAGTTTGGGTGCTTCCATCTGGGATATTTGCAACTCTGCCGATTACATGGTTTTGGCTGCTCGTGTCTCTCAGCTTCAGATCGATGAGCACGATGCCAATAGCCGAGCCCGTAATGCTCTTTTCTCATGCTTGAGCATGAGTGAGTTTGATCGCGTTTCTCACCTCGCTACGGCTCGGGAGATTTGGGCTACCCTCATGTATTTCCATGAGGGAACCTCTCAAGTCAAAACCCATCTCTACGAGTCGTTCAAGCGAGAGTATGAGAACTTTTGACATATGCCTGGCGAGAGCATAGAAAGTTTATTCGCTCGCTTTTAGGTGATTGTCAACAGGATGAGGGCTAACAAGGAGTTGTTGCCTTTCGACGATCATGAGAGAGCTCTCAAGCTACTCCATACTCTTGATCGATCGGTGTGGGATTCCAAGGTTCAGGCAATCATCGAATCGCCTAACTATGAGACCCTCACTTGCGACGAGCTCTTCAGTAAGCTCAAGTCCAGTGAGATCGATGCCATGGCGAGGGCTTCTTATGAAAATCCTTCTGGCCCGTCAATGGCTTTGCTTTCTGGCTCTTCTGCTAACACCTCTGGAGGCTTTACACTTTCCACTCTTCTTTCTGTCATAGAGGAGCAGCTGGAGTTCATGGGGGATGACGAGCTGGCATTGCTCGCCAACTGGTTCTCGCGGTTCCACAACAACCGCATGAACCGTCGCCGCGGAGGAGGACGCTCAGGATGCTTTGAGTGCGGCGACCCCAACCACTTCATCGCCAATTGCCCGAAGAAGAACAAGCAAGTCTTCGGCAAGGCAGAGCATGGGCACAAGTACGACTCCGGCAAGTGCAAGGAGAAGTACGTCCCCGCGAAGCACAAGCAGAAGGGCGGCTTCAACAAGGAGTACATCAAGACCAAGTACTTGGAGAAGGCCCAGGCTGAGCAGCGTGCGTTCTTCGCCACGCTCAGCGACGTCGACGACTCGGATGACGACTCCGCTTCTTCAAGCGACGATGAGTCCGAGAAGAAGAAGAAGAGGATCAAGGACAAGCTCAACAACCTCTGCTTCTTCGCCGACGACGAGGGCTTCTGCACCATGGCCCTCGGCAAGGAGGTTGACGGCGAGCCGGAGGAGAATCCTCGGAACGACAACGACGACGATGACACCTCCCAGGTATCTCAGACCCCCCAACGAGCTTTCTGCTGAGGTCGAGAAGCTTACTGCTGCGCTCCTTAGTCAGGATAAGTTGCTTAGGCGTGTTGCTAGAGAGTGCAAGGAGTTTAGGCAGAAGTGGGAGGATACGGTGAAGGAACTTGAATCTGTCAAGTCCACCGTAGTTGTTACCGATGAGGAGGAGTGTGAGATGTGCACCACACACATGACTGACATTCTCACTTTGAGAAGCAAGTATGTTGTGTTGGTAGGAGAGGTGGATGAGCTGAAGGCTAGATCCTCGCTGTTGGGTGCATGCAAGTCCTGTGCGGGCTTGCAATCTGAGTTGGCAGAGAAGAATGCCAAGATTGTGTCTCTTGAAGAGGCCAACTTGGGTAGCACATGTGTGGCTAGGTGTGTTCTTTGTGAGGGTTTGGAGATGGAGATTGCTAATGTGAAGCATGACAAGATGCAAACCGAGGAGGAAAACACATACCTTCGGACCATCTTGTCATGGGTGTCTAGTGGTGAGCCACAGCTCGGGATGATGATCTCCAAATTCAAGCGAGCTGCTGGAGGTCCAGATGTAGGTTTTGCTCTGGGTGTTGATGTTTCGTCTTTTGGGAAGATTAGAGAGTCGAGTGGTCTTAACCCATGTGAGAAGCCCAACTCCACAACTACTCCCAAGCTTACCAAGATTCCACCCAAAGAGCCTCTCAAGCCTAACACCAAGGATGGGGTCTTTGTTGAACCTCCGAGAGCTCCACCCAAGAAACAATCATGGGCTCCAAAACCAAACCACCTCAAGAACAAGCTGGACACCATGCCACCCATTCAGGAGGAGCTTATGCCACAGAAGGGCAAAGTGATCCACACCCACTACCGTGAGTACCAACAACCCCCTATGAGAGTGGTGAGGTACCATTGTGAGCACTGTGGGAGAGATGGACACTTGAGTGAGTTTTGCTTTCGGCGCAAGAGAGAGGCGCGCTGTGCAAAGGAGATGAACAACACGGACATGTACCATCCTTTCCATGATGTACATGTGCCGGATGTTCAGAGGCGTGCAGCTAGGCCTAGAGGTCCAAAACCTCAAGTTCCTAGGCCTAGGCAGCGAGGAGGTCGTTCCCGGTGGGAGCCTGCAGTTGTAGGCTATTGACCCCGTGGCGGTGGCTTTGTAGTTGAGCGCTTTCCCCCACCGCGTTTTGATTATCGCGGTGAGCGCTCTTTCCCTAGCGGACCACGTTTTCCTCAACGTGGTGATCGCTTTCCCCGTAGGCGTGCTAGGAATGGTTTTTCTGCTAACCGTTCTTTTGAGCAGTTGGCCCAACACTGGTTTTCCCCTTACTTCACTAACCCCAGTGTTGGACCATATGCTCACCCTATGTCTTTTTATTGATGTAGGTAAAATGATTGGAGAACGTTTGGTTGGTGGATTCCGGGTGTTCGAGGCACATGACCGAAAACGCCAAGTGGTTCTCCAGTCTTAGTTGAGTCGCCGGTAAGGAGTTTATCACCTTCGGCGACAATAGCAAAGGTAAGGTGGTGTCTCGTGGGTCGGTGCAAGTTAATGAGCACTTTGTGTTGCGCGATGTTGCTCTTGTTTCTAACTTGCATTTTAACCTTCTTTCTGTTTCGTAACTCTTTGATGATGACTATGAGATTCGTTTTAAACCGAATCTCAGTCGTATTTTGGATCCTCAGGGCAATCTTGTGTGTTTGATTTCGCCCTTTGGAAAAGTCTTTTGTGCGAATTTCTCAGAGTCTTTTGGCATTTCTCGTTGTCTTGTGGCTGGACCTTCCTCCTCTGATCTTTGGAAGTGGCATAGGAGACTAGGACATTTGAGCTTTGACTTGTTTGCAAGGCTTAGTTCACTTGGCCTAATACGAGGATTGCCCAAGTTATCCATGGAGAAGGATCTTGTGTGCCATTCTTGTAGACATGGGAAGATGGATGCCGCTCCCCACCATCTAGTGACTCAGGTCATGACCAAGCGCCCTAGAGAGCTTTTGCACATGGATCTTGTTGGTCCGGCTCGGGTGAGCTCGGTTGGGGGGAAGTGGTATGTGCTTGTTGTTGTTGACGACTTTTCGAGATATTCGTGGGTCTTCTTTTTAGCTGAGAAGACCGAGACTTTCTCTTTTGCTCGCAATCTGATTTTGCGTCTTCAGAACGAGTTCCCTTTGAACTCGATGCGAGCTATTAGGAGTGATAATGGTTCCGAATTCAAAAATTCGGATTTTGAGAAGTTTTGTAACTCTTTGGGTTTAGAGCATCAGTTTTCTTCTCCCTACACACCGCCACAGAATGGTGTTGTAGAAAGGAAGAATCGGACCCTTGTAGAGATGGCTAGGACAATGCTCGATGAGCATAGGACTCCTAGGCGATATTGGGCCAAAGCTATGAGCACTGCATGCTACATTTCCAATCGCATTTTTCTTCGAGCTTTCTTGAAAAAGACTTCTTATGAGTTGCGTTTTGGAAAACTGCCCAAGGTGAGTTATCTTCGAGTTTTTGGTTGTCATTGTTTTATACTCAAAAAGGGCAACCTGGACAAATTTGAGTCTCATTCTTCTGACGGTGTGTTTTTGGGTTATGGCACTCATACTCGCGCATATTGTGTACTTAACCTTGACACTAACTGAGTCATGGAGACATCAGATGTCACCTTCGACGAGACCATGGTTTTTCCTTCTTCTCGTTTTGAGCGTGCAGGTGATCATGAGGTTGGCGAGCCTCTCTTTGATGACGAGGATGAGGGTGCTGAAGGTATGGATGATCCAGCACCCCCTCCACCTGCTGTGCCGCAAAGAGCGGCTTCTACTACGACTCACGGCCCCGATCCCTCTTCTTCGACTTGGGGGCCGTGGCATCCGCCACCTCGAGCAGTACCCTTTGTACCCGAGGAGGCGCCAGCTGCTGTTGAGGGGGAGGCTACATCAGTTCGGGAGGCGCCATGACACATCCAGTGCCAGCACCCGCCTCAACAGATGATCGGCAGCATCGGCGAACGTGTCACTCGGTCAAGGTCACAACAAATCTCTCACTTTGCTCATTCTGCATTTGTTGCTGATTTGAACCCCGAGATGTTGGACACGCTTTATCTGATCCAAATTGGGTCAATGCCATGCATGAGGAGTTAGAAAATTTTGAAAGAAATCGGGTTTGGGTTTTGGTTTCTCCTCCTCCTGAGTGTCATCCTATTGGGACAAAATGGGTTTTCAAAAACAAACAAGCAGAGGATGGCCATGTTGTGAGAAACAAGGCCAGACTAGTAGCCCAGGGATATAGTCAGAAGGAGGGGATAGACTATGAGGAGACTTTTGCTCCTGTAGCTCGTTTGGAGGCAATTAGGATACTCTTGGCTTTTGCTGCATCCAAAGGGTTTAAACTCTTTCAAATGGATGTCAAGAGTGCCTTCTTAAACTGCTACATAGAAGAAGAAGTGTATGTTAGACAACCCCCGATTTCGAAAATCCCAAGTTTCCAAACCATGTTTTTAAACTTCACAAAGCTTTATATGGTTTGAAACAAGCCCCTAGAGCCTGGTATGATAGGTTGAAAACCTTTTGCTTGCTAAGGGTTTTAAAATGGGATGTATAGATAAAACGCTTTTTCTCCTCAAGCAAGGCAATGACACTCTCTTGGTCCAGATTTACGTGGGTGATATCATTTTCGGTGGTTCTTCTCACGCTTTGGTTGCCAAGTTTGCAGACACTATGAGCAGGGAGTTTGAGATGAGCATGATGAGCGAGTTGACATTTTTCCTCGGGTTGCAATTCAAGCAATCCCGAGAGGGGACGTTCGTGCACCAGGGCAAGTACACCAAGGACATCCTAAATAAGTTCGACATGGGTGAGGCCAAGCCTCTTCCAACACCCATGCCGACCACGGTGGCCCTGGATGTGGATGTGGATGGAGAAGTTGTGGACCAGAAGGAGTACCGGAGTATGATCGGGTCGCTGCTGTATCGGACGGCGACACGCCTGGACATTCAGTTCGCGGTGTGTCTGTGCGCGTGATTTCAGTCGTCGCCGCGCACTTCTCACCGTCAGGCAGCCAAGCGCATTATGAGGTACTTATGCTTCACTCCTGAGTTTGGGATTTGGTATTCTGCTTCCTCCACTCTCTCCCTTTGCGGTTATTCTGATGCCGATTTTGCTGGTTGTCGTATTGATCGCAAGTCCACTTCTGGGACTTGCCAGTTTATTGGTTCTTCTCTTGTATCATGGTCTTCTCGCAAGCAGTCTAGTGTCGCCCAGTCTACCACGGAGGCTGAGTATGTTGTTGCGGCTAGTTGCTGTTCCCAGTTGCTTTGGATGATGGCCACTTTGCGTGATTTTGGTCTAAGCTTTTCTCGTGTTCCTTTGCTTTGTGACAGCACGAGTGCTATTAGCGTTGCTAAGAACCCCGTGCTGCACTCTAAGACCGAACACATTGATGTGTGCTTCCATTTTCTGCGAGACCACTATGAGAAGGGTGATATCGACCTTCGCCATGTCGATACTCATCATCAGTTGGCTGATATTTTCACCAAGTCGTTGGACCAATCAACTTTTGCTAGGTTGAGAAGTGAGCTTGGTGTGTGTTTCCCCTTTTAGATGGGGGAAACATTTTGGTTCTTGTATCATAAACTGACCTTTTGTTTTTAAATTGGTTTCTTCTTGCATCTTTTCTGCATTTCAATCTTGCATATTTACATTCAGAGTTTCATGTATATAATCTTTAGAATGTGACTATGCTCTGTGTAGTGTATGCTCCGATGCTTTATGATGATGCTTGTAGCTTATGCTCTTTCTGATCACTGATACATGTTGAGCTATTTTTGAATGGAGAACCTGCTTAATTTACATAAAAACTTGAAAATGTTCACCATTGAGATATCCAACTAGCATGTGTAGGATGTGTAGAATTCACTCGTGCTTTTTCATATATGCTAGGTTGCTATGTCTCTAGTTCTGAGTCATTCACTTGCTTGGTATGTTCATATTCTGAGATAAAATTTGAACCAAGTTAAGTGAATTGGAAAGATCGAGATGGGATTGCTTGTCAGCACATCACAGTTTCGAGACTGTTTCTCATTGCACTTTGAGTTAAACTTGAGCTGTGTAGTGTATGACCAAAACTGTTGCTTTAAGCTTCTGATTGCTTCTGCATAGGCTTCGCACAGTTGAAAAGTTAGGCAATGACAAGCTTTCAACCTCTCGCAATCACATGCTGAAATTTGAACTTGTGTAATTTAACCGCTGCAACTCCGATAAAATTTGGATACACAAGTCTATGTTTCATTCTATAGCATGATGGTTGAACTGTGCTAGGGGTAGTTCACCTTGTATACATGTTTAGCACTTGTTTGATTTCCTGTCTATACATGCTTCGTGCTATTTTGATGGTGAATACTTTTTTGGCTGAAAACTACTCTTGTTGCTCAAATGTTCAGATTTCGTATTTAGTGATCAGTTTGAGCCTTTGCTAGCATTTTGTGCATTTTATGAGTCATCGGATCAGTACTTTGTCGAGCATCTTCATAATCTATCGACTATATTCCTGAAGCTGCTAACTTGCATCTTGATTCATATGCATTTTGGAAGGGGGAGTTATTCTGTCAAGGGGGAGAAATTTGCTTGATGGCGCATTTTCAACTAAGGGGGAGAAATTGCAAATCATATGTTCTCCGAATGTTCAACTAAGGGGGAGAAAAACATTTTCAAAATCTTGTGCTTTCTGAGTTGAACTTAAGGGGAGATTTCTTGGTTGTGTGCACTTCTTGAGGGGGAGTTTTCGAGCTGGTAGCTAGTTGTGTTGAGCCTTTGCCTCTTTCTTGAGGGACTAGCACCTTTGCTGTTATGCTCTTCAGTTGGTATCAAGTTTTCTTCGTTTGGTATCGAGCTTCCTCGCTAGCGGTGTTGAGCCCGTTCTGCCTCTTCTTGAGGGCTAGCTCTGTTTTGCTTGATTTTCAGTTGATTTTCCAATTGGTATCGAGCTTTCCCGCTAGTGGTGTTGAGCCTGTTCTACCTCTTCTTGAGGGCTAGCTTTGCTTTGCTTGGTTGCGTCGAGCCATTGCCCATGTCTTTGGGAACCAAGTTGTCTTGCTCTTTTCACTTGACCTTCTTCGGCTTTGCTATGCTTTTGGGTCATTTGGTCGAGTTTCCTCTCCCTCTTCCTTCCTTCCTCTATTTCTTATGATTTGTGTTGGTAGTTGACAATGCACTCATCAAGGGGGAGATTGCGGATACATGGGTGTATGCCGAGTGATTGTCAACTGGGATAATGCGCATGTTCTTTGGCTTGTGTTGTGCAGGTGTCGAGCACAGATACAGTGATCAAAGGCAAGGTGAAGGTCAAGTACAGACGTGTCGTGCCGATGGACTGAGACTGGCGAAGGGCGGACGTGAGGCTTGGACTGAGGGACCAGTGGCCCGAGGATCAGCTGTGGTGGCTGACAGCCTGGGACAGCGATGAGCGAAGACTTGCGGGCGCGGTGTTGCTTGGGTCGAGGACCTGGGGACACGTGTCGGTGGACGGGGTGCACGGGCGGTGCATCCCCTCTACGGCTCGGTTTGGTGGTTGAGCCACAGAAAAACCACCGAGTGGACGGTTTCCAGGTTTGGGCCTCAAAACCTGGGCGCGGATGGTTTCCGAGTTTGGGCCACAAAACTCGGGCTGAGGACGGTTTCCAGGTTTGGGCCTCAAAACCTGGGCACTGCGGGTTTCTGAGTTTGGGCCACAAAACTTAGGCGATGGTCGGCTGGTTTCCCGGTTTGGGCCTCAAAACCAGGGGTTGGTTGTGAAGGCTGGTTTCCCGGTTTGGGCCTCAAAACCGGGGGCGAAGTCCAGGAAAAGGACAAGCAGAGCGGTGGCAGCATGTGGCGGCAATCGGTGAGGTTGCGTCGAGGCAACGCTACCAGTTGTGCGGGCGTGGCCGTCGGATCACCAGCATCTTCGAGTTGGTCCAGAATAACCCTAGGGTTTAGCTGGTTGGCTCTGTAACTAGAGAGGGGTAGAGTAGGAATTAGAATTAGGATAAGTAGAGGGAGATACCCTCCTCCCCTTCTATCTCAGCCATTTGCTATTTTTCCTTCTAGGTTTTCCTGCTCTCCCCATCCTCTGCTGTAGCGAACTGAGATCCACAGAGAAGAGAACAATACCTCTATGTCCGTGAGATTTTGAGGAAGTGAGACCGTAATCTCACTGTTGTAGCGTGTGGTAGCCACACGGTTGCAATTCGTGGCTGTGATTCGCGTTTTGGAGTTGTTCTTCGCGTTTTGCTTTTTCTCCACGATTTTCCCGTTGATCGATCTCCCTCCTCGTTTCATCTTTTGCAAATTCGTTTGAACCAAGTTGTTCTAGATCGTGAGGCACTTCTTTCCACCGAAGGAACTCACCTCTAACCTCACGACCTAGTAGATCGATCGTCTTTTGTTTCGGATCAAGTTTTTCTCCCTTCCCCCGAAACTCTTCGATTCATCGATTTGGAGATAGGTTCGAGCCATGATCTCTTAGAGATAGCTCACTATACTCTTTGTGACTCATCTCTCCAAGTTTGAACCCTAGAGGTTTTGTTTTGAGAGAGTTTGAATCAATTTGGGGGACGAACAGAGGGTTGTCGGGGTGACCGGACGATAGGGTCGGGATGACCGGACGCCAAGCCAGAGTCCGGTCGTTGAATGTCTGACTTGGTCGGTTTTTGTTGACTGGACCGGATGCACCCTTCTCTCTCTGACCGCACTCGCTCTTGTCACTGTTCATCGGGGGTTTCACTGTTGACCGGACGCTCTGTTCTTCTGACCGGACGCTGCTGACTAGTGAGTCCGGTCGCGAACAGTAAGGTTCCAAAATCGGTTTTGGTAGACCGGACGCGTCCGGTACTTCTTGACCGGACGCAGGCAGAGTCCGGTGGGTGTTGTTTTTGCGCAGTCTCGTCCGCGATTTGTTCGTTCGTTGACGGATTTGGTTTCTGACTTTTGCGTTAAGTTTCTAGGGTTGTATAGTGTCTCGCTGTGCCTCTCGGAGGCATCCACCCTACATCTAGGGTCGTGGACACTTGCAAGCTCTAGGTTTGCTCTTGGGGTTGATTCTTGGGACAGAGGCAACAAGTTTCCGAAAGGAAAATTTGGAGCTCCCATTCACCCCCCTCTGGTCGCTTTCTGGTAGCACTTTCGGTCCTTCACTACAGGTGTAGCATAGACGACTCTTGATCTTGTTAGCCACTTCCTTTTCAATTTTCTTGCTCACTTGTGCTTGGGCTAGCTTTGGTGAAGCATCGAACTTGGCGCTAGGACACTTTCTAACCTTGTGCCCCTCCTTCTTCCAACCAAAGCACTTCGTCTTGGTTGATCTTGCATCCAATTTCTTTGTCTTGATTGATGCAATTTGATCAACTATCTCACATTTGTCAACCCAACTCTTGTATGGACAATTTGCAACTATGTGACCGGGCATAGTGCATCCATAACACTTCCTCTTGGATCTTCTTTTCTTGTTGGAAGTGTTGGGCTTGTCTTCATTTAAAATGTGATCTTCATGTTGGGATAATGAGGTGACACGGTTTGAACCCTTCTCAAGCTTCTTCACCATGACAACATGGTTATCTTGAGAAGGTTGTGTCTTCTCCTTTCCCTTCAATTGAATCACATCCTTTCTTAGCCTCTCAACCTCCTCCTTGAGCTCATCATTTTATTTTGTGATTTTCTCATCACAATTTCCTACAATTGCTTGCTCAATAGAAGGTTGGCTTGCTTGAGAGCAATACACATTAGCACAAGATAATATAGATTGAGCTTGTGAACATGTGCACTTGTGAGTGTGAGGTTGATAAGATTTTACCAAAGTGATCACAACCTCATGAGCAATTTCCAACATTGCATGAGTGTCAATGAGCTTATTGTTGGAGCACACAAGCTCATCATAATTTGCTTTCCAAGTCTCACACATGTTAGTGAGCCTTTCCATCTTGTCCTTTAGCATGGAATTTTCTTTTTCTAGTTCAACAACATTAGACAAAGAGTTAGTAGAATAAGTTTGATCATTTGACAACTTTCCATACCTTTCAACCAAACAAGCATGTGAGCACTTAAGCTTTTCATGCTTCTCGGTCAAAGCATTTAATGCTTCAATCTTTTCAATGAGAAGCTCTTCTTGATTCTCAAGTGACTTCAATTGCTTCTCATTCTCTTTCTCTAGCTCTTCTAGCTTCTCAACAAGCTTCATGAATATTTGCTTATCCTTATCACTCAAGTGCTCAAGAGTGTAATTATCATCATCTTCATTATCTTCACTCTTGGCTTGATCTTCTTTGATGGTTTTCTTCTTGTTTTTCTTGGCCATGAGACACAAGTGATGAGTGTCATGGGATACTGAGGTTGACTCATCACTTTGTCGCCACCGATCTTGAGCATCATCACAAGTGGTTGCTTGCTGCCCTACAGCCATGGCCATACTAGACATGTCTAGTAGGGCTACTGAACAAGTTCGGTATGTGCTAGTAGGTAGCATAACATGTGCAGCTTCCACATCTTGCTCCAACTCAGTGCTTTGCTGGTGCTCTGCTGGTCCTCTGAGGCTTCTTCACTACAAGATGACATAATAGACATATTTTCCATTGACTTGCACTCATAAGCCTCATCACATTTGGATTTTCCATATAGCTCAATAAGTCTATTCCAAATGAGATGAGCACTCTCTGGAGGTGTTTGTCCATTGAAGATTGCCTCTTCTAGAACCCCTGCACTCAATGTACTCAAAATGACATTAATAGCTTGAGCATTGTGTTGCACATATCTCTCATCCTCCTTTGACCAATTTTTATAGTTGCTCCAATCAACCACGAGATGAGAGATGCTAGCATCCACAACATGCTCAACAAGAGGGCTAATATTTCTAAATGTATTGAGTACATAGATTGACCAAGGTAGAAAGTTTGAACCATCACTTTGGAGAAGCACGGGCTCCAACTTGATAGGCGTCAACATCCTTTCTCATGGTGGTGAAGCTTTCAGCGAGAACCTCGGCTCCGATACCACTTGAAAGGACACTAGGATGTCGCCTAGGGGGGGGGGTGAATAGGCGTTTCTGAAAATTAACACCTTAAAATGCGGAAACGGTTAGAACTAGAGTTTCCAAATGGAAACTCCAAATTAGAGTAATATAACCCTCTTGAGTGAGCCACAAAATATATGAAAGATGCTAAATAAGCCTAGGAGTCTAACACCTACAACACAGATGATTAACACTGAGTATAGCAAAATCAACACAATGACCAATGCCCGGTATAAACGAGCACTTTATCCCTTTGTTGGATTTTGCTCCTTTTGATTCCAAACTTCCAACACAAGTCCTACTCTCCGTTGAGGAGGCAGTGAGTGACCACTCCGGGATACACTCTAGCCGCAGTCTCTTTCAACCGCTTCCCTCAATCCACTAGTGTGATTCCTTCCCTTGCGGAGGCAGAATCGAAGCCTTGACAAACTTGCTGAGGCACACCACAATCCTTGGTTGCTCTCCGACGACTCCTAGCCGTCTAGGAGCCAAGCTCCAAGAGTAACGAATGCCAATAACAAGATTGATGAATGCCACAAGTGCTCAAGAGATGAATCTTACTCCCGAAGTTGAAATCCACGAAGAACTCACTCCAATCTCACTCACAAAGATGGGGATTTCAGCAAGAGTGAGAGGGAGTGTGGGAGTTTGAGAGAGAGAGAGAGAGAGCTAGGGCTTGTGCAAAGTGTTGGGGAATGAAAAATGAGCAAGCTGGAATGAGACGAGAGGGCAACCACACCCAAATCCCCTCTGCCTGGCGAACTGACCGTTGGGCATCTAGATCTAGCGTGAACCGGAATATCCGGGTAGGGAGGAAGATATATCTGGGTGAGGGTGCTCTGTTCACATGGTTGGCAATATTTAGCCTCAATTGGAATATCCGGGTAGGGATGAAAATAATTCCAGGTGAGGGTGCTCTGTTCAAACGGTTGCCAATATTTAGCCTCAATTGGAATATCCGGGTAGGGATGAAAATAATTCCAGGGAAGGGTGCTCTGTCCTGAGATAAGAATTAAGCAAAGGAAATTTTTGTGGGGGAGTTTAGGGAGTTTATAATTGATCAAATGAGCACTTAGGAACAATCAATCATCATCATGTTGCATCCCTCTTAATAGTACGGCATACCTATAAACTCAAGTTTAAATAAAATCGAATTCAAACCTCTTGAGTTAACTTTCAACGAACAATGTCATATCTTTGCAATAATCATCGATCAATAGAGGATACCAACATGTTCATCTTCATTTTTACTCGAGCATATCCATCTTGAGCATGTGACTTGATCCAATTCAACCAATGTGAATAAGTTGAACAATAACTTGATCCTCCTCATAATATAACTTCCTTTAGCTTGATTAGTGACATGACTAAATGCAAGTACTTTCTTCTTCACCACAGCCATGGTCCTTCGGCGCCCAAGCTGTCGCTTGCCCTTTCACCTACACTTGGTCCTTCGAAGCCTTTTCCTTGCTATCTTCACTCTCACAAGCCAATCCAAGTCATACCATGATTTGAATCAACAATAAACATACATTGAATTCCATGAAGTGAAAATATCTTTCTCAACATTTATTTCATAGCAAGCTCTTTAAATGAGACCATTCCATATGCAAGATCTCATGTCTCATATGACAAATCAATTATGCTTGCTTTCATATGAACCATAGATGTCCCATTATATTTAAGACATTACTTTGAATTTCATTCGTATTGTTGTCTTGTGTTTGAAATAGATTGTCTTTACAACAACACATCATTTTGGCTTTTCACTTCAACAAACTACGGAACACCACCAAGTTTGCCTTTATAATTGAACCATTGGCACACTTCAAATGATATAGCATATCATAACTGAAGAGTATATAGGATAATCATTTTCCTGTTCAATACTTAACAAACTTGTTAGACCTTTAATCGTGTTGTCATTCAATCATCCAAAACCCACTAAAGGGCTAGATGCACTTACATTACTTATTACATCGGATGTTTTGACCTTACATAGAGTATTAAATATAGACTAAAAATAACTAATTACATAAATTTAAAATAATTTGCGAGATGACTAATTTTTTAAGCCTAATAAATTCATGTTTTCATAATATGGTGTTACATTAAACATTTGATAATTATTAATAATTAAACTTATAAATTCGTCTTACGAATTATTCTCCACTTATGCAATTAGTTCTGTTAATAGTATTTAATACTCTAAATTAGTGTTAAACACCCGATATGACATCCCAAAACTTTTTAACTTGGAACTAAACAATCTCTAAATATATCAGTCACTATACAGACATGTGATCTACTCAAAAAGATATTTACATGTCACGTCAAAGGCACTGGCCCTATAGACATAAAACGCACGCAAGTATTGAGAGGACGTTGTCTTACAATTAGAGTTTGTATTATTGGACGCGCTATCGCCGCACCTGTTTTTAATAGAAAAATATGCCTACAAAAATCTTAAAAAGAAAAAAAATAAAAAAGTAGAAAAAATAAAAGAAAAGGAAAAAAGAAAGGAAAAAAGAAAAATAAAACGCTGCAGTACCCAAACCCGCGGGAGGGCGTCAATCCTCCCGCGGGTAGAGTTTGTATTATTATATGATTTATAACTTGAAACAGAGAAAATGTCATTTAATTTATGCTTATGAAGTAACAAATTTGCACACTAAATAAAAATTTACTACCCTCATTGTTTTCCTTAAAGCTCCCTTGTATAAGTCGAGAGTTGAGAGCTCTAATTTATATGCATATAATAGTGGACTACTCTTACTAACATAGATATTATAGCTGCCTGTGCTAGGGAATTTTAATTGTATGTGATAGTTCATTGTCTAATTAGATAACTTGCATGTTAAGAGAAATAGCTAGTGAAGTTTTTTTTTCAGTGGATGTTAATTGTATGTGATAGTGCATTGGCTAGTTGGATAACTTACGGGCCCAAACAGCTGGTTTGGTTAAGGAAATCGGCTGATTAAGGAAGGAATTGTTTCGGTAAAGAACACATTTTGAAGAATCTATTCAAACTGGAATCGGCAAGCTTGAAGACGTGTCAGACTTCGCTATAAAAGGGAGATTGGGGTCCAAGTTATCTGTTTAATTTGTCGCATTGTAACCTAGTCGTATTGAGTTAGGAGTCTTTTCGGGCTATAAATAGTTAAGCCTCGTCTACTGTAAAGAGGATACACAATCAATCAAACAACTTTTTTCGGCTCCGGCCAGAACCCTTAGGAGGAGTAAAGTAGATCTCGACGAGACCTTCAAACAAACAGGGCTGCATCGGTTGAATTCGGCCTCTGGTTTGCTTGTAAGTATTACTATGGCTTGTATTATCATCTAATAAGGCTGTATTTGGCTTAGACCAAACTCTTGTTATGTTACGATATGAGTTAGTCTTATCTAAACTATTTATCGGCTCTATTAGATCTGGCAATCTAGTAGATATATTAAGTTATCGATATTGTTTATTTAAACTGATTTTTATTTATTATAACAATATCTTGCCCAATCGAGATTGACAGATTAGACTAAGCTTAAACATCATCTAGATTTATCGTTCTAAGTATATTCACACTCATTCTTATCAAAGTAGTCAATCTAGACTCATATCAGCTAATATGTTGATCTCAGTTGTTACATGTTGTGCATTCGAGATATTTACTCAGTTACAGATCGATCCGAAAGTAAGTAAATTTGATTTAATATACTTGTTTGACTGTATTTTCGAACCCCACTGACAGATATATCAAGTTAAACTTGCTTAGTTCTGGATCAAACTGTAGCTTAGTAGATAGATCTTATTCGTGCCTCATGGATCCTGTATCGGCTAAATAGCCGATCCAGTCACGCCTTCACCCATAACATGTACGCATGCATTAGTTTAAGACTAGTAGATCTATTTATTATGCTGGACGTGATTTGACTTGGTTATTATTATGGCTGCATAGAAACACCCCACTGTTAGTAATTAAGCTATTTTATCGATCTGGTTGTTATTATGGTTGTATGAAAACACCCCACTGTTAGTGATCCGAATTGCCAGCATGGTTAGTCGATTTATTGGTTTTACATTGATTATTGCTATGCATATAGGATCTTACCTTTGTATCAGCTAAGATAGATCGGCTAACTGTCTCTCTGTTTTATTCGCGTATCTTGAATAGTCGTTCTACAATTTTAATGACTATATGCTTTACACTATCAGGAGTTGACTCTCTAGTCAATTTCCTCTGATAAATGGCTATCTCATAGTCGTATATTCTGGAACTGTCTAACACCAAACCGGCAGGTTCGATAATTTGATGTTTTTTCTTCTTCTTTGTCAATTGCAGGTCAAATTGACTGGTACGCCTCATGTTTTAATCACCAAGCTCGGTTTTTGCCTTTGGAGGTTCAGGAGATTAGAACTCTCGCTTTTGTACGGTCTCTGAAGGCCTTATAGTGTGTTTGTCGCTGAGAACACAAATTTTAGCGCCAGCAAGAGAAATAGCTAGTAAGGTTTAGCTTTATAGAGTTTATAGATATGTATTTCCTACTTTAGTTCCCTAATTAAGGTTGCCACCTGCCACCGCACACCACAAGCATGTTTCTCTTTCTTTTTTCTATCAAAATATTTAATAGGCACATGCATAACTTTTTTGTCACTGTTTGATTTTAGAAATTAGACGATGAAGGAAGGCCAACGGTGTTGGTAGGCCCTAAACGCCCATCAAATGATGAACGTATTTAAACGTGATTAGACGGATTGATTGTTTTTTTATTTAAATGGTGGACTAGACGTATTTAAACACCATGTATGTGTGTATATATATATATATGGTGTGTGCATATATGTGTGTGTTGATTTAGTGCTCTTGCAAGCCTTTTACTTTTTTTAAAAAATATATTTATGTGGCTCCTTAAAAAGCTAAATTTTGAAGACTTAAAACAGTTTTTTACGGATTGGGATTAATGAAATGTAATAATAAATACTCCCTCATCCCCCTAAATAAAATTATCTTAAGTTTGACTAACTTTATATAAAAGATTAACAATATCTATTATATAAAATAAGTATATTATAAAAATATATTCTATAATATACTCCCTTTGTTCCGGTCCATTCATAGCTAAAATAACGTCATTTCTAGGACGGAGGACGTATCTAATCTAATAATACTAATTAGATGTCAGAAATTTTGATGATGTTTTTTTTGAAAAAATGGGTCAAAGTTTAAATTAAGATAATTTTATAAATCTATTTATTTGGAAACAGGAGATAGAGGGGGTATGATAGCCGCTTTTCACTTCTTTTTTTTTTTTTTTTTTTTTGAGGGAAGCCGTTTTCACTTCATAATAGAATCATAACCACCATGGCAGAACACAAGCTAAATTTCAGGGCAGATTCATTGTATATGCACGTAGGCGTGTGCGAGTGCAGGATGGACGTAGCAATTTTCGGCCGCGACAGAAACGCACGGGATAAAATTCCATCACGTCCCCGTCCTCCACCCAGAGCTTTCCAACTTCCAAGACCCCGTGAACTGAAGTGAAGCGAGGAGGTTGGCGGAACCGGAACCCAGGCGACGAGATGATCGCAGGCGGCCTCCGCAGATCCAGTGCCGCCGCTTCCCAGGTGACGAACTCTCGATCACGGTCGCGGATACCCGAAGTACGCGGCTTTGTCTCTCAATCATGTTTGTTTTTTCAGGCCCAGCGCCACGCGCCAGCGGTGCGCACGAACCTAAAAAATGATGGATGTTTTCTTTATTTTGACGAAAAATCGTTTGGGGTCAGAAATGAGGCGTAGATGCCGTTTTTAGTTAGGTTAAGGGCAGAGGCGCAGAGTGGGGGAAAAAGAGGAAGGACTTGTTTTTTTTTTTTCTTCGACTCGAGCAGCCGATGGAGCAGAGTTGAGCAGCTTATGTGGACTCAATCTTTTGTGTCGATTCAACTGGTTCCATTCTCCATATTATTGTTATAACCTATCCTCGCGTGAACTGAAACTGTAATGGCTTGGTTCAAGATCATGACTTCCTTTCGGACAGTTTGACGCTTGACCTCGAGTAGTATTAGTAGTTCAGAACACTAGAAATCGTTTTTGTTTCAGTTGGTGTGTCCTTTTTATCTATTATATCTGATCCCCTCTCATTTTTCGTTTAATCACTTTTCCTCACGCCGTCACGCAGGTTAGCGGGCTGGTGAAATACATTGCTAGTGCTGGAACCTTGCAAGGGGGGCATAAATTTTCAGAGTCACCTGCCAGATATTACAGTTCTGAACCACTTCAGGCAACAGAAGAAAATGGGTGTGTAAAATTTCCAACCGCAGGATTTTGACAGTTTACTGTGAGCTAGGTTGTTATGACTTGTCTGCAAATATGATTTGTTCCGTTTATGCCAAAATATACTTTGTATAATGTTCATTTTCAAAATCTTGTGCTGAAATGTAACAAGAAGGAACCGATAACTTGCACAACCTCTGATCTCTCTATAACCAATGGATTTTTTGTCGCTTCGCAGTGGTTGTCAGTGTTGCCTTACATCTTGTGGCTCATTTGCAGGGTTCCTACGTTTATGACATCAATGGAAAGAAGTATATAGATGCTCTTGCAGGACTGTGGTGTACAGCTTTAGGTATGTGGAAACTTTGGTATCAAATTAGATGTGTAATTGGAGAAATCTATATGATTGGTTCCAAGATTTACCATGTAGTGAAGTAAAAAATAGATAGTATACGTGTTGTCTGCTGATCAACTTTCATCAAAAGAAGTAGAACATGCTCCTGAAATTGACTGGAACTGTACTTTAATGGAAATTGATTGACACTCACTGACTATGATAAAACTCTGCTGCTAAGATAATGAACAAAATTATCAGCTAATACAAGTCAATTGTAGACCTCTAAAGACTAATGTTGTTTCGGGTCCGAGACCTCGAAACAGCGGGTTGTCGCACGAACGAATGCACTGAGCGAAAGCGGAAGTAAACGGAAGAGGGTAGGAAGTTGGGTGAAGTGAACAGTGCTCTCTCCTCCCCTCCCGGGGGGGCTGAGAGCTCTTTATATTAATCCCGATCAGTTTGAAAGTACAAGAATGCCCTTCCAACCACTCCGTTACAATTACAACGACTCCCTTAGTCAGCTACCCCATGGCTTCACGCTGCTCCTCCCGGCGTGAGGGGCATCATCGTAACTTTGCCCCCTGGCGGGCCCATCGTCCCCCGGCTCCTTTTCCTGGCCGGTGGAGCCGCTTTCTTTGACCCAGGCTTCCGGCGTCCTGCGAAAACCTGTGAAAAACCGAGGTCATGAACGACAAAAACTTCCGCCGGAAGCGCCGGGCTCCTTTCGCGCGAAAGCCACCATCCGCACGAATACTCCGCCTTCCCCTGGTCCGCTTGCCGAAACACGTGCTTCCGCGCGGATGCTCTCTTTCGCACGAAAGCTCCGCATTCCCTTAGGCTGCGAGCCGAAACGCGTGCTTCCGCGCGAATGCTCCCTTTCGCACGAAAGCTCCGCCTTCCCTTGGCCTGCGAGCCGAAACGCGTGCTTCCGCGCGAATGCTCCCTTTCGCACGAAAGCTCCGCCTTCCCTTGGCCTGCGAGCTGAAACACGTGCTTCCGCGCGAATGCTCCCTTTCGCACGAAAGCTCCGCCTTCCCTTCGGTACCGCGGGTTGTAGGCACCTGCGGTCTGGGTACCGTCCCAACAATAGCCCCTCACGGTCGGACTCGTAAGCTTGCGACATTCGACCGTGTCCTTTCGCTAGGTGCCTACGCCCGCCCAAAAGACCTTCGTTTCATTTCGAAGCCAAGTTTTTTTTTTTGGGTGAACAGGCCCTTTGTCACCCTTAACATCGTGTTACGCCTGTCAAGCCGTCCTGACGCTTTGTAATCCGTGCCCGGGTGTCTTTTCGTCTTCCTCGGAAACCGTGTGTCATGATGGGATGCCTTTGCGATGCTTAGAACTCCGCGCCCAAACGTCTTTTCGTTTTCCTCGGGAACCGTGTCCTGGCCGCTCGTATATAAGCGACGGTCTTTGGGATGGGGGAGGCTGCCAGTCTTGTTGACGCGTCCCCGCTCCCATTGCCTCTCGCGCTCAAAACCTTACGCCATTCGCTTTCAGCGAAAGTTGCCGGTGTCTTCTTCGATCATTCGTTGGGCGATAAGTGTGGTATGTAATTCTCTCCTCTTGTTTTCGTTTCCTTTTCGTCTTATGTGCTGCAAATTGGTTGTCTAAGTTTGTTTGGTTGCGCGTCTTCGCTCCCCTTTTTCTTTCTTCCTTTCGCGTACATTGTTTGTTTATTTGTCTTTCGCGCCATGTTAGATGGCGTCTTCCAGCTCGACGTCGACCTCGGGCTCATCTAGCGAAAGTACGGGCGCTTCCGAGTCAACTTACCGCGAACTTAGCGCCGAAGTGTCTATTGGATCTGGAAGTGCTCCGCGAGTTCCGGGCCACAGCGGAAGTTTGTCTAATGATGGCGACTCTGGCTTGGTTTCGGTCCCTACCGATTGTTCTTTTTACCTGGGAGCATCGCGAGTGACGGCCGCCGTCTTGCAAACATTGGTCGAAAAAGGGCCTCTAAGGAGAGATCACCTCGCGAATTGCCGCGTCCCCAGAGACGAAGAGGTGCCCATTCCGCGGCCCAACGAAGCCATCGTCTTTCGCGATTACTTCGTAGCCGGGCTTGATTTTCCTCTAGAAGAGTTCATCTCGGATGTCCTGTCGGGGTTCGAAATACAACTCCATCAGCTAACGCCGAATGCGTTTGCCAGACTCAGTGTCTTCGCACACGCAATGAAGATGCTGGATTGCACTTCGCGGGCCGACGTTTTCGTGCGGTTCTATGATATCCACCGTCGTCCGACGAAAGTGAACGACCCCTTCCTTGGATGTGAGCTGCCTAGCGAAATTGGATGTATTAATTTCGTTCCGCGGAAGACACGGGGCAGTGTTTCCATTTCACTCACGTATCGGAACAAGTGGCCGGATTGGAATCGCTTCTGGTTCTACTATCGTGTGTGCTCGGACGAAACCGTTGCCGCTGAACTAAGGAGAGAGGAAAGACTCTCCACTTGTATCGGTTTTGGAGAAGTGCCCTGGGAGGCATCTTCCGCCCGTCGTGCTAAGTGACCCGGATGCTATTCGTTGTGTTGATGCATTCGCGCTCACTGCACGGTTTCAGATCAGCCGAGATTTGGTTGAAGAGTGGATGGCCATTGGGATGAATCCGCTCTGCAGCGCCACTTCTTTCGAAGGCTTTTCAGAGAAGGATGGATACTGGGGCCCCCTTCTACTACTGGAGAGGCCCGCGGATTACTCCGATGATGATCTTTACGTGAAGCATATCGAGAAGGAGGCCAGGAAAGTTTGCGGCCCGTACCTGCGCAAAGAAAGCGAATTCCAACTCGGCAATCTTGGCCGAAGCCGTCGCCTGAACCGAGCCTTCGACGCTATGGGAGTCGAATATGCCGAAAGGCCTCTAGTTGACGAGGGCAAGGAAGAGGCTGAAGGTTCGAAAGAAAAAGGGAAAGGCGTAGCTCGGCGCGGTGGGCGGAGCGGCGTGGTTTCCCGGCGAAGAACTACCGATCCTGGGGACATTCGCATCGGGCGGTTGATTGCCAAGCCGATGCTTAAAAGCCAAGGAATAGTGATGGAATCGATCCCCGACGTTAATCCTTTTGATCATCCAAGGGTGGTTAGTTTCTTTGCCTCTCTTTTGCTTTGTCTTTCGGTTTATTCGTGTTCTTTGCTTTTTTCCTTTCGCTAGAACAGTTCCTTTATGATATTGAAGATGCGCGCGTGACCTGTCTTATCTTGTCGTTTGTTCTGCAGAGCTCCACTCTCGCTGCTGGGATGGCGCTGAAAAAATCGAGCATGCCTCTTTCGCGCGCTGCCTTCGATGATGATGCTTCGGTTGCTGAGATGCCAATATTCGCGAAGGTCGGCGCCCGGAAACCCTCTAGTCCACCCAACGTCGCGGAGCGTCCAGCGAAAAAGGCGAAAGTTTCTCGCCCCGACACCTGTGCACGGGCGTCAGGCGACAAGACCGTTGCTGGCGAAAAGGAGAGCGCGTCCCTGAGAATGCCTGCCCCTGCTGCTGCTGACAAAGGTAAGCTATGCCTTTCGCCGCGCTGCATTCGTCTGACCCAGGAAATGGTGGAAGGGCAGCTCTTGGGTTACGGGCGGCTGGTTCTCGACGGGGTGCCCTCGGACTACGAGAACCCGTGCTTATATACTGGCTTGAGCTCATCGAATGATACTGACGAGGCGAAAGAGGAATCTTATCGCGTTGCTCGTTCTTTAGGTGCGCCTTCTGACGCCCAACTCGCTTGCCGTCTTGACTATCGTCGGGCTGGAATTCTTCCTGGCGGCAGCGAGGATGCCACTAAGTTTGTGGAATTCTCGCAAAAAGCTTTCGTCGCTCCGGAGATCGAAAGGGATCTCCTGAAAGTTAACTGTCAGAAGCTCGACGACGCCATCTCTTTTCACCTGGCAAGCGTAAGTGTTTGGTTTCGCTGCAAGTTTTGTAGCTCTTTCGATCTTTATTTTCACCGCTGTTTCGCTTCTATGCACAGGCTGCCGTTGTCGCTCGTAGCCAAAGCAATCAACGGGATCTATATATTCGCAAGCTCGAGCGTGAGAAGCAAGAGCTTGACACTCAAGTGAAGAGTTTCGACACCCAAGTGAAGGAGCTTGCCGCCGACCTTGAGCAGCAGACCAAGAAAGCCGACGCTGAGCGCGCCTCGAGGAAAACAAGTCAGAAAGAGGTGGAAAACCTCAAGAAGGAGCTTTCGCAGCTGCGGGCCACCCAAGCCGAAAGGGAAAAACTGCTTTTAGCCAATGCTGAGGAGGCCGCGGCTCGCTTCCGCGAATGCCTTCGCAGTATCGGCGTCGAGGCGGATGGTCCCTCAGAACGTAACGTCGATAGCCTCGTTGGCTGGATTCGCTCCGAAATGGAGTCGCTGGAGGGGCACATGACCCTTGGCCGAGACTACGCCGCCGTTACCGGCATCAAGGCGATCGGTCATAGCCTTGTGGACGCCGGCTGCTCCCATATCACGGAGCTTTCGGTCAAGGAAGTTGACTACTATTGGCGCACCCCCGAAGCGGCGAAAGTTCTAGGGAAAAGATTTTTTGATGAGTTCTGGCTGGCAGGCGGGAATGATATGTCACTCATGCAATCCGCAATGGCTCGCGGAAAGGTGTCTTCTACCGACCGCCTGAGCTTTCGCTTGACTTCTGTGTTAGCTATCGCTTTTTCTGCAGCGTCCTGCGGCTTAAGTGGAGTTTCTTCTGAGATTTCGCTCTTTTGTGCAGACTTCAGAGGAGAAGACGCACATTCGGCAGGTGTTTTCGGAGTACATTTCCGAAAAACGGGCGCGCGAGGCCGAGCCGGAGGACGAGGCGAGTCCGCCCCAGCCTAATGATGAAGCCCCCGAGAGCTCGGCCACTGCTGCTGTTCGTGATGCGAATGCCTCTCAAGACGCAGCGGTAGATGAATGACTTTTCTAGGGCCCGTTTTTATTTTGCTGGTAGCTTGTTCTTGGACCTTCTGTAAACTTTGGGATTTAAGTTCGAATGTTGTATCTTGAACAGGGCGCGGGTGCGGGAACGCCGGACGTTCTCGACATCTGCCCGTTAATGATTAAGTCAGGCGATATCTGTGTTGGCGGTGACTTGTGGAGGAGTTTTCGCTCTAGGTTTCCGACGGCGTCGCTTTCGGCTTACATGAAAAAACGTGCTAAGAAACTTAGGCGCACAGAAGAGCGGCTACGCGCTTTTTATGAAAACTTCGATCGACGCGAACTTGAGTCGAGGCGAATGAGGCGCGGAGCCTCGCGCGCGCCGCCGGGCTTCGGGGGTGCCGCATTCGTTAAGTTGGAGCCCGAAGACGCCGTGCCTTCGCCAGATGAACGGCGATACAGAATTTTCCTTGGCCGCGGAAGTAGTTCGCGGCCCTGAATTACGTTGTACAAAACTTTACCTCTCAAGTCCGGTGTAATGAAAAGTGTCGCAGTGGGTTGTATCTTTCGGTGTTGATCGTTATTTGCGAATGCGCGATTTTTTCATTCTTTCGCTTAATTTTCACTTGGACGGTCGTATGATTTGCTACCTCGCGCGGATTGCTATTTTTCGCTGTGCCTTTCGCTCGATAGGTGAAGCGGGAGTCTTTTGCCGAATGACTTAGTCACTGTCGTCCTGCCAGTTCGCGCGATAGCGCTTCCGTTGGGGGTCCTTTTTGGCCGATGGCTTGGACGCGCCCGCCCCCGAACGTTTAGACGAGGGGCGGTAGCTTTCGCCCCTGCTCACTTAGGCGAGGGGCGTTAGCATTCGCGCGAGGGAGCTTTCGGTGCGAACCCCTCAGCCGATTGCAAAGACGCGCCCGCCCCCACTCACTTAGGCGAGGGGCGTTAGCATTCGCGCGAGGGAGCTTTCGGTGCGAGCCCCTCGGCCGATTGCAAAGACGCGCCCGCCCCCACTCACTTAGGCGAGGGGCGATAGCATTCGCGCGAGGGAGCTTTCGGTGCGAGCCCCTCGGCCGATTGCGAAGACGCGCCCGCCCCCACTCACTTAAGCGAGGGGCGATAGCATTCGCGCGAGGGAGCTTTCGGTGCGAGCCCCTCGGCCGATTGCAAAGACGTGGCCGCCCCCACTCACTTAAGCGAGAGGCGATAGCATTCGCGCGAGGGAGCTTTCGGTGCGAGCCCCTCGGCCGATTGCAAAGACGCGCCCGCCCCCACTCACTTAGGCGAGGGCGATAGCATTCGCGCGAGGGAGCTTTCGGTGCGAGCCCCTCGGCCGATTGCAAAGACGCGCCCGCCCCCACTCACTTAGGCGAGGGGCGATAGCATTCGCGTGAGGGAGCTTTCGGTGCGACCCCTCGGCCGATTGCAAAGACGCGCCCGCCCCCACTCACTTAGGTTAGGGGCGATAGCATTCGCGCGAGGGAGCTTTCGGTGCGAGCCCCTCGGCCGATTGCGAAGACGCGCCCGCCCCCGCTCACTTAGGCGAGGGGCGATGGCATTCGCGCGAGGGAGCTTTCGGTGCGAGCCCCTCGGCCGACAGCAAAGACGCGCCCGCCCCCACTCACTTAGGCGAGGGGCGATAGCATTCGCGCAAGGGAGCTTTCGGTGCGAGCCCCTCGGCCGATTGCAAAGACGCGCCTGCTTCCACTCACTTAGGCGAGGGGCGATAGCATTCGCGCGAGGGAGCTTTCGGTGCGAGCCCCTCGGCCGATTGCAAAGACACGCCGGCCCCCACTCACTTAGGCGAGGGGCGATAGCATTCGCGCGAGGGAGCTTTCGGTGCGAACCCCTCGGCCGATTGCAAAGACGCGCCCGCCCCCACTCACTTAGGTTAGGGGCGATAGCATTCGCGCGAGGGAGCTTTCGGTGCGAGCCCCTCGGCCGACAGCAAAGACGCGCCCGCCCCCGCTCACTTAGGCGCGGGGCAATGGCATTCGCGCGAGGGAGCTTTCGGTGCGAGCCCCTCGGCCGACAGCAAAGACGCGCCCGCCCCCGCTCACTTTGGCGAGGGGCGATGGCATTCGCGCGAGGGTGTTTTCTAATTCGGTTGACGAAAGTATCTTTATGAACGCAACATGGGGAGGCTTACAATCGACTATGATTATGATATTGCTCCTGTTGTCATCTAGCAGCAGGCTTGCTTTCGCTTGTCTCCTAGCCGCAGCTTGGGATGGACATGTCACTTGATAGGGCCTTCGCCTAAAGTTACTGGATTGGTGACGCTAGCTAAATGCTATGCCGATGACACAATCATTAAAGCGAAAACATGGCTCCTGATGCTTCCTATTCGCATTTTCGTTTCGCCCTCGCGTTTTGTCGGAGGGTCGGTTTTTTCATAGCCCGCAGGCTTTCGTTCCGCCCTCTCGCTTTGTCGGAGGGTCGGTCTTTTCATAACCCGCAGGCTTTCGTTCCGCCCTCTCGTTTTGTCGGAGGGTCGGTTTTTGCATGGCCCGCAGGCTTTCGTTCCGCCCTCGCGTTTTGTCGGAGGGTCGGTTTTTTCATAGCCCGCAGGCTTTCGAGATTGTCGCTAGATGTGAAGGGTCTCTTTTGCCCAACCTCCGCGACATTCTCTTTTCAACACATTTTAATGACGAATGTCTCAACCTTATGTTTGGTTGACTTCGTCTTTTACCGAGCCACGCGATGTTTTGGGGGAATTATGTTTGCTTTCGCGATGTAGCGGTTACATTCGGCTGCCTCGTTAAAAAACCTCGCACCCCGACGAAAGGCTTCCCCGGCGAGGAAAAAGAGTGCAGCCGACCTTTGATTACAAGAATGGTGAAAGATGGAAAGGAAATTTACATTGAAGTTCAAAAAGATAAATTACGGGTAAAAACGGCGCAGATTGCTCGCATTCCATGTGTGGGTTGATTCTTCGCCCTTGTCATCCAACAACCGGAATACACCGGGTGCTGCCATACTTGCCACGATGAAGGGGCCTTGCTATTGCGATTGCAGCTTACCTTGCTTGTCTGGCTGCCGAATGGTGACCATGTCTCCAGGCTTGATATCCTTTCGGACTATCGTCTTGTCCCTGTGATGCTTTGTTTCGGCATGGTACTTTTCGAGATTATCTGCAGCCTTCAGTCTTACTTCTTCAATAGTGTCGAGTTCGAGGTGTCTTTGTTCTTGGGTTGTTGGGGCCAACTCGGTTCGGAAAGAGCCCAGCTTTACCTCTTCCGGTGTGACTGCTTCCTCGCCGTAAAGTAACCTAAACGGGGTGAAGCCGGTAGCTCTGGACCGTGAGATGTTGTGTCCCCACACAGCCGTTGTTAAGGTGTTGGCCCACTTGCCTTTCGGCGAGTCGTATAAGGATTTTGAAATTGCCGAGAAGATTAGGTCATTCGCTCTCTCGACAGCCCCGTTTGCCTGTGGGTAATTTACTGAGGCGAAGTTAAGCTTTATGCTGAGCTCATCACAGAAGCTCCTGAATTCGGCGCGGTCGAATTGCTTCCCATTGTCGCATGTGATGAATGACGGAACACCGAAGCGACAGATTACCCGCTGCCAGACGAATTTGGTTAAGGAGGTGGAAGTTATGCTAGCAAGAGCCTTCGCTTCCACCCACTTGGTGAAATACTCGAGAGCAACTGCTGCGAAACGCAGGTTGCCCGGAGCTGCCGGTAGCGGGCCGACTATGTCGATGCCCCATCTCTGCAAGGGCCAGGTCGGTACTATCGGCGTGGTTTCATTTGCTGGGGCTTTTTGATTTTTGGCGAACATCTGGCAACCTTTGCAACATTTTACTAGCTCTCTGGCGTCTGATGCGGCGGAAGGCCAATAAAATCCTTGCCTCATTCCTCTATGCGCTATTTCGTGGGGTCCTCTGTGCGCTCCGCACATTCCGGCGTGCATTTCTTCGAGTAGTTGAATGCCTTCGCGCTTGCTTATGCATTTCAGGAGAGGAGCTGTTATCCCATTTTTGAACAACTGCTCTCCGATGATTGAGTAACCTTTCGCTCTGCTGGCCATCCTTTCGGCATCCCTCCTAGACTCTGGCTCGTATGTCCCGGATAGATAGGCGAATATCTGCGACCTCCAGTCATCACTGGCGATAGCATGTACCGAACTTGGATGTTCTTCCTCCTCTTTCACTGCTTTGGCCGAAAGCACTTGATAGAAGACGTCTAGTGGAAGTGGTAGATTTTGTGCTGCGGCTTTGGCCAGTTCGTCTGCCTCTGTGTTTTCGGCCCTTGGAATGTGACGTAAGGTGAAACCAGCGAAATACTTCTCCATTCTTCTGATTGCTGCCAGATACTTGGCTAGCTCTGGTTCTCTTGCTGTGAAATCCTTTTCGGCGTGACCAACAACGACTTGGGAGTCTGACTTGACTATGCATCTTCTCGCTCCGATTGCTCGGAGCTTTCGTAAACCCAACAATACAGCTTCATATTCGGCGGTGTTGTTGGTTGTGAGAAATTGCAGCCTTGCGGCAAATCTTACCTTCGGTCCTCTTGGTGGTGTAAGGATCGCCGAGATTCCGGCTCCAGCCATTCCCCATGCGCCGTCACAGTTCACTGTCCACACGGGTTCCTCGAACTCGAGAGTTGTGTCGAAAGCGGCGGGAGTCCAATCTGCTATGAAATCTGCCAACGCCTGCGACTTGATTGCGGACCGGTGCTGGAAATCGATCACATATTCGTTTAACTCCGCCGCCCACTTGCCAATTCGGCCGATAGCGTCGTTGTTGCGAAACAATGCTTCCAATGGCTGAGCCGAAAGGACTATGATGTGGTGAGACTGGAAGTAGTGCTTTAGCTTTCTAGAAGCCATTACTACTGTGTAGGCTATCTTCTCCAGCTCTGAGTAATTCAGTTTTGCTCCCGAAAGAGCCTCGGAGACGAAGTAGATGGGAAACTGTGTCATCTTGTTTTGATGTTCCTTCTCCTCCACCAGTACTGCGCTTACGGTGGTGTGGGATGATGCAAGGTACAGCAAAAGCGTTGCTTCCAGCGACGGTTTAGATAGCGTGGTTAGCTTTGTCAAGTATTCCTTTAACTACTGAAAAGCCCGCCGCTGCTCTTCCCCCCAATCGAAAGGATCGGAGCTACGTAGAGTTCTGAAGAATGACAGCCCTTTTTCGGCGGATCTTGCGATGAATCTGTTCAAAGAAGCCAGTCTTCCTGTCAACTTTTGCACTTGCTTTCGGTTTGAGGGCGGTTGCATGTTAATGATTGCCGCTATCTTGTCGGGATTGGCCTCGATTCCTCTTGCCGATACTAGGCAACCGAGGAGCTTGCCTTTCTTGATGCTGAAAATGCACTTGTCAGGGTTAAGCTTCAAACCACTTTTTCGGAGATTGCCGAAAGTCTCAAGTAAGTCTGCTTGATGATCTTCCTGCCTGTCGCTCTTGACCACTATATCGTCAACATAAGCCAACAAGTTTTTCTTTTGCTTTTGGCTTTCGAACACCTTGTCAGTCATCCGAGAGAATGTTGGGCCTGCATTCCGCAGCCCTTCCGGCATTCGCCGGTAGCAGTATGTACCCGTAGGGGTGATGAAGCTGGTCTTCTCCTCATCGTCGGGATGGAGCCATATCTGCTGATAACCTGAAAAACAATCTAGCAAGCTCATTATCTCGCAACCGGATGCAATGTCGACAAGCTTGTCGATACGAGGCAGAGGATACGGATCCTTCGGGCAGCACTTGTTGAGGTCGGTGAAATCGACGCACATTCGCCATTTTCCATTCTTCTTTTTCACCAAAACAACGTTCGCCAGCCATTCGGGGTACTGGACTGGTCGGATTACTCCTGCATCGAGTAATCTTTGTACTTCGGCTTTCGCCGCGTCGGCCCTTTCGTTTGACATTTTTCTCAGTTTCTGCTTTCTGGGCTTAGCGCCGCTTGCGACGTTCAAACTGTGCTGGGCGAGGTCCCTGCTGACGCGTTGCAAGTCGTTTGCTGACCAAGCGAAAATGTCATCGTTGTTTGCGAGGAAAGATGCCAGAGTGCTTCTCTCTTCTTCCGGCATGCTCGACCCGATGTGTACAGTTCTTTCGGGCCTGGAGGCCACGAGCGGAACCTTTACCGTTTTTTCGGCTGCCCCGACCTTGCATTCCGACGAGCTGACGATAGCATGCTCTTCGGTGGTTGTTTCCATCTCGCCTTTATTCGCCACCTCATTGATAAGGCTATAGCCTGGGGTTGGTTTTCCCTCAATTCTTCTAGAGGCTTGCTGATCTCCATGTACAGCGATAATGCCGAAAGGTGAAGGCATCTTCATGCACAGGTAGCTTTGCTTGATGACCGCGTTAAACTTGTTGGTGAAACCTCTGCCGAAAATGGCGGTATACGGATAGTCCATGTTTACTATGTCGAATGTCAGTGTTTCAGTGCGGACTCTTTCCCCTTCGGCGAAAGATACAGGGATTTGCTTTTTGCCGATAGCATCAATCTTTCTTCCTCCGAACCCATACAGCGAATTGCCGGCGGGGTCCAAACTGCGCCTGTCGAATCCCATCGCCTCGAAAGCTTTGACGAACAGGATGTCTGCCGAGCTTCCGGTGTCGATTAGAATGTTATGCAAGGTGAAACCGGCCACATTGGCCGTGGCGACGAAAGCGTCACAATGCGGGTAGTCGCGGACTTTGAAATCGGACTCGTCGAAGCATACCGGCGCTAGTGACCAAGCTGGCCTGTTCAGTGGAAGTCTTGGTGATACTGTCTGGACTCTTCGGTGATAGTCCCTTCTAGCTCTCTTACTTTCGTGCTCGAGGTTAGATCCACCCGTGATGGCGAAAATGTGGCCTCTTGACGGGAGGATGTTGTTTACTGCATTGGTTTCGTTTTCTATTTCCTGCCCCTGCTGGCAGCCTGGCTGTGCTTGCTGCCCCTGAGGTTGGGTTTGAGCCGGAAGCATTGGTGGCGGCGTTGGCTGATGCTGATAGCGCATAGGTGACGAAACTGCCACCGACTGCGGCGCAAAGACCGGAAGCTGATAGCCCTGATACGCCGGATTGTACCAATGTAAATTTTGGGGATGCATGTACTGCGGAGGATGCATGGGTGCGCCTGCGTAATTGCTGCATGCTGCCGCCAATGCTGTCGGGTCTTGCGAATTGTGGAAAACATGCTTTGAGCTTTCGGCAAAAACTGAAACTTGATCCTTATCTTTCAGCTCTTTCGCCATCTTGCTGTATTTGCAGTCCCGAGTGGTGTGACCGAAATTGCCGTCACAAATGACGCAATATGGTGGCCTGGGTCCTCTTCCGCGGCCTCTACCGTCTCGTCCGCCGCGTCCTGACCTTCCACCGCGCCCCCCGCGGAACGGTTGATCAAACCCTCTTTGGGGCTGAGAGTCAGCCATGCCAGGCCTCTCCGTGCCTGTCGCTGATTGTGCTGGTTCTTCCTGCAAATTGTTGATTGAACGAAAAGGCCTGACAATCCTTTGATTCGGCACGGGCGGCGGTCGACTTGCTTTCGTCGCTTGCCTCTGCGTCAGGCGGGCGGCCTTGCGTCGCCGAAAGTCATCATCCGACCTCGCGTACGCATTCATTACGTCAAACAATTCCTTGACATCTTTCGGCGGCTCCCTGGACAAATGAGCGGCGCACTGCCCAGTCCCCAAGCCTTCGATGGCTGCTGCGATCACCGTGGCTTCCGGCACATTCGGAGCTTGAGCTTTCAGCTGGATGAAACGTTTGAGGTACTCCGAAAGTGGCTCGTCGTCATGCTGGGTGCAATTCATGAGATCCCGCGTAGTCTTGACATCCGGTCGGAATCCTTGGAAGGTGGCCAGCAGTTCGGCCTTCAGCTGTGCCCACAAATAGATAGACAATGGCTTGAGGGTAGTGTACCAATCGTGGGCCACGTCTTCGACTGCCAGGATGAGAGATTTTGTCAAAGCCTGATTGTCTCCGCCTGCCGAAAAAACAGCTGTCTCGTAGCTTGCCAAGAACTTGCGTGGGTTCGCTTTACCGTCGAAAGTCGGAATGCGGGGCTTGTAATTGAGTGGCCACGGATGAGCTTGCAACTCCCTCGAGAGTGGAGAGGTTTCGTCGGTGGCGTTGCCGAAAGCTGGCGGTTGCTCTCGCCTTGGTATGAATACGTTTTCTTGTGCTATCGGATTTGGGTCCGCCCTGGCCCTTTGCAGCTCCTGAATTTCCTTCTCGAGTTGCCTCCTCTGCGCCTCAGCTCGCCGAATGGCGCTGCGAGTCTCGTCTTCTCTTGCTTTCGCCGCCAACTGCTGCTGCAGCTGGTCTCTTTGCAACAACAGCCTTTCGATTTCCCCTTGTTGCTGGGCCAGCGTCTTGATTGCTTGGGCGTGTCTTGTGATTTCGTCATCGTCTTCGTCCTCATCATCGAACTCGTCCTCGACGTGCCCATCCGGCGTGCCGTCTCTGTCCAAAGTCCGCTGATCCTGAAGCTGCACGCCCTGGCTCGTCGATGCTCCCGGCGGCGGCTGCGCTTCTATCGACAAAGCGCCGCCGAAAGGTGGTGGCTCTGGGGCTGCGTTTGGTGGAACCTGGCTAGCTGGGACTGAAACCGCGACGGTGCCGAAAGCATCCTTTCTCGCGGCGATCGTCTCCGGATTGTCGACCGTCTTCGGCGCTTTCCTTGGCGACATGGTAAGCTCGGGCGACAACCACGGTGGGCACCAATGTTGTTTCGGGTCTGAGACCTCGAAACAGCGGGTTGTCGCACGAACGAATGCACTGAGCGAAAGCGGAAGTAAACGGAAGAGAGTAGGAAGTTGGGTGAAATGAACAGTGCTCTCTCCTCCCCTCCCGGGGGGGCTGAGAGCTCTTTATATTAATCCCGATCAGTTTGAAAGTACAAGAATGCCCTTCCAACCACTCCGTTACAATTACAACGACGCCCTTAGTCAGCTACCCCATGGCTTCACGCTGCTCCTCCCGGCGTGAGGGGCATCATCGTAACTTTGCCCCCTGGCGGGCCCATCGTCCCCCGGCTCCTTTTCCTGGCCGGTGGGGCCGCTCTCTCTGACCCAGGCTTCCGGCGTCCTGCGAAAACCTGTGAAAAACCGAGGTCATGAACGACAAAAACTTCCGCCGGAAGCGCCGGGCTCCTTTCGCGCGAAAGCCACCATCCGCACGAATACTCCACCTTCCCCTGGTCCGCTTGCCGAAACGCGTGCTTCCGCGCGGATGCTCTCTTTCGCATGAAAGCTCCGTATTCCCTTAGGCTGCGAGCCGAAACGCATGCTTCCGCGCGAATGCTCCCTTTCGCACGAAAACTCCGCCTTCCCTTGGCCTGCGAGCCGAAACGCGTGCTTCCGCGCGAATGCTCCCTTTCGCACAAAAGCTCCGCCTTCCCTTGGCCTGCGAGCCGAAACACGTGCTTCCGCGCGAATGCTCCCTTTCGCACGAAAGCTCCGCCTTCCCTTCGGTACCGCGGGTTGTAGGCGTCTGCGGTCTGGGTACCGTCCCAACAACTAAGATGCAGTATATTTATTACTGATGTGACCGTGACCTGTGGGCTGTGGCCCACAGACTGCATCATGGTAACTGTAACATATTCACAGTACTTGGGCATGGTGGTGGGTATTGGCTCTTACTCGGGTGCTTCTGTGTGAATTTTTTCTCAAAAACACAAAAGAACTACACATAATCTTATGTTAAAGATAGAAAACATGGTCCAAATACATGCTGAACTGCCCCTTACAAATCCTTGGTCCCATAACCGGCAATGGTCAAGGCAGCTCCTGCTCGCCTGCCTCCTGCATGACCTGCTGCACTGATGGCCTGTGTCCATCAAAGACAGGGCACTAAGATCATTTCCACAAAATTTATTAGAAGAAAAGGATTTGACCCATTTTTTTTTGGAAAAACGGCACCAAAGAAACAGTGGTTTGTGTGACTTGAAAAGAAAAAAAAACTCGACCAGGGGGAGAGACGTCCCCCTGATTTTCGTCTTAAGAAGGTGGTGCCGTGACTCGAACCTCATCCAACCACTTTTTTGGCGTGTTGTACTGACCAGTTACATCGTGACTTGAAAAGAATGTTTTGAACATTGCCAATAACACTTTTGTCTGCTACATTGCATGTTGTTAGACTTAAAAATTTGTATACACTATTCATATTGTTTTCAGGTGGTAATGAGTCTCGACTAGTCAAAGCGGCAACGGAGCAATTAAACAAATTACCGTTCTACCATTCCTTTTGGAACCGCACAACCAAGCCCTCATTGGTAGTATACATTTGATATTTTATCATCCATCTGTGGACAGCGTATTGTTTTTGATGATTTTCTGTTTCAAACTTTTCCATTGTCTTACAGATCATTCCCATTCCTATTCTAATATTCCATGAAAGAAACAAGGGTTCTTTTTTTTTTGGTGGACCATTGCATCTCCATGGTTTTCTTATTATGTTGACAATTTTCTAGTTTGGAAGCGTTGATAGTTAACACTGCCTTGCCAATATCGTTACAGGATCTTGCAAATGAAATTCTCAGCATGTTCACTGCAAGGGAAATGGGAAAAGTGTTCTTCACAAATAGTGGTTCAGAAGCAAATGACTCCCAGGTATGATCATTGATAAAATAAAACAATACTGATCATTTGTTGGAGTTCATTCCAATAATATTTTAACACTTTATCTCGAAAATCTCTTCTCGAGTGTAAATAATATGAAAGTGTATATTTTGTAAAGAAATTTATATTCTAGTTTAACCATGTAGACTTTATATTCTATTTTACTGAAACATTACCGATATGATTTCCTTTTGAGCAATTACCTGTACATGCTAAAAAGTGCTGTGATACTGATTCCTGTTTGTAACTGCTTCTTATTTTCTCCATTCCTGTTGATCTTCATATGGTATTTTTTTCCAGATGGACTAACATACATGTGTTTTTAACAGGTTAAACTAGTGTGGTATTATAACAATGCACTTGGAAGGCCAGACAAGAAGAAATTTATTGCTCGCTCAAAATCGTGAGATCCCATCCTTTCTCTATTCTACTGTCTTCCAGCAGATATTTTAGTCACTGCAAATCTTGGTCTATCTTTACTTGATACTCCAATTCCATCACTTATTGGTTGATAACTTGGGTAGAATATACCATATTGACTTGAAGGCCTGTAGAATTGCTTCGCATATCAGATCCAATGATGATAGGGTCACAATATGCACCTTCTCGTGTTGTATCATAACTATAGCAACAAAAAGGACCGTCCAATAACTAAATTGTAATTGTTATCCGTCTGCATTCATGTATTATCTCGGTGCTAATATTTTCTGTAGTTGAAGCTTTCTAGTTTGATTTTAACAAAATCTTAAGTATTTTAAATGACATTACAACCTTTCTTCTTTGTTCTTACAGGTACCATGGATCAACCTTGATTGCAGCTAGTCTATCAGGGTAACCAAACTATCTATATTCTGTTGTTCTCATTTGACGTTCACATGTATTTGTCACAAATTCTTCTTTATCTATAGTCTGCCAGCGCTTCATCAGAAGTTCGATCTACCAGCACCTTTTGTCCTGCACACAGACTGTCCTCACTACTGGCTGAAGGACCGAAAGAGCTAAACCAAGGCGACCAGAGGGGGGGTGAATGGAAGCCTCAAAATTTCTTCACAAAAACTACGGCCTCAGTCCCAATAAAATCAACCCCGAAAGCTTTGTTCTCAGAAGTGATGCCTACGACCCTTTGGAAGGAGGGTGGATGATCCCTGAGATCACAGCGAGGCACCACTGACCAGAGAACACGAAAGAAGCCAGCGAAAAACTGAGCCACGAGGTCTCAGGGCAAAACTCCGATTCGCCCGAGGCTCAAGAGAGGCCTTAGGGAAAAACACCGATTCGCCCGAGGCTCAAGAGAGGTCTCGGGGAAAAACTCCGCCTCGCCCGAGGCTCGAGGGAGGCCTTGGGAAAAACTCCGACTCGCCCGAGGGGAGGCCTCAGCTCGCTCGAGGGGCACCGTTCGAAGTTGGCCTCGGCACGCTTGAGGGAAGCTGCTCGAGACAGGCCTCGACGTCGTCGAGGGTTATGTGACCTCGAGGCTCGAGGGTAGGCCTCGGCTCGCTCGAGGCTGGCCTCGGCGTCAAACTCCGATTCGCCCGAGGGTCACGGAAAGGCCTAGGCGCCCTCGAGGGTCACAGTCCGAGGGTGGCCTCGGCTCTCTCGAGGGACGCGGGCCGGACTGTCCGCGCCTGGGTGTCCAGAGAAGGCGATTTTGATCGCCCTTCTCTCAAATCCCTCTGAATCCGATCCAAATCAAAATCCAAGTTCCCCAAACTTGGAGGAGATGATCACGGGGTAGTTAGGAGACTATCCCCAAGAAATCATCCGCTCAAATCGACTAAATCAACGGGAAATCAAAAGGGAAGGTGGATGAACGAAAAAGTGATTCGAAAACGAAATCAACCCGATCTACTTGTTCGTAGGGAGATAGATGAATTCCTTTGGTGGAAATGTTCTCCTTTCAAATACGAACAAGTTGATTCAAACGGATTTCGCAAAGATGCACCGGAGAGGGAGATCGAGTGACGGGAAAATCGTAGCAAAAAGCAATCCGCGAAGAACAGCGATGAACTTGAATCAAAACGCGAATTGACACACGATCTTGCAGCCGAAGCGCAACCACACGCTACGACAAAGAGGTTCCGGCCTCCTTTCCTCAAAATCAACAGTACACAGAGTCAAGTCTCTCTGCGGATCTCAGCAAGCTACAACAGAGAATAGGGAGAGCAGGAAGTCTAAGTGCAAGAGCAAATGACTGAGATGGCTAAAACTGAGATGGAGGGAGGAGGGTGTCTCCCAGACTACTTATCCTAATTCTAGTCTAAGTACAATTCCTACTCTACCCCTCTCTAATCTAATTACAGAGCGAACCAGCTAAACCCTAGGGTTATTCTGGACCAACTCAGTGGTAGGTGTATCCGACGGCCACGCCCGCACAACTCGTCCGCGTTGCCTCCACGCAACCTTCCGATTGCCGCCACGTGCCGCCCTCGCTCTGCACCCCCGGTTTTGTGGCCCAAACCGGGAAACCAGCCTTTTCCAGCTATCCCCCGGTTTTGAGGCCCAAACCGGGAAACCAGCCTCCAAGTCCAACGCCTGAGTTTTGTGGCCCAAACTCAGAAACCCGCAGCGCCCAGGTTTTGAGGCCCAAACCTGGAAACCGTCCACCCGATGGTTTTTCCCTGGCTCTACCACCAAACCGAAGCTGTAGAGGGGATGCACCGCCCGTGCACCCCGTCCACCGACACGTGTCCCCAGGTCCTCGACCCGAGCAACACCGTGCCCCGCAAGTCTCTGCTCGTCGCTGTCCCAGGCTGCCAGCCACCACAGCTGATCCTCAGGCACTCCGGTCCCTCAGTCCAAGCCTCACGTCCGCCCTTCACCGCTCGGTACCTCGGCATGGCACGTCCGCCGCACGGCACGCCCATCCTTCACCGCACCCGGTCTATCGGCACAGCACGTCTCAACTTGACCTTCACCTGCCTTCGATCACTGCATCCGTGCTCGACACCTGCACAACACAAGCCAAAGAACATGCGATCAAACCCGTTGACAATCACTCATCACTCAGAGACTCGGCATACACCCATGTATCCGCAATCTCCCCCTTGATGAGTGCATTGTCAACTACACACACAAATCATAATGGGCAGAAAGAAGGTAGGAGGAAGGAGAGGAGAAAACTCGACCAAATGACCAAAAAGCATAGCACAGCCGAAGAAGGTCAAGTGGAAGAAGCAAACCAACTTGGTCCCCAAAGACATGGGCAACGGCTCGACGCAACCAAGCAAAGCAAAGCTAGCCCTCAAGAAGAGGTAGAACAGGCTCAACACCACTAGCAAATAAAGCTCGATACCAAAAACCTTTCGGCCAGCAAGAGACAGCAAGCAGCAAGGCTCGGTCAGGCTCGAAACAGCAAGGCTCGGCCAGGCTCGAGGCAGCAAGGCTCGATCAAGCTTCAGCAAGAAGCAGCAAGCAGCAAGCAGCAAGGCTCGGGGCTCCAGTTCGAGGCTCCTGGGAACTCCCCCTCGGTCAACCGAACAGAACCGAACAGAGCACCAGTCAACCGAACAGAGCACCCCTCAGCCGAACAGAGTGACAGTCAACCAAACAGAACCGAACCGAGTCACCAGTCAATCGACCAGAGCACCCCTCAGCCGAACAGAGTGACAGTCAACCAAACAGAACCGAACAGAGTCACCCCTCAGCCGAACAGAGTGAGCACACCATGATTTGTCATAACTCTCCCCCTTAGTTGAAAATGCACTTATCAAGCACAAACTCTTGCCCTGAACCAACACAACTCCCCCTTCAAAAATGCATATGAAGTCAGAAATGCAAGTTAGGAGTTTCAGGCATATAATCAAAAGAGAGCAAAAATGCTCTAATCGGTATAGCTCCAATGACACAACTCAGGACTCGAATAGCGAAGGCTCAAACTGATCACACATACGAAATATGAAGCATATGAGTAAGTGAGCAGTTTTTAGCCAAAAAGATAGTCACCATCAAAATAGCACTGGACATGTATAGAAGGAATCCAGACAAGTGCTTAAACATATATACAAGGTGAACTACCCCTAGCAAAGTTCAATCATCATGCATAGGAATGAAGCATATACTTGTGAGTTCAGTTCTATGTCGGAGTTGCAGCGGTAAAGAATTCACAAGTTTAATTATTTAGTATGTGATTGCGAGAGGTTGAAAGCTTGTCATTGCCTAACTTTTCAACCGAGCGAAGCCTATGCCGAAGCAGTCAGAAGCTTAAAGCTACGGTTTCGGTCATACACTACACAGCTCAAGTTTAACTCAAAGTGCAATGAGAAACAGTCTCGATACCGTGAGGTGTTGACAAGCAATCCCATCTCGATCTTTTCAATTCACTAAAACTTGGTTCCAAATTTAAACATGATATGAGCAGACCAAGCAAGTGAATGACTCAGAACTAGAGACATAGCAACCTAGCATATATGAAAAGCAGGAATGGACTCAACACGCCCTACACATGCTAGTTGCATATCTCAATGGTGAACATTTTCAGATTTTATATATATTAAGCAAAATTCACCATTCCAAAATAGCTCAGCTCATAACATGTACTAGTGATCAGAAGGAGCATAAGCTACAAGTATCAACATAAGCATCGGAGCATACTAAAACAGAGCATAGTTACACTCTAGTGATTATAAGCATGAAACTCGGAATGTAAATGCGTATGCCAAAATGCAAAAGGAAAGAAGGACAAACGAAAAAGGCAATCTATACAAGATCCAAAATGTTTCCCCCATCTAAAAGGGGAAACACACACCAAGCTCACCCCTCAACCGATTAAAGGTTGATTCGTCTAAGGGGTTGGTGAAAATATCAGCCAGTTGGTGATGAGTATCGACATGGCGAAGGTCGATATCACCCTTCTCCTGGTGGTCTCGCAAGAAATGAAAGCGCACATCAATGTGTTTGGTTTTCGAGTGAAGCACGGGGTTCTTAGCAACGCTAATAGCACTCGTGCTGTCACAAAGCAAAGGTACGCGAGAAAAGCTCAAACCAAAATCACGCAAAGTGGCCATCATCCAGAGTAACTGGGAACAGCAGCTAGCCGCAGCAACATACTCAGCCTCCGTGGTAGACTGGGCGACACTAGACTGCTTGCGAGAAGACCATGACACAAGAGAAGATCCAATAAACTGGCAAGTCCCAGAAGTGGACTTGCGCTCTATGCGACAACCAGCAAAATCGGCATCGGAATAACCGCAAAGCGAGAGGGTGGAGGAAGCAGAATACCAAATTCCGAACTCAGGAGTGAAACGAAGGTACCTGAAAATGCGCTTCACCGCCTGACGGTGAGAAGTGCGCGGCGACGCCTGAAAGCGCGCGCACAGACACACCGCGAACTGGATGTCCGGGCGTGTCGCCGTCAGGTAGAGCAGTGATCCAATCATGCTGCGGTATTCCTTTTGGTCCACTGCTTCTCCATCTACGTCGGCATCCAGGGCAGTCGTCGTCGACATGGGTGTTGGAAGAGGCTTGGCCTCACCCATATCGAACCGCTTCAGCAAGTCCTTGGTGTACTTGCCCTGGTGCACAAACGTCCCCTCCCGGGATTGCTTAATTTGCAACTCGAGAAAGAATGTCAGCTCGCCCATCATGCTCATCTCGAACTCCCTGCTCAGTATCTGCAAACTTGGCAACCAAAGCGTGAGAAGAACCACCGAAAATGATATCATCCACGTAAATCTGGACCAAGAGTGTATCTTTGCCTTGCCTGAGGAGAAAGAGCGTCTTATCTACACATCCCATTTTAAAACCCTTAGCAAGCAAAAAGGTTTTCAACCTATCATACAAGGCTCTAGGGGCTTGTTTCAAACCATATAAAGCTTTGTGGAGTTTAAAAACATGGTTTGGAAATTTGGGATTTTCAAAACCGGGAGGTTGCTCAACATAAACCTCCTCTTCTATGTAGCCGTTTAAGAAGGCACTCTTGACATCCATTTGAAAAAGTTTGAAACCTTTGGATGCAGCAAAAGCCAAGAGTATCCTAATAGCCTCCAAACGAGCTACAGGAGCAAACGTCTCCTCATAGTCTATCCCCTCCTTCTGACTATAACCCTTTGCTACAAGTCTGGCCTTGTTTCTCACAACGTGGCCATCCTCTCCTTGCTTGTTTTTGAAAACTCATTTTGTCCCAATAGGCTTACAGTCAGGTGGAGGTGGAACTAGAACCCAAACCCGATTTCGCTCAAAGTTCTCTAACTCCTCATGCATGGCATTGACCCAATCTGGATCCGTCAAAGCGTGTCCAACATCTCGGGGCTCAAAATTAGCAACAAAAGCAGAGTGAGCAAAGTGAGAGATGTGCTGTGACCTGGAGCGAGTGACTCGCTCGCCGATGTCGCCGATCATCTGCTGAGAGGGGTGCCGGCGCTGGATGTGTCGTGGCGCCTCCCGGGAAGAAGTGACCTCCCCCTCAACAGCAGCTGGTTCCACCCCGGGTACAAAAGGTACCGCGCGAGATGGAGGATCCCACGGCCCCCAGGAAGAAGAGGTGTCGGGGCCGTGAGTCGTCGTCGAAGCCGCCCTTGGCGGCGCGGCAGGCGGAGGGGGTGCTGGATCGTCCATATCTTCAGCACCCTCATCCTCGTCATCGAAAAGAGGCTCTCCAACCACATGATCACCTGCACGCTCAAAACGAGAAGGACATACAAGAGTCTCGTCGAAGGTGACATCAGATGTCTCCATGACTCGGTTAGTATCAAGGTTAAGTACACGATATGCTCTAGTGTGAGTGCCATAACCCAAAAATACCCCGTCAGAAGAACGAGACTCAAACTTGTCCAGGTTGCCTTTCTTCAATATAAAACAGTGGCAACCGAAGACTCTAAAATAACTCACCTTGGGTTGGCGACCAAAACGCAACTCATAGGAGGTCTTTTTCAAGAAAGCTCTCAGAAAAATGCGATTTGAAATGTAGCATGCAGTGTTCATAGCTTCGGCCCAAAAGCGTCTAGGAGTCCTATGCTCATCAAGCATCGTCCTGGCCATCTCAACAAGGGTCCGATTCTTCCTCTCTACAACACCATTTTGGGGCGGTGTGTAGGGGGAAGAAAACTGTTGCTCCAAACCAAGACGGTCACAAAACTTCTCAAAATCCGAATTTTTGAATTCGGAGCCATTATCACTTCTAATAGCTCGCATCGAGTTCAAAGGGAACTCGTTCTGAAGACGCAAAATCAGATTGCGAGCGAAAGAGAAAGTCTCGGTCTTCTCAGCTAAAAAGAAGACCCACGAATATCTCGAAAAGTCATCAACAACAACAAGCACAGTACCACTTCCCCCCAACCGAGCTCACCCGAGCCGGACCAACAAGGTCCATGTGCAAAAGCTCTCCTAGGGCGCTTGGTCATGACCTGAGTCACTGGATGGTGGGGAGCAGCAACCATCTTCCCGTGTCTACAAGAGTGGCAAACAAGATCCTTCTCCATATGCAACTTGGGTAATCCTCGGATTAGGCCAAGTGAACTAAGCCTTGCAAGCAAGTCGAAGCTCAAATGTCCAAGTCTCCTATGCCACTTCCAAAGATCGGAGGAGGAAGGTCCAGCCACAAGACAACGAGAAGTGCCAAAAGACTCCGAGAAATTCGCACGAAAGACTTTTCCAAAGGGCGAAATCAAACACACAAGATTGCCCTGTGGATCCAAAATACGACTGAGATTCGGTTTAAAACGAATCTCATAGTCGTCGTCAAAGAGTTGCGAAACAGAAAGAAGGTTAAAATGCAAGTTAGAAACAAGAGCAACATCGCGCAACACAAAGTGCTCATTAACTCGCACCGGACCCGCGAGACAATACCTTACCTTTGCTATTGTCGCCGAAGGTTATGTACTCCTTTCCGGCGACAGGACTAAGGCTGCAGAACCACTTGGCGTTTCCAGTCATGTGCCTCGAGCAACCGGAATCCACCAACCAAATGTCCTCCAACCGCTTTACCTACATCAATAAAAAGACATAAGGTGAGCATACGGTCCAACACTGGGGTTAGTGAAGTAGGAAGAATACCAGTGTTGGGTCCGGCTGCTGAAAAGAACGGTCAGTGTAAAAACCATTCCTAGACCTGTCTACGAGGATAGCGATCACCACGCACAGGAAAACGTGGTCCGCTGGGGAAGAAGCGCTCACCGCTGATACTCCAAACGCGGTGGGGGAAAGCGCTCAACAAAGCCTCCGCCACGGGGTCCGTAGCCTGCAAAAGCAGGACCCCGTCGGGCACGCTCTCTACGAGGCCTAGGCCTAGCAACTTGAAGCACTGCGCCTCTAGGCCTAGCATCTCTCCTCGGTGCTCTCTGCTGCCTAGGCCTGGGGACTTGAGGTTCTGGACCTCTAGGGCCTAGCAGCTCTCCTCTGGACGTTCGGCACATGCACACCATGGAAAGGGTGGTACATGTCCGGGTTGTCCATCTCCCGAGCACGGCGCGCCTCTCTCTTGCGCCTAAAGCAGAACTCGCTCAAGTGTCCATCTCTCCCACAGAAATCACAATGATACCTCACCGCACGCAAAGGGGGTTGTTGGTAATCATGGCTGTGGGTGTGGATCACTTTGCCCTTCTGTGGCAACTCCTCCTGGATAGGTGGCATTGTATCCAGCTTGTTCTTTAGGTGGTTGGGTTTGGGATGCCACACTTGGTTCTTGGGTGGAGCTCTCGGAGGTTCTTCAAACACCCCATCCTTGGTGGTAGGTTTGAGAGGCTCTTTGGGTGGAAGCTTGGTAAGTTTGGGAGTAGTGGTGGAGTTGGGCTTCTCACTCGGATTCATACCACTCGACTCTCCAATCTTCCCAAAAGCAGAAAGATCAACACCCTGAGCAAAACCTACACCAGGACCTCCAGCAGCTCGCTTGAATTGGGAGATCATCATCCCGAGCTGCGGCTCACTACAAGATACCCATGACAAGATGGTCCGAAGGTATGTGTTTTCTTCCTCGGTTTGCATCTTGCCATGCTTCACACTGGCAATCTCCATCTCCAAACCCTCGCACAAAGCGCACCTAGTCACACAAGTGCTACCCGAGCTGGCCTTCTCAAGAGATTCAATCTTGGCATTCTTCTCTGCCAACTCGGTTTGCAAGCCTGGACAGGTCTTGCAAGCACCTAGCAAAGAGGGTCTGGCCCTCAGCTCATCCAGCTCTCCAACCAACGCAGCATACTTTCCTCTCAAAGTGAGAAGGTCAGTCATGTACATGGTGCACGACTCACACTCAACCTCCTCCGACACAACCACGGTGGACCGAGCGAACTCAAGCTCTCTCACCGTGTCCTTCCACTTCTGCCTAAACTCCTTGCGCTCTCTAGCGGCACGCCTAAGCAACTTGTCCTGACTAAGGAACGCGGCAGTAAGCTTCTCAACCTCGGCAGAGAGATCATCGTAGGTGAGAGATACCTGGGAGGTGTCGTCGTCGTCGTCGTCGTTCCGAGGGGTGTGCTCCAGCTCGCCTCTGACCTCATCACCAAGCGCCATGGTGCAGAAGCCGTCGTCATCGGCGAAGAAGCAGAGACCGTTCAGCTTGTCCTCGATCCTCTTCTTCTTCTCGGACTCGTCGTCGCTCGAGGAAGCGGAGTCGTCATCCGAGCCGTCGACGTCGCTGAGCGTGGCGAAGAACGCGCGCTGCTCAGCCTGGGCCTTCTCCAAGTACTTCTTCTTGATGTACTCCTTGTCGAAGCCGCCCCTCTTCTTGCGCCTAGGAGGGACGTACTTCTCCTTACGCTTGCCGAAGTCGTACTTGTGCCCATGATCGCCCTTCCCCGGATGCTTGTTCTTCTTGGGGCAGTTGGCGATGAAATGGTCGGGGTCGCCGCACTCATAGCATCCTGAGCGTCCTCCTCCGCGGCGACGGTTCATGCGGTTGTTGTGAAACCGCGAGAACCGGTTGGCAAGCAAAGCCAACTCATCGTCCCCCAAAGATTCCAGCTGGTCCTCTGTAACAGTAAAGAGAGATGACAGAGCAAAGCCACAAGAGGGGTTAGCAGAAGAGTCAGAAACCAAAGCCATAGTCGGGCCAGAAGGATTCGCATAAGAAGCCCTCGACATGGCGTCAATCTCACTGGACTTGAGCTTACTGAAGAGCTCGTCGCAAGTGAGGGTCTCATAGTTAGGCGATTCGATGATCGCCTGGACCTTTGAGTCCCACACCGACCGATCGAGAGTGTGCAAAAGCTTCAAAGCACGCTCATGATCGTCAAAAGGCAACTGCTCCTTGTTAGCCCTCATCCTGTTGACAATCACCTGAAAGCGAGCGAATAAACTTTCTATGCTCTCGCCAGGCTGATGTCGAAAGTTCTCATACTCACGCTTGAACGACTCGTAGAGTCGGGTTTTGACTTGAGAGGTGCCCTCATGGAAACGCATGAGGGTGTCCCAGATCTCCCGAGCCGTAGCGAGGTGAGAAACGCGATCAAACTCACCCATGCTCAGACAAGAAAAGAGAGCATTACGAGCTCGGCTATTGCATCGTGCTCATCGATCTGTTGCTGAGTGACACGAGCAGCCAAGACCACGTAATCAGCAGAGTTGCAAATATCCCAAATAGAAGCTCCCAAACTCTGCAGATAGGCCGACATGCGTATCTTCCAATACGCATAGTTCGTCCCATTGAAAAACGGTGGTTTGCCCACGCCGCGATCCATGTCGCCTTCGGTGGATCTGGAACCGGCTAAGGTGGAAGATCCTTAACCCGCTCCGATACCAATTGAAGGACCGAAAGAGCTAAACCAAGGCGACCAGAGGGGGGGGTGAATGGAAGCCTCAAAATTTCTTCACAGAAACTACGGCCTCAGTCCCAATAAAATCAACCCTGAAAGCTTTGTTCTCAGAAGTGATGCCTACGACCCTTTGGAAGGAGGGTGGATGATCCCTGAGATCACAGCGAGGCACCACTGACCAGAGAACACGAAAGAAGCCAGCGAAAAACTGAGCCACGAGGTCTCAGGGCAAAACTCCGATTCGCCCGAGGCTCAAGAGAGGCCTTAGGGAAAAACACCGATTCGCCCGAGGCTCAAGAGAGGTCTCGGGGAAAAACTCCGCCTCGCCCGAGGCTCGAGGGAGGCCTTGGGAAAAACTCCGACTCGCCCGAGGGGAGGCCTCAGCTCGCTCGAGGGGCACCGTTCGAAGGTGGCCTCGGCACGCTTGAGGGAAGCTGCTCGAGACAGGCCTCGACGTCGTCGAGGGTTATGTGACCTCGAGGCTCGAGGGTAGGCCTCGGCTCGCTCGAGGCTGGCCTCGGCGTCAAACTCCGATTCGCCCGAGGGTCACGGAAAGGCCTAGGCGCCCTCGAGGGTCACAGTCCGAGGGTGGCCTCGGCTCTCTCGAGGGACGCGGGCCGGACTGTCCGCGCCTGGGTGTCCAGAGAAGGCGATTTTGATCGCCCTTCTCTCAAATCCCTCTGAATCCGATCCAAATCAAAATCCAAGTTCCCCAAACTTGGAGGAGATGATCACGGGTAGTTAGGAGACTATCCCCAAGAAATCATCCGCTCAAATCGACTAAATCAACGGGAAATCAAAAGGGAAGGTGGATGAACGAAAAAGTGATTCGAAAACGAAATCAACCCGATCTACTTGTTCGTAGGGAGATAGATGAATTCCTTTGGTGGAAATGTTCTCCTTTCAAATACGAACAAGTTGATTCAAACGGATTTCGCAAAGATGCACCGGAGAGGGAGATCGAGTGACGGGAAAATCGTAGCAAAAAGCAATCCGCGAAGAACAGCGATGAACTTGAATCAAAACGCGAATTGACACACGATCTTGCAGCCGAAGCGCAACCACACGCTACGACAAAGAGGTTCCAGCCTCCTTTCCTCAAAATCAACAGTACACAGAGTCAAGTCTCTCTGCGGATCTCAGCAAGCTACAGCAGAGAATAGGGAGAGCAGGAAGTCTAAGTGCAAGAGCAAATGACTGAGATGGCTAAAACTGAGATGGAGGGAGGAGGGTGTCTCCCAGACTACTTATCCTAATTCTAGTCTAAGTACAATTCCTACTCTACCCCTCTCTAATCTAATTACAGAGCGAACCAGCTAAACCCTAGGGTTATTCTGGACCAACTCAGTGGTAGGTGTATCCGACGGCCACGCCCGCACAACTCGTCCGCGTTGCCTCCACGCAACCTTCCGATTGCCGCCACGTGCCGCCCTCGCTCTGCACCCCCGGTTTTGTGGCCCAAACCGGGAAACCAGCCTTTTCCAGCTATCCCCCGGTTTTGAGGCCCAAACCGGGAAACCAGCCTCCAAGTCCAACGCCTGAGTTTTGTGGCCCAAACTCAGAAACCCGCAGCGCCCAGGTTTTGAGGCCCAAACCTGGAAACCGTCCACCCGATGGTTTTTCCCTGGCTCTACCACCAAACCGAAGCTGTAGAGGGGATGCACCGCCCGTGCACCCCGTCCACCGACACGTGTCCCCAGGTCCTCGACCCGAGCAACACCGTGCCCCGCAAGTCTCTGCTCGTCGCTGTCCCAGGCTGCCAGCCACCACAGCTGATCCTCAGGCACTCCGGTCCCTCAGTCCAAGCCTCACGTCCGTCCTTCACCGCTCGGTACCTCAGCATGGCACGTCCGCCGCACGGCACGCCCATCCTTCACCGCACCCGGTCCATCGGCACAGCACGTCTCAACTTGACCTTCACCTGCCTTCGATCACTGCATCCGTGCTCGACACCTGCACAACAGAAGCCAAAGAACATGCGATCAAACCCGTTGACAATCACTCACCACTCAGAGACTCGACATACACCCATGTATCCGCACTGGCGATTCCGTCTTCCTGGTACCCCAATTCCACTGATTTTATGTACAATACTCCCCAGGATGTTATACTTACTAAATGACTCTGTTGCGACATAGATGAGACAGAAGAAGAGTTTTCAACTAGACTTGCCAACAATTTGGAGAATCTTATCCTCAAAGAAGGACCTGAAACAGTAAAAATACTATTTATTGTTTTGATAATGGAAGAACCGTGTTCTTATACTTTTACATATGTTTCAAAAAAAATTCTCTTGTCTTTGCCTTTTTCAGATTGCCGCTTTCATTTCTGAACCTGTGATGGGCGCTGGTGGTGTTATCCTTCCTCCAAAGACCTATTTTGAGAAGGTGATCTACAACAGTATGCGATGCAATTTTTTTCATGACTCCTAAGAAAACATAGCAGGGGGTACCACAATTCTGTGATTATCTTTGCAACATCACAAACATTGACTTTAATTCGATTAAGCTCCCAATCCTAAGCGCTTTTTTGAATAAATCCATTTTCCATGTGGATTGGGAGGTATGAGGAAAGAGTTCATTTCCCTCTTGAATCCACATGTAGGGTTTGTTAGGTCTGGATGGGGACTAAAGTGCAGGTTTGGGAGAATTAACCAAAGGAACCTGTACTGGTATTTGGGATGGAATGGGTTTATCCAAACAAGTGTTAAGACTTAGTTTAAGAAGAAAATCATAAATGCACTACATTCTTTCCATTAACTGGAATGTGAAAGTTGGAGTATTCTTTGTATCATTCTTCACTCTGCTGAATCAAGGGTTGCATCGAGGATCCAATTATGGCTGCATGTTCTCTCCAGTTATTCTGTCATTTATCTCACTATTGAAAGAAGGTGTTTCTGATTGTTATGTTGTAGCAGCACATTCTTTGCATTGCTGGCTTCTTTGTATTGTTATACTTTTACAAAAAGAAAGGTGTTTCTCAGTGCAATTTGTATAGCATAGGTTGTTTCAGGTCAAATGTTTTTGCTGCCTCTTTGATGTTATGAAATTCTGTTCCTTCTAAACAGATTCAAGCAATTCTGAAGAAGTATGACATCTTGTTAATTGCGGATGAGGTAATATATATCTCTCCAGAAAAATGAAAGTCTAATTCTGGACTAAGGTGAGAATATTGCTAGGTTGAGAATTTACCAAGTGAATGTCTTTTTTTAGGTGATTACTGCATTTGGAAGACTAGGGACAATGTTTGGATGTGATATGTATAACATTAAACCAGATCTTGTCTCCATAGCCAAGGTTAGTTCAATATAGAGCACTTATTATTTGCAAGACTGGTTTTTTTAAATAATGGAGAGCTTAATGCACTTTCCCCTAACAGGCTCTTTCTTCTGCATATATGCGAATTGGAGCAATTCTTGTTAGCCCAGAAATAACAGATGTAATCTATTCGCAGAGCAATAAACTTGGTAAATCTAATCCCATCATGCAAACTCATTTTTCTATAGCTACTATTGACAAGAGGCATATTTCTTTATCGAAGGTTCTTTTGCTCATGGCTTTACATACTCGGGACATCCAGTTTCTTGTGCTGTTGCTGTAGAAACCTTGAAGATATATAAGTAAATATCTCTCTCTAATGATGGAAAATACTCCTTTTATGTCAAAGTATGTGTCTGATTAATCCTTCATATAATGTCTGTTAGGGAAAGGAATATTATAGAACATGTTAACAAAATTGCTCCAAGGTTCCAGGAGGGAATCAAGGCCTTCTCAGGAAGCCCAATTGTTGGGGAGGTATACATCTAAATGAGTAAATTCTTATTTTTACATACTTCAGAGGATTCTTCCTTGTTTATTCTGATACATTGGGCGCTCCGTCATACAGATACGTGGTCTGGGACTGATACTTGGAACTGAATTTGTTGACAACAAATCTCCAAATGATCCTTTCCCAGCTGAATGGGGTTTGTTCCTTTATTGATTTCATGTCTCAAAACTTCAAACAATTTAGAACTTTAAGGCTTCCCAAAATGTTCTATAAGACTTAATGTTCATGAATTAATGTAGCATATCGAGGCAAAATTTGTCAGTTCCAGAGTAGAAAGAAACCTTGCTGAGTTATTTGATGGTGATAGTATATTGATTGGTAACTGCACAGGTGTTGGTTCGATCTTTGGTGCTGAGTGTGAGAAGCGTGGGATGCTCGTCAGGGTGGCTGGGGACAGCATCATGCTGTCACCTCCCCTGATCATGACTCCGAATGAAGTTGAAGAAGACCATTTTACATTGCCCAGTCACTTTTGCCTTACCGATATAATCATTTAACCAACATAAAACTAACAAAAGTCTGACTCACCTCTTAGATCATAAGCAAATTCGGCAATGCCCTGAAGGCCACAGAGGAAAGGATTGGAGAACTTAAATCCAAGAAGAATTAGCCAATGCTGCTGGTTGTAATGATGGTGAGGATGATGATGACAATGTTCAATGTACAGTGCAATTTCAAACTTTATTTCAATAAAGTGCTGGAACCTCATAGTTATTGGATGGAATGACAAATTGACAATTGTTCCTTATTGTCAAGCAACAGGGAATACACCACTTTCCTTAATATGAGTAGCATACCCTTGACTTTGTGCTCGTACAGGTTTTATAAATATGTAGTGCCACAATGTTTCTGAAAACAGACTATTACCGAATTTGGATGCCCACTGAAAGGATCAAGATGCCCAAGAGGGGGTGAATTGGGCTTTTCTAAAACTTCTTGCAAGAATTAAAACCTATCAAGCTCCAATTAACCCCCTAGTGCCTAAAAGTGTGTTTGACAAGAATCAACCGCACAATAGATTATCGCTAAACCAATTCTACTCTAGCATGGCAATTCAACTTATGAAAGAACAACAAGTAAATACGGAATTGAATTGCTCAAAGGTAAATGCGTAGTAAAGAGAGTAGAGATGACACGACGATCTTTTTGCCGAGGTATCGAGGTGTCGGCACACCCCCCTAGTCCTCGTTGGAGCACCCGCGCAAGGGTATCGCTCCCCCTTGATCCGCGCAAGGATCAAGTGCTCACTACGAGCTGATTCTTCGCCACTCCGGCCCGGTGAATCGCTCGCTACCGGTCACAACTTGGCTTGGGTCATCCACAATGCCTCCGGATGATCACCAAGCTCTCCGATCGCCACCAAGCCGTCTAGGTGATGCCGATCACCAAGAGTAACAAGCAAGAACTCTCACTTGACCAACGCAAGGCTAATGAGATGGGTGGATTCACACTTGCTACTCTCTATTCACTAATGAGGTGTTTGATCACTCAATTGTCAAATCTCTCAACCTCACTAGGTCTCTTGCACTCACTTGCAATCACAATGTGTTTGGCAACATTTCAAATGAGCAAGAGTGCCAGCATGAATGAGGGGGAGGCATATTTATACCCCCCCCCCCAACTCAAATCATGCACGAAGGGGTAAGTCCAGCCAGTTATACACTGACCGGACGCACCTGTCGGGGTGACCGGACGCGTCCGGTCAGTGCCTAACGGCTACATGACGTTGGGCCTGACACCTGTACGAAGTGTTGACCGGATGCATGCATGCGTCCGATCATCACTGACCGGATGCGTCCGGTCATCAATTTTCCTCTCTGGAATCTCTCTGGACGCGACCGGACTCACCCTCCTGGTGCGTCCGATCGATTGCTGAGGGTGAGTCCAGTCGCAGCCAGACTTGCCCCTCAGCCAAGCCCACTGACCGGACGCATGCCCCAGCGTCCGGTCGCTAGGGATTGAGCGTCCGGTCGCAAATAGAAGTCCAAAACGACTTCGGTTTGCAACGCTCCCTTCACAAACTTTCTTCCTTATGATCTTAGGGACCTTTCTAAACTACCTAGGGCTTTGGTTAACAAGTGTGCACCACACCTAACTCAAAAGTCTCACTTAGGTCAAGCTACCCATTCAAACCCCTCTTTATAGTACGACCAAAGGTAAAACAAAGACCTATGCTACTCTAAGTGTCCTTCAACACCAAATGACACTTAGAACTAGCCTATCACCGTCTTCGTCGTCCATCCTTTGAAAACCGAACGAATTCCTTCAATAAGGGGACATGAATACCATAGCGTCCTCACGATCATCATTACCATGACCTAACTCAATTGTTTCTGCAAAACACACGTTAGTCATAGTAATTTACCGTTGTCATCCAATCACCGAAACCCACTGGGGGCCTAGATGCTCACACCCACATCACATCTCTCCCCCCTCGATGAGCAGCTTGTCCTCGAGCTGAAAGTCGGGGTAGCGGTACTGAAAAGAGTCGATGTCCTCCCATGTGGCCGAGGATGCCGGTTCCCCCTGCCAGTGAATGAGCACCTGCCGGATGCCACGAGCAAGTCTGGTGCGGGTAGCGCGCTCAGGCACCGGTTGAGTGGCGCCATGGTGAACCGGTGGCAGAGGGCGGGGGTGCTGTTGGAGGAGTACCCACAAACTTCTTCAGCAGGCCGACATGGAAGACGTTGTGAAGGCGGGCGCGTGGAGGCAGATCGAGGCGATAGGCGACCTCGTTGATGACCGCCGCGACACGATATGGGCCGAAGAAGCGTGGATGGGGTACGATGGCGGAGGCGAAGCCAAACCCAATCACCAATGCTGAACTGGACGTCACGGTGATGCTGATCATATGAGCGCTTGTACACCTGCTGCGCTTGCTCCAGCCGAGCGCGGGCATCCGCCAGCAGTTCGTCACGTTCAGCCATAGACTTGGCCACTGCTGCAACACGCATCTCACCCGGTTCATATGAACGAATGGAGGGCGGGTCCCTGCCATACACAATCTGGAACGGTGTCATCTTCAGGGCGGACTGGTAGGCGGTGTTGTAGATGAATTCAGCCCACGGTAAGCACTGCAGCCACTGCCTAGGACGACCTCCTGTCATACAGCGCAGATACATGACAATGACCTTGTTGGCAGCTTCCGTCTAGCCATCGGACTGCGGATGGAACGCAGTTGTCATGTGCAGCTTAATCCCAGTCAGTCGCATCAGTTCTTGCCAGAAGAGTGAGGTGAAAACTGGGTCGCGATCTGAGACAATGGACTGTGGAAGACCATGTAACCTGACAATGCCCGAGAAGAATGCTTGGGCCACTGATTCTCCTGAGTAAGGGTGGGACAGCGGAATGAAATGGCAATACTTGCTGAATCTGTCGAGGACGGTGAGGATCACAGATTTGCCACCCACCTTGGGCAGTGCCTCTATGAAGTCCATCCCAATATCAGCCCAAATGGAGGACGGAACTGGGAGGGGCAAGAGCAGGCCGGCCGGTTGCAGGTGCTCTGTCTTGTATTTTTGACATGTTTGGCAGGCGCGTACGAAGTCTTGGACGACTGTCCGCAAGTTGGCGGAGTGGAAATCGCACTGGAGCCGGTGAAGAGTGCGTTGGACGCCCTCATGTCCGTCCTCGTGGATCGCGAACAGGGCCTCGTGGAGGAGTGGGGCTCCTGGTGGAATGTAGAGGCGGCCGTTGAAGGTCACCAGGCCGTTTGTGATGGACCAGGGTGCCCCTCGGTGTCCAACGCTGATGTCCTCCTGGAGCGCAACCAAGGCCGGGTCCTGCTGATTGGCCCGACGTAGTTGTGATATGAAATCAAACCTTGGTCCTGAGATGGCTAGCACTGCGACGTCCTCAGTGTCATGGTGCGAGAGTGCATCAGCCACAACGTTGGTGCTGCCTGCCTTGTATTCCACCGTGAAGTCGAAGCCCAGCAATTTGCCCACCCAGTGATGTTGGGGAATGGTGGACAGACGTTGATCTAGCAAGAATTTCAAACTGAAATGGTCATTTCGTACCAGGAATTGCCTGCCCCATAGGTAAGGACGCCAGTGCCTGATGGCCAGGACGAGGCCGATTAACTCCTGTTCATAAGCTGCCAGCGATCGGTGGCGAGGTGCAGCAGGACGGCTGAAGAAAGCCACCGGATGTTGGCCCTGGAGCAGCACAGCACCAAAGCCATGTGTCGATGCGTCGCACTCCACGATGGACTGCTGGGCAAAATCTGGGAGGACCAGAACGGGCTGTCACACCCTGAAATTTGTGTTACTAAAAATTAGAGTTAAAATGATTTATTTATGAATTTCTGTGCTCATAAAATATAGAGAAATAAAAATTTTCTATAAATTAAAATTTATCCTAGGGTTTAGAAACATGTTTGTGCATTCATGTTGGAGCATTTGAAGTCTTGTGATGTGTGGTTTTGGGTTAAAATTCAATTTGAGCTCAAAATGGTTTTAAAATAATTTTAAAATAAATTTCATGGAAAAGGGATTTAAAAATAAAGACTTTTTGTTTTCAAAAAGTTTGGAAAGTTTAAAGTTTCAAAACTTTCTGTTTCTCTCAAAAGATTCAAAATCAAATTTCAAAAGGAATTCAAATTTTGGTTTGAAAATACTTTGAAAAGGTTGTGAAATAAAAGAAAATGGCAAAACCTTTTCTTCCCCTCTCCTCTTTTGGTTTTTGGCCCGAAGGCCCAGTTTCTTCCCTCACCCTCACTGCTTTCAGCCTGCTCCCACTCTTCCCTTTCCTCCCTTTTTTCCGTCGGCCCAATGCGCAGGCCAACGGCCCGGTTCGGCGCCCGGCCCATCTTCGCGCCCGCCTCCGTCCGACTGCAGGCGCCCACACTCCTCCCCGTTTCTCTCACTGACCGGCTGTCCCCACTCCTTTCCCCTCTTTCTCTCGCTGACGAAGTTGTCCCACACGCCAGCCATCTTCTACCTCGTGCACACCCTGGACTCCAATGCCGAATCCTCCTCGCCCTTGACTCCCTCTCTCTCTACCATGCGCCTCAAGCTACCAGGCCCTATAAGTAGCGAACCCAAGCACCTCCACCCTTCCTTATGCCGAGTCAAGCCATCTCGAGCCCTAGCTTGTCATATCCACCGTGTTTGGATCTCGCGGAGAACGAATCTTGAGCCGCCGCCGGTATTCGTCCTCTCCGCCGTTTCTCACGCTCCGTAAGTCCTCTCCCGAGTCTCCTGGGATCTGGAGCAAGCTCCCCGACCCCTCTTCTCTCTATTCCTCCCTCTGCTTTGGTTTAATCTAACTCACCGGTGAATTCAGGGAACCACCGTCCGCCTCGCCGCTCTCCACGCCGTCCAGGAAGCCCGGTCGGCCTCATCATTGCCCTAGGTTAGTCCGCAGCGAGTTTCCCGTTCGATTCCACCAACTCCCGTAGTCTCTACTGCCCCGTACCCTCGGGTCAGTTTCCGCCGCTTAACCCCGACGATGGCGCCACCAGGAACCACCGTCCCCTGCTCCAACTCCGGCAACAGCGCCGCTTAGCTCTCCCCTTCTAATCTCCACCGTCTGATCTCGATCTAGCGATTCCAATTGCTCCATACCCCTTCGTCGGGATATTTGCTAAAGAGTCCCCCGAAGATCCCAACCTCAACCCGCGCTCCCATTCGCACTATTCTTTGAGTCTGCGAAAACTTTCAATCTAGCCCCTGCGTTTTCTTCTAAATGAGGCGCAGTCCAGCCGAAATTCTGATTTCGTTTTATTTATTCAAAATTGCAAAATCAGGTTTGAATCAATTACAGTTTTGCCACTGACTTTAAACCTCTATAACTTCTTCGTTTTAACTCCGATTTGAACCGTTCAAGTTGCGTTAGACTCGTTTCGAAAAGTTCTTTCAAACTATATAACTTTCAGTAATGTTTTTCATAATTAAAATTTGTGTTAAATCTAATCTAGTAATTAGTGTCTTTAATCTTGTTTAGATCATATCTTTTTCGTTTCAACTCTGATTAGAGTGATCTTCGCGTCTGCGTGACCGTAGTGAGCCGTAGATCAGTTTTCAAAACTCTTTATTTATTTATTTATTTATTGGTGTATTGTTCTAATTATAGGCTATGTTTGCTTTGCATGACTGCTTTTGGATGTGTGTGTGGTGTTATGTGATCGTATGTCCAGTCGGTGAGTTATGCGTTGGTGATCAAGAAGAAGATCGTGATCAAGAGTCAACCTTTGGAAGTATATAAGTCAACAGAAGAAGGATCTTGAGTTTAAGGCAAGTATAGCAATCGAGTGTTCTTTTCGCAATCATGATCATGTTACTTAATTAATGTATGCATCAAATGATAAAAATGACTTATTAGCAACTTAAGAAATTATCTGTACAAGAACCTTCGGGACTTACAGTGCAACTGTTGGGGGTTATATGGCTCTGGCTTTAGCTCAGTATGAGGACCTTTTCTAGCTTGTTAGTGGTTACCCGAAAAGGGCGCGAAGGCGCTTGACGAGCTGGATTTAGGGCGGCTACTTTCACCTTACCTGCGTTGCCGTAAGGTTGGGAGACCCTTCTTCCCCTTGCCTTAAGACCTAGCGGCCCTAACTTGTTAGACGAACCTTTGAAAGGCTTCATCGTGAACCCTGCCGACCTTCCTTGGAAGTGGGTTAAGAGGCTGGCTCCCTCGGGCGAAAGGGCAATTCACGTCTCGCAGTGAAAGTGTACACCTTTGCGCAAAGTTTATTAAACTGATATATCAGCCTTGCTCAAGGACACGAGCGGCCTTGAAGACTTTTACATTTATGACTTATGTTGGTTAACATGTTCATTATTTACCGTTTTATGCTATTCATTATTTATGTTACATTGATCATGAGACTTGGGATCTATATCACTTGTTGCTATACTTGTGGAGTTCAACATGGACTCACTCTTGCTTTTCCCCACACCCCAGAGAGTTAAGCTTTGGAGAAGCTTAGGCTTGTGGTCAACCAGTCAGTTGTTCCCTGTGAAGTGGTGCCTCCATCTGAAGATCGGAGTGTCTTTCCGCTGTCTGCTCTTTAAGGTTATGTTCTTTTGTTTTATATACGTTATATAAGAGCATTGTCTTTCGATATTACCCTTTATTTGTGGCTATATGTGAGATTTGACTTCCTGGGCTCACATATGGTGTATATCTGGTTTTGTTCTTAAAACCGGGTGTGACAAAGTGGTATCGGAGCAATGCTGACTGTAGGACGCAAGCCTAGTTAGAAACTGGCCGTTTAAAGCTTTTGAAAATTGCTATAGAACTCTTGTTCTATCAACCTTGGTATTTTCTTCTCTATTGTATCTTCTACCCTTGTTATTTACCTCCTCCTTGTTGCTTAAATTTTAAATTTTGCTCTCACCTTCACTCCTTGCCTTGAATTGCTTTTGAAAACCTCCCTCTATCTAAGTAGATGGATTGTTGACCAAGCTATGTCGTCTCTGACCGCAGTTAACAAACGGAAGCTGATCGCTATGCAAAGTCAAGACCTGGGAAGAATGACGCAACAGCAAGACGCAACACAAGGACCAACCAACATGGAAGGAAGCCATAAAGAACAGTTACAACAAGATTACATTTACGGAAAATTGAGGCATGTGGATATGACTACTATTCATGGAGCAAAGAAATCTGTGTATGGCATGATCCCAGTTAATTCGGTAACTGCCATGGTTCTTTTTGACCCCAGTGCCTCGCACTCGTTCATCTCTGCCAAGTTTGTAGCTCGCCTGAAGATAAGGGAATGGCCAACAAAGAAGCTCATAGTAGTTCGCACACCAACTGGGGAAATTGAGACAAACCATGAATGTCGAGATGTTAGAGTCCAGATAAAGGAAAGTGAATACATAGTGAAACTGAATGTTTTGGAACTCTCCGGAATCGATGTTATCCTTGAACAAGGATGGTTAAAGGGTCATAAAAGTGAGGTCAATTATTCCCGACGATCAGTATTTTTAAGAACACCATCAGGCGAAAGGATTGAATATCGAGGTATGCCATTATCACCCAATGAATGTGAAACAGGTCTGTTGGAAGATAGCAGCAGTAAGATTCAAGAGGTCCAGGATCGATGTCTATGTTGCAAGCATTATGGGAATTCTTGTCTTCAAGAGAAGTTAACCATGGATGAGGCCAAGGCGAACCCAAGTGATGTAGTCAAGGAAGATAAGAAAAGGAAAGCAAATTCATTCAAGCCACCGTTGATACGTCACCAACAGCTGAGTTCTACCCCAGTACCACATCCATTTTCAACCCTTGTTCAGACCAGCCTAGATCAGCAGCATCTAGAAGCTCCTCCAGTTAAGAACTTTCCACATGAGGTTTGCATAGATGGATGGACAATCACCTACAAAGAGTTCCAACCATGGAAGCGAGTTAAGGAGCAGAATAAACTGGTAAAAGTCAATCCTCTGAGTCAGCAAGATGGCAGCACATCAAACAACACTTCTACCGCAGCAGATCCAACCAAAGGAAGATGTTATCATTGTCGACAGGAAGGACACTACGTAAGATCCTGCCCCAAAAAGGTCAACAACCGACTCAAGGAAGTAGCCACAACCCAGTCACTACAGAATAGTCACCAACAAGTGATGTCAGTGCCTGATGCAAAGAAAGTCTCTGATAGCAGTTGATAGATGAAGAGTGTACAAGAAAAGCTACCCTTGATGTTCTTACAGATGTATCGTGTTCTAGTAGTTCTAGAGCCCTTATGTAATAAAACGTTAGTAACGAAGTTAAGTCAAGTCCTTGGCCCATGTGTGGCTTGTGAACCTGTGATGTTTGTTGTTTGTCCTTATGCACATGTTTGTTTTGGATCTTTGTAATGAGTGCAATGGTTTTGTGGGTTTCCTCACAATCTCATTTAGGTTTAGTTGATAGGTTCATGCATAGAAGGTTGGGTTTTTGTTCCTTCTGTTCCCTCTATCCTATCCTTCTGGAGCAATCTGTCTTTATCAGCTTATATCTCTGTTTATGGATGTTCAAAAATCATGGAACAATTCTGGACACAACTAGACTTCATGATCTTTCTCTGAGCGTAAGAACCATCCTGATAGCTGTTATGGTTTTGGAGTTATGAAATTCACAAGTTGATACATCCGTGCTGTCTGGAATCTGGAATAGTTCTGTTGTCTACTGTTTTCGACGACCTTAACTACAGAATCTGGAAAAGTGTTCTACCTGAAAGTTGTAAAGGATTTCGTAAGCTTTCCAGAAAGGTAAACTGCAACTTCATTGGATAAACAGAGCTCGAGTTATGACTGTTTTACTGCACGGCTCGCGAGAAATTTCAGAATTCTTGTTCTGACCTTTACATATGAGTTTCTCTGAGATATCAGAAGTTGGTTATGCCTGTCAACATACTGGAAATAATATGCAAGCTACCCTTATATGTTCTCTAGTTTGTCCTTTCTTAAGGGGGTAGTGCTTGATCAACAGATGTTGAAGTTGTGAGTTGTCTCTCATGGTACGTCATGAGTAAGATCATCTATCCTTGCTCCTGTTGTTTTGTTGGTCACCTGATGACAGGAAACGTGGCACACCGTGAATCAGGATCCCTATATGCCACCTCTCACTGATAATCACAAGTACAATGAAGCCGAGCACTATCAAAACAACAATGTTGAAGTTCGAGTTGGGAGTGATCCAAGCCAGAATCCACAACAACGAAAGCGAAAAAGGAAAGCCAAAAGAAGCTTACTGAAGCAAGTAGAGCACAGCGCAATTATGTCAATGGAAGGTTGAGCAATATGGATATAGATAACATTCAAGAAGCTACAAAAATGGTTGGTGGTTACATTCAAGCGAGCACAACACAAGCTTTTGCTCTGTTTGATCTCAGTGATTCGCACTCTTTCATCTCTGACAAGTTGTTAGAGACGAACAAGATGGTGAAGTGTCCAACGAAGAGGCCCTTGATAGTTCATACCCCAGTTGGAGAAATACAGGCAGCTCAGATATGCCCGAACGTCAGTCTCGTCATAAACAAGGAAAACTTTACCGTAACCTTCATTGTTTTGGAGTCACTCGATATTCCTATGGTTTTTGGTAATGGATGATTGTGTGCGCACAAAGGAGTAATTCATGGTACTCAATGCACAATGTTTCTAACTGCACCGTCAAGGAAAAGAATAGAGTATCGCGGTTGTCAACTTCAATCTGAGAAAGCTGATGACTTGTACAATGGAGTGCAGACTAAAGATGCTATCATGGATAATGATGAGCATATAGCTGAGAACACAGATGGGCAAACATCTTCAGTGGAAGCCGATACGCCAGACCATCTGGCAAATGCAGGATATCCGGTCAAGATTCTGAAAACAGTTTGGAAAACTTTTAATGGAAGAAGGTTTAAAGTGTGTAAGGTTCAGTGGAGTAACCTAAGTGAAGAAGAAGCAATGTGGGAAACCGAGGAACAACTGCAGATCAAGTTTCGACATCTCTTTGAGTTGTAAGCCAATCAAGTTAGCAATCAAGACAAGTTTGGAATAATCAGGTGTAATAATCTTTTATGGAATCTTTGTTCACAAGTTATGATCATGAAACATCAGTGGTTTGTTAAGCTTGGTATACAAGTGTGAAGTGAAAGTGTTATCAAGATCTTTTCTCGTTTCTCTCCGGTGCTCTGAGTCTCTTCCGAATCTCGGGACGAGATTCTCTTAAGGGGGGTAGATTTGTCACACCCTGAAATTTGTGTTTCTAAAAATTAGAGTTAAAATGATTTATTTATGAATTTCTGTGCTCATAAAATATAGAGAAATAAAAATTTTCTATAAATTAAAATTTATCCTAGGGTTTAGAAACATGTTTGTGCATTCATGTTGGAGCATTTGAAGTCTTGTGATGTGTGGTTTTGGGTTAAAATTCAATTTGAGCTCAAAATGGTTTTAAAATAATTTTAAAATAAATTTCATGGAAAAGGGATTTAAAAATAAAGACTTTTTGTTTTCAAAAAGTTTGGAAAGTTTAAAGTTTCAAAACTTTCTGTTTCTCTCAAAAGATTCAAAATCAAATTTCAAAAGGAATTCAAATTTTGGTTTGAAAATACTTTGAAAAGGTTGTGAAATAAAAGAAAATGGCAAAACCTTTTCTTCCCCTCTCTTTTGGTTTTTGGCCCGAAGGCCCAGTTTCTTCCCTCACCCTCACTGCTTTCAGCCTGCTCCCACTCTTCCCTTTCCTCCCTTTTTTCCGTCGGCCCAATGCGCAGGCCAACGGCCCGGTTCGGCGCCCGGCCCATCTTCGCGCCCGCCTCCGTCCGACTGCAGGCGCCCACACTCCTCCCCGTTTCTCTCACTGACCGGCTGTCCCCACTCCTTTCCCCTCTTTCTCTCGCTGACGAAGTTGTCCCACACGCCAGCCATCTTCTACCTCGTGCACACCCTGGACTCCAATGCCGAATCCTCCTCGCCCTTGACTCCCTCTCTCTCTACCATGCGCCTCAAGCTACCAGGCCCTATAAGTAGCGAACCCAAGCACCTCCACCCTTCCTTATGCCGAGTCAAGCCATCTCGAGCCCTAGCTTGTCATATCCACCGTGTTTGGATCTCGCGGAGAACGAATCTTGAGCCGCCGCCGGTATTCGTCCTCTCCGCCGTTTCTCACGCTCCGTAAGTCCTCTCCCGAGTCTCCTGGGATCTGGAGCAAGCTCCCCGACCCCTCTTCTCTCTATTCCTCCCTCTGCTTTGGTTTAATCTAACTCACCGGTGAATTCAGGGAACCACCGTCCGCCTCGCCGCTCTCCACGCCGTCCAGGAAGCCCGGTCGGCCTCATCATTGCCCTAGGTTAGTCCGCAGCGAGTTTCCCGTTCGATTCCACCAACTCCCGTAGTCTCTACTGCCCCGTACCCTCGGGTCAGTTTCCGCCGCTTAACCCCGACGATGGCGCCACCAGGAACCACCGTCCCCTGCTCCAACTCCGGCAACAGTGCCGCTTAGCTCTCCCCTTCTAATCTCCACCGTCTGATCTCGATCTAGCGATTCCAATTGCTCCATACCCCTTCGTCGGGATATTTGCTAAAGAGTCCCCCGAAGATCCCAACCTCAACCCGCGCTCCCATTCGCACTATTCTTTGAGTCTGCGAAAACTTTCAATCTAGCCCCTGCGTTTTCTTCTAAATGAGGCGCAGTCCAGCCGAAATTCTGATTTCGTTTTATTTATTCAAAATTGCAAAATCAGGTTTGAATCAATTACAGTTTTGCCACTGACTTTAAACCTCTATAACTTCTTCGTTTTAACTCCGATTTGAACCGTTCAAGTTGCATTAGACTCGTTTCGAAAAGTTCTTTCAAACTATATAACTTTCAGTACTGTTTTTCATAATTAAAATTTGTGTTAAATCTAATCTAGTAATTAGTGTCTTTAATCTTGTTTAGATCATATCTTTTTCGTTTCAACTCTGATTAGAGTGATCTTCGCGTCTGCGTGACCGTAGTGAGCCGTAGATCAGTTTTCAAAACTCTTTATTTATTTATTTATTTATTGGTGTATTGTTCTAATTATAGGCTATGTTTGCTTTGCATGACTGCTTTTGGATGTGTGTGTGGTGTTATGTGATCGTATGTCCAGTCGGTGAGTTATGCGTTGGTGATCAAGAAGAAGATCGTGATCAAGAGTCAACCTTTGGAAGTATATAAGTCAACAGAAGAAGGATCTTGAGTTTAAGGCAAGTATAGCAATCGAGTGTTCTTTTCGCAATCATGATCATGTTACTTAATTAATGTATGCATCAAATGATAAAAATGACTTATTAGCAACTTAAGAAATTATCTGTACAAGAACCTTCGGGACTTACAGTGTAACTGTTGGGGGTTATATGGCTCTGGCTTTAGCTCAGTATGAGGACCTTTTCTAGCTTGTTAGTGGTTACCCGAAAAGGGCGCGAAGGCGCTTGACGAGCTGGATTTAGGGCGGCTACTTTCACCTTACCTGCGTTGCCGTAAGGTTGGGAGACCCTTCTTCCCCTTGCCTTAAGACCTAGCGGCCCTAACTTGTTAGACGAACCTTTGAAAGGCTTCATCGTGAACCCTGCCGACCTTCCTTGGAAGTGGGTTAAGAGGCTGGCTCCCTCGGGCGAAAGGGCAATTCACGTCTCGCAGTGAAAGTGTACACCTTTGCGCAAAGTTTATTAAACTGATATATCAGCCTTGCTCAAGGACACGAGCGGCCTTGAAGACTTTTACATTTATGACTTATGTTGGTTAACATGTTCATTATTTACCGTTTTATGCTATTCATTATTTATGTTACATTGATCATGAGACTTGGGATCTATATCACTTGTTGCTATACTTGTGGAGTTCAACATGGACTCACTCTTGCTTTTCCCCACACCCCAGAGAGTTAAGCTTTGGAGAAGCTTAGGCTTGTGGTCAACCAGTCAGTTGTTCCCTGTGAAGTGGTGCCTCCATCTGAAGATCGGAGTGTCTTTCCGCTGTCTGCTCTTTAAGGTTATGTTCTTTTGTTTTATATACGTTATATAAGAGCATTGTCTTTCGATATTACCCTTTATTTGTGGCTATATGTGAGATTTGACTTCCTGGGCTCACATATGGTGTATATCTGGTTTTGTTCTTAAAACCGGGTGTGACACGGGCGCCGAAGTGACTGCTGACTTCAGAGCAGCGAAGGCGGCCCCTGCTTCTTTCGACCAAGAGAAGCATTCTTTCTTGAGGAGAGCGGTGAGTGGGGCAGCGATAGCCCCGAAATCCTTCACAAACTTGCGGTAGTAGCCCGCCAAGCCAAGGAATCCCCGAACCGCGCGTGCTGATCGGGGTTGTGGCCAATCTGCCACATCGCGCACCTTCTCCGGGTCCATAGCTACTCCCTGGGCTGAGATGATGTGCCCCAGGTAGCCGATAGAGCTGGCCCCGAACTCGCACTTGGATCGCTTGACGAAGAGGCGGTGTTGGCGCAGGGTGGACAGGACGGCGCGCACGTGTTGTAGATGCTCAGCGAGGGAGTGGTTGTAGATGAGGATGTCGTCGAAGAAGACGAGGACGAAGCGGCGGAGGAACGGACGTAGAACGTCGTTCATGAGGGTCTGGAACGTGGCCGGTGCATTGCATAGGCCAAATGGCATGACCAAGAACTCGTACAGCCCCTCGTGCATCCGGAACGCGGTCTTCTCAATGTCTGCAGGATGCATCCAGACCTGTTGGTAACCGGACCGCAGGTCCAGCTTGGAGAAGAACCGGGCGCCGGGAAGCTCGTCCAAGAGCTCGTCGACGACCGGGATAGGATGAGCGTCTTTGACCGTGATGGCATTTAGTGCGCGATAATCGACGCAAAACCGCCATGAACCATCTGCCTTCTTGACGAGCAAAACCGGGGAGGAGAACGTCGAGTTGCTACACCGGATGAGGCCTTGGTGCAGCATGGTGGTACACTGGCGCTCCAGCTCATCTTTGTGAGATGCCGGGTAGCGGTAAGGCCGAACCGCCACGGGCGCCGCTCCTGGGAGGAGATTGATGTGATGGTCCCGGGAGCGCGGCGGTGGCATGCCCTCTGGTTCAGCGAAGACGGACGTGAACTCCTCCAACAGGGCGGGCATCAGGTCAGTGGAGTGGCAGGCCTTCAGGTGGGGGCTTGCTGGACCGGCCACGCCCTTCCAGCACACCTGTCGATCACGGTGCCAGAAGGACATGGTCAGGGCGCCGAAGTCCCAGAGGATTGGGCCCAGCGTCGCGAGCCACTGAGTCCCCGGGATGACGTCGTAGCCGGCCAGGGGCAAGGTGAAGAAGTCGGTGGAGAACGTGACGCCGTCGATGGATAATGGCGCGGCGCGGAACACTCCCGGGCATGGCACCCGCTCGCCGTTGGCGACGGTGACCTTCATGTCGCCCCGAAGCTGGAGACGGAGGGAGGATCGGGCGGCTGCTTCCTCAGCCACGAAATTGTGGGTGGAGCCAGAGTCCAATAGGGCCAGCAGAGACGCACCAGCCAGGTTGATGTGCACCTGCATCGTCTCCCCCGTACGGATGCCCGCTATCGCGTGGAGGGAGCTCAACGGGTCGTCGGTGTGCACTGCAGAGGCCACCTCCTCTGGTTCATCCTCCTCCGCCAAGTCTAAGAAGAACAGGCGTTGACATACCCGGTTGTGGCCCCTAGAATACTTCTCATTGCAATTCAAACAGTGCCCCTGGTGGCGGCGCTCGTCCATCTCCGCAGAAGACAGCCGGCGGACCTGGTGGCCGGCAAAGGCAGGCGCAGAGTTGGGGGCGCGGCTCGGCGGCACAGGCGGGGCTGGAAGGGCCAGCGGAGGCGGCCCCTGCAATAGCCCGCGGCCCGCGAGGCACGGCGGCGCCGGGGGCGCAACGATGGCGGCGCTCTCCTCCGCAGTTCCAATTTCCGGGCCAGACTCATGGCCACGAGCAGAGTCTGGGGATTTTGGAGCTCCACGTCGTGGCTGAGGGGCAGGCCCAGACTGGCCGTAAAGGCCTGGACGCGCTGGCTTTCCTCGAGCGGCCCGACCCGCGGCAGCAGCGCCTCAAATCGATCTTGATATTCCGCCACCGTGCTCGTGCGCCGGCACGACATCAGCTCGCCCATGGGGTTGGAGCGAAGCGGCGGACCGTAGCGGAGGTTGAGGAGCTCCGAAAACGGCGCCAAGACGGCATGCCCTCGGTCTGCTGCACCTGGATGTACCAGAGTTGTGCGCCGCCTTCAAGATTATACGAAGCCATCCAGACTTGTTCTTCCACGGCCATGCGCTGTTGCACGAAGTAAGATTCGCACCGGTTGAGGAAGGCCAGCGGATCGGATTTTCCATTGAACTTGGGAAAATCCAGCTTCTGAAACCGGGGCGGGCGGTCACCGTGGTGGTTGCCCCAGCCCGAGGCCCCCGAGCCCGAGCCAGAGGACGGAGGCGGCTGGGATTGCTGCAGCATGACGAGCTGCCGCTGCATATTCGCCATCTCCTTGGAAAGGTCAGTAATCAACTTGGCCAAATCGGCGGGGGTTGGCTCAGCCATGGGGGCCGAGGTGGAGGCTGAAGGGTGGGTGGGGGAAGGAGGGGACGAGGCAGAGGAAGCTGTTGAGGTGGATTGTTGGGAGGAAGAAGATCGACGGCTTGCCGATACCAGGTTGTCAAGGGCCTTGGTGTCTAGAGCCGGTGGCCCTTTGCTGCGCAGATCATAAGAGGAGCTCGAGGTGGGCAATGGAGGCGCCAGAGTGGGTCTGGCGCCTGGTAACAGCAGGGAGGTGAGATTGAAGACAAAGTAGGATGAGATTAGGAAGATAACTTCATTGCTTGCCTCAAGAGAGGTACTGTCGATTACACAAGTAGAAGCCTCTAACTCCTTGATTTTCCTCCAGGCCATTAACAGCCGGTTGCTACTTAATGCTAAAGTAATCTATCTCCTAGATACAATTGCCAGCCAATCTCCTAGATACAATTGCCAGCCATAATTAGCTGGCTGCTAGACTCTTTACCTTCTCTTGATCAACGTGGAGCCTTAAACTCCAGCCATCCCGACCTCATTAGCTGCTGCCGTGCCTCGTGCTCGAGGTCGGCGGCTGTACTGTCGGCCCCACATCACAGCTACTACTGATGGTTGTGAAGTATATACATAGAGCTTGTATATCTTACGTTGAAGTAGGATCATATAGACATGTCATGGTCTGTATGCTTGTCCCATTGACTCTGATGATGGATTAGGTTGGTCTTGTGTTTGGTCGGAGCTTTGGCGTTAGGTGGCTTGCTTCATCTTGTTGTTTCTCTAAGTTGGAATCGGTTCATAGTGTGCAAATACGGGTTAAATCTATGTTCAAATTCGTCTGTTTGACATTCTTTATTGTTTACCGAGGGTTGAATTCCCTTGGAACAAGGAATGTTCCTCTGATTGACCGTCAAATGGCTTTGTCTAAAAGTCAAACAGTTGGGTTAAGCCGTTAGGGGACCAGGCGAAGGGAACAGGTTGAACTCTATCTGACTATTAACTTAAGCTCAACCTACAGGGACTCACATTTATCGCCGGAATACTTAAGCTCAACCATACACAAGCTGTGCAAATTTTCGTTTACCATATGTATTCAAATTATGTACTCCCTTCGTTCTAAATCATATAAGTCGCTTTGGTTTTTTTGGTACATCTATTTTGCTACGCATCTAGGTATAATATATGTCTAGATAAGTAGTACCAAAAAAGTCAAAGCAACCTATGATTTGGAACGAGAGCAGTGGCGAATCCAGGAGGGGGTCTGGTGGGGCTATAGCTCCCCTCGCGGGTCTAATTCTAAAGGAACGACTCTTTTGTTTGCTCTAAAAAAAATTGCAGTGTATCCTAGCATCAGCCCCTGACTTGCTCTAGCCGCATAAGTTTTTTTTTCTTCTAGCTCGTGAGCACGCATCAGTCACAGCCACGTGCACTCCCCACGGCCTCCGTTGCTCCATATCCGGTGTTCGGAGCCAACGATACCGCTCTCGCCTGGCTGCCTCCACCCTTCACCCCCTCGCTGGCTCACCCCCTCCAGCGCCTGCGCTGCTCTGCCTGGCTGTCAGGTGCTAGCTGATTGCCTAGGTCGGCGCTGGTAGCTGCATAGGAGATCAATGACTCAGATCTCCGACCCTATCCGTTTCACAAAGAGATAATTAGTATTAGTTCTATAAGTTTGACATTATAGTTTCTAATTTTTCATTTCATCATATTTTTTTTGATATTTTTAATCTTCGATCAATGCAATCTGCAATATTCATATCGTAGCAGTCTATCATTCTGACTGGACCCTCAGTGCTCAAAACTAAATTACCTCGATGAATTTAATTTGCTACAGTTATATATCATTGTTATAATTTTTTGTTGTAAACCTAAATTATTGGAGATTTAATTGAACCTGCTAGATATTCATAGTTTAAGTTTTTGTTAATTGAACCTGCTAGATATTCATAGTATGAGACAGCCATAAATTTTTTTGGTACTTATAGTTTAGCCCGCCTCGTGCTCGATTTCTGAATCCGCCACTGAACGAGAGGAATACCAAATTTATGATTCTGAATAAAATAAAATAGAATAACATATAGACAAGGAGATACAATTAAGAACATTGATTGAATCAACGACTACCGAACACAGGTAGATTTTTTAGATAATGGAACAAAGTTCCAGCTTCTACTTTCTGAGGAGAAAGTTCACAGTTGTTCAATACAAAATCAAGCGCATAGGCTCCAAACTCTGTAAAAAAGAAAGAAGAAAGAAGCTACGCTTCAATTCTATTCCTAAAATTCCAACTGAACTTTGCAAAAACCTCCATGATTGTCGTCTCTAACAATTTGCATCCATGTTTGAGGTTTGATCTCGCCTCTTCTTTATGCAGTTGGGACCATTGCCGAATCCAATATGTTGCCCTAAAGATAACCTGCAAATATGTATTAGTTTTTGAATTGTTGAATATCATATCATTTCTATTCAACCACATAGCCCAACATAAAGCAGCAGCTCCTACAAATATTTGATTTCTATGTTTCAGCCGAAAGACATTCAACCAAGAATCAAACATGTTCGCGAAGCTAGAAGGGGGTTGAATTCCAAAGGTGATATAAACAGTATTCCAAATACATGTTGCAAAGTGACATTTAAAGAAAAGATGTTGTATCGTCTCCTTAGAGGTACAAAAACAGCAATCAGTGCTACCTTGCCAATTCCTCTTTGCTAGATTATCCTTTGTGAGTGTAACCCCCTTTTGAAGGTACCAAAGAAATATCATAATTTTTAGAGGTATCTTAATGTTCCATAGAGGGTTCTTTTGGGGAACTACACCTTCATGTATCATATACATATAAAATGAACGTACACAAATCCTAAATAAAAGAGTCATCTCCACTTGTAAGGTTTACCGAGATTATTTTGGTTACCAAATCAATCCAATCATCTAGATTAGACCCAACCAATGCCCTTCTAAAGGACACATTAAGAGGTACAGAGCTTAAGGTATGTGATACAGTGGCGTCTTTTCTCCTCACAATTTTATAGAGTGCAGGATATGCAACACTAAAGGGTTTGTCACCTATCCAAGTATCCTCCCAAAATCTAGTATGGGACCCATCACGGACATGGAAGTGACCACATGAAAGAAATTGATCCTTGACCTTCATAAGGCCAGACCAAAAATGTGAATCCCCTGGTTGTTTTGTAACTTGGTAAGAGTTTTATTGGACAAGTACTTCCTTTTAATAAGGCTTTGCCAAACACCATTTTCGTTAATAAGTTTAAACAACCATTTGCTCAAAAGACATTTATTCTAGATATCCAAATTCTAGATCCCTAGTCCTCCAAATTCTTTAGCCTACAAAGAACACTCCACTTAGTGAGTTTATATTTCTTTTTATGTTCATCGCATTGCCAAAGAGAATCTTGAATCGTAATAATCTAGCTTTTTTAACACACCTCTAGGAACTTCAAAGAAAGAAAGCATGTACATGGCTAGACTAGTTAGAACTGAATTAACCAGAACTAGTCTCCCTCCTACTGATAAGAGTGTACCTTTCCAACTACTCAGCCTTTTTTGAAATTTTTCCTCTATGACCAACCAATCCTTGTTCGAAAGCTTGCGATGATGCATGGAAATACCTAAGTATCTAAATGGGAAACACCCCGAGCCACAACCAAAAAGTTGTGCATATTCATGCTCACACTCCTTGGCCTTGCCATAGCAATATAACTCGCTCTTATGAAAATTGATTTTTAACCCCGATAATTGCTCAAAGGTACTTAAGACTAGCTTAAGATCTTTGGCCTGAAGTATATCATGATCCAGAAAGAGGATTGTGTCATCCGCATACTGTAAAATTGATAGACCATCATCAACAAGGTGAGGAACAACTCCACTAAACTTTCCATTAGCCTTGGCTCTCTCAATTAAGATGGCTAACATATCAGCCACTAAGTTAAAAAGGATTGGTGACAAGGGGTCTCCTTGCTGAAGTCCTTTCTTAGTCTGAAAAAAAATGGCCAACTTCATTATTAACTTTGACGCCCACACTACCGCCTTTAACAATTTGTTCTATCGAATTGCACCGTATGGAGGAAAATCCTTTCATTCTTAAAGTTTGCTGAAGGAAGGACCAACTAACCTTGTCATATGCTTTCTCAAAGTCTAGCTTCAAAATAACTCCATCTAGTTTCTTCCTATGCATCTCATGAATAGTCTCATGTAAAATGACAACGCCTTCCATAATGTTCCTACCTGACATGAAAGCAGTTTGTGAAGGTTTTACAACTTTTTGAGCTACTAGAGCTATTCTATTTGTCATTACCTTAGTAAAAATTTTGAAACTAACATTCAAAAGGCAAATTGGTCTGAACTGTTGTATCTGCTTGGCCTCCTTTTGTTTTGGTAATAATGTAATTATTCCAAAATTAAGGCTGTATAGTGGCAATTTACCCTTGTAGAATTCAGCAAAGAGAGCCAATAGATCACTCTTAATAATATCCCAAAAGGCTTGATAGAACTCAGCTGGAAACCCGTCTGAGCCTGGTGCCTTATTATGTTCCATTTGGAAAATGGCAGCTTTGACCTCCTCCTCCAAGAATTCCATGGTTAATAAATCATTCTCCAAATCAGATACTTGTGGGATATCGTCCCTCATAGATTCCATCATGGAAAAATTATTACGATTTGAAGCTCTGAAGAGGTCCTTATAATAGTTGGTAATAAATCTTTTAAGATTCTCATCCCCTTCTATAACTCCCTCTTCTTGCTCAAGTTTGAAAATTCTAGTTTTCCTGTGTTTACCGCTTGCTACCAAATGAAAATACTTAAAATTGCAATCGCCAAATAACAACTTAGTTGTCTTGGCTCTTTAATACCATTTGAGCTCCTCTTCCCTTAAAAGGGTGACTAATCTCTCTTTCAAACAGTGTTTCAAATCAAGCTCCATAGGTCTTAGAATTTGAGTTTCTGCTTTCTTATCAAGCTCATCTGTTTTCTTAATCAGCTCTTCCTTCTCCTTTTTATAAGTACCACTCACATTCTTAGCCCAACCTCTTAGGAATTGTCTAAGACGTTGAATTTTAAATTGCCATTTTTGTAATGGTGTTTTTCCCCTTTTGTCTTTATTCCACACATCAGCTACCAGCTCTGAGAAACCATCCCGCAATAATCATCCGAGTTCAAATTTGAACAAAGGTTGTTTTTTATCATGGGTACCATCACCCGTATTAAGCAGCAATGGGGTATGATCTGAAATTTCCCTACTTAATGCTTGAACATTTGCTAGCGGAAATTTAGCCTCCCACTCTGTACTTACCAAAATCCTATCAAGAGTCTCATACGTTGGTATATCCCTAGAGTTTGCCCAAGTAAACTTCCTGTTTGAAAGTTCAAGCTCCCTTAAGTCTAAACTATCAATAACGGCATTGAATAAAAAAGGTCATTTATCATCATATTTATCATTGTTTTTCTCTTGTGGGCTCCTAATTATGTTGGAATCGCCACCGATAAGAATCGGATGTGTTTCTTTAGAACATGTTTGAACCAACTCTGCGAGAAAAGCTTCCTTAAAATCATCTTGTGCAGCCCCATAAACTGCTATAAGAATTCATTGGAAGCCATCTGCTTTGTTTCTTAGTCGGTATTTAACATAGAAATCTCCTTCGGCAATAGCTCCGATGTCAAAGATCTCTAAGTTCACTCCTAACAAAATACCACCTGACCTACCATGAGGTTCAGACCAGTGCCACAGGAATTCTTGTCCACCACAAATGTTGTTTAAAACTGTTTTACAAAAATCTTTCTTACCGGTCTCCATGAGAGCAATAAAGTCTAGCTTTTGCTCTCTAGACGTGTCTGACAGGAATTTAAATTTAGCCAAGTCACTAAGACCTCTGCTATTCCAAAAAATACCTTTCATTTTGACTCAATCTTATGTTTTTTAATCATCCTAATCTTAGGGCGCTTCTTCCTTCTAAAGGACGAAGGTGACTTGTTTTTCTTAAAGGCAGTTTTAAAATCACAGCTTAGGTGACACTGTCCTCATCCATTACCTCCTCCATCAAACCACCACATAAGTGACCAAGAGTGAGGTTTTCTATGTCCTCATCGTCGTCCTCATCAATAATTTCGGAATCCATATTTGTTCCGGATTCTATATGACTCAATCTTGAATTAAATCTATCAATTTCAATAGTTTTAATTCTGCTAACTGATTCTGAGATATCCCTAGTGTTAGAAGAGGTAATTACAGAATCTGAACAAGAAGCAAAGGAAAGGTCATTGATGGTACCTTTATTGAAATCCAAATTTTTCCATGCCGCTCTCTTCTTTGCTTTTTCCATCACGTGCTCATCCTTGTTAATATTACGCAGGCTGGAACGAGTTGGGGGAATTGTAGCTTCTGTGATAGCTGCAGCTGCCAGCACATTAGTTGGCACTGTGCTTCCACCTTGCATCCGCAACATGCCACCACCACCATTCAAGGTCGGTAGCACCTCCTTTCGCCCAACAACATGAGGTGGATGAACCCAGGGTGACAGCGAAGGCAAACGTAGTTTAGGTGTGCTAAGCTCCAGTCTATCGTTACGTATCAGTAGTATCACAGGACGGCATGACCATTGGCAGCAACAAATTGCGTCAATGGACATATTATTTATTTGGGACAGATCGTGTATAATGTAAAAAAAAACAAAAAGCATGCAAATGCAGCTCAAATGATCATGGTGAGCATGTCAAGCCACAGCTGGGGCCTGGGGCAATGTACAATAGCACCAAAGTTAGCTAGAGAAATAACACACACGAGGCCTGTTGGATACTGCATGCTGAGCTTCTGTGCTGCTACAATCCATACGGTGCTCTGACTGCTTGATAGGTTATGAGTCCTCTGTTTTGCCGAAAACATCCATGCAAGAGTCCAGCCAAACTGTCAATGTAAAGCAAAATAATAGAAGAAGAAAGAAATGAGGAACCACGCATTCCTTTGTCAAACAGATGCGTATCATTTTCAGTGTAGTTACCTAGCTATGATGTTTGGGAACTGCTGAAATAGCTACGGTTTACCATCTAATACATTTTGTCGTCATCAGCTTTGGCCACATTGTTTTGTGATGGCTGAGAAGGATGATCTTGCGGTGAGACCCAAGTGTTTGTCTCATTGTATGCAGTGGGTTTGGTTGGTCTTGTGTTTCGGTTGAAGCTTTGGTGGGTTTGGTGGCTTGCTCCCGTTGAATTTCCTAAGGTCTCCGTTCGGTTACTGCGGAATCAATCCTATCAGAATGTTTTCTTCACAAATTTATATAGGACTGGAACTGTTCCAGGCACGGAACAGCCTATTCCCAAGGAACCGAACGGTGCCTGGAATTGGAATGGGTCTGTGTCTATACAGGCTGCATTCTTCCGGAGGCCAGAGCAGGTGACATTTGCCAGTCTATGGGCCGTTCGGCTAGTCCGTTCCAGGCGTGGAACGACCAGGAATCATTCCAATGCTATGCAAATTAACGAAGGAACAGTATGACTAGGAATTATTCCTACGTAACTGAACAAATTAAAAAGCCTTTACCATGCTTTTCTTCATTTCTGAGAGCTGAATTCCTTTTGGTGCTGCTGTAGATTATTCTTGTGAAGTGATTATAACGAGATGTCCAAAGTCATCTTTCGGTCGTTGAGGAGAGTAATCCGCGATTCAGCATCATGAAAATTGTAGAGGAGGAACCGAAGGGAAAACCCCTCCATGTTATAACTGCATGTGGTGTTTTCTTCTATTTTTCCCTTTTTAGTTATTTTGGGACTTGGAAGTGTGGTTAAATTACAGGACATTGATACATAATCTGAACCGAAAGGAAATGCTCGAATATTTTTTTTCGAAAGGGCGGCAAAAGCTTTACCGCAATTTATATTAGACGATAAAAGAAAAAACTGTACAAAAAATTTACAGAACCCCTCTAAAACAACTCCACACTACACCAAAAGACTGAAAAGAACTACTGAACAAATAACAACACCATCAAGAAACCGAAAAGACAACTATTGAACTACTGCAAACTCGATTGCGTCTTCTCATTCCTTGTGGTCGTAGCCAAACGATATTGCATAATCTCATCTTTGCATAATCCAGCAACCTGCAGGGGGCTAAGTGATTTGTGTTGGAAAATTCTTCGATTTCTCTCTTTCCAAATGCTCCACCAGAAATAGTTGAAAATTCCATCCACCTGCCTTCTTTGATTTTTCTCAAATTTTCGTCGGCAGAAGTATATTTTGAATGACGAATAGTATCATGGAACAGAACATCGTAGACATACTCCCTCCGTATCTCATTTAGATGACGTTTAGGACAGCGACACGGTCTCTAAAGTGCAACTTTGACCACTTGTATTTTTTAAAAAATATTTGTTGTAAAATGATATATGTATACTTTTATGAAAGTACTTTTCAAGACAAATTTATTTATATGATTTTTATATCTCTAAACTCAATAATTTAAAAGTTATTCATGATTTATATTCTTAATGTTTGACTCAAACCTTGTTCAAAACGTCATCTAAAAGCGATACGGAGGGAGTATATATCATCATTATCATAAAAGAATGTCTCAACAAACACGTGTTGTACCGGTGTGTTGCACCCAACACACCGGTACAACAACAGGAACGAATTCGAAGACGATTAACTAACTCTATATGAGTAGAATACATATGTATATAAACGAGACACAGGAAGGCACAGAGCAGCGCAAGATGACCGATCATCAACCGCCGGCCATTCAGCTAGCATATGCCCTGCAGGACAGGGCGATGGTGGAGCACGAGCAACCAGCAGCTGTCTCGCCGGTCGATCGATGTCGTCGTCGTGGCCGTCGTCCTCAGAAGCACATGTCGAGGACGCAGCAGCAGCAGATGGCGGCGCAGCTGTGACCAGAACAAAGCAAGGTGATCAGAACACAAGCTTTTGTGTGTGTGGAACATGCACGCATGCTTGAGAAAAGGGAACTACTACAACTAACTGTAGTAATCAAGCTCACCATCCTTTCCAGAAACCGTCGCCGCCGCGGCTGGTGGTTGTGGTCTGCTGCTGGCCGTAGTACGCACCACCGCCGTCCTGCTGATTCGGTGGGTACGCCGGCGGCGGTGCGACGTAGGCCGGCGGCGGGGGTGCGCCGTAGGCCTGCTGCTGGCCCGGCGGTGGGTACGCGGTGCCTGGCGGCGGGTAGCCTGCTTGGTAGCTCATGGTGGATGGATCCACGGATCAGCGGCAAAAACCAAAGATCGATCCCTAACTATCAAGCAGCAGCAGCAGCAATGCAAGAATGGCCAGCGGGTGAAGCAGAGGCAGAGGTGAGGTGGATGGAAAGATCGTAATCACCCCTGTATATATAGAATAGGAGCGCGAGCGTCGTCGTCGTTGTCCGGCTGATCCGGAGAAATTGTTAAGCAGGGAAGGCGCGTTCAGCAGCGGCGGCTGTGTCGCATTGTCTGACTATTAAGTACTCCGTATTAACTACTTCATTCGTCCTATATAAAACATCTTCTCTAGATGCATACTCCCTCCGTTACTTTTTAATTATCGTCCGGAAAGCGTGTCTGTGAGAGAAATATGAATTTCTAGAGACAGTTATTTAGGGACTGAAGAAGTAGTTTTTTTTTTATCGGGTACAACTTGGACGCACACAACCCACACACACCACACACACGCACGCGCGTGCGCGTCAGTACACACGCAAAGAAAGAGATTGGGAGACTCGCCGCCTCCAATGCGTGGAAAACGCGTAGTACCACCGAACGCGCACGAGTGCATGTACCCTGCAAATTTCTGGATAAAATCCAGTAAAGGTGCGAACACCAGGATTTGAACCCTACTTTTTTCTAAATAAAAGGATAGTATTTCATACCCGGTTTTATCTACCAACAGGTAGAATCAGACCAAATTATTACAACAGAAAAAACTAAAATAAAAAATACTGACGGGGAAAAAAATATCCAACAAGGAACTTTAGTAGTCCTACGCGATAAATGACTTGTTTTGTTTTGTGATGCCGACTCCACGAGAGTATGACCACCAACGTCGAGACAATGTTGCTACACACGTATGTCAGACCTAATAAGAGGTACTGAAGATCGTTGGACACCGACCTTAAAGACACTGGATGTTGTATTTTCACAATAGCATGAAGCACCTGATATATATACAAAGGAGTCACCATCTTGTTGTCGTCACTAAAGCCGACAACCTAAGGAATCTTCCAAGAGCGACGTCTCTAACGAGAAAATGATATCCGCAAATGCCATCATCGCCTCGCCAGAGAACTGGACATGAGTTTTCACCCAGGAAGATCCGCATGAAAGACGACGCCTCGAGCAAGAAAAGTGGCGCCCATAGGCGTCACCGCCGTCGAAACATGATAGTACCGTCATTGCCCAACAATTACTGATCTGTTACGCCATTGATTGCCGCTTCCGTCTTGATCTAGCCGTCGTCGTACACGCCTAGGCCGGTTACCATCGTTACACGAGTAAGGCCGCTGATGCCCAGGCACGAGACGTCGACCAAGTCGCGCGGTGGCTGATCCTATTTTTGCGGACTCCACCAGATCGGGTCGTGAAGGGCCAAATCGGACGAGCCACAAACGAATCTGCCGCCCACACAGGCAAGTGTCGTTGCTGGCCGCCCAGCTTCACTCCTCCTCCGTCGCGCCAGAAACAGGGTGTCGCCAAGGCAAGGCCCCGTCGCCACTATCATCGTTTCCCGCTCAGGCCTCCCAGTGGTGCGCTCCGGCGGCGGCAAGGTGGAGAGAAAGAGATGTGGGGAGGTGGTGGTGGCGGCTAGGGTTTCTGTGAAGAAACAGAGACTTTCGGTGAACGATACTCCCTCTCCATTCATCCTTTATTATTTGTCGTTTTTAGTTTTCGTGTCACATGTTTGACTGATTTATAGAAAATACATATAATATTTATGTCTTTAAATAAATTTATTAAAAATAAATTAAAATATCTATCTAATGATATCAATTATGTATCATACTTTCTCCATAATCTTTTGTAGAGCGTATTTAGAGATGACACAATAACTAAGGAAGTCTATGGAAGATGGTGGTAGTGAAGGACCAAAAAAGACGACCAGAGTGGGGGGTGGATGAGAGCCTCAAATTTCTTCTCGAGAAATAGATGGTCGCTGTCCCAGATTTAACCCCAAAATCAAGACCAAGACTCGGTAGTGTCTATAACCCTAGTTGTAGGGTGGATGCTTCTAAGAATTACAGCGAGACGCAACACTAGTCAAGGAACCGAATGACAAAAGTCAGAAACCAAATCCGAAGTCAGACGAACAAGTAACAGACGAAAATAGTGCAAAATCACCTGCATCGGACGCTGGCAGCGTCCGATGCCTGAGTGGCGCAGTTCTAGAACCTTAATGCTCCACCATCGGACGCTTCTACAGTGGAAACCTAGTGTCCGATGCTAGCGTATGATGCAGGGCCGACGCGTCTGATGTGAACAGTAGCGTCCGATGCCAACTCAAAATCACAGATTTTGGACACGTGGCAACGGAGCGTCCGATACTTTTGGTCAGCGTCTGATGCCCACGATTCCAGGGTCCGATGCTCCCAAAACAGTGTTGTTCTTCTGCCGATTCGACCCGATCTTCCTCAAATCGAAAGCACTAGGGCTCAAACTTTAAGAGAGGAGTCACAAGAAAGTTAGTGAGCTACTCCTAAGAGATCATGGTTCACTCCTATCTGCAAATCGGTGAATCGAAGAAATTTGGGACAAAGGAGCAAAAACGCGAACCAAAACAAAATCCGCCCGACCTAGTAGCTCATGAGGAATTAAAGAAAATTCTTCGATGCAAAAATGTCTCTCACGAAGTACTAGAAGATGGTAAAAATGGATTTTCAAGTAATCCCTCAAACCAAGAAATCTCGTGACGGAACAAAAGAGGGGAAACAAAGAACGGGAAGAACAAAATGCGAATCGACAAAGGATTTCAGCCAAAAATCTTCCCCACGAGGAGACCAGGAGATTACGGTCTCTTTTCCTTGAAATCCAAAATACACAGAGGAATTACTCCGTCTCTGCGGATCACAAGCAGCTAGAGGAAGAACTCCCTAACAAAGAAATATAGAGTCCGTGAATGTGATGGCTACTGTTGTGATGAATAGAGAGGAGGGGTTGTCTCTCTTATTTATAGTCCTAATACATTAGTCCCCTTCTACCTCTAGATACAAGAGCAAACTAGCTAACCCTAGGGGTATTCTAGTCCAACTCTATTAGGTCTTCATCGGACAGCCACACGCCCTCTCATCCTTGGCTTCGCCTCGATACAAGCTCTAGGATGCCGCCATGTGCTATCACGACGACCGTCGCACCTTCTCACCGCTAGCTTTTCCTTGACGCAAGCCTTGCGGTGCCACCACGCGTCGTCCCGTTCCGCATAGAAACCTCCGCCGGGTTTCGAGACCCAAACTGCCAAGTTGTCAGCCCAAATTTTAAGGCCCAAACCTAGAAACCGTCCACCCCGAGTTTTGAGGCACAAACTCGAAAACTGGTCACCTCGAGTTTTGTGCACTAAACTCGGAAACCATAACGGGTAGTTTTCTGAGGCTCAACTAGCAAACCCGCGTCTCACGCCACGGCCACCGACACCGATGTCGATGCATGTCCGGCCTCGACCGAGCACAACGTCTTCGCCTTCCTCCTTGACTCGACCGACAACACTTGCCCCATGCAAGCCCATGTCCGGCCTCCGCCAAGTGCCACGACGCCATCATCTTCCGTCTCAACTTGACCGATGCAGTCATACATCACATGTGCTCTTGCTTGCTGAAGCCAAGTGTCAGCTACCATAGCTGGTCCTTCAACCCTCTAGTCCGTCAGTCCAAGCCTCACGTCCGTCCTTCGTCACTCCCAATCTATCGGCACGACACGTCTCTACTTGACCTTCACCTCGCCATCGACCACTGCCTTCGAGCTCCTCACCTGCACAACAACACAACCAAGAGACATGTTGCCACTCACCCCTCCCGGTGAGCCCGTTGATCAATCACTCATCACAAAGGGCTGAACCACAAGGACACATATCAACCTTGTGTTCGCAGGTAGTAATTAAAGTGGATGCATGTAGTAATCATTCAATGCTACCATGTCTTTTGATTGGATCCTACATGCAAAGTAGTGTTTTGTTTCCTAGAGGAGAGTAATTGCTGAAGCTTTTGATTGGACGCTGCTGGGACTCCACAAGATCTATACCTACATGCGCCTTACAAAAGATTAAAAATAAGAAATCTTCATATGCCTTATAAAATATTATGGAGAGAGTAAATATCAATATTTATATATATATAATTAATTAAAGTTATTTTTCGGGAAATGACAGATATTTAGGGATGGAGAAACTATATTTTTAACCAAAGAAGTAGCGATGATTGTGCACGTCAGTTTTCTTTTTTGTTTGTTAAAAAAGAGTAAAATATACTGGGATCCTGAGACTGTGTCTTCAACAATCACTGGGTTCAATACCTATTTTTAACCTTGTTCAATAACCAGATCAAAAAAACTTTTTCTACAAATGAGTTTCGAGAAGAGAGAATACTCAAATTTTAGGTTGTGTCTCTCTTAATACCTAAAATGGGTCTTCCATATAGATACTCTGTTGGAAGCTATAGGTACTGTGTTGGAGGTTGTTTGGATCAATAAACTAAAATTTTGAGGTGTCACATTAGATATCTAGAAGTTAACTAAGTACACTGAAGATGAGATAATTATATAAAACTAATTACAAAAAACCGTGAATAATTCACGAGACGAGTTAATTAAGCCTAGATAATCACCTTTGCTTTCTATTTGACTTTTCTCCTCTCCCCGTCCACGTGACGTTACTGCTCAGGCACCTCAAACTCATCCCTGCTGCGATGGGTCAGGGCTGGAGCAGCCTGTCCTCAAACTCGGAGCCACCTCGAGCTCGCTCAAAGGTGATGGGCTAAGACTGGAGCAGCCTGCACCTCGAACTTATCCATTTGTTGTTTCTTCTGTTCCGACTTGCGATGGGTTTCTTAAGATGTTGCAATAGATGATTTTTGAATATTGTAAACGGATTTAAGAGTTGTTGCAACTAATATTTTTTAAATGTTTTTATTTTTCATGCTTCATGGGTTGATTTTACGATGTTACATCATACTATTTAAGATGTTGCAGTACATAATTTTGAATGTTATAGTATATAATTTTTGTTGCTGCAGTATATATTTTTCGATATTATAGTACATGTTTTTCGATGTTGCTATATATTTTTATGATATTGCAATTTCTATATTTTTCGATATTATAGTACATGAACGAGGGCTCGGCGCCATGGATCTTGGCGCCGGAGATCTTGGCGCTGAGCTCATTGCCCTAGATCCCGGCACTAAACTGTTAACCTTTAGAATTCGGATGTTTAATAAGAACAAGTACTGTAGTTCTCTATTATTTACCACAAAAGTTGTGTGGTGCAGCCTTGCTCGCACTCGTGAACCTTGAGACCAGGGTTCAAACCTGGCTGGTAGCCTCTTTTTTGCAATTTAACAATCTTTTTTGTCTATTTTTTAATGTTTATTGAAACCCAGGTCACCTTTATAATAACATAACGTTGATTTTTCTGCCGATCTGAAAATCTGGTTTTTTCTGTAAATTTCAAATATTATTTTTATGATGGCCATGTCACATTTAATAATATAGGTTAATGTTCTATTAAAATTGTAAGAATTAAATATAACCTTTATATATTAATATTATGGTGCATAACTAGTATCATTAGGGATGGTGGGAGTAGATCATAACTTTAATTTTTATTTTACTTATATGTTGCTACAGTGAAATATCAAGCTCCGTAAATTATAAATAACAATTAAGGAGTGAAATATCGACCTCTATAAATAATTAACAAAGATATTTCACTGCAGCTACATATAAGTAAAAATAAAAATTAATTCAAAAAATAAGGTTTGAATATATGTGACTTATGTTAAAGCAAAGCATTTTGACCAACTATAATACATGCAAGTTTTTTAAAAATTAATTCAAAAAAATAAGGTTTGAATATATGTGTCTTATGTTAAAGCAAAGCATTTTGACCAACTATAATACATGCAAGTTTTTCAAAGTGCAAAAAAAATATGCTAGGCTCGGTGCTTGAACCCAGGTCTTCAGGATAAGACGCGCACGCGCTAACCAACTGCACCACACGACTTTTGTGATAAATAGTAGAGAACGAAAGTACTTGTTCTTATTAAACATCCGAATTCTAAATGTTAACAGTTTAGCGCCGGGATCTAGGGCAATGAGCTCGGCGCCAAGATCTATGGCGCCGAGCCCTCGTCCATGTCAGCGTCAGGTCACCGCCACGTTCGACGCTTTCCCAAAACCTCGGCGCCAATGGTCATGGCGCCAAGACGTGTTTTCTCGGCGCCAAGGTCAGGGTCCATAAACGGAAATCAAACCTACAAAGGACTATTTATGAATATTTTTCAAAAAAAGGGCTAAAAAATAAAAAATTAGGATGATCTGATCTCATACACAGCTAGCTAGCTTCCGATGAGAACGGTACGCACATACAGGGGAATAGGTGTTAGGTGATGAATGCAGCAGCAGCAGCATGTGGGCATGGTATGGTACGTACACGAGGAGGTTGATCGAGGGGGAGGCCGAGGTCGAGGAACCGCTAGACAAAGCGGCGCACGGAGGAGAGCGAGGTGATGCCGAGCGGCAGCACGGCGACGACGTCGACGCCCAGGCTAGCACGCGCGCCGTCTCCGCGCCGATCCACGACGTTGCGCCCGTGATGATGATGGGAGTGATGTGGCCGGCCGCCGGCGCACCCGCACTCGGCGTCTCGGCCGTCGTCTCCTCGGCGGCGGGTCGTCCGCGAGCTGAAGCCACTTGGCCCCGCCGTGCCGGCCAGGTACAGCAGCGAGGTCGCCGACTTGGTATGAGAGAGAGAAGAGGGAGTGGAGAGATGAGGCTGACATGAAGGTCCCACAGGTCAGTTTCATGTCAACGATTAATCAGACCGCCACGTAGGACTTCAGGTGCGACGAGTGCCTGTTTGGACCAGCGATGAAACCTAGAACTTTAAGCGACTCAGAAATAAAAAAAGAAAGCAGCTAACGCATGCACGTGCATGTATTAAGCATCTTGCACGCATACTCTAAAAAAGGAAACTTTTGGGTACGGACCGAAGAGTCATGTCAAATTTGGCAAAAAGCTCTTCATATTTGGCAAAAAGTGCAACAAGAAGGATGTTAATTGCTCCGACTTTTGACGTGCATGAAAGACAAGTTTTTCCACCGAGCAACTTTAGGGATAGACCTAAACACGATTATTATGAAGCAAAACAGGTCTAGATATACATTAAAAAGGGGAACATACAGTATTCTCTAAAAAAATATTGACTAGATGGTCTATCACAGTAAAGTACATTTGCATTTGCAGTTTCTCTAGAGCACAACATGATACATCTACCTAGGAGAAAAAACACATATTTACGTAGCTTGTCTGCGTGTCCTGTATTTTGCTCCTTTATACATGGTTTTGCATCCTACATGTTAAAAAAAGGAATACATGTGTCATTAATTGCCCTAGTCAGATGATCTTTTTTACTAGTAAGAAAATGCTAAATTACCTATTCAAAGGCACATTGTTGCCAGGGGCGGAGCTAGAGAAATATTGAGGGGGGTGCGGCTTTGCGGGCTTATTTCATAGCGGTTACTTAGATATATATACTCACACGATAGTGTAATTTTAAAATACTATTGAACTCTTTTCATTGAGATCTATCAATTAATAAAAATGTATATCAACAATGAAGTAGCGGTAATAGTGCTTACCATCTACCAAAATATAGCTAGAGGATGCTACTATTACAAACAAAAGATTATGTCGACATTGACAAAATTTATGTGATGTGCTTCCAAGTTCATGAAGTGATAAACCACATCATCATTTTTAACCATGTTCAAGGAATCAAGGTAATTTCTAAACTCATCAAAGCATTCCAATTGAAATATTTTAGGATTACCTTTTCCCTATAGAGGAAAGACTATTCCATGTTTTTTCTAGCATCCAAAAGAATATTTAAATTTTAGTTGCTTTCACTGATATCAATTTTCAAATATCAGAGAAATAATCAAACACTCTAGCTAAACCTAGAATCCAAACAAGTAATGAAGAAAGCAAGAATCGAACCACAAACTGAAACCAATTTAAATACTCAGATTGATGGAAAATTTTAAAAGTAGAGAATTTTTAAAGTCTTATTACTTTGACGTTGAATCTTGATTTAAGAACAAAAGTACGGAAGGGCAGGGATGTAGGGCGGCACTCCTGTCTCCTGTCTCCTGGTGTTTTAGTGCTTCAGACATTAGCACCTAAGTGGAGGCAGCTGGCCGCCCGCACAGCATCGAGCAGCACCATCATGTTGTGGGTGCAGATGTTTGGTTTGTGGGGGTGCGAATACGCTAGAAACTTATATACTGTATCGTATTTTGCTTTGGAGCCTGGGTGTGGCCGCACCCACATTGTTCTATATGGATCCGCCCGTGATTGTTGCCTAACAAATAACATATAAGTTGGCTAATAAAATGCAAAGGAGCTAACATGGGACTGTTAGAAAAAAATAGTGTGACACTAGATGCTCACCTTCATGTTTTGTCCTCCACCTTTTTGCTTGCTCATAAATGTACCTCCACTTGACCATAGATGCCTGGCCGTTTGCAACCACAACTCCACCTAAAATGTGGCTCTGCCTGCCTTAGTTTTACCCAACATCTGGCAAAAAGAGGTGGAATAGAGGACACTAATTAGCCATTCAAAACAGTTGAAGGCAACACAAAACTGCACAAGGATGATCTCGTTCAATTTACAAAGCCAAGCGGCATGTATCCACTGATCTCAAAAAATTGATGAAGTCTAACACAGACAAACATTGTCTGACCAATGATATTAAATTACTACCATAATACTAATAACTTGTGTGACAATGATATTAAATTGCTTATAAATTTCCTAATAATTATTATCTCGCACACACAATAAGTAGTGCCCTGCTTCAGACTTACCACTGATCTAGAAAAATTGACAAAGCCTAACACAGACAAACTTGTCTGACCAATGATATTAAATTGCTACCAGAATACAAATAACTTGCTTCATCAGTGATATTAAATTGCTTATTAGATTACTAATAAATTTCCTTACTAATAATTATCTCGCACACACAATAAGTAGTGCCCTGCTTCTTAGACTAGTACTAACCAGTTATTGCTAGTAGAATGGTACTGATCTTAGAGTCCACGTAGTAGCCTTTACCTATAATTACAGGAAAATATTACAAAAAGTGTTTTAAAAAGACTTTACCTATTACAAATTCAGGTTCCCTTTCCAATCCTTTGCTTCATCATCTTTGTGAGTTACCCCACTTGGTATACAAGGCCAAAATACACGTCAGACCTTTGTCCTAGCTAGGTCACCCAACTAATATATTAATGTTCACGGTACCATGAGCATCTCCAGTATCTTTGAGATAACTGCTAGCAGCGGATCTAAAGAAAGAGAATAAGCATTTAGATCCTAACAGAAGAGCTAAGAAATTGTAGTCTATTTACAGTGACCAAAACAATGAAACATGGATTGACTATGCAATAAAAACTTTCTCTAACCTGTCAAAGGAGGGTGGTTGGCCATTTTTCATTAGTGGAATAGCACCCAGATAAATATCTAGTCGTTTTGCGTCAAAATTGCCTGAATAGCCAACTGAGCAAGCAATTCGTTCCCAATTTGGGTCTCTTCCAAAATACAGCTGCCTGTCACAAATAATATAATCATATAATCATTCTGGCCTTCTGGGGGATAAAAGAAAAGAAGACTGCTTTGACTGATATACTACTGAATTGCAGAAATTGGTACATGAACAATTAACATACTTTAACCAGAGAAGAAGATGTTACTGAACGAGCAATTTTAGTAGCTTCTGGCTCATTGTTGGCGCCACTTAAAGAAACCTGCACAGGAGAAGGCACATTAAAACATTATGCCATATTCCTGAAACTAGAAAGGAGCCATATAGTACGCACTAAAGTTTAAACTTTTGAAATAAGCCAAATTATTTGCTAAAGCTTAGAAGCCTAATTATTATGTACAAAATAAATAGCATAAAAGGATTATATCACTTAACCTCAATTAGGCATGTTGCACCGTCACCATCCCATGCTATGGATCTCGCAAGGTCTTGCATTACCTACATGGAAGGAATAAGTCAGCATATGAACTTAACAGGTATCTGTTTTTTTTTTTTTTTGGGGGGGGGGGGGGGGGGGGCTAAGGTGCAGAAATGTGTTACTGAGGACAATGTAAAGCTCATTTTGGTCTATCACATGTAACCTAGAGCAAAAAATAGCTGAATAATAATTGTGTCACATTAAAGTACATCTGAACGAAAGCGCTTGCTAACATACATGAAAATATTAAGGAATAGGGAGTAACTTACTGCATTAGGCATGAAAACACAGTGCTATGAAAAAATAGTTGAGCCTCAGTGCTATGAATTCTAGATAAACCAGACAACCCACTTTCCATAGCAATAACAGAGTCATTGGTATATCACCATCCACCTTCAGATTTATTGCACAAAATGGTTATTGGTTTCTATGGCCACAACACTAGAATTTGCACTATTGAAGAAAGGTATATTAGGTGAGCGATAATGATATTAAATTGCTTACTAGATTACTAATAAATTTCCTAACAATGATTATCTCGCACACACAATAAGTAGTGCCCTGCTTCGTAGACTTACCACTGATCTAGAAAAATTGACAAAGCCTAACACAGACAAACTTGTCTGACCAATGATATTAAATTGCTACCAGAATACAAATAACTTGCTTCACTAGTGATATTAAATTGCTTATTAGATTACTAATAAATTTTCTTACTAATAATTATCTCGCACACACAAAAAGTAGTGCCCTGCTTCTTAGAATAGTACTAACCAGTTATTGCTAGTAGAATTGTACTGATCTTAGGGTCCACGTAATAGCCTTTACCTATAATTGCATGAAAATATTACAAAAAGTGTTTTATAAAGACTTTACCTATTACAAATTCAGGTTCACTTTCTAATCCTTTGCTTCGTCATCTTTGTGAGTTATGCCACTTGGTCTACATAGTTTTCTGAAGGCCAAAATACACGTGAGACCTTTATCCTAGCTAGGTCAACCTGTAGCATGGAAGTCTACAAAAAAAAACAACAGCAAAACTGCCTTAATAATTAGCAAAAAATACTAATAGAAACATGAAAAGCTACTTGTGCTGCAAGAAGAATTGCTTATGTACAGAAACTACGAATTAACCAAGGTCCACAGTTGTCCATATATATCAACTAATCAGTTCCTAAAATATTAAAACTTAGTGTTCATGTATTTATATTTTGGGCAAGCTATTGTTAGTTGCCATGAAAGAGAGAAAAAGGAAGGACAAAAAAAGTTGTGTAGTGGTACTAGGGCTGCCCAATATGGCTTTCAACACTACTGTATGATGCTACTATGCTTCTAAGTGGAAAAGTAAGCTGCACCTCGTACCCATATTTAACTACTAGGACTAGTTGTACACACATTTAACTGTATACACATTTTTGTGTCTAACAGTCTAAGATGGTTGTTGTCCTATAGTCATTGCCTAACACAAGCAGCCCCCCTAAAAAACCATGTTGATGAAGGGTTCAGCTCAATTGCCATAAATAGAGGTAAAATAAATAGGATAGATAAGGAAAGTTCGATAAATTCAGAAAAGCAATGTAATAATTTTAGAAAAGTAGTTCAATATATCTTGGTATCAAAACGTCACCTTACTAAAGAAGAACAGATAAAAGTCACACAACTGGGCCTGACAGCAAGTGTTTGTACACGTAGCTCATTGTTAACCTACTTAGTTCAAAATCTCCCATAATCAATCAGGTATACAGGTCCTAGCTGCAAAGAACGACACATTGTTGTTAAAGTTGTGTGTGGCCAATACATAGATGATACACATTCCTGTAACTTAAGCAGAGAATGTTTATCAAACAGATATAGGAAGCAATCATTCTCATTTCTCTAACAACCAGATGACAATACATCACCCTGAAGCAACCATAGCAATCATAATTGACATGAGCCACCACTGTTTTGGTGCTTGAGATAAACTGACTTGCTACTAACACAGTTAAACGCAAGAGCAAAAGAAATAATAGCACACTCAAAGCCTCAGACAACAGAGAAGACCATACCACAGAACTTAACTCTGAACACACAATTACTAACTGGTATCATCGATCCAGTGCAACGACACATCCGTTAGTACAACCAACACACTGAAGGCACAAACACAGCAAGCTTTTGTGTTTTCAATAAGCAATGCATGCAAGCAGAACAATACATAGTAAGCTTATCTCCTTATATGGGAGATTTTGAGTGAGCCTTTTTGATAGCCGGAGATAGCTGCTGCCGCTAGGAGATTCAATTTTCGCAGCTACCATTTAGCGGCCGCCAATATCCCACGATCTCCCTCTATAGCTGCTAAGAAGACTTGAAATAGCATCCGCTAAATCACTGATGGAAGTGGGCTTTTAAATCCAGCGTGCAAGGCCTTTTTCAATTCCCAGTTAGCTCTCCTAGCTACAGCAATGTTCAAACTTGTTCTGATGGCAATGTTTAAACTTGTTTGACATTTACACTATGATGCCTTGTACGGACTACATATACTACTCAAGATGATTGTTGATCTGGCCTCTAGGAATGCCTCTGTAATATCTTTTAGAATATTTACGACACTGAAGAATACAAATGCATATGACTATATATTGATCTACACAACTGAGGTATCTCACACTATAAAATTCACAAACATTCTAGTTTTTTTTTTCTTTTTTCTTCAAAACCGCTAAGTGGCTTAGTTGCCGTGCTGTAACTAGTTATAGCTGTCCTTAGCTTTTGGAGAGGGCATCAACAACTAAGGCCTGGCTAGGGAAGACAAGAAAAAAACGCATCATCTCTCATTCAGAAATCAACGGTGGCTAGGGAAGGAGGAAACAAAAACCTGGTAAATAAAATAGGAGGAGCAGCAGACAGTTCTCAGTTTCGTACAACGGTGGGGGAAGACGAGGCGTAGAAGAGTGTGGCTCCTTCGTAGGCGGCAGCGGTGGCACCCAGCGGGATGCGGCCATGGTGGACCTCTGGTGTGCGCACCATGCCCCCGACGGCCTTCTTGTACAGGCGCAGCATGGCCTCTCGGCGCGCGGCGAGCACGCGCGAGGTTGTTGTCGGAGCACGCGAAGAGCGGGTCGACGACGAGGTCGGGCGACAGCGTCACCCAATAGGCGGCAGGGAGGGAGTCGAGCAGGTGACGGCGGTCACCGCCGCCTCCTCCGCCGTGCGCGCCCTACGCCTCACGGGCGCGACGCGTGGGGAGCGGTGGATCCACCTGCATCGGGTCACTGGAACGCTAACACGGAGGAGGAGGCGTACCACGACGGATCCGAGATGGCCGGGGCAGGATCTACCGGATCCGCCATGGCCGGAGCTCGATCCACGTGCCATGGTCATTGGTGGATCCGTCAAATCCTCCACGGCTAGCTTAGGGGGCGGTGGGAGAATGGGCACAGGGACTCAGGGAGGCGATGAGCCGGGGCACGGGCTCACCGGAGGAGCTCGCCACTGGAGAAGAGCTCGCCTGGGAAGAGCTCCCCTGGGAGGAGTTGGGGGCAGAAGGGGGGAGTGCGTTTTGCGCGAGGTAGAAGAAAGAAATTTGGTAGAGAGACAGTGTGCGTGGAGGAGGATGGAGGAAGAGGGTGTACGGGTGAAAACGATAGAAACAGCAGCCCTTGGATGAATGATTGACGATGGAGGGAGCATGCGTGCGAATGGGCTAAATAATGCACGACTGAAATAAAGTCTTTACCATAAAAAAATATGACTTTGTTGGGCCGGCTCAAATTTATGGACCACCCTTACATTTTACTCTTAAAAAAAGAAAAAAAAAATAATAAACACATTTTACTCTTAAAATAAAAAAAGAAGAAAACAAAAATAATAAAAACAGACGACGAATATGTTTTCTTTCTCGACCGTCTCTCGTCGCTGCCTCTCAACGTTCGCCGCCCAGCCTCGAGTTGTTCAGTTAGCCTACGTGGATGCCGGAGTGCTTGCGATGGTGGTACAGGCCAACACAAAGAATGGACACTGACAAAAACTCCCACCCCTCTATTCCAGTTTAACAAGAATATAATTGTTGGCTAAATAACCACACGGCACATGATGTTGAGAAAAACAAACAATACTTTATTAAAATAGAACACTACTATTAAAAACTAATTTTTTTGAAGTAAAAGGCAAAAAGCTCTACCTCTCAATTAGTTCATTAAGAAAAAAAAATGGAGGTTTATGTATAAGTTACTCATGCCTCATGGTGCCAAACGGTCCGATCCAAGGACCAAAATAGAACTCGGCGGCATAAAAAAATAGGACTCGCATCTCCGGGCTATTTGGCAAGAGCGCGTCGTCCTGTACTCTTTTTTAAATATCCTCCTATTCTATATCTATATTTCTTTTCTATATCTATACCTACCTTAATACTAAAGAGACAAAATTTCAGCCAAAATTTTTGTCTGGACAGATTTTCGTTTGGCCTCTCCCCTCTCCGTGTTCGTCTCTGGCCTTCTCTGTTTCTGGTGGAGACAAAGACGAGATACAATGGTGGAGACAAAGACGAGATACAATCTCAAAACCGAATACAATACAATGAGCCATCAAGCCAATAAATAAACAAATAATCTAAGCTAAATCCAATACCAGCCGGACTATAAATACTAGGCATCGACAACACCAACCATCAAATCGAAGCATCTATAGATTGAATCAAGGAGCAAGAGGACCTAATCAAGCCCACCATGAACCAGATCAAGACTAAGAGGAAATCAAAGGGAGTTGAATCGAGGCGAAACCAGATCCGTCCACCGAGGGATCTACCATCAGATCCGCCACCAGGGAAGCACGGGCGACCAGATCCGGTCGGTCCACCACCGGATCCGCCACCAGGGGAGCACGGGCGACCAGATCCGGTCGGTCCACCACCGGGGGAGTGTCGCGACCGACCGTCCATCGTGCATCCGGCCGCTGGACTCCTCGCCCTTGCCAGAGGCCGCGTGAGGCGCAAGCGTCTGCCGTCTAATCGGGCCATAGAGCTTGCTTGATAGGCAGTTGCATCAACGAAGCTCGTGCCGCCGCACACAACCCTCTTGACGGATCTGAGGAAAAAAGAAGTCTGAAATCAAACAAAGCAGAAAGACAAGAGAGGAAAAGAAATCAAAAGGCATGAGAGAAACTCCCGAGAAGAAGACCACATATTACCCGGAATCTGGATCACCGCCGAAGGAAGAACGAGCAAGATCCAGCCGACCGCCAACCGCATCACCCGCAGCACACCTCGCATCCAAGGAGAAAAGGGCCACGAACAACATCATCTAAGGGCAACGAAGCTCCGACCCGGACTCATGTACAGAAGCTCCCGAACTCGCCGATGACACCGGAGAGAAGCACCATCGGGGCGAGGAGGAGCCGATGTTGGAATCGGTGGCGAAGGGAGGAGCGCAAGGGGAAAGAGACTCGCGGAAGGAGCCAGCGAAAGATCGAGCGGATGGGCAGATAAGGCTGTCGGCGGGCGGCAGCCGTGCGTGCTTTAGATCGAGCGGATGGGCAGATAAGGCTGTCGGCGGGCAGCGGCCGTGCGTGCTTTATTCTCTGAGAGCACGGTTCGGATGTAATACTATAGAAAAGACAAATCCGAGAAAAAAAAAGAGAAAATACGAAAGGAAAAAAATGTTTTCTTTGCTTTTCTTTTTTTTCCTTTGGTCACGTGACCATGACCTCGACTCTTTTATCGTATTCTCTTCCTGCCGTGTCCGTGTGCGCGTGCTCCTCTAAGGCCTTGTTTAGATGCTGAAAAAATTTCAACTTTATTATTATAGCACTTACGTTTGTATTTGACAAATATTATTCAATCATATGCTAACTAGACTTAAAAAATTTGTTTCGTGATTTAGAACTAAATTGTATAATTAGTTATTTGTTTAACCAACATTTAATGCTCTATGCATACGTCGAAACATCGATGTGATGGTTGATGTGGTGGAGAGAGAGTGAAAAAATTTGGAATCTAAACAAAGACCTAAATTTTTTTCTATCCGTACCACTTAATTTTGGTCCGTGTTGCTTTTTTTAGTTTCTTTTCCTTTCCAATTTTTAATTCGCTCACTCCCATCCTATTTACCTGTTTTATCATCACGCGACATATTTTTGTGTGTGTTCTAACTCTATAGATAATCTCAAGCTCTGATCCGCATGCAGTTCCCGTATTCGCGGCAGACACCGACATGAAGCTGCTTATCAGAGTCGCGTGCAGCCTCGGACGCCAGCATGCTCCGACGAGTGGGCCAGTGTTAGTGCCACCTTGACCTTTCGATGTGCATTCCGTGCAAGCGTTACACTCACTGCTCCAGCAGCTGCTAGAGCGTGTAAGGTCATGTTTTTGTTGCACAATCATGCATCTACTGTCATCGAATGATCATTACCAGCTGAAATCGTTGAGGCTGTTAGACAGGTTTGCGAGAGATGGCACTCACCAAGAAATGGTGCCCCAGGCCCAAGTTGGCAACGTCTTTACCCATGCGGAGATAAAAGGAATAATGATTGGGCTTAGGCCAAATGAGACATGTCGTGGTTAACTACTCAGTCTGTTTGGATTTAAATGATTTGTGCTATTATTTTAGACTTTTAAGTTGAAACACTATGATAAATATTTTTAATTTGTTCAATTGTTTCTATAAATATCAAAACATATATTAAATATAACATCACTGATCTTTTAAACTATTCACTCACTCTTACTCCCTCCATTTCCTTTAAGAAAGTTATTGTAAACATTGATACGGTGTTAAAAAAACATCTTTGACCGCTACTTTTTAATATAAAAGATTTGTAAAACATATTCAATCTATACTTTTATGAAACTATATTTTGAAATAGATCTACCTACATCACTTCCATATTTTAAAACTAAACCCAAAAAAGTTTATTTATAGTTAAAGTTTAAAAATTTTAACTTCAGATTAAACTCAACCTAAAAATACACTATTTTTGATAGACTCTTTCTTCTTCCGTTGCAACGCATGAGCATTTTTCCTAGTAATAATAAAGAGACAAAATTTCTCCCTATTTTCTTTCGTCGGATCCAGACTAAATTGGCCCAACCGTCTGGCCCACTCACTCACCCGTCTGTTCCACTCAACTCAAGTCGCTCGTCTCCTCCAAACAACAAGGCCGTCTGTTCCACTCAACTCACGTCGCTCGTCTCCTCCAAACAACAAGGCCCACTGTGGCCCACTCGTGCTCCGGCTATTTAAAACAGCCGCGCCTGACAAACTTCGGCCCACTCGCGCACCACCATAGGAAAACAACTGCATTTTTTGGGGAAAAAAACAAGCTGGCTCAAGAAACGAACCTTGGCCAACGGAATACAAATGAAAGCATTTATCACTGCACTACGTTGAACACATATGCTATTGCTCAAAACTTTTTCTATTTACCAAACCGAAAGCCAAGGGGCAAGAAGCGACAGAACCACAGAACAGATCATACACTTCGCCTAGGTTCGCTGCGCCTCGTCAGCCGGCTGCAACAGAAGAGGCAAAATTTCTGCCAACTCTAAATTTTCGTCCAATCTAATCGTAAATCTCTTGGAGTTCTCTTACTTCTGTATCTCGTATTCTTCTTGTATACTTTTTTTTTCCGGTCCAGGTTCTATCTATATTTAGTATTGAGCTGTTTTTAATCCGTCAACAGTACCTCCCGTGATAAATCCGGACCAAAGCTGCTCCACGCATTCGGCCCACAACTCAGCCCACGAAAATTCAACTTCTATAATAAATTAATGAATCAGTATAGGACTATAATCCTTGTCCAAATACAACTATACAAAACTTCTATACCAATTACATATTCCGTATAAGACTATTGTCTTTGTCCAAATATGACTTTTTGAATAAACTTTCATTTGGGATACTTACCATGCAAACTCTATTACGAAGTCTAAGACTATTTATTACTCTACTGAAGACACAAAACTTTATTGATCATTCCTAAATATTTCTACAACTATCCCTATTCCTATTTCCGTAACCCAAAATATATACATTAAACCCAAAATCATCTATAACTATCACTATTCCTTCTCTAAACCAAAAAAAGAGTTTTTTTTCATTTGGCCTTTTTTTCTCTAATAGTTGGCTCATGTTGTTTTGTTGTGAAAGAAAAATATTGAACCGCGACCGATAAACTGGCTTTTTTTATATCGGGTACAACTTGAACGTACACAACCCACTCACTCCACACTCACACTGTGCGCGTCCATAAACACACAAAGAAAAAGATTGGGAGACTCGCCGCCTCCAGTGTGCGGGAAACACACATTAACACCGAATGCGCACGTGTGCGTGTACGCTGCAAATTTTGGATAAAATCTAGAAAAAAGTACGAACCACAAGAGTTTAAACTCCGGTAGGTAGCGCCCCACTGGACAAGCCTATCACTAGACCACAAGCCCATTCACGGCTGATAAGCCGGCTGATATTGTTTTGTTATGAGAGAAACATTGCACCACGGCTAATAAGTTGAAACGAACAAGCTTTTTTTTGTCCATCACACACTCTTAGCTTATTCGTGTGTCCCTCCAATTTCCGTAATGTAGGAGTTCTAGCTAGAATTATTAAGAATAATAGTATGTGAAAAATTAAAAATGATCTAATTACAGTGTTCTATTCATGACATAAACTCATGACTCATGAGCTATACACTTGCGATTTAGATAACGCATGTCTCAACTCTCTACCATGATAGACAATACAAATCTAATGTCAAACACAAATTAGATTAGATAGCGTAGGATATAAATCCCGTTGCAACGCACGGGCATGTTTTGCTAGTTACTATTAAAACCTAATCTACTGACAAATCCCCTTTTGTTTGGTTTATTACAAACACTCCAAACAACAACATGCAAGTTGTATTCTCTCTTTGTCCTTATGGCGCTATAGTTTGCGCCTAGAACCGTAGCTATATATTAAGTTCTTGTAAAGGCAAATAAACAAGATTTGCTTAGACTTCAGTCAAAAACTATGTCTAAGCCGTAACCCTCACAATATCGTTGTCACAGCTGTAAACATTTGTAACAACCTAGAGCATGAGATCACATCTCCTCTATTGTTGAACCCACAAAATCTGAGACACTAGTAAGAGGATCTATACTAAATAAGCTAGCTAGCTAGTGTAGACGGTCCTCCAAAGAAACCTAAAAGAAGTGTCAATAGAAAGCAGTCGTCATGGTTTCATGGTTACTACAAAAGCCTTTCAGTTGACTGCAACTTACCATCTAATAATGCTTCAAGGTTCATGTCACTGGCGCCAGAGATGAGCTGAACACCCTATCTTTTGCCTTGACAGCCTGAAATTTGAAACAGGGAGGAGAATATGCATGTCATCCTGGGCTCCTGGCTATAGTCTAGAGCAGCATCCTGATTGAATTTGATTGGTGGACTCAACTTACTTCCTTGTTCCAGTCTATGAACCACGCAACAGATGCAAACAAGAGCACCTTAATTGGTGAGGCTACCGCAGACCACCATGCCGAGCCAAAGGCCCCTGTTAGAAGTACAAATATTGTCCATGGCGAATTTCTTTTTATTAATAACCCAATTAAATAAAAAATTTTATAAATAACACTGTCTATTTTTTTTTTTTGCAAAACTAACCCTTTTGCCGCGCCGTCCCCAATGGCGCGGCAAAAGCGTTAGCCGCGCCATGCATGGCGGCGCGGCAAAATCGCCACCGTGGCACCGCCCGGCCACGCAGGCCCTGGTGGGCCCCTCTCGTCGCTTTGCCGCGCCAGGCGGGCTGGCGCGGCTAGTGCGTTTGCCGCGCCAGGCGGGCTGGCGCGGTCAACGGCTTTGCCGCGCCAGGCGGGGTGGCGCGGCAAAGCCGATCTAGATCTGGCCGCCGCGCCGAGCAGCAGGCTCCTCCTCATTCCTCTCTTCTCCCAAACCAATTCAATCCAATCCATTCCATTTCATTTCATTTCATTCCTCCTCTCTTCATCTCCCTCCCTCAATCAAACTTGTCTACAAGAAGTATTTTGATCCATATTATTGTTCTTTATCCATATTTGCAATATAGGATTGAACCATATTTTTGTAAGTTAGGGTTTGTAGACAATATTTATTTTGATACTGTCGTGACGTTAGTTGTTAATTAATGATGGATTTGTTCATGTATTAGACTTTTTATATCTGTTTTGCTTAATATTTTGTTCTTTTTGTGTACAATTTTTTGTGTAATATTTGTTACGTCATTATGTAGATTTATAATTAATCATGAATGTATGTGTAGCGTTGACATATTTTTTATTGTTAGGATGCCGCGGCGTGGCAAAGCTAGTAAGGCAAGGTAAGATCGGTACATTGTTGATTTATTTGTCTGTTTTAATGAAGTAATTTTGTGTTATGTTCATTTGTTATTGCGTTGATGATTGTAGGCAGCCTCTCACGGGCAATGCCTATGCCCGTTTGCCATTGCCTAGCGGTGTTCCGGTGCCCATGTGCTACTGCGGCGATGATTGTAAGGTCGCAATATCTGATGAGGAGCACACATACGGTCAGAGGTATTGGATGTGTGAGAATTATGCCTTTGACCCTACACCTAAACAGATCCGTATTGGACTGATGGTGAGAAGCTGATGGCTTGTTCTATACATGAATGAAAAATCATTTATATTTTATTACCTAATTGATTTAGTCGTATTTTGCAGGAGCCTCCACCACTATGTGACTTCGAGCAGTGGATCGACACTGAGATGAAGCCGGAGGACAAGGAGCACGTAGAGAGGATGAAAAAGTGGGCTGCGGAGGACAAGGAGCGTTTGGAGAAGAGACGCAAAGAAGAGGCAGCACAAAAGCAGCATGAGGAAGAGGCAAGAATGAGAGATGCAGCTAAGCGTAGGGGGGAGAGGGAGAAGAGGCTTGAGCGTGTGCGCCGTGCCAAGGCTGCCATGGAGCAGGATCCGGATGCTGTGAGGAAGGGAAAATGGCCTCGTTGCACTCAGTAGTGTGGTAGGTTCAGTAGTCATTATTGAGTAATGAACATTGTTGTCATTTGGTGGACTTGTTAGTGTATTGTACTCTTGGTTTGTACTTCCGTGTACCGTTTATTTCGGATCCTCGATTATGTAGTCTTGAACTGCACTTTGTTCGGCTTTATTATATGTTGTTGTATTGTTTGCGGTAGTTCATGTGTCATTGATTTTTTGTGGGATAAAGTACGAGAAATAGAATAGAGCAAACCATTACACAAACAACAAACTAGTATATGGCATGTGAGGACCTTTTACCGTAACTTGGTTAAAAGGTCCTAGACTAATCCTAACATGCCTTAGGTAATTGATTGGCACAACACAAGACGCACATAGTGATCTAAGTAGTCTAGAAGCCGTCCCACATAGCAAACTGAGTAGACCCTTCTCCGTAATAGCCTCCCATTGCGGGTGGTGGTGGTGGTGGCGGTGGTGGGGGCGGCGGTGGAGGCCCCTTGTTCTTGTGATGCGGGCAGTTGCAATATGGATCAAGGCATATTGCTTCATCTGAACCGCCTGCATCGCTGTCGTCATCATCATAGTCCTTGAGCATGCTTTTAACTTCTCTTTCAAGATCGTCGATACGACGCTGCAGATAATAGATGTATTCCTGATGCGGCCATATTGGAGGAGGATCCACCCATCTGGTGAAGCCGCAGTTTTCTTCGGAAATACAAGACTGTCATTCACAAAATGACTAAGTATTAGCAAACATGAGAGGCATAGCAACAACAATTAAATAAAGTTACCCATGCTCACGGGCATTTGAAGAAACGTCGGCCTGCCTCCAGGTCGTCGTGGAGCATCTGCACCAAACAGTCCTCACCATGGCGGCATTTTGGCCAGTCCTCTAAACGGTTATCATATCCCCTAAGAGGACGGTCCCGACTGAAATCCTTTTTGCTCTCAACGGGAAAGTCATATAGTGCCTCTAAGAAGAAATCAGGACCAAGAGATCCCTCCCACACAATGGGAGGTCCCTTCCTCCCACCCTTTCCTCTCCCGCCTTTGGACGAACCTCCAGACATCTCTACTACGAACCTCGCAAGCTCTGCTGAAGTTGTTGAATATGCAAGGCGCTGATGGGTTTATATAGGCGGAGCCCTGGTTTTGAACTTGTGAATTATCTCAGCTGCATTGTGAGTGTGTAGTTAATGCAACTGAAAAGGCTATTCGCTGAAAAATCTAATCACTGAAAAGCCTATATACTGAAAAGCCTATACACTGAAAAGTCTATGGGAATCAAAACTGCAGAGCACTTATGAGGACAGGACACGACACTGAAAAGGCTGTGCAACAAGATGCCAGCTTTTGCCGCGCCAACCCTGGGGGCGCGGCTGACGCTTTTGCCGCGCCAGGAGGGATGGCGCGGCTAATGCATTTGCCGCGCCACCCCGCCTGGCGCGGCAAAAGCGTCAGCCGCGCCCCCAGGGTTGGCGCGGCAAAAGCTGGCATGAAGTTTTGCAGCAGGCAAAGCCCCAAGGTTTCCCGCCGACTGGTCGAGTTCCTGATCGATCTTTGTCCTAATGTGTTGTCTCTGTTTGATCGAATGTGTTTTTCCGTTTTTCCTGTCTTTTTCCACAAACGGAATAACAAGGAACCAAACATTGACACAATTTGAATAAACGGAAACATAATAGCGGTCATAAAAACCAGGCTTAGTGGCTCAGGCTCCACGAAGTACATAATAGGGTTCTCAAACAAGTTATCTAACATATACATCACCTATCCATATAGTCTAACACTAAGCCTAGCTAGGTGTGTACGGCTGACGAGGCCGCCTCCGACGCCTCGACTGCGACAGATCCATGTTCGGCGTGAACGTGACGTCCGTGCGGTCTCGTGCGCGTGGCTGCCGGCGTGGTGACCCCTGCGTCTGACTAGGTCCCTGCAACATTCAAAATAAATGTTAGCAAACAACTTAAATATATCTGACGAACTTAAATGTATAGCGGTCAACTTATGTACCTGCACGTCCTCCTGAGTAGGTAGTGGAGCTCCACCTAGCTGTGAGTACCCCAGCTCCTGTGCTGCGCCCTGCTCTGGCCAAGGCTGCCAGCCAGGGCCGGTGTAGTAGCCACTAGGGTAGTCGTAAGCACCAGGTACCTACCACGCCGTGTCGTCCAGGCCACCTCTGGAGGAGAACCCTCCAGCGTAGTGCGAGCTATGGCCGAGGGCCATGTAGCCTGCACTAGCCGTGTAGGGTGGTGTCGTGCGCTCGACGTACTGCTCCTCGTCCTCCTCCTCCTCCCCCTCCTCCTCGGGCTGCTCCTCTGCAGTGGGGCCCTTTCCGCGTGGATCCGCAGAAGTGCCTCCCGTCCGAGCGTCGGACGACGCTGCTGCTGCTGCTGGGACAGTGTCTGACACCAAAGGGCTCGAAGGCTGAGGAAGGTGCGGTGGGGCCCACGCTGTGTCCATGCACCCAAGCTTCTGAGCAAGCTTCCTGCAGCCCTTCCTGATTTTTTGTAAATAAGAAAATAATAATAATAAATATTAGTACAGTTTATGACTTCTTAAAATTTACACGTGCAGTTCGAATGTGTTATGATACTTGCAGAAAAGCCTGTACCGGGTCGTGGTCCCCAGTAGAGCTGGTGTGGTGTATAAGCTGCGCTGCCTCGTCGGAGTACCGAGACAGTTGCGACGCCTGCCGACACAAGACCAGGGGGTAAGTGCACCAAGTACAGAAACACAAACAATAGTTGAAGGACATGATATATTACCACGTAGCTGTGTAGAGGGGCTCTGTCAGGCTGAGTCGATGCCCTAGTGGTAGCATCGTACGGGTCCTCGTCGTCGTCCGACTCGTCCTCAGCGGTGGCCTCGTAGTACGGTGGCTTAATGTGCAACCGGGTGCTCCGGTGCAGCCACTGTAGGTACTGGTCGAAGACGCCCTGGTCGTACGGCTCGCCGTCGTCAACGTCCTGCTGGTACCTGTTTGTCCAACTCAGGACATGATCGGCGTGCTCCGCGCGCCAATCAACGGGATTCTTCCGTCTGCTTTGGCGCTTCACCCTGCATTGCAAAGGAAACCCATCTGTTAGAGCATAAGATAGAATTTACTAGAGTAACTGAACAACACTGTGGAGGATACTTACTTGTGCAACCTCTGATCCGTGCTAATCAGAGGTGGAGGAAACTCCTGTCGTAGGCCGAACTGACGCATCACCCTGATGGGCAAGTGCATCTCGACCACGTAGAAGCAGATAAGAGGGACGGTGCAACGCCAATCTACATGGTCCAGCTCCGTGGCGGGGTCGAACACGTTGTCGTACAGGTCCCAGGGGTCCCAACTGACCTGTTTGTAATGAACAGACATAGTTAGTCATGTTCCTTTTTCAATATAAAAAATTGAACTCATTCCGGAATTACCTGGTGCTGTGTCAGGACGTCCAGCAAGTCCGTGTACAGGTGGTAGCGGCGCTGGGGGTTGCCTCTAACTGCCTCTGCCGTGGACCAGACAAACAGAGCTGTGGGTCGGGTGTCCGGGTGCCTCCACACCTGCATTCCAATTTGAATCAGTTAAATGACTGTAAATTTGTAAAAGCACACGCACGCAAGAGGTATGTACTTACCGCCTCCTCTCGTACGCTGGGACGACCCACAGGCAGCCGCTGCCAGGCCCAAACCTGGAGCAGGGGCAGACACCCTCCCAAGCTAGAGGAGGCCTGCCTCCGCCGGCACCCCTCGCACAGCTGTCTGTACAGCCATGCTAGAACAGCGCTCCCCCAGCTGTAGCCGGCGATGTTCTCCCACGGCTGTGCGAGGATGGGGACGAACATCCAGCTGATGGTGTTCCCCGATGAGTCGGGAAACAGGAAGGCCCCAATAAAGTGCCACAGCCACACTCTGGCATACCTCTCGACTACCTGTGGGTCAGCGTTGAGGGGGCAATACGAAAAGTGCTGGGTGATCCACGACGAAGGCACCCCAGTAGTCTTCCTGTTTGTTTACAAAAAGTAAAAGTTAGGAAAGGATAGTAGCACATCGTATGCAACTAAATTAGAAAAAAAAATTAGCTTACTTGTTCCTCTTAGCGTCTGCGTCGTCGGGGGGCGTACGACCACAGAACTGGTGGACGGTGTCCATCCACGTGTCGGTGTCAAGAATCCCCGTCACGGGGAGGCCGCCCAGGCGTAGACCAAAAATCTTGGCCACGTCCTGTAACGTCACGGTCATCTCCCCACAGGCTAGGTGGAAGGTGTGCGTCTCGGGACGCCACCTGTCCGCCAGCGCGGTGAGGAGCGCGGGGTCGAGCTGCAACACCACGTCGTTGGCAACGCGGGCTAGCACCAAGAAGCCCGTGCGCCGTAGGAAGGGTGCGTAGCGCTCGTCCCACCGGTGCCATAGGTGGGTGCGCGGCCTCAGCAAGGACAACCTCTCTAGAGGGGCGTAGTCGGTGAGCCTGTGCGCCCGGTGCTCGCCGTCGTAGAACGGCTCAAGGAGAGGGTACGCCGGAGGGTTCGCCATCCTGTTTAAACAAAACATGGTAACAGGTTAGTACAGCGTCAAAAATAATAAAGCATTAAAACAAATGAAAGACATATGTACAATAATAGCAAAAGCATTCAAATAATTAATATAAGTGAAGATAAAAATAATAAAGCATTAAAACAAATGAAGACATATGTACACCTGTTGTGTTTGTCTACGATGGAAGGCTGCATTATGCCCTGGCATGTGGCAAACAGAGCATAGGTTCGTGCTCGGTGTCTGGTCAAAGTCCCCCCGCCATACCTATCCATATTGTCCATGTCACCCTTTAGTCTCTTCTTCCTCCTCCTACCCTTACCTAACTTCAGCAGCTCAGGATCAGGCATGAAGTCTCTACCCAAGTATGGAGGCCATTGAGTGGGATCAAGGTAAGGCTCGAAGCTGCTCTGCCATATTGCGACGGTGTTGCTCCGGCGATAGTACTCGGACATATATGGTACGGCCTTGTAGTTATATCCGCGCGCTCTACAGGACGCAATCATGTGAGAGCAAGGGGCATGCATTATCTGCGGCACGTTACAACTGCATTCCACTCTTTCAAGATCGATCCGATAGTTGCGACCACCGTAGCGTTCCCCGCCCATGGTAGTTCCACCCTTTGCTCGAACATTATAGATTTGTCTGGTTGGTCCATAAGCCTCACAAGTTAGCTGCGTTGCCCAGATCTCATTTTCCTGAATGTGCTTCTTTCCCGCCTTTCCAAATTCACCATCCGTTTGTAGGTTGTCTTGAGCAATGGACCACCTTTTCACAAAATACTCGTTGGTCTTGTGAAACGAGTACTCAACGATTCCAGAAACGGGCAAGGCTCTAACACCGGTGAATACCTTGTTGAAAGACTCCGATGAGTTGGTGGTCATTATGCCGAACCAGAAACCGCCCTCATCGTAAGCAAGCGCCCACTTCTCCTTGTGTTCCATCTGTCTCTCCATCCAGGCCCTGGCAGCACTGTTTAACATTTTGTCCAACTCTTCCATTGTTTCTTTGAATTTGTGCTCAGTTTTAACACAACATAGCTCTTTCACCTTGGCACAAACCTCCTTTTTTCTCTGCCGACGCCAGAAATTGGTGGCAAAGTGACGCATGCACCATCTGTGCACTAGAGGAGGACAACCCTCTATCTCCTCCTCTGCGGCACGAAGCAACCCAACATGACGGTCCGAAATCAAACATATTGTCCGAGAAGGCCCTAACACTTGTATCCGTAGCAGGGCCATGAACCAAGACCAAGACTCAACGTTCTCCCCCTCAGCCAAGGCGAAAGCAATTGGAACTATCTGGTCCTCGGGATCAACAGCCGCCGCCATCATCAACACACCCTTGTACGCTCCGGTCAAGAAAGTACCGTCCACAAGTATGACTGGACGACAGTACTGATACGCATGCTCTGTTTGTGCAAAAGACCAAAATACACGCTGAAGCACATGTGTAACCTTGCCGGTGTTGCGGTCTATATACTGCCCATTGGTGTGTGGAAACCATTTAAGGCCAGGGTTATAGTATGCCATTGCACACAAAATCCGAGGAATCCTGTTGTATGCTTCATCCCAACCACCCAACGAATTGTAAGGGCGATCTGCTTCGCACGCCACGCCTTTCCATAAGTCACCTTATAGCCTGTGAATCCAAATATGGAGATAAGCAATTGTGAAACAGATACGTCGGCGTCATCATCAACAAATGCCAAAATGCGCCGTGCAAGGTATCTTGCCGTCAATTGAGGATGTTTTTCTTGTCCCTTATTTGTAAAACAGGTATGCGGTTGTACTACTTTACTGATCCTCCACTTGTCATCAGTTCTCTTGCGAGCATTCAGCCTCCACGGACAACCAAGACTCAAACACTTGACGTGGTACCTCAAACTAATATCTGAATGGCTGATCGTGTACGGTCGATGATGATGCACAACATAGTTCTCAAGGAAAAGCTTCAGCTCAGTCATAGTGTTGAAAATCATACCCTTCTGAAGAATCCAATCTGTATGGTTATGCAGTGTTTGCTTGCACAGATTCAATCCAGTATCACAAACTGCCTGGTCCACCATACTGACATCCCTATAACTTGGAACGCCTCTAAACTGCATGTTAACCGACCTCAATTGCTGCAGCTCTGTCTCAGTCAAAGGATCGGGCGCAACATAATACCTCGCTTCGCTCAAACGCCGCCACGCATCAAAATGTATATGATCCTCTGGTATATCAGTGACTAGTCTCCCTGGAGGATGCATATTCTGAGGAACCGGTTGTGGCATAGCACGAACCGGTTGTGGAATACCACGAACCGGGTCAGGCATAGCACAAATATAACTGTCCTCTTCTTCGTCATAATCTGAATCATCATCAGAATCATAGTTTTCATCAAACAATTGTGCCTCCTCGTCCTCCTGCTCCTGCCGCTCTAGGTCGGCCACATCAAAATCATTGTTTATTTGACCGACATCAGCGTGGACATTTTCAGATGGATACACCGTCTCCTGCGTGGGGTGACCATCAACGTCCATAGTCATCGGAGCTGCATCGTCATCATCCCCTACCTCCTGTGCTTCACCTTCGTTGCCATCATTGGACGCCTCTGCCTGCTTCCTCCTACCATCCTCTACCACGATCTCAGCCATGGTCGAATTGGATGCCATAACGATCATCTGGTATTTTGCCCAGTCAGCCTGGTTGCGCAAGGGCATCAACGCATAGTTCGCCCTAATCTTGCCACTGTCAAATCTCCCTTTCAACGAGAAATCACCATCGAACTTCTCCTTTAGACGCAACATAAGTTCCGTAAAAGGAGGACGCTCATCAAATACTTCGAGTTCTTGTTCCATGTTATCATCAAACAACCCATCTCGTTTACTAACTGTGCCTCCATAAAACAATCTGAATACAGTGTCCATCTACAAAGTCAATAATGGAACTAAGGTCAAGTGATTGTCTTCTCAAAAGTAAAGAATGACGTAACTACTTACTAAGTTGGCTTCACTAACATATCTTCAGTAATATTTCGTCATACCCTAACTAAATACCCTAAAACCTGAACTGGTATCCAATTCGACCAATGGCTGAGATCGTGGTAGAGGATGGTAGGAGGAAGCAGGCAGAGGCGTCCAATGATGGCAACGAAGGTGAAGCACAGGAGGTAGGGGATGATGACGATGCAGCTCCGATGACTATGGACGTTGATGGTCACCCCACGCAGGAGACGGTGTATCCATCTGAAAATGTCCACGCTGATGTCGGTCAAATAAACAATGATTTTGATGTGGCCGACCTAGAGCGGCAGGAGCAGGAGGACGAGGAGGCACAATTGTTTGATGAAAACTATGATTCTGATGATGATTCAGACTATGACGAAGAAGAGGACAGTTATATTTCTGCCATGCCAGAGCCGGTTCGTGCTATTCCACAACCGGTTCGTGCTATGCCACAACCGGTTCCTCAGAATATGCATCCTCCAGGGAGACTAGTCACTGATATACTAGAGGATCATACACATTTTGATGCGTGGGGGCGTTTGAGCGAAGCACAGTATTATGTTCCGCCTGATCCTTTGACTGAGACAGAGCTGCAGTAATTGAGGTCGGTTAACATGTAGTTTAGAGGCGTTCCAAGTTATAGGGATGTCAGTATGGTGGACCAGGCTGTTTGTGATACTGGATTGAATCTGTGCAAGCAAACACTGCATGACCATAGAGATTGGATTCTTCAGAAGGGTATGATTTTCAACACTATGACTGAGCTGAAGCTTTTCCTTCAGAACTATGCTGTGCATCATCATCGACCGTACACGGTCAGCCATTCTGATATTAATTTGAGGTACCACATCAAGTGTATTATTCGTAGTTGTCCGTGGAAGCTGAATGCTCGCAAGAGAACTGATGGCAAGTGGAGAATCAGTAAAGTAGTACAACCGCTTACCTGTTTTATAAATAAGGGACAAAAAGAACATCCTCAATTGATGGCAAGATATCTTGCACGACGCATTTTGGCATTTGTTGATGATGACGCCGACGTATTTGTTTCAAAATTGATTATCTCCATATTTGGATTCACAGGCTATGAGGTGACTTATGGAAAGGCGTGGCGTGCGAAGCAGATCGCCCTTGCAATTCGTTGGGGTGGTTGGGATGAAGCGTACAACAGGATTCCATGGATTTTGTGTGCAATGGCATACTATAACCCTGGCCTAAAATGGTTTACACACACCAACGACCATTATACAGACCGCAACACCGGCAAGGTTACACAGTTGCTTCAGCGTGTATTTTGGTCTTTTGCCCAAACAGAGCATGCGTACCAGTACTGTCGTCCAGTCATACTTGTGGACGGTACTTTCTTGACCGGAGCATACAAGGGTGTGTTGATGATGGCGGCGGCTGTTGATCCCGTACGACCAGGGCGTCTTCGACCAGTACCTACCTACAGTGGCTGCACCGGAGCACCAGGTTGCACATTAAGCCACCGTACTACGAGGCCACCGCTAAGGACGAGTCGGACGACGACAAGGACCCGTACAATGCTGTCACTAGGGCATCGACTCAGCCTGACAGAGCCCCTCTACAAAGCTACGTGGTAATATATCATGCCCTTCAACTATTGTTTGTTTTTCTGTACTTGGTGGACTTACCCCCGGGTCTTGTGTCGGCAGGCGTCGCAGCTGTCTCGGTACTCCGACGAGGCAGCGCAGCTTATACACCACACCAGCTCTACTGGGGACCACGGCCCGGTACAGACTTTTCTGCAGGTATCATAACACATTCGAACCACACTTGTAAATCTTAAGAAGTCATAAACTGTACTAATATATATTATTTTCTTATTTGCAGAAAATCAGGAAGGGCTGCAGGAAGCTTGCTGAGAAGCTTGGGTGCATGGACACAGCGTGGGCCCCACCGCACCTTCCTCAGCCTTCGAGCCCTTTGGTGTCGGACACTGTCCCAGCAGCAGCAGCGTCGTCCGACGCCCGGACGGGAGGCACTTCTGTGGATCCACGTGGAAAGGGCCCCACTGCAGAGGAGCAGCCCGAGGAGGAGGGGGAGGAGGAGGAGGACGAGGAGCAGTACGTCGAGCGCACGACACCACCCTACACGGCTAGTGCAGGCTACATGGCCCTCGGCCATAGCTCGCACTACGCTGGAGGGTCCTCCTCCAGAGGTGGCCTGGACGACACGGCGTGGCAGGTACCTGGTGCTTACGACTACCCTAGTGGCTACTACACCGGCCCTGGCTGGCAGCCTTGGCCAGAGCAGGGCGTAGCACAGGAGCTGGGGTACTCACAACTAGGTGGAGCTCCACTACCTACTCAGGAGGACGTGAAGGTACATAAGTTGACCGCTATACATTTAAGTTCGTCAGATATATTTAAGTTGTTTGCTAACATTTATTTTGAATGTTGCAGGGACCTAGTCAGACGCAGGGGTCACCACGCCGGTAGCCACGCGCACGAGACCGCACGGACGTCACGTTCACGCCGAACATGGACCTGTCGCAGCCGAAGCGTCAGAGGCGGCCTCGTCAGCCGTACACACCTAGCTAGGCTTAGTGTTAGACTATATGGATATGTGATGTATTTGTTAGATAACTTGTTTGAGAACCCTATTATGTACTTCGTGGAGCCTGAGCCACTTTGTTTTTTTATGACCGCTATTACGTTTTCGTTTATTCAAATTGTGTCAATGTATGGTTCCTTGTTATTGCGTTTGCGGAAAAAGACAGGAAAAACGGAAAAACACATTCGATCAAACAGAGACAACACATTAGGACAAAGATCGATCGGGAACTCGATCGGTCGGCGAGAAACCTTGGGGCTTTGCCTGCTGCAAAACTTCTTGAGGCTTTGCCGCGCCAACCCTGGGGGCGCGGCTGACGCTTTTGCCGCGCCAGGCGGGATGGCGCGGCTAATGCACATCCCGCCTGGCGCGGCAACAGCGTCAGCCGCGCCCCCAGGGTTAGCGCGGCAAAAGCTGGCATCTTGTTGCACAGCCTTTTCAGTGTCGTGTCTTGTCCTCATAAGTGCTCTGCAGTTTTGATTCCCATAGACTTTTCAGTGTATAGGCTTTTCAGTGTATAGGCTTTTCAGTGATTAGATTTTTCAGCGAATAGCCTTTTCAGTTGCAATAACTACACACTCACAATGCACCTGAGATAATTCACAAGTTCAAAACCAGGGCTCCGCCTATATAAACCCATAAGCGTCTTGCATATTCAACAACTTCAGCAGAGCTTGCGAGGTTCGTAGTAGAGATGTCTGGAGGTTCGTCCAAAGGCGGGAGAGGAAAGGGTGGGAGGAAGGGACCTCCCATTGTGTGGGAGAGATCTATTGGTCCTGATTTCTTCTTAGAGGCACTATATGACTTTCCCGTTGAGAGCAAAAATGATTTCAGCCGGGACCGCCCTCTTAGGGGATACGATAACCGTTTAGAGGACTGGCCAAAATGCCGCCATGGTGAGGACTGTTTGGTGCAGATGCTCCATGACGACTTGGAGGCAGGCCGACGTTTCTTCAAATGCCCGCGAGCATGGGTAACTTTATTTAATTGTTTTTGCTATGCCTCTCATGTTTGCTAATACTTAGTCATTTTGTGAATGTCAGTCTTCTATTTCCGAAGAAAACTGCGGCTTCACCAGATGGGTGGATCCTCCTCCAATATGGCCGCATCAGGAATACATCTATTATCTGCAGCGTCGTATCGACGATCTTGAAAGAGAAGTTAAAAGCATGCTCAAGGACTATGATGACGACGACAGCGAAGCAGTCGGTTCAGATGAAGCAATATGCCTTGATCCATATTGCAACTGCCCGCATCACAAGAACAGGGGGCCTCCACCACCGCCCCCACCACCGCCACCACCACCACCACCCGCAATGGGAGGCTATTACGGAGAAGGGTCTACTCAGTTTGCTACATGGGACCGCTTCTAGACTACTTAGACCACTATGTCTGTGTTCTGTTGTGCTAATCAATTACCTAAGGCATGTTAGGATTAGTCTAGGACCTTTTAACCAAGTTACGGTAAAAGGTCCTCACATGCCATGTACTAGTTTGCTGTTTGTGTACTGGTTTGATCTATTTGATTTCTCGTACTTTATCCCAGAAAAAATCAATGACACATGAACTACCGCAAACAACACAACAACATATAAAAAAGTCCAACAATTTACAGTTCAAGACTACATAATCGAGGATCCAAAATAAACGGTACACGGAAGTACAAACCAACAGTACAATACAATAACAAGTCCACCAAATGATAACAATGTTCATTACTCAATAATGACTACTGAACCTACCACACTACTGAGTGCAACGAGGCCACTTTCCCTTCCTCACAGCATCCGGATCCTGCTCCATGGCAGCCTTGGCATGGCGCACACGCTCAAGCCTCTTCTCCCTCTCCCCCCTACGCTTAGCTGCATCCCTCATTCTTGCCTCTTCCTCATGCTGCTTTTGTGCTGCCTCTTCTTTGCGTCTCTTCTCCATACGCTCCTTGTGCTCCGCATCCCACTTTTTTATCATCTCTACGTGCTCCTTGTCGTCCGGCTTCATCTCAGTGTCGATCCACTGCTCGAAGTCACATAGTGGTGGAGGCTCCTGCAAAATACGACTAAGTCAATTAGATAATAAAATATAAATGATTTGTCATTCATGTATAGAACAAGCCATCAGCTTCTCACCATCAGTCCAATACGGATCTGTTTAGGTGTAGGGTCAAAGGCATAATTCTCACACATCCAATACCTCTGACCGTATGTGTGCTCCTCATCAGATATTGCGACTTAACAATCATCGCCGCAGTAGCACATGGGCACCGGAACACCGCTAGGCAATGGCAAACGGGCATAGACATTGCCCGTGAGAGGCTGCCTACAATCATCAACGCAATAACAAATAAACATAACACAAAATTACTTCATTACAAATAAACAATGTACCGATCTTACCTTGCCTTACTAGCTTTGCCACGCCGCGGCATCCTAACAATAAAAAATATGTCAACATTACACATGCATTCATGATTAATTATAAATGTACGTAATGGCCTAACAAATATTACACAAATAAATGTACACAAATTGAATAAAATATTAAGCAAAACAGATCTAAAAAGTCTAATACATGAACAAATCCATCATTAGTTAACAACTAACGTAACGACAATTTCAAAACAAATTTTGTCTACAAACTCTAACTTAGAAAAAAATGATTCAATCAAACATTGCAAATATAGATAAAGAACAGGAATATGGAGATCAAAATACCTCTTGAGCAGAGACAACAAGTTTGATTGAGGAAGATGAAGAGAGGAGGAATGAAATGGAATGGATTGGATTGGATTGAATTGGATTGGGAGGAGAAGAGAGGAATGAAGAGGAGGCTGCTGCAGGCCGCGCGGCCAGATTTAGATCGGGTTTGCCGCGCCACCCCGCCTGGCGCGGCAAATCCGTTGACCGCGCCAGGCCGCCTGGCGCGGCAAGCGCACTAGCCGCGCCAGCCCGCCTGGCGCGGCAAACTGACAGGCGGGGCCGCTCGTGCCTGCGTGGCCGGGCGGTGCCACGCTGGCGCTTTTGCCGCGCCATCCCGCATGGCGCGGCTAACGCTTTTGCCGCGCCATGCGGGACGGCGCGGCAAAAGGGTTAGTTTTGAAAAAAAATTAAACAGTGTTGTTTTTAAAATATCTTATTTAATTGGGTTATTAATAAAAAAAATTCGGTGCTGCAGGCAACAACAAGAAAATTTGGTCGTACAATAATAATATAATATATTTTTTGTTTATTTACTCCCTCCGTCCCTTTTTATTGGTCGTCCGGAAAGCGTGTCTGTGAGGGAAACACGGATTTCTAGAGACAGACATTTAACAACGGAGGGAGTAGGTCGTAATGACTGTACTACGAACAGGCGGACAGTCACCGTACCTAATGGAATAACTAAGCCCCAATGGTACCATGTACAGCAGAATCGAAGTGTTAAGGTTGCAAAATTGAAAACTGTTTGGTTATAGCGATCAGACACCAGAATTATCAAAGCGTTAAGGCTCCAGAAGTGTTACCAAATTGACAGCACTGAAGTCTCTAGCTGAGGATTCGGCAGAAGACCAGACAGCAGGACAATGATTTCAAAAGCCCAAAACTCCACGCTGCACCAAATTAGGAATGGAAGGGCAATGTTTCTATCACGTGGTCCAGCAGTCATGCATCAAGCGTGCGCAAAGAAGATCACATCGATCGTTTGGATCGTCGCCTTACCATATCATAAACACAGACGGCACAGCAAGACTGAGGAACTGGCGCAGCTCCTTCAACCCCACCATGGAGAAGCCGTTCCAGGTACGTTTGCAGGCGCTCACTACCAGAGAACAGTCCTTCGAACGATTTGCAAAATCAGTATTAGTCACGGAAAAATTTGCGTCCGGGACTAGAAAGTTCTTTAGCCCCGGTTCGTAACATTAACCGGGACTAAAGTTCCCCTACCCAACGGCTCATTTGTCAGAGGAACCTTTAGTCCCGGTTGGTGTCATCAACCGGGACTAAAGGTCAATCTTTAGCCCCGGTTGGTGACACCAACCGAGACTAAATATTTTGCCCGAGTTGCTGTATTCAGCCGGGGCCCCGGCTGGGAATAAGGGCCGGGACTAAATGTCACTCCCTATATTTGAACTGTTCTTCCACCTTCAGCAGTGCCCGAACTCTCTCACTGTCTTCATTTTCTTCATTCAGTCTTCTTGCTTGCTTGTTTGCTCTCTTCTCCGGTGATTTTTGTTTGATAACACATCTCCGGCGATTGATCTATTTCATCACATCTACGTCGCCATCGACTCGTTCAAAGGTTACTAGCTTCAGTTTTTCATATTTTTAGCTGCCATATATATATGTGGTTTTGAAGCTATTTTGATTCCATTCACTTGATAGTTTAAATTAGTACCCTAAAAACAAAATGTGACCGGTTTAATTAGTATATTTTAATTTTTTGAAGAAATAGAGATCATTTAAATCATTTGTTTACAAAAAATAGAAATATATAATACTTTAGTTTATAAAATGTGACCGGTTTAATTAGTTTATTTTAATTTTTTGGAGAAATAGAGATCATTTAAATCATTTGTTTACAAAAATTAGAAATATATATAATACTTTATTTAACAAAATGTGACCGGTTTAATTAGTTTATTTTATTTTTTCTGGAGAAATATAGATTATTTAAATCATTTGTGAACAAAAATTAGAAATATATAATACTTTAGTTTACAAAATATGATCGGTTTAATTAGTTTATTTTAATTTTTTTGGAGAAATAGAGATCATTTAAATCATTTGTTTACAAAAATTAGAAATATATAATACTTTAGTTTACAAAATGTGACCAGTTTAATTAGTTTATTTTAATTTTTTTTGGAGAAATAGAGATCATTTAAAACATTTGTTTACAAAAATTAGAAATATATAATACTTTAGTTTACAAAATGTCACCGGTTTAATTAGTTTATTTTAATTTTTTTAAGAAATAGAGATCATTTAAATCATTTGTTTATAAAAAATAGAAATATATAATACTTTAGTTTACAAAATGTGACCGGATAAATTATTTCATTAAAGTAATTAGTATATGTACCTTCTAATGCTAGTATGCATATCACATTTTATGAATTAGTTAGAGAAATTTAATTATGTGATATACCATATAATTTCATTTGTTTACAAGAATGAGAAATTTAATTATGTGATATACTATATAATTTCATTTGTTTATAAGAATGAGAGATATAATTATGTTATATGTCATTTTATAATTTTATTTGTTTATAAGAATGAGAGATATAATTATGTGATATGTCATATAATGCAGACGATGACACGTCACTGGATATACAATGTCGATCATCGCTCAAAAGAGTTCATTGATGGCGTGCATTATTTCTTAAAAGTGGCCTAGGCAAACAAGCGGGATGGTTTTATGTGCTGCCCATGTGCCCTGTGTAATAATTCGAAGGAATATCCTAAGTAGTCTTCACTCACACTTGTTGAAGTCGGGTTTTATGCCAGACTATATTTGTTGGACGAAGCACGGAGAAACTGGGGTTATGATGAAAGAATGTGAAGAAGAATAATTGGACCCTGACGACGACATTATTGCTCAGTACAGTGACTTTGGTGATACTGCAATGAGGGAAGGTGAAGAAGAGGCAGGTGCAGAAGACACACTAGCTGAAGATGATGCTCTTGGTGATGTCATTCGTGATGCACAAAGAGATTGCGAAAGTGAAAAGGAGAAGACTAAGTTTGATTGTATGCTAGAGGATCACAGAAAATTACTGCTGTAGATGGACAAAAAAGGTTGGGTACAACACTAGAGTTGCTACAATGGAAGGCACAGAATGGTGTATCTGACAATGCATTTGGACAATTATTGAAGATTATAAAACAAAAGATGCTTCCGAAGCCTAACAAATTGCCTGCCACTACGTACGAAGCAAAACAAGTCGTCTGTCCTTTGGGATTAGAAATCCAGAAGATACATGCATGTCCTAATGACTGCATCCTGTACCCTGGAGATGTTGAAGGTGAAGAACGTCCCCGGAAGAAAATCCCTGCCAAGGTTATATGGTACGCTGAAAGTGCATCTAGGCCCTTGTGGGTTTTGGTGCATTGTTTGACAACACGATTAAGGAACTAATAATCTTTATGAGACTTGCAGGTATTTGGTCCCAAATGACTTGTTATGTGTTGGACCCATATAATGTGTGGTGATCATATAAATGTCAGTTTGAGTTCAAGATTTATTGTGAAGCAAGGATTTGCAAGCAAGTGTGTTATCAAATAAATGAGACATAAGAGATTGCATTTGAGATGGTCTCAACTATATAGCTTGCAAGAACTAATATCAAAGATAGTTGCCAAGCTTGTGAGAATTATTGGAAATAATTTAGTTCAAGCACAAGACAACAATGAAAATGAAATGGTATTCAAATCTTGGTTAGAGACATTGACAAGGCATGTTAATCTTGAGAAGGTGAAGATAGCAAGGAAATCTCTTTGAGGTACTAAGCGAAAGGTGAAGGGCAAGCGACGGCTTGGCGACCGAGGGACCTAGCTAAAAGTGAAGAAGGAATTTACTTGCATTTAGTCGAGGCACTAATCAAGTGGTGTTTGTCAATGTGGAAGATCAAATCATTTGTTCTAAGTGACTTGAAACCTTCGACACAAGTCACATGCTCAAGATGGACAAGCTCAAACAAATCAAGTGATGGAGTTCCTCAACCATGCATAATTATTGTGGCAAGCCAAAATTGGAAGAAGCTCAAGTGGAGATCAAGTTTTATTTTCTTGTGTTGAGTTTAGTTGTGCCACTCTTTCAAGAGGCATCACTGAATCTAAGACAAGCAAATGGTGCTCAAGTTAAACCATGTGAGAAAGCCTAAAAAGAAATGAGAGACAAGAGTGAGAAGATTTACCTAATTTATAGCCTCCCAGCTAAAGCCGTCCTAGGCCGATTTTGATCTGCAATCAGGTCGGCTATAGGCTAGGCCGGGTTTGCATCTCGGCTAGGCCGATTTCTGGTCCAACGGCTAGTCAGTTCAAAATCCCGGCGAGGCCGGGTTCTCATCCCGGCTAGGCCGGGTTTGCTGACTCAGCCCAACAGCTAGTTTGGCTTTAGTGGCTATTTATACCTCTCCCTCTCCTCCATTTCTTGCTGCTGGTTCTCCCCACTTCCACATACGACCAGAAGCATTTTGGCACTCCTCTCTTACTCTTTGTGAGTGTTCTAGCTCCCAACTTCCATAATCTTTAATTAGAGAGTGATCCAACCTTTGTGAGCTTGCCTTGGTGGCATTAGAGAAGCTGGGAGACATTGTGTGAGCTGTCCCACTCTTGAGCACTTGAGCAAGTCGAAGATCTTTGGTTCGTTGCGTTCGTTCTCTTGGAACTTTGTTCCTAGGTGGCAAAGTGTCACCGGCAAGCACCCGAGGGTGTTGTGGGCTGCTGTGGTGGCCATTGTAAGAAGGGCTAGTCTTCCCGCTGAAAGAGGAAAGAAGACTCCTTAGTGGAAAGGTGGAAAGAGACCGTTTCGGGTCCGGCCACGAGTAGACCTTGTTGGGTCACTCACCGGCTTCCACAACGGAGACGTAAGGCACCTTGGGGTGGCCTGAACTCTGGTCAAACAAATCCCCGCGTCCTTCATTTGGTTTGCCTCACATTCGCTCATATTGCATATTTTATTTGAGTTTCCGCTTGTGCTACTCGGGTGTGGTGATTTGTGTTTGCAGGAGCTGTGTGATAGTGTTCACACATCTATAAGCATTACCATACCCCAAGTTGTATTCATAGAGAAGAGGCGAAAGGCTCGCAACTGTTTTGGGTGCTGAGTGTCAGAACTTCCAACAGGAGTTGGAACTTCCGACATAATCGGCCTGCAGCAGTTTTATTTGCTAACTTTTGATTAAAAGTTTTGTGCAGCCTATTCACCTCCCCTCTAGGCATCGAATCAGTCCTTTCATACGCTCTTATAATACCATGCCTGAAATGTCTATTCAGAAATAAGGACAATGCAAAGTTGGTGCGATGGCACAAAGAAGACCGTAAGGTAGATAACATGTTGAGACACCCTGTTGATGGGTCCCAGTGGAGAGCAATAGACAGAGAATTCCTGGAATTTGCAAAAGATGCAAGAAACTTAAGGTTTGGTTTAAGTACAGACGAGATGAATCCTTTTGGGAATAGAGCAGTAGTCATAGAACGTGGCCTGTTACTCTATGTATCTACAACCTTCCTCCATGGTTATGCATGAAGCGGAAGTTCATTATGATGCCAGTGCTCATCCAAGGCCCGAGGCAACCTGGCAACGACGTCGATGTCTACCTGAGGCCATTAGTTGAGGAACTCCTACTTTTATGGAGTAAATCAGGTGTACGTGTGTGGGATGATTACAAACAGGAACACTTTGACCTGCGAGCATTGTTGTTCGTAACAATCAATGATTGGCCTGCTCTAAGTAATTTTTCCGGACAGACAAACAAGGGATATAATGCATGCACACATTGTTTTGATGATATGGATAATATATATTTGAAAAAATGTAGAAAGGTAGTGTACCTTGGGTATCATCGATTTCTTTCTATGAATCACCAGGTCAGAAAGAAAGGAAAGCATTTTAAAGGTGAGACAGACCACCAGAGCAAGCCTCACAACAGAATTGGGGGAGATGTACTTGAGATGATCAAGGATGTGAAAGTAGTCTTTGGAAAGGGGACGGGTAGTGAACCTGTTCCGAAAGACGCTACGGGACACGCACCCATGTGGAAGAAGAAGTCAATATTTTGGGAGCTACCCTATTGGTATGTACTAGAGGTCCGCCACGCGATCGACGTGATGCACCTGACAAAGAATCTTTGTGTCAACCTTCTAGGATTCATGGGTGTGTATGGGAAGCCTAAGGATACACTTGAAGCACGACAAGACTTGCAGCGCATGAAAGAATGAGACAACCTACATCCAGAGAAGACAGATGATGGACGCCATTACTTAAGACCTGCTAGCTACACTCTTAGCAATGAAGAGAAGGAAATCATGTTTGAATGTCTAAACATCATCAAGGTTCCATCTGGATTCTCCTCCAATATAAAGGGAATAATAAATATGCAAGAGAAGAAATTTCTAAACTTAAAGTCTCATGACTGCCACGTGCTCATGACACAATTGCTTCCGGTTGCTTTAAGAGGAATTCTACCTCCACATGTATGTCTGACCACTGTGAAGCTATGTGTATTCCTCAATTCAATTTCTCAGAAGACAATTAATCCACTAGAACTAGCTACTCTACAGAATGATGTGGTTCAATATCTTGTGAGCTTTGAGTTGGTGTTCCCTCCATCCTTCTTTAATATCATGACACACCTCCTAGTTCACCTGGTCAAGGAGATTCATATTCTCGGTCCTGTGTTCCTACACAACATGTTCCCTTTGAGAGGTTCATGGGAGTACTGAAAAATATGTTCACCAACGTGCTCGGCCAGAAGGAAGCATCGCCAAGGGCTACGGGACAGAGGAGGTCATTGAGTTCTGTGTTGACTTTATTCCTAACCTTGACCCGATTGGTGTTCCTGAATCACGGCACGAGGGGAGGTTGAGTGGAAAGGGGACACTAGGGGAGAAAACATATATCGGTACGGGGGACGATTATTTCAATATAGCGCACTACACAGTTCTTCAAAACTCCTCCGTGGTGGAGCCATATGTCGAGGTACACAAGGAGTTCCTATGATCTCAATTTCCTAGGAAGAATAATGTTTGGATTACACGTGAGCACATGAATACTTTTAGCACTTGGTTGCGAAAAGAATGTCTTGGTGATAGCAATATTGATGAGCAACTATATTTGTTGGCTAGACAACCATCGTGGCACATCCTCACGTACAAAGGGTATGAGATAAATCAAAATATATTTTACACCATTGCCCAAGATAAAGGAGCACGAACCAAAACAGTGGTGTTCGCGTAGATGCCACAGACCCAAATGGGAAGAGGCAAACATATTATGGCCGCATAGAGGAGATTTGGGAACTAGACTACGCACCTAATTTTAAAGTCTCTTTGTTTCGATGCCAATGGGTCAAGACGACCGGAGCCGGAGTAACAGTTAACAAGGAGTATGGAATGACAACAGTGGATCTCAACAATATTGGATATAAAGATGAACCATTCGTTCTTGCTGAGGTGTTCTACGTGAAAGACATGTCTATAAAACCGAAGAGAGAGAAAAATAACGATAAATCAATCAAAGAGCCAAAACGCCACTTTCAGGAAGAAGAAACATCATGGAAATTGAGGACAAGGCAGACATGTCAAAAGATTATGAAAGGGATGACCGAATACCGCCCTTCAGTGTGACCAAAGACCCAAGCATCCTGCTAAATGCTGAGGAGACTCCATGGTTACGACATGATCATAACCAAGGGACATACGTCAAGAAGAAGATCACCAGTGTACCCGCTTGATGTATAGTGATATTTTAACTAATATTATGTATTGTAGTTTTTGTGTAATTAATAATGATTATGGATAGTCATGGTTCGTTGATGTCGGTGTCGAAATGACTTGATTTATTTTTAGCAAGCATATGAGCCCAAATTGATGCCCCACAAGAGGTGTTAGATTTTTCTGATCATTATTTTAATTATTACATTTTTTTCTGCGTCGAATGAGATAAAAGTCGGTGAATTACACCTCCAACCCTCTGCAGTTTTTCATCAACCTCCACAACATTCTTCTTCCTAGAGCATACAAGACCCTGTGTAAAAGTTTGATACCATTCTGGATTGTTTTGGTGGTAGGCCCAGTTGACCCTATAATTATTGGGTGACGGTGTGTGGTAATTCAATTAAACTAGAAAAAGTAGCAAACCATCTCCGAAAAATCACAAAGTTGTTGGTTGCCTCACCTGTGCCACGTGACAGCCTTAGAAAAGTTTAAGACCAATGCGACATAGAAACGTATATGAACTATACAAATTTATCTTTTTAAATTAAATTGCAATTTAACAGTTAATTTCTCTATCGTGCATTTGAACAATGAAAGATGAATAACTCAAATTTTAACGTTCACATAATGCAAAAATAATTTTCCTATCGAGAACCAGTTGTTTTAGATATTTAAATTTAACATTATATTTTTGTATTAACAAAATATGAATTGCTATTTACATTTATATTCGTTATTATAAGAAAGAAAATAATTTATGTTACAAAATTTTCTACTATACAATAAGGTAAAAGGAAATACAACTGTTATTTTTAAGTAATTTTATGCCTAGTATTTAATTTACTATGCAATTAACAAGTATTAAAACATATTTATATAGTGAAAACCTAATACAAAATCTAAAATACTAAAAACCCAAAACGGTAGCGGGAAAAACTTTTAGTCCCGGGCGGTGGTACCACCCGAGACTAAAGGTACCTTTAGTCCTGGGGCGTAAACCCGCTCGGGAGTAAAGGTCCAACCCTTTAGTCTCGGGCAGGCTTACGCCCCGGGACTAAAGGGCCTTTAGTCCCGGGTGATGCCACCGCCCAGGACTAAAGGTTCCCCGGGTATATAGGCCATAGTGACCCCCTCCTTTCTCAGATCGACGTCAGACTCTCATGCGTCGCCGCCTCCCTCTCGCCGTCTCCAATGCCGCGCCGCCGTCGTCCTCAAACTCCCTCGCCGACGTCCGCCTCGCCGTCGTCCTCTCCCGCGCCGCCCTCTGCCCTCCGTCGATGTCCGGCCCTCGCCGCGTTGTCCTCTCGCGCGGCCGTGCCAGTGCCTCGCCGTCGTCCTCGCCATCGTGCTCGCGCCGCGAGTGCCTCGCCGTCGTCCTCTCCTGCACCGCCCTCCATCGATCTCCGGCACTAGCCGCGTCGTCCTCTCGCGCGGCCGCGCCAGCGCCTCGCCATCGTCCTCGGGGTCATGCTCGCACCGCGTGCCTCGCTGTCATCCTCGCCATCGCGTGCTTCACCGTGCCTTGTCGTCGTCTTCGCCGTGCCTCGCCGTGGCCTCGCTGGCGTGTGTCTGTGCAGTGGGTGTGTAAGTGTGCGTGTGTGGTCAGTGTGTGCGTGTGTGTTTGCAGAGAAAAAAAAGGAACAAAAGATATATATATAGAAATGAATATATAAATCATATGTTGCAGAGAAAAAAAGTACAAAGGATATATTATTAGATATATATTTATAGAAAAATAAAAAAAATGATATATATAGAAATTAAATATAAATACATATATATTTATAGAAAAAGAAAAAATGAATATATAGAAAATGAAAGAGGTCTATTAACATGAAAGAGGTCTCCTTTATAGAAAAATAGAAAATGAGATATATAGAAAATGAATATATATATATATATTTATTTATAGAAAAATAGAAAATGAATATAAATAGAAATATATTGATAGAAAAGAGATTGGTCACGTTGATATATATAGAAAATGTTTTTTATCCTAACAAAATATATGTTTACACATGTAGATAAAAAGAGATTGGTCGTGTTGACCTCGCCGCCATCCGCCGTCATCCTCACTGCGACGTCATCCTCGCCGCCGTCTGTCGTCGTGCTCGTCAACGGTGTGTCCTTTGTGATAGATGGAGAAAGAATAATCACTTAGATATATTTATGGAAAAATCACTTAGATATATATATATTATGATAGATGGAAGAGGAATAATCACTTAGATATATTTTGGTTTACTTAGATATGATATGTAAATATTTATTTATATTTAGATACTCCCTCCATATCTCTTTTAGAGTTCGTTTTGGAAAAGGTTTCGGTCAAACATTGGGAATATAAATCATGAATAACTTTTAAATTATTGACTTTAGAAATGTAAAAACCATATAAATAAATTTATCTTGAAAAGTACTTTCATAAAAGTATATATATACCACTTTATAACAAATATTTTTAAAGAAATAAGTGGTCAAAGTTATGCTTTGGAGACCGTGTCGCTGTCCAAAACGAACTCTATTTGTGATACGGAGGGAGTATATTTTGATACATATGCCTCTTCATGTATATCGGTCGTGTTTTTTTGATAGAAAATTATGAATATGGTCTTTATAAAAATAAGTTATTTTTACGAATGGTCTTTATGAATATACGTTATCCAATTCGTGGCGAAACCCTAAACCCTAAACCTAAACCCCAAACCCAAAACCCTAAACTCTAAACCCTAAAACCCAAAACCCTAAAACCCAAAACCCGAATCACTCATGTATTAAATCCTCATGTTTATTATCGATCGTGTTATCTTTACAAAGTGATAAATAAAAAATGAATATGGTCTTTATGGCAACAACCGACACTAACATTTCCGCTTTGCTCCACAACCTCAAGGCACAACCACAACCTCGACTACCACAACAAAGAGACCCCAAGGGGATAGAAAGTCAAACCAATACCCAAAGCAGGGTGTATGTTGTTTGATAACGAAGGTCGGGCCACAAGGGCAGATCCTACAACCAAAGAGGTACCAATCGTGGTTCCATAATGCGATCGGGGCCCTAGTAAGAGATCATTTGAACCCAACAATTCGTAACTGGAAAAAATATCCTGAGGATAAGAAGAATGAAATGTGGGGCAAGTATCTTTCACAAAATTTCAGGTTTCCAGAGGGATACATGCACCGGTTAAAAAACGTGCTCTTAAGTTGATGGGACAATCCTTCCGACACTGGAGGTCGGAACTGAACACAAAGTACATACAAAAAGGGTTAATTCCCTACAACGAGTATGGCAAAATAACTCCTACTCAATGGGCGTTGCTTGTGGAGGAGAAGATGTTGGCAGTGCTTACCGACAACTTTTATGAGCCAACCAAGGACAAAACAAAGCATACTTGCATACATATGTTATCACCTTGATCTATTTCCACTTGTATTGGAGAAACATTGAATTTCAGGGATCAAACAAGAAAACAGTGGAAAAGGCGAGGAGAATACGCTTTCCGACAAAGCGTAAAACCAAGAAATACGGGAGAAGCCCACCTAAGGAACCAACTTGGGCTCAAAACCCACATGACAGGCATCTAGGCCCAACCAAAAGCCCACACACAAAGGGCGGTGGCCAGAGGCGGTGCCCGGGGTGCAGGCGCACCCCTGGTGCGGGCGCACCCCGGTGGGTCCTCCCGGACCCACTCTCCTCAGGCGGTTGCATGCTGCCATTCTCATGTCGGTTTAGGAGGTTTCCATGTGTAGATCATCAGAACCGACCATGTTGTAGTATGATGAATAGTTGCTTTTGTTAAGTCCTTGTTGAAATGATGAATAGTTGCTCTGTTTCATATTTCAAAATCTTGCTTAATTTATAATTTTGAATTCCCCGACATTTAAGTTCATTGGCTAAAACTGTTCACCCTATGAAACTTGAGACTTGTGGGTAGCATAAGCATGATCCTTGTCTTGAAGTTGTTGCTTGATTTGATCCGATGAAGTAGACTCTGCTATAACTTTGCTCTAAGTGATACTTGACAACCGGAGTTTTTCATTTTCAAAATAAATACAAAGTTCCTCAATGATCATATACCCTACCAAAGCCATATGAGTTGTTCATGTTGAAAGCCTTCCACTCATATGCTACTTGTAATTAAATTGAGCTTTATCAAATTGTTTGTGACCTATGTCGAGATTCTTGTCATACACCCATGATCCGAGATTCACGTACACTCCACAAAGACACCGCTAACTCTTACACCAAGAGTTACGCACAACATACCATCCATCCATCCACCAAATAAAAAGCTCCATCGACATGTCACTTCTCTCTCTAACAAAAAGTCCAAAAAGAAGAGTTACAGGCTATTGAGAAAAAGAGAGAATAAAATAATCCATGCCAAAAGGCATGTTGCAAAAAATGGGCAAGTGCCCGATGTAGAATTAGGGGTATAATCAATACCCATCCAAAAAAAGAGAGAAGAAGAAAGAAAGATAGCCCGTACTCTCAAAATTTCAAAAAGAGAGAGATTTGAGTAAGGAGCTCAAAACAAGAATGTTCCCGCACACTTGCACATCTCGATCAAGGTATATGACTTGACTCTCCATGTCGTTCGGTCTTTGACATAGTAAAATATGTAATACAAGTATGCCCAGCTTTATCCTCTACCTAAAACTCCACATAAGCTTTCATAGCTGGTAGGGAAAAGTGACGCATCTTCCAAAAAGAGTCTTTGGTAAGGACCAAATACACAATGAGCGATCGAGTGTATCATTTGAGGAACTATCTTTTTGAATTTCAAAATACTTTAAAAACCTCCGGATCGATAGTAAAACGAAGAACGAAGGGCAAGCAGGTCTATCGAATCAGTCGGTCTCGCAACCACCAAACGACTCGGAGATTGCTACAACGCCCCACAGGTAACAAGGGTAAATAGGATGGGTAGCATGCCAATTTATTTAAATCAAGGAAGACTTCTAAGTTATAAACACGACAAACTTTGAAAGATGATCGGCATTGCAGCAACTCCTGATCAACAACCTAAAGTTGTACTACTTGCTTGGGACAAGCAAGGGGTAAGCTTGGGGGGTTTTGTTGGTGGTGCTTACCGACAATTTTTATGAGCCAACCAAGGACAAAACAAAGCATACTTGCATACATATCTTATCACCTTGACCTATTTCCACTTGTATTGGAGAAACATTGATTTTCATGGATCAAACAAGAAAACAGTGGAAAAGACGAGGAGAATACGCTTTCCGACAAAGCGTAAAACCAAGAAATACGGGAGAAGCCCACCTAAGGAACCAACTTGGGCTCAAATCCCACATGGCAGGCATCCAGGCCCAACGAAAAGCCCACACGCAAAGGGCAGTGGCCAGAGGCAGTGCCCGGGGTGCGGGCGCACCCCGGTGGGTCCTCCCGGGCCCACTCTCCTCTGGCGGTTGCATGCCGCCATGCTCATGTCGGTTTAGGAGGTTTCCATGTGTAGATCATCAGAACTGACCATGTTGTAGTATGATGAATAGTTGCTTTTGTTAAGTCCTTGTTGAAATGATGAATAGTTGCTCTGTTTCATATTTAAAAATCTTGCTTAATTTATAATTTTGAATTCCTCGACATTTAAGTTCATTGGCTAAAACTGTTCATCCTATGAAACTTGAGACTTGTGGGTAGCATAAGCATGATCCTTGTCTTGAAGTTGTTGCTTGATTTGATCCGATGAAGTAGACTCTGCTATAACTTTGCTCTAAGTGATACTTGACAACCGGAGTTTTTCATTTTCAAAATAAATACAAAGTTCCTCAATGATCATATACCCTACCAAAGCCATATGAGTTGTTCATGTTGAAAACCTTCCACTCATATGCTACTTGTAATTAAATTGAGCTTTGTCAAACCTTCCACCGGGGTCCACTCATATGCATCCAGGCCCAACGAAAAGCCCACACGCAAAGGGCAGTGGCCAGAGGCGGTGCCCGGGGTGCGGGCGCACCCGGGTGGGTGTTGACGGTGGAATATTACCAAACTCATACACCTAAAACCCCGTCAACAAGCTCGGTATTGAGGAAGAATAACATGACATGAACATACTTTTACCAATAACCAGCTCCACTTGTATATGGAAGTGTGTTTATGCAGATAATGAAGAAATGAGGCAAAGTGAGCTGGTGGGCCCTACATAAGGGGGTCGACCGACCCCCTTATGGCCCCACTAGGGCTCTACCAAGTGGGGTCAACCATGCTAAGCTCCAATGAGAAGAAATGTGCCAAGGAAATCTTGTGGGACCCACATAAGGGGGTCGCCCGACCCCCGTATGGGCCCACCAGGGTTCTACCACGTGTCATGATCCATGTCAAGCCTCCCAAAGTGCTTCTCCGCCCTTGGATCACAATTGTGCTTTCTCTCAACGGTGGAAGATGAAGTCACATGAATCAATGGGCCCACAACGAAGCATCCAAAGTAGTCATGACACATTTCAACGTGCCAAACACCAAATGACAAGTGGGGACATCATCAACACATACCAAGGTGGGGCCAAGGTGTCATAGGGGGGTTGCTGAGGATAGACCTACCCCCTATTCTTAGTAGCGACGCTAAGAAGTGTCAACAGTGGGTCCTCCCGGGCCCACTCTCCTCTGGCGGTTGCATGCCGCCATGCTCATGTCGGTTTAGGAGGTTTCCATGTGTAGATCATCAGAACCGACCATGTTGTAGCATATAAGTAGAGGTAGAGCTCCATTTTTAAGAATCAATCACACATTCAACATTTGTCTTTTCATTCCACTTGTATTTGGAGCTCTCTACATTAGTTTAGATCTTCTAGTAGTTGGAGCAAGTGTTGCTTGCAAGAGGAGAGGAGGAGTTGTAAAGATCTACTTGGTATGAATACTAAGTTCTTCTTTTCATACTTATTCTTATTCTCTTATGATCAACATTGTTATGTTCTTGAATTAGAGCCTTGTTCTTGTTAAATGTTCATCGTTATAGAACTAGTTCATAGCTTTAGATCTTTTTTCATCATGAACATGAATGTTGTTTTTCATTCAACATGTTTTGATCCTGATGACTTAGTGATATGTGTTGGGTTGTGTTTTGTCGTGCCTTCGGGCGCACTTGTGCTCTTTTCCTATCAATCTGTAGGGTTGGGGACCCGAGGGGGTGCAAGTGTTCTTCATGTGCGCAAGAGTGGTTCTCGGGTATATGGAGTTGGGTGAATGCCTGGCTTAGTCCACGGTTGAGGGGTAAGCAATAGGTGGTGACAGCCCTGTCCGTCCCTTGTAATCCCCCACGTTCGGCTTTGCGGTAGGAGTCTAAATTGCCCGGTGTATCCTGCTGGCAGACCAGTGTTCCCGGGTCTCCTAATACATCCAGTACTTAGCACTAACGTTAACTTGATCATAACATGTATACTTAATTCATTTACCTAACTTTGTTAAGATCCATGCTCCGTAGGACATTCTTTATTCTTTTGTTCTTTCTTCTATCCCCGTAGAAGCTCCATGTATTTTAGGCAATGTGTGTGTTGATCCCACTATCCAAATTACCGTTTATCCTCCTGCTATGGTTAATTAGTCAACTATGCATTTATTATGTTCTTGTCATGAATATATCTCGAATCCTTTCGCACCTAGCCTTCCCAGTGGTAAAATATAAATAACGATACCTGGAATACTCCCGGTGAAATGCTACAACGGTAACCCCGTGCGCTTGCAGACCCTGTCTGTAAACGAATTGGTTTACCAGGCTAGTCTCTCAGGCCGTCACTAAAGCCACATGTTTTGGTATATGAAGTGTCATTGCACTTCGGCGCCGATACCGGATATGTAGCTAAGTGGCTACGTCTGAGGCTGACACTGATACCCCTTGGTAGCATCGCTAGGAACCACCATACTCAGAGTATGTCGTTAAGGAATGTCACAAGCATTCCTAGCGTCGTGCCTGGGAATGATGGCCTACCCTAGTGATGATGCTAAGAGATGTCAGTATGTATTTCTGGCGTGATCGCCGAGGATGGATCTTAAACCTATCCTCCGGTGGTTGCGCTAAGAAATGCCAACAAGCATTTCTGGTGCCATTGTCGGGTAAGGCATAGATACGAAAGATTCAGATAGAACATGATCTTGAACTAATATCTGTATAATTGCTAATTGATCATGCAGGATAACCTTTTACTGTTTTCTTCTGTTGTGGATGAAAACATGATAGTGTATGCGTAGATTCGCTCTGCCAAAAAACTTCACCGACAATCCAGAGGCTATCGGCAGGAGAAAGAAGAAATCTTCTTCCTCTGCACAACTCCTCCACCGACAGAAGAACCACCAGTTTCTGCACCAAGCTCAACTCTCGCCATGGCCAAGACCCTGCGCGACTTTTCCGTCCCCGTTGTTGCCAACGTGGCCACCGGGCCTGCTGTCAACACTAGCGACAAGGCTTTTGAGCTGAGGACTGGCCTCATCACCATGGTGCAGGCAAACCCATTCTCTGGTTTGCCAAGCGAGGACGCGAACAATCATCTTCAGAACTTCTTGGAGCTCTGTGACACCATCGTCATCAAGGACATCACTCCTGATGTCATCAGGCTCCGACTGTTTCCCTTCTCCCTCGTGGGGAAGGCAAAACAGTGGTTCTACAAGAACCCGGCAGATGTCACCACATGGGACAAATGTTCGACGATGTTCCTTACAAAGTACTTCCCCTTGGGCAAAACAACTGCCCTAAGGGGACGAATCACCAACTTCCAGCAGAACTCAATAGAATCCATGCCCGAGGCATGGGAACGGCTGTAAGAATGCATTGCAACCTGTCCACATCACGGGATGGAAGAATGGCTGGTGCTCCAAACCTTCTACGAGGGGCTCACGCCCATGTGAAGGGGGCACCTGGACGCTGCAGCTGGAGGGGCATTCATGTCCCTGACTATCAACGGGGCAAAGGCCCTGATTGACAAGGTGGTAGTGAACCAAGCTTGGGGGGATGGAAGACCCCAAGCTAAATCACAAAAAGGCATGCATACCGTAAAGGAGGCAGATATGCTTGCCGCAAAAATAGTTCTTCTGCTCAAGCGACTGGACGAGAAGTCAACAACCAGAGAAGAAAGAATTACTGTCCAAGCCATGGATGCGCGCATGACGTGCGAAGTGTGTGGAGAAACCGGGCACGGGGAATGATTGCCCCGAGACCCGCGAAGATGCTACGTACATCAACAACGGGTTTCGCCCGCAGGGTGGAAACTCGTGGAACAATCAGCATCGGCCTCCATATCAGGGAGATAACCAGGGCTACAACTCCAACAACTCTAACACACCTACCTTCAAGGATCTTGTGTTGGGGCAAGCAAAAATCAACGAAAGCATCTCCAAGAGGCTTGCCCACAACGACAAGACCCTTGAAGGCATGAACTCTAAGATCGAGGGCCTAGCCTCGGCGGTGAAGAATCAATTGAGCTTCAACAAGATGATCAAAACCCAATTAGCTCAGATTGCGGCGGTAATCCCAGTTAACGACTCGGGGAAGATCCTAGGACAACCCGAGACCTCCCTCAAGTCCGTCAAGCTCATCACCACCAGGTATAACAAGCCCCAGAGTTGGCCCGCCTACCATTATTATCTTGATCCTCTCTTCATGGCAAAGAAGGAAGATCCGGGCCGACCCACCATCGAGTGTGTCATAGGGGCACAAAAGTTTTGGAATGCATATTGTGACCTTGGAGCAAGCGTCAATATCCTCTCCAAGGCAGTATATGAGAAGATCCTTGGTGGTCCATTGTCGGCCACCAACATCACACTCCAAATGGCCAACAACACGATATGCAGGCCAGAGGGGGTAGCTAAAGATATCCTGATCCGCATCAAAGACAGCTACATCCCCGTCGACCTCGTCATCCTGGATACAGGAAAAGATGACGATGTTCCGCTCCTCCTCGGACGACCATTCCTGAACATGGCCAACGCCGTGATATTTGTCTCAGGAGGACGGATTCACTTCCAACTTCCTGAAAGGACCATCCAATGTCGGTTCAACGGATACTTCCACCATGAACCTGCACGGAAGCCGCAGAAAGTGAAGAACCCAAAGCCCATCACGCCTACTCCACCACCCTCGGCCAAGCCAAGGCCGGTGTGGCGGAAAAAGAAGCAACTACCCCAATCTTCTGGGTCGGAAGCTTCTACTTCGGGGAAATAAAGGAGGTATAGCCTTGCTACCGGGCTATAAATGGTATGTCCTCGGCCAGAGGTTAAATGGCATTTACCTATTTTTAAAATTCTACTTCAATACTATTTTCATATTTAACTTTGACCATGCATATAAATATATATATATAAACATTTGCTATTTAAAATTAATTTTTTGAAATCCAAAAAAACATCAAATTTTGTGGAAATTTTCAAATCTAGGAGAAGACAATTTCTGAGTGAGTGACCAACCGGCTAGTTGCTCCAACTAGCCATTGGAGGTGGCTTGCTGAAGGTGGGGCCGAGTAGGGCCCACAGGGGTGCGACCGCACCTAGCCAGAGCCCAACGGCTCCCAATTTTGGCCAACGGCTCCTAGCCGTCGCCTCTCCCCCTTTCAGCTGGTTACCACCTCTATAAATATCAGAGGTGCTGGTTGAGCTCTCCTCACCTTCGCTTCCTCATACTCCTTACTCACACTCCATCTCCTAGCTTCATACTTCGTCTTCACACCAATTCCACAAAGTTTGAGCAAGGTACTAGCAGCAAGGCCTTGCCTAAAACCCCTTTCTAGCTCCCCTCCACAAAAATCATGAAGGGTTTTGGAAGAGCTCTCTCTGGTGCGATGAAGAGAGCGACGAGAAGGAACGCTCGCGAAAGCCAAAGCGTGCCCTATTCCGTCGATCAAGAAGAGAGCTCGGTGCAAGGAGAATCTTCGTCGACCGCAAGCTAAGCCAGTGTAGCTAGCGTGGACGACACTAACGTCTTCCTCGAAGGAGAACGGGAGTTCCAGGCGTACGTGATCCTCTAGGACCGCGCTTTCGTCCACACACCACAGTACGACCCCGACCTCCTCGAAAAGATAGGTATGGATTCCGAATTCCGTGCTATTTTCAAAGCAGTTGGTTGGGAACAGGTTGACCCCCTCTATGAGGAAGGTTCTCGTTTCCTGACCATTCAGTTTTTATGCACCGCAACCGAAGTAGAAGATGGTTTTACCTTCCGCATGTTTAACACTGAATATTTAGTAACATGGAGGGATTTTGTATCTCATGTCAGCTTTAATAAGAAATGTTGTATCGATCTTAACCATGCGCTCAAGAGTTTTAATCGCCACAAGTTTTGGGGTGAAATTTCTGGCCAGACGGTAGTTGGCAAATTCCAGCCTCGTAATATGCAAATTCACCATCCCAGTTTGAGGCTTATACATCATTGGATATCTATGAATTTGTTTCCTAGCTAGGACATTCGTTTTGTTAGAAATGATGAGTTAAGATTACTCTTTGCGATTGTCCACAAAATTAAAGTTGCCCCTGCTCGTGAAATATTCTTACACATGCTAGAGATGTTTCGGGTTTCCACCTCTATATCTTGCACATCTCTTGTAACCCGTATTGCTGAGACTGTTGGCGCGTTGGACGGACACGATGTCTCGTACATCCTCATCCCCTGCATCATCATCAATGAAGCATACCTGATACAAGGACATAACTTAAAAGTGAAAGAAGATGGAACGATTGTGTATTTCTTCCCTGGATTTAGTAACGAGTATCCGCTACCTAACCCGGAACTCGCTTTATATAAATGTCAGGAATTTACCCTTCCTCTTGTTTCACAAGAGGAAGCCCGAAAAAGTATATCATCTCGCAGGGTGACCAAGAGCAGGACCAGGCAGGAAGCAGGAACAAGCTCGCAGGCACCATCCACACCTACTCTGTAGCTAGCAATGCAGGGATTGGATCCCACCGGGCTGGTACCTGGGTTTACACCCGGATATCAGCCTGGTTGGGACGACCTACCCCAGTAATCTACAGCTGGTACGGAGTGGCCTGAAGGAAGCCATGCAGCTTGGGCCCAAGGCACATGGGCCGAATCATCAGACTCTGAGGGGCTACCACCTCTAGTCCCACCAAGGCAATTCATCACTTTGGAAGGCCTGGACACGAGAATTGAGGGGTTGGAAATCCGCACCGACAACATTCAGGGCTCCCTGAATGAACAAGCCCAATGGAACCAACGATGGAATGCTAGACAGGACCAATTCGACGCCAGACAGACGGAATCACTCAAAGAAATGCGTCAAGTTGATGCACTGCTCTGACAATAACAAGAGCAGCAGCTGGCATATTGGGCGTCGCTGGGGTATTATCCCCGGGGTCCATAGCTGCAAGGGGAAGGAGCCCCCAGGTACCTTGTATCTTGTATCTGCATTGCATGTTTCCTTTTCCAAACTTTGCATTACATTAATTTTCAATGTTCTACTATCATAATATATATATATATATAATTCCACTCACATCTGTATGTCAAGCATGCTTTTGTTAAGTTCTTGTTGAAATGATGAATAGTTGCTCTGTTTCATATTTCAAAATCTTGCTTAATTTATAATTTTGAATTCTCCGACATTTAAGTTCATTGGCTAAAACTATTCACCCTATGAAACTTGAGACTTGTGGGTAGCATAAGCATGATCCTTGTCTTGAAGTTGTTGCTTGATTTGATCCGATGAAGTAGACTCTGCTATAACATTGCTCTAAGTGATACTTGACAACCAGAGTTTTTCATTTTCAAAATAAATACAAAGTTCCTCAATGATCATTACCCTACCAAAGCCATATGAGTTGTTCATGTTGAAAACCTTCCACTCATATGCTACTTGTAATTACATTGAGATTTGTCAAATTGTTTGTGACCTATGTGGAGATTCTTGTCATACACCCATGATCCGAGATTCATGTACACTCCACAAAGACACCGCTAACTCTTACACCAAGAGTTACGCACAACATACCATCCATCCATCCACCAAATAAAAAGCTCCATCCACATGTCACTTCTCTCTCTAACAAAAAGTCCAAAAAGAAGAGTTACGGGCTATTGAAAAAAAGAGAGAGAATAAAATAATCCATGCCAAAAGCCATGTTGCAAAAAATGGGCAAGTGTCCGATGTAGAATTAGGGGTATAATCAATACCCATCCAAAAAAAGAGAGAAGAAGAAAGAAAGATAGCCCGTACTCTCAAAATTTCAAAAAGAGAGAGATTTGACTAAGGAGCTCAAAACAAGAATGTTCCCACACACTTGACATCTCGATCAAGGTATATGACTTGACTCTCCATATGGTTCATTCTTTGACATAGTAAAATATGTAATACAAGTATGCCCAGCTTTATCCTCTACCTAAAACTCCACATAAGCTTTCATAGCTGGTAGGGAAAAGTGACGCATCTTCCAAAAAGAGTCTTTGGTAAGGACCAAATACACAATGAGCGATCGAGTGTTTCATTTGAGGAACTATCTTTTTGAATTTCAAAATACTTTAAAAACCTCCGGATCGATAGTAAAACGAAGAACGAAGGGCAAGCAGGTCTATCGAATCAGTCGGTCTCGCAACCACCAAACGACTCGGAGATTGCTACAACGCCCCACAGGTAACAAGGGTAAATAGGATGGGTAGCATGCCAATTTATTTAAATCAAGGAAGAATTCCAAGTTATAAACACAACAAACTTTGAAAGATGATCGGCATTGCAGCAACTCCTGATCAACAACCTAAAGTTGTACTAATTGCTCAGGACGAGCAAGGGGTAAGCTTGGAGGGTTTTGTTGGCGGTGCTTACCGACAACTTTTATGAGCCAACCAAGGACAAAACAAAGCATACTTGCATACATATGTTATCACCTTGACCTATTTCCACTTGTATTGGAGAAACATTGATTTTCATGGATCAAACAAGAAAACAGAGGAAAAGGTGAGGAGAAGACGCTTTGCGACAAAGCGTAAAACCAAGAAATACGGGAGAAGCCCGCCTAAGGAACCAACTTGGGCTCAAAACCCACATGGCAGGCATCCAGGCCCCACCAAAAGCCCACACGCAAAGGGCGGTGGCCAGAGGCGGTGCCCGGGGTGCGGGCGCACCCCTGTGGGTCCTCCCGGGCCCACTCTCCTCAGTCGGTTGCATGTCGCCATGCTCATGTCAGTTTAGGAGGTTTCCATGTGTAGATCATCACATTTTCAACACCCACTAGTATATAAGTAGAGGTAGAGCTCCATTTTTAAGAATCAATCACATTTTCAACATTTGTCTTTTCATTCCACTTGTATTTGGAGCTCTCTACATTAGCTTAGATCTTCTAGTAGTTGGAGCAAGTGCTACTTGCAAGAGGAGAGGAGGAGTTGTAAATATCTACTTGGTATGAATACTAAGTTCTTCTTTTCATACTTGTTCTTATTCTCTTATAATCAACATTGTTATGTTCTTCAATTAGAGCCTTGTTCTTGTTCATTGTTCATCGTTCTAGAACTAGTTCATAGCTTTAGATCTTTGTTCATCATGAACATGAACGTTGTTCTTCATTCAACATGTTTAGATCCTGATGACTTAGTGATATGTGTTGGGTGGTGTTTTGTCGTGCCTTCGGGCGCACTTGTGCTCTTTTCCTATCAATCTGTAGGGTTGGGGACCCGAGGGGGTGCAAGTGTTCTTCATGTGCGCGAGAGTGGTTCTCGGGTATATGGAGTTGGGTGAATGCCTGGCTTAGTCCACGGTTGAGGGGTAGGCGGCATGTGGTGACAGCCTTGTCCGTCCCTTGTAATCCCTCACGTTCGGCTTTGGGGTAGGAGTCTAAATTGCCCGGTGTATCCTGCTGGCAGACTAGTGTTCCCGGGTCTCCTAATACATCCAGTACTTAGCACTAACGTTAACTTCATCATAACATGTATACTTAATTCATTTACCTAACTTTGTTAAGATCCATGCTCCGTAGGACATTCTTTATTCTTTTGTTCTTTCTTCTATCCCCGTAGAAGCTCCATGTATTTTAGGCAATGTGTGTGTTGATCCCACTATCCAAATTACCATTTATCCTCCTGCTATGGTTAATTAGTCAACTATGCATTTATTATGTTCTTGTCATGAATATATCTCGAATCCTTTAGCACCTAGCCTTCCCAGTGGTAAAATATAAATAACGATACCTGGAATACTCCCGGTGAAATGCTACAACGGTAACCCTGTGCGCTTGCAGACCCTGTCTATAAACGAATTGGTTTACCAGGCCAGCCTCTCAGGCCGTCACTAAAGCCACATATTTTGGTATATGAAGTGCCATTGCACTTCGGTGCCGATACCGGATATGTAGCTAAGTGGCTACATCTGAGGCTGACACTGATACCCCTTGGTAGCATCGCTAGGAACCACCATACTCAGAGTATGTCGTTAAGGAATGTCACAAGCATTCCTGGCGTCGTGCGTGGGAATGATGGCCTATCGTAGTGATGATGCTAAGAGATGTCAGTAAATATTTCTAGCGTGATCACCGAGGATGGATCTTAAACCTATCCTCCGGTGGTTGCGTTAAGAAAGGCCAACAGAAGACTTCTGAGGAAGCAAAGGCCTTAAGTGCTAAGAATAGAGAACAGGCAAAGAAGAACCAACACCACCCTCGTCTAGGTCTCGGTGGCTATGCGGCCAAGGAAGAGAAGTTTAGTAAGATGGACGCAGAGGCTGAGGCTATAGGGAATATGACAGTGATGAAATTGAATCCACGCATCCGACGTTGGATATATGTGAGGAGTTTGGATCAATCTGGTAGCAGTCTCCAATTTGCTAAGTCAGAGACCATAGAGGTAGTATCAAAGATACTAAAATATGCTGAAGACAAGGAGAAGGGCACATTCAAACCATCTAGAGAGGGGGACGAGCTTAGCCTTGCCTTGGGAAACCCCGAGCACACAGGCCGCATAAGGCGGGTAGGGAAACTGACGACCTGGCAACACAGATTCCAAGAGGACCGACACATGTGCAAGAAACATGGCAGAGACAAGGAAGCTAGTCTTGAGAACCAAGTGAAGGCTCTAGTTGCCAAGGCACTGCAAGAGCAAGGAGTGTCCACGGAGCAGTGGACACTAATGGGCCCGCTAGGCGAACTGGGTTTAGTTTGCAGCCCTTCAATTGTTCTTAGCAGCCAAGGTTCTAATGCAACCACAAACTTCGTCGATCGCATACGGGCGAGAGCCAACTAGATGCATTTTGGGGGGGGGCTTTCATCGTTAGACAGAACAAGACTATTGAGGTGGGAACGGGTGTGGCACATCCTTTGGGTGGCTTGTGGCACAATAATGTCATCCCACAGGATTACACTAGGGTCGAGGTGCATATTGTGAAGCCCGAATTCAGGTCATGGACGATAGATCACCCGACACCTGAGGGGTTGGATTTACTAGGAGACGTCGTGAACCAGTTCATCCTCTAGCACAAAAAGGACATTCTGTTGACTGCTTGTTCCCCGACTCCTAGTGATGTGCATTTGGAGAGAGTGGTTGAGGACGGGGAGCTATATTCACCGACTCATGACAACAACATTCCTAAGATGACACATTCTTCTCCAAATCCTAGCCACCACACGTCGTAGCCTTCTCCAGGTCGCACTGAGCAAGGGCATGATGAGACGTCACGTTTGCCTAACGAGCCACAACCTTCTCCATCTCATGTCGAGCAAGGGCATGATGTGATGTCGCGTGTGCCTCATGAGCCACAACCTTCTCTAGCTAGTGCCAAGCAAGGGCATGATGAGATGTCGCGTGTGCCTCATGAGCCACAGCCTTCTCCAGCTCGTGTCGAGCAAGGGCATAATGAGATGTCACATGTGCAACAGACACATGAACAACGAGTACCTTCTCAAGAAGATCATGCACAAGAAGATGATGACGTGCCTAAATGGGAAGTTCGGGAAAAGATTCTGCGGATACATGGGTGTATGCCAAGTCTCGGGTGATGAGTGATTGTCAACGGGTTTGATGCGCATGTTCTTTGGCTTGTGTTGTGCAGGTGTCGAGCACGGAGACAGTGATCGAGGGCAAGGTGAAGGTCAAGTAGAGACGTGCCGTGCCGACGGACCAGGAGCGGTGAAGGGTGGACGTGAGGCTTGGACTGAGGGACCGGTGGCCTGAGGATCAGCTGTGGTGGCTAACAGCCTAGGACAGCAACGAGCGGAGACTTGCGGGGCACGGTGTTGCTCAGGTCGAGGACCTGGGGACACATGCCGGTGGACGGGGTGCACGGGTGGTGCATCCCCTCTACAGCTCCGGTTTGGTGGTTGAGCCACAAAAAACCACCGGGTGGACGGTTTCCAGGTTTGGGCCACAAAACCTGGGTGCTACGGGTTTGCCGAGTTTGGGCCACAAAACTCGGGCTGAGGACGGTTTCCAGGTTTGGGCCTCAAAACCTGGGCGCTGACGGGTTTCTGAGTTTGGGCCACAAAACTCAGGCGATGGGCGGATGGTTTCCTGGTTTGGGCCTTAAAACCGGGGGTTGATCGTGAAGGCGTGGTTTCCCAGTTTTGGACACAAAACCGGGGGCGGAGTCCATGAAAAGGACGAGCAGAGCGGTGGCGGCACGTGGCGGCAATCGATGAGGTTGCGTCGAGGCAACGCTACCAGTTGTGCGGGCGTGGCCGTCGGATCACCACCTACCACGAGTTGGTCCAGAATAACCTTAGGGTTTAGCTGGTTCGCTCTATAAATAATTAGGGGTAGAGTGGGAATTAGAATTAGGATAAGTAGGGGGAGACACCCACCTCACAAACTATCTCAGTCATTTGCTCTTTCACTCCTAGGGTTTCCTGCTCTCCCTATTCCCTGCTGTAGCGAACTGAGATCCACAGAGAAGAGAACAATACCTCTGTGACTGTGAGATTTTGAGGAAGTGAGACCGTAATCTCACTATTGTAGCGTGTGGTAGCCACACGGTTGCAAATTCATGGTTGTGATTCGCGTTTTGTTCGTGTTCTTCGCGGATTGCTTTTCTCCACGTTTTTCCCGTTGATCAATCTCTTTACTCGGTGCGTCTTTTGCAAATCCGTTTGAACCAAGATGTTCTAGATCGTGAGGCACTTCTTTCCACCGAAGGATTCCTCCTCTAACCTCACGAGCTAGTAGATCGGTTGATTTTCGTTTCGAGTCAAGTTTTTCTCCCTTCCCCTGAATTTCTTCGATTCATCGATTTGGAGATAGGTTTGAGCCATGATCTCTTAGAGGTAGCTCACTATCCTCCTTGTGACTCCTCTCTCCAAGTTAGATCCCTTGAGGATTCGTTTTGGGTGAGATCGAGTGGAATCGGTGGACGAACGGTGCATTTTCGGGGTGACCGGACTCTTGACGAGGAAGTGACCGGACGTGACCCTTGCACTGTTCACTGCACGTTTCTTCTGACCGGACGCTATGTTGTTTTTGACCGGACGCTCTCTACTGTGAGTCCGGTCCAGAACAGTAAGGTCCAAAACTGGATTTTAGACGACCGGACACGTCCGGTGCTCACTGACCGAACGCTGGCCTGAGTCCGGTCAAGTGTAGTTTGCGCTGTTTGGTCCGCGGTTTGTTCGTCCGTTGTCGGTTTTGATTTTCGGCTTTTGCGTTGACTTTCTAGAGTTGTGTAGTGTCCCGTTGTGCTTCTCGGAAGCATCCACCCTACATCTAGGATCGTGGACACTTGCAAGCTCTAGGTTTGCTCTTGGGGTTGAATCTCGGGACAGTGGCGACAAATTTCCGAAAGGAATTTTTGAAGCTCCCATTCACCCCCTCTGGTTGCCTTCTGGTAGCACTCTTGGTCCATCAATTGGTATCGGAGCAGGTTAAGGATCTTCCACCTTAGCTGGTTCTAGATCCACAGAAGGCGACATGGATCGCGGCGTGAGCAAACCGCCGTTTTTCGATGGGACGAACTATGCGTATTGGAAGATACACATGTCAGCCTATCTCAAGAGCATGGGCTCTTCTGTTTGTGAGATTTGCAACAAGGACGATTACGTTGTCTTGGCTGCTCGTGTCACTCAGCTTCAGATAGATGAGCACGATGCCAATAGCCGAGCGCGTAATGCTCTTTTCTCCTGTTTGAGCATGTTTGAGTTTGATCGCGTCTCTCACCTCCCCACGGCTCGTGAGATTTGGGCGACCCTCATGCGCTTCCATGAGGGAACCACTCAAGTCAAATCCTGTCTCTACGAGTTGCACAAGCGGGAGTATGAGAACTTTAGACATATGCCTAGCGAGAGCATAGAGAGTTTATTCGCTCGCTTTCAGGTAATTGTCAACAAGATGAGAGCAAACAAGGAGCTGTTGCCTTTCGACGATCATGAGAGAGCTTTGAAGCTTTTGTATACTCTCGATCGGTCGGTGTGGGACTCAAAGGTCCAGGCGATCATCGAATCGTCCAACTATGAGACCCTCACATGCGACAAGCTCTTTAGTAAGCTCAAGTCAGGGCTTCTTATGAAAATCCTTCTGGCCCGACTATGGCTTTGGTTTCTGGTTCTTCTGCTAACCCCACTGGAGGATTTGCACTCTCTTCACTTCTTTCTGTCATAGAGGAGCAGTTGGAGTCTTTGGGGGATGATGAGTTGGCCTTGCTTGCCAACCGGTTCTCGCGGTTTCACAACAACCGCATGAACCGTCGCCGCGGAGGAGGACGCCCAGGATGCTTTGAGTGCGGCGACCCCGACCACTTCATCGCCAACTGTCCCAAGAAGAAAAAGCAATATGGGAAGGGCGATCATGGGCACAAGTACGACTCCGGCAAGCGCAAGGAGAAGTATGTCCCCGCGAAGCACAAGCAGAAGGGCGGCTTTGACAAGGAGTACATCATGAAGAAGTACTTGGAGAAGGCCCAGGCTGAGCAGCGTGCTTTCTTCGCCACGCTCAGCGATGTCGACGGCTCGGATGATGACTCCGCTGGCTCAAGCGATGACGAGTCCGAGAAGAGGAAGAGGATCGAGGACAAGCTGAACGGCCTCTGCTTCTTCACCGACGACGAGGGCTTCTGCACCATGGCCCTTGGTAATGAGGTCGACGGCAAGCTGGAGGACATCCCTCAGAACGACGACGACGACTCCTCGCAGGTATCACAGACCCCCGAGGAACTCTCCGCTGAAGTTGAAAAGCTTACAGCCGCTTTGCTCAGTCAAGATAAACTGCTTAGGCGTGCTGCTAGAGAACGGAAGGAGTTTAGGCAGAAGTGGGAGGACACGGTGAGGGAGCTAGAGTTTGCCAAATCCACCTTGGTCGTTTCTGAGGAGGTTGAGTGTGAGATGTGCACCAAGCACATGACTGACCTTCTCACTTTGAGAGGTAAGTATGCTGCTTTGGTAGGAGATGTGGATGAGCTCCGGGCAAGACCCGTGTTGTTGGGTGCGTGCAAGTCTTGTGCAGGCTTGCAAACCGAGTTGGCAGAGAAGAATGCCAAGATTAAGTCTCTTGAGAAGGCCAGCTTGGGTAGCACTTGTGTGTCTAGGTGCGTTTTGTGCGAGGGTTTGGAGATGGAGATCGCTAATGTGAAGCATGGCAAGATGCAAACCGAGGAGGAAAACACATACCTTCGGACCATCTTGTCATGGGTGTCGTGTAATGAGTCACAACTTGGGATGATGATTCCTCAGTTTAAGCGAGCTACTGGAGGTCCTGGTGTTGGTTTTGCTCAGGGTGTTGATATCTCTTCTTTTGGGAAGATTGGGGAGTCGAGTGGTCTGAACCCAAGTGAGAAACCCAACTCCACCACTATTCCCAAGCTTACTAAGCTTCCACCCAAAGAGCCTCTCAAGCCTAACACCAAGGATGGGGTGTTTGATGAACCTCCACGAGCTCCACCCAAGAAACAGCAATGGGCTCCCAAACCAAACCACCTCAAGAACAAGCTAGACACAATGCCACCTATCCAAGAGGATCTTATGCCACAGAAGGGCAAAGTGATCCACACCCACTACCGTGAGTACCAACAACCCCCTATGAGAGCGGTGAGGTACCATTGTGAGCACTGTGGGAGAGATGGACACTTGAGTGAGTTTTGCTTTCGGCGCAAGAGAGAGGAGCGCCGTGCCAGGGAGATGAACAATGCGGACATGTACCATCCTTTCCATGATGTACATGTGCTGAATGTTTAGAGGAGAGCTCCGAGGAGAGCTGCTGGACCTAGAGACGCAGTGCCTTAGGGTCCTAGGCGTCAGGGAGGAATTGCCCGACGGGGTCTTGATTTTGCAAGATACGAACCCCGTGGCGGAGGCTTTGTTGAGCGTTTCCCACCACCGCGTTTTGAGTATCACGATGGACGCTCTTTTCTTAGCGGACCACGTTTTCCTGTGCGTGGGGATCGCTTTCCCCGTAGGCGTGCTAGGAATGGTTTTTATACTGACCATTCTTTTGAGCAGCCGGCCCAACACTGGTACTCTTCCTACTTCACTAACCCTATTGTTGGACCGTATGCTCACCCTATGTCTTTTTATTGATGTAGGTGAAACGATTGGAGGACATTTGGTTGGTGTATTTCGGTTGCTCGAGGCACATGACCGGAAACGCCAAGTGGTTCTCCAGTCTTAATCCTGTTGCCGGAAAGGAGTTTATCACCTTCGGCGACAATAGCAAAGGTAAAGTGTTGTCTCGTGGGTCGGTGCGAGTTAATGAGCACTTTGTGTTGCGTGATGTTGCTCTTGTTTCTAACTTGCATTTTAACCTTCTTTCTGTTTCGCAACTTTTCGATGATGACTATGAGATTCATTTTAAACCGAATCCCAGTCGTATTTTAGATCCTCAGGGCAATCTTGTATGTTTGTTTTCGCCCTTTGGGAAAGTCTTTCGTGCGAATTTCTTGGAGTCGTTTGGATTTTCTCGCTGTCTTATGGCTGGTCCTTCCTCCTTTGATCTTTGGAAGTGGCATAGGAGACTCAGTCACCTGAGCTTCGACTTGCTTGCAAGGCTTAGCTCACTTGGCCTAATCCGAGGATTGCCCAAGTTGTCAATGGAGAAGGATCTTGTGTGCCATTCTTGTAGACATGGGAAGATGGTTGTCGCTCTCCACCATCCAGTGACTCAGGTCATGACATAGCACCCTAGAGAGCTTTTACACATGGACCTTGTTGGTCCGGCTCGGGTGAGCTCGGTTGGAGGGAAGTGGTATGTTCTTGTGGTTGTTGATGATTTTTCGAGGTATTCGTGGGTCTTCTTTTTGACTGAGAAGACTGAGACTTTCTCTTTTGCTTGCAATCTAATTTTGCGTCTTCAGAACGAGTTCCCTATGAACTCGATGCGAGCTATTCATAGTGATAATGGTTCCGAATTCAAGAATTCGGATTTTGAGAAGTTTTGTGACTCCTTGGGTTTGGAGCATCAGTTTTCTTCCCCTACACACCGCCACAGAATGGTGTTGTAGAGAGGAAGAATCGTACCCTTGTAGAGATGGCCAGGACGATGCTCGACGAGCACAGAACTCCTAGGCGATATTGGGCCGAAGCTATGAACACTGCATGCTATATTTCCAATCGCATTTTTCTCCGAGCTTTCTTGAAAAAGACTTCTTATGAGTTGCGTTTTGGTAGACAACCCAAGGTGAGTTACTTTAGAGTTTTTGGTTGCCACTATTTTATACTTAAGAAAGGCAACCTGGACAAATTTAAGTCTCATTCTTCTGACGGTGTATTTTTGGGTTATGGCACTCACACTGGAGCTTATCGTGTACTTAACCTTAATACTAACCGAGTCATGGAGACATCAGATGTCACCTTCGATGAGACCAAGGGTTGTCCTTCTTCTCGTTTTGAGCGTGCAGGTGATCATGAGGTCGGTGAACCTCTTTTTGATGATGAGGACGAGGATGCTGAAGGCATGGGTGACCCAGCATCACCTCCACCAGCTGTGCCGCAAAGAGCGGCTTCTACTACGACTCACGGCCCCGACCCTTCTTCCTCTATGACTTGGGGGCCGTGGGATCCGCCACCTCGAGCAGTACCTTTTGTACCCGAGGGGGCACCAGCTGCTGTTGAGGGGGAGGTTTCATCAGCTCGGGAGGCACCACGACACATTCAGTGCCAACACCCGCCTCAGCAGATGATCGGTAGCATTGACGAACGTGTCACTCGGTCCAGGTCACAACAAATTTCTCACTTTGCTCATTCTGCATTTGTTGCTGATTTTGAACCCCGAGATGTTGAGAATGAGAGCCTAGCATCAGGTTTCCAGGCAGGTATTAGTAATCAAAGGAGTAATAAGATTTCAACTCACAAGTAGGACTGCAACTCGAATTGAAGATTGAAAGCCTGGCATGAGTTTTTCGTATCTGTAGTTTTACCTGGACACGCTTTGACGGATCCGGATTGGGTTAATGCCATGCATGAGGAGTTAGAGAATTTTGAGCGAAATCGGGTTTGGGTTTTGGTTCCACCTCCTCCAGACTGTAATCCTATTGGGACAAAATGAGTTTTCAAAAACAAACAAGGAGAAGATGGCCACATTATGAGGAACAAGGTCAGACTTGTAGCAAAGGGTTATAGTCAGAAGGAGGGGATAGACTATGAGGAGGCTTTTGCTCCTGTAGCTCGTTTGGAGGCTATTAGGATACTCTTGGCTTTTGCTGCATCCAAAGGGTTTAAACTTTTTCAAATGGATGTCAAGAGTGCTGTAACACCTCAGGTGTTTACATGAATAAAATGTTGCCATGTCATCATAAGCATTTCATAACATCATATGCTAGCTCACTTTGAGATGCATTCACTAAAATAAGTTTAATTTCTAATATGTGATCACCTGTGGTTATATGCTTGTGATGCAGTTCAAAAACCTAATTTAGAATGTCATTATGAAGTAACTTGTGTGCATTCCTAATTGACTAGAGTCATGTAAAGGCATGGATCCAAGTTCAACCATTCAAAAGGATACAAAATTTACTTAGCCTAAAAATGGGAAAATCATTAAATTTTTATATAAGTTAATTAGCCCTTTTTAGTTAACTCAAAATCTATGCATAATTAGGGGTTGACCCTAAAATATTTTTGGTAGATCTTGAGAAGAGGTACAACTTTGGTATTCAAGGGTTTCAAAGTTTCTGTACAAAATTTAAAGTAATTTTGAATTTACTCAAACCCTGGAAATGGTTATCTTTTGACTTTAAACTTGCATTTCAAAAACTATTTGAAATCTGAGTTTGAGGTCTACATCAAAGTTGTAGAGAATTTCAAAATGAACATTTTATACATTGACCATTTTTCAAGTGTCAATGCAAAATCAAAAGTAATTTTGCTTCTACTGCAAAACCCTAGTTCTGTCCCCTTTTCAAATTTCCAATTTGAAATGGATTTGAATTATTTTGAGCAAATTGACCTATTTCTATTTGAAATCAGCCAAAGGGTGTTAAAGCAAAGTTGTACAACTTTTCAAACTCTACATTTCATATATTGGCAAAATTTGAAGTTGTTCGGGAAATTCAAAAGTAATTTTGAAATTCAGTTTGGTCCAAATTTGAATTTGAACTCTATTTCAAAATCCAGGCAGAATTTGACTTTGGTTCTTAAAGCAAACTTGTAGAACACAAAATTTGGAGCAACTTTTGTGTTTGGAGTTTTTGTAGTGCAGTACAAAAATCTGGAGAAATTAGAAAGGGGGAAATTAGGTTTGCTACAGTACAATGGGAGAGGGGGAAAAGATCAGAGCAGGTGCTCTGCTCCTGGCCGCCGCGTGCGCCACCGCCGTGGCCTTGCCTCCTCCGCGCCGCTCCGCGTGTCCGGCCACGCAGCTACCTTCCTCTCTGCTTCACTCAACGCGGTGGCAAGCCCTGGGAGCTCCCCAACCTCCCATCGTCCACGTCTGCCACCTCCTCTTTCTCCTCCTCTTTTTCCAGTCAAGCGCCGGCGAGCTCTCTCTCCGCAGTCGCTGCGTCTCTGCACTCTCCACCTCCCAAATAGCTTCGCCTAAATCCCTTGCTTCTCCTGAGTTAGCTAACTCGAGCCCGAGAGCTTGCAATCGCCGCCGCCACGGTCTTCTTCCTCGCTGCCGGCAGGGAGCCGCCGCAGGTATCTTGGTCGTGGTCACGGCAAGCCAGAGTTCCTTCGGTCAAACCAAGTAGTGCTTTAGCTTCGTGTTGTGTTGTAGGTCACGGTCGGCTCGCTCTTGAGGTCTCTACCGCCCTGGCTTGAGCAGTCCGCGGAGTTTGCCACCGGTGCAAGCTTTGTCATCGCCGCCGCCATAGTCAACCTCGGTCCAGTGCTCCTCGAGTCAAGGCAAGGTGCGCATCGTAGTCGCGATGAGTTCCTAGGCGTGATGCGCTCCTTAGTTTGGTCTCTACCGGGTCATCTCGGTCGGTTCGCGTGGCTCGCCGTCGGCGCAAGCGTCGCCATGGCCGCCATCGTGGACCATGTTGTTCGGAGTCATCTCCAAGTGAGTCTGGGTGTGCATCATGGTCACAGAAAGTGCCTAAGTATGATGCCGCTCTTAGTTTGGTCTCTACCGAGCCCTTAGGGCCGGAACGCCGCGTCGCCGCCGTGCCAAGCCTGGCCGAGCCGCCATGGTCGCTGCCAGCTCAAGGTCGTGTAGGTGCTAGGGCTAGTGAAGGGTGGAATCGACGCGCGAGGTCAAGACGGTGACATTGAAGCCCTCACCGTCGCCGGAGACCTCGCCGATGCGGAGGCCGACGGCCAGTCAGCGCGGCCGAGCCGCCGGTCAAGGCCCGGTCGGGCGCTAGTCGTGGCGAGGGAGTGGAGAAGAGGCTGACACCTGGAGCCCAGTCGTCAGCGACTGTGGGCCGAAGATAGGCCGAGCCCAGTAGGGTTTTGAAAGGCTTTTCTTTTTCTGAAATAGAGGAATAATGTTGTGTTTTGTCTTTTTGATATGTTTTTGTAGGAAGCTCCAAAAATTGTGAAAATTTTTGTGTAGCTTTCTCAAGCTGTGTAATATTTAAGAAAAATATGAAACTTGAGTTTTGAACAAATTTTGAAACTAATTTAAATAGGTCTTTTTATTAATAAATGTTCTTTAATGATTTTTGTAGGCCTATTTAAAGGTCCAAAAATCATGAAACTATTTTTGTCACTGTTTTTAGTTAAAAATGTATCATCACAAAAATTTTGAACTCTGTTGGAGAAAATAGATTTTATTCTTATTTCTACGCCTTAATTAATTATTTAAGTGTTATAGCTTGATTTAATTCTGCAGATTTGTATGTTTGCTCAAAAATTGTGATATTTGTTTTACCACTGTTATTTCATATAATTTATCATCTTTAAAAGTTTAAACTAAGTTGGACATAGTTTGCTTCACAACTTAATTTCGTGCTAATTAAATTGCTTTCTTTATGAATAAGTAGTGACGTTAAATATGAAAACCCAAATTTCTTTATGGTAGATTTGAAGGTAAAGTTAGGTGAATTATCTTGATCTGTTGAGTGAATTATCTTGATCTGCTGTTTGATGCAGACAAGCTTCACTCATATAACCATGTATATTTATGTAAGTTGGTTTTGTTGGTTTGCAACTGTACCGTGATGAAAAGTTGTTGCAAGATAAATGTTTATAGCTTAGAAAATTTCCATCTTTACCATAATCATGTCATGAGCATCTCATCAAGCATGCACTCTTTATCGTGTAGCTTTCGAAGTGGTCGATTGTCCGGACGAGGTTGGTCCAGGGAGTTCGGAGTGTCCTGTTGATCCAGAATATCAGGAGTTCCCGACTTTTTTGGTCAACGAAGGCAAGCCCCGGTTCATTTAACCATTTCCTTGGATTTACAATTACACTTACTTTCGATAACCTGATGCATTAAATGTTTATCAAATAAATTCTTTAAACCTATTGATGCATGATCAACCTTGTTATTGGTATATCATACCTTACTACCTGCTTTGTGAAAATGATAGAAATGCTTAGCCTTGCTTTCTCACGCTTCCGATAAATGTTTTAATACTTATCACTTTGGAATGATAATGAGAAAGAATGATGGTTAAGACCAGACGGGCACCTGCATCGACCCTTGAATCGGTGTAGGGTAACCCGGATGTGTCGGTTTAGGGTTAACCGTTGTTGGCCTGCTAGATTGAGAAACTGTGAAGTACCGATCATATGCTACGGTAAGCCCTACCTTGGTGGTTCTTAAATGAGAACGGCTAATCGCTCACTGGGAGTGGAGAGATGGCGAGTGTACTAGCTACCCTCGTGGGTTAAAGTCTCGGATTGGAGGTGTACAAGTACTCTCGGGTGGCGCGGACCCGGTCTTGTTTGAAGGATCCGAGGTTGGGGTTGATATATGTGTGACCAAGGGTCTACATATATCGTATGATCGTGGAAACCCCCCAGATCTGGTTGAATCGGTTCGAATCGTCGTGCTCCTCGGTTAAGGAGACTCAATCTTTCGACCCACACCGTAGAATAAAATGGAACTGGTTTAAGAAAGAATGATAATGATCTGGTACTAATGTTCACTTTCAGTTCTTACCAAATACTTAAATGATCAAATAAAATTTGGAGTTAGGACTACTTTAGTAAGCTTTTATGCAAATGAAAAATACTGTTGAGCCTACCCAAGCCGGCATACCTGTTTCTTCTCTTCTCTTGTCGGGTAAGCCTTGTTGAGTACCTTTGTACTCAGGGTTTGTTAATCCCCTGTTGCAGGTGACGTTCACGAGTAGCCTTGCTTTGAGGCTTGTTGCGTGACCGTCATTGAGGAGGACGTGTCCGGGGAGGAGTAATGCAACCCTTAGGCGGGGTTGTTTGTGTGATATACAGTTTTAGTAATGTTGTTTCCACTACCTAGAGTAAGGTTTGAAACTCCGGTTTGTAATAATAAAGCTAGTTTGAACAACTGGTTTGTAAAACTTATGGTGTAATACTTCCGCACTTTTATCTCTGATGTATATTATTTGTGAAACGTTGTAATACTGCCTTGACTCTTGCAATGATCCTGGGAAGTGTAAGGAAACGTGGATGAGTCAGATTGCCCGATGACACGTGATGGGTCTTTTGGGTTATTGGGCACAGTGTATGTTCGTCTGAGGTCTGTAGGACAAGGACGGGTACACGTGGGCCCTAATAATTCAGGAGGTTTCGTCACAGCTGGTATCAGAGCGATCATTGCAGCAGTCTTGGGGTATTGTTGCAAAATTTCAAAATGATTTGAGTCAAAACTAATGGAAAGTTAGTTTGATCCAAAATGCTTTTTACTTACCTTGTTCATGCTCTTCGATCTATGTTCTGTCTTAAACAGTAGATCATGGATTGTTAAGTGGAGCAGCATGTTAAGTTAAGCCTTAATTTGAAATTGTTGTTAAATTTCTACTCTTATGTAATGGAGTATAATTTAAATTTTATATGCTTTATGCGTAAGTACATTTCATGCATCATGCTTATTCAACTTATGATAAGTGGTATAGTTGGGTAAGGGTTAGAATCCAATCCTTTCTTGCTATCCAAAAAGTATTTCCTTTATCTGCCTAATTCAAAATCTTACCTCACCAGGATGCCACGCGACAAGCAGACACCTCGCAAGAGTACGGGTCCTCATGGTGTACCCATGCACCAACTCGCATCCCGCGAGGAGGAAGGATCCAGCAGCCGTCAGAGGATCAATGAGGACTTACGGGCAGAGGTCCGTGAGCTGAAATCTCAGTTGGCCACCAATTCTCGGGAGAAGAGCCTAGCACTTGCCAAAGCTGGAGGCATGAAAATCAAGATGGAAGAGGCCAATCGAAGCGTGGTTAATGCAGAAAAACTTATGACTAAAATGCTTGGAGAAAGGAACACCGCTTGACAGCGAGAAGATGTCGCTTTAACCCATCTGCATGAGTTGGAGGCGTATGTGACGGATATAGAAGCATTCAATGACCAGTTGCATGAGGAAGTCCATGTGCTGTATGATCAACTCCATCCACCTCCACCTCCAAATGCAGCGGAAGATGAGATGGGTACGCTCACTGATGAGGAAAAGGTAGATGGGCAGAGTGAGGAAGATCCTGATATAGTTGAGTCTGCTGATGACAGTGACAGTGAGAGTGAGGGTGACGAGTGAGTCGTCTCCCATCAGAGTGTCAGGCGTGGATCTTGAACCCTAGGGGGTAAGGGCTGTGTAATAGTTAGCTTAATATAATCTTAAGCTAGTCAGACCATGTATCAGTTCTGTTATGCATAAATAATGTAACATGAGTGTGTAAGCAGTTACTGTTTTTGTATCATAACCCAGAAATCAATAAAGTTTGGTTTACTTATGAGCAGATGCGTCGTACTCGTGTTGCTGATGGGGCTGGTTCATCTCATGATGGGGAGGGTGTTCCTAATGCACCCCCAGTTCCACTGACACTGGTAGAAGCCATTGCTGCACTCATGCAGGCCACCACAGAAAATGCACATTTGCTGCAGGGCCTAGCTCAGAATGCACCACAGGGGCAGCATGGCCGACATCATCAGCAGGTCCAGGAAAGTACTTATCAGGATTTCACCGAAACCAGGCCACCAGTTTTCACAAAGGCTGATGAGCCTTTAGAAGCTGCAGATTGGCTCTGTACGATGAATCAGAAGTTTGAGCTAATCCACTACACTGAAACTTAGAAGCCATCCTTCGCAGCCCAGCAGTTGAGGGGAGCTGCGGGGACTTGGTGGGTGAACTTTGTAGCTTCCCAAGCTCCAGGACACCGCATTACCTGGGATGAATTCTCGAGAGCTTTCAAAGCTCACTACATTCCAGCGGGTGTGATGCGGATGAAGGCCGAAGAGTTCTTAGCCCTCAGGCAGGGGGATCAGCCAGTACAACAGTATATTGACAAGTTTAATCATTTGTCTCAGTATGCTCTGGATCACGTGAACACTGATGACAAAAAGCACAATTGCTTTATGAGGGGGCTAAATACGAAGATGCAGAAGATGCTGGTAATGTGTGATGATGATATATCTTTCAACGATGCGGTGAATAAGGCTATATCTGCAGAAGAGAAGCATCTCAAGCATCTTGAAGCTAAGAAAAGAAAGGGTGAGAGTTCGACTGGGTCGTCTGGTGGTAATAAGAGGCGCCAGCGTGTCATATACCATCCAGTCCAACACAACCGTCCACTGTACCGTCCACCCCAGCAACAACAAGCTAGCTCACAGCAGTCATCTGCTAGAACAGTTGTGAATCCTAACTATCCACGACAGCCGAATGCCCCTGGCATTCGAACCCAAACTCCCCAGAACCACAACTACCCATGCTATAACTGTGGGAAACCGGGTCATTTCTCCCGTGACTGCCCATATCCCAAGAAGACTACTCTAAATATTTCGCAAGGACAAGGTAGTCAGAGTTTCCAGCAGCGGCCACAACAACAGCCACAGCAGAATCGAGGCCGCAATGATAATCAGAAGAATAAGACCGTCCAGAAGACTGGTCGGGTGTACTATGCACAAGCGGCAGATATTCCTGAAGGGGAACCCGTCATGATGGGTATGTTTTCAGTCGCTCACCATCCTGCCGTATTACTATTTGATTCTGGTGCATCACATACCTTTATCAGTAAGCGTTTTGTTGAAAAACATCATATACCAACTGCGGAAGCACAAGAAAATTTCCTTATACACACACCTGGAGGTCGTTTGTATACAAAGGAAGTGGCGCATCAGATGCCCGTAGAATTTGCCGGGCATACTTATCCCACTAATATGATAGTAATCAAGGATCAGGATATAGATGTGATCCTAGGAATGAACTGGATGTACCGGCAGAAGGCAATATTAGATGCCTTGCATAGAACCGTTAGGTTGAGCATACCTAATAGTACATCTGAACTCTTTATCCAACTTCCGATTCCAAAGAAAACCGTTGACCGGATGTGCGGCAGCGTCTGTGAAGCCACAGTTAAAGAAATTCAGGATATTCCAGTAGTCTGTGAGTTCCCGGATGTGTTTCCTGAAGACTTGCCGGGGTTACCACCAGACCGTGATGTTGAGTTCAGCATAGAGCTAAAGCCAGGAACAACACCAATATCTCGACGAGCCTATAGAATGCCACCTAAAGAACTGGCAGAATTGAAAGTTCAGTTGCAAGAATTACTTGACAAGGGTTATATCAGACCTAGTTCATCACCATGGGGCTGTCCTGCTTTGTTTGTCAAAAAGAAAGACCAAACTTTGAGGCTATGTGTGGACTATCGCCCGCTTAATGAAGTAACAGTGAAGAATAAGTACCCTTTACCTCGGATTGATCTTCTGTTTGATCAACTCGCGGGCGCCAAGGTATTTTCCAAGATAGATATGAGATCTAGGTATCATCAGATAAAAATAAAACCTGAAGATATTGCAAAAACTGCTTTCACCACCAGATATGGCTTGTATGAGTATTTAGTCATGTCCTTTGGGTTGACCAATGCTCCAGCTCACTTTATGTATCTGATGAACTCCGTGTTCATGCCTGAGCTAGACAAGTTTGTAGTGGTATTCATTGATGATATTCTGATATATTCCAAGAATCCGCAAGAGCATGCTGAACACCTCAGAGTAGTGTTGGGTCGTCTGAGAGACCATCAGCTATATGCAAAGTTCAGTAAATGCGAGTTCTGGCTAGATAGAGTTCCATTTTTGGGTCATGTGTTATCGGCTGAAGGTGTAGCTGTGGATCCAGGCAAAGTACAAGAAATCCTCGAATGGAAGTCCCCCAGAACTGTCCATCAAGTTCACAGTTTTCTGGGCATGGCAGGTTATTACCGCAGGTTTATTCCAGACTTCTCCAAAATTGCCAAACCTATAACTGAGTTGTTAAAGAATGAAGTCAAGTTTGTCTGGTCAGATAAGTGTGAAGAAGCTTTTCAGAAGCTGAAGGAATTCTTGACTACAGCTCCAGTCTTAGCCCAACCCGATATTGAGAAACCGTTTGATGTGTATTGTGATGCTTCTGGTATCGGGATTGGTTGTGTTTTGATGCAAGAGGGCAGAGTAATAGCTTATGCATCCAGACAGTTGAAGCGTCATGAAGAACACTATCCAACTCATGACTTGGAGTTAGCAGCAGTTGTCCATGCCTTGAAGATTTGGCGTCATTACCTCTTGGGCAACACATGTCACATATACACCGACCACAAGAGTCTGAAATATATTTTCACTCAGTCAGAGCTGAATATGCGACAACGGAGATAGTCAGAACTAATCAAGGATTATGATCTTGAAGTGCATTACCATCCCGGAAAGGCAAATGTTGTAGCCGATGCTCTTAGTCGGAAAGTGTTGGGGGAAAGGACCCTCGGCAGAAGCACCGCTCAAACTGGTGCTCGAAATTAGCCCTCGCGCAACGCCTAACGTCCTTGCGAGGTCCCTCTCCCACTGGAGACCGTTACCCTGACTCCCGGAAGCGGGGTCAACCCTCGCTGCTTTGTTGTACTTCCGTGCAGGTCCAAGGCGACGGTCGCACTGCAGGAGACCTTCGCTGACCCACGACGCCACCTTCGCTTGGAGCGAAGGTCGAGGCATGCGGCAAGTACGCGCTGCCCCAGAAGCAAGCGAAGCCGAAGATCCGGCGAGCGCGGCCGAGGGTCAGGATCGCCGCACATCCCACCCGGAGGCGAGTGAAGCCGGAGGTCCGGCAGATGGCGGAGGGGCGCGGGCCCGAGGGCGGGCGCGGCCGAAGCTCAAGACCGCCGCCCCGAAGGTGAACAAGGGCCAAGTGGCGGCGCGCTGGAGTGTGGCCGATTAAGGTTTCCGCTTCAGCTGTGTATGTACGTTTTTGCCCTTCCTCCCTGCGCGGAGGCGAGGAATCTTTCCTGTACCCTTTTGTAATTTGGCCCATCCCCTTGGCATTCCCTATAAATACCAAGGGAATGAACAGTGTAAGGACCGACCTTTTGGGAAATTTGAGCACCTTCCACTTCCGTCTTACCTTCGCTACTACATCCGACATTTGGCCGCCTTCGCTCTTTCCCCTGCACGAGTGCGGGGGTCGGGCAAGTGCGTTCCAACAGTTTGGCGCCGCCCGTGGGGAGAGAAGTCTGAAATGGCGGGAAACAGGAGAGCACTTTCGACGAGGGACCAGCGCGTTGCTAGAGAGGCGGCAGCGGTGGTCCCGCCTGCTGAGGAAATTGCACAGCCCTCGGGAGGAGAGAATGTCACCCCGGAACCCCAATCCCTGGGCCCCCAGGCCCGAGTGGCGACACAGCCACACCCACACACTTCGGGAGAAGGAGAAGGAGAAGAAGAAGAGGTGGGCCTCGAGGCCCTTGAAAGGCTCGAGGCTGAGCTGCAAGAGAAGAAGAGGCGCCTGGAACAGCTTGAGAGGCATAACCGACTGCGCTCGATCAGACAGAGGGCAGACGAGGCCAGGGAGCAGCTTCGCCGCATGGAGGAATCCCTCGCCGCGGCAGAAGCCGAAGCCGAGGGCTGGGACAATGAGGAGATACCCCCGTTACGAGAGGGGAATGAGGAGCCAATTCAAGATAACCTTCGTCACCATCCACCACCCCCACCGCCACCAGTACACCCAGAGCCACATCCTGTGAGACACCCCAACTTCCGCCAACTCTACCCAGATGAGAGAGAGCAAAACCTTCGCATTCAGCGAAGGCATCAGCAACACCAAATGCCGTACGATCCAAAGTCACCACTCTCCCAAATACTCCAAACCCAGCCCTGGCCACCATGCTATAATCCACAAAACCTACCCCGCTATGATGGACTTTCCGACCCTCGCCAGTTCATCATGAGCTACGAAGCAGCGGTTGCCGCAGCAGGCGGTGACGAATCAACAATGGCAAAATCCTTTGTCATCATTCTGCGGGACATCGCACAAACTTGGTACGGCAACCTTCGCCCCGGAACTGTGGATTCCTGGGCCTCCCTCAGAGACAAGCTGTGTACAAACTTCAAGGGCATCACTCCAGCCCCATTAAACCCCATCGAGCTATTCAATTGCAAGCAAGAAGAACGCGAGCCGCTCCAAGATTACTGGCGAAGGTTCATTCAAATCAGAGCAAGGACCCCTGGGATATCTGACGAGGCTGTCATCCTCGCTGCAGTCAGTGGCCTGCGCCCAGGACCATGCTCCTCAAAATTTGCCAGAAAACCGGCAAACTCAATCGAGGAGTTGCATGAAACAATGGAAAGATACTGTAGAGCTGATATGGATTTCAGAGCGAAGTCCGACGCCCGGAGGTCTCAGCAGAGGCCACAGCCGAGGCCTCAACCGAGAGAAAGCAACCTTCGCCAAGACCAAGGCAACGTCGGTGCAATCAACAAAGCAACAAACTACGAACATCAAACACGGGACGCTCAACACCCGAGCAGCCAAGCCCCGCAGGTTTTGCCACCTCCGACGAACCAGCGCTACCAGCAGCGAGATCCTGCCAAAATGTATTGTCACTTCTGCGGAATGGGAAAGGGGCACACAACAAAGCAATGCGAATGCTTCGCCAAGGGAAAAGAATTCCAGGAATCCAGGAAACCTGCTCTGTCAGACCCCCGAACCATAAACCACACAAGGAAACCAAGCTTCCACCCACCAAATCCAACATACCACTATACCCCCATAAACTACGGCCTACCTTCGCAACAACCCCCCTACACCCACCACCCACTCTACAACCAAACCCATTATCAGCCAACCACCACCCCACAACGCCAAAACCCACCTTACACAGTCACATACCCAGCTACCCCCCAAAACCAAATTCCAACAACCCACCAAGCCACCAGCGCCCTGCCACCCCCACCGCCAATCCCCGCTTTACCAGCACCACAACCTGTGAAAGCCGAAGCCTCGAGCCAAACGACCATCAACAATCCAACATCGACCTTCGGTGTGATTCTAGCTATCACCGGAGGTTCAAATGAAGACCATGGTAACAAACGGCAGAGGAAGGAACACGCCAGACGCGTCAACCACGTGGCCGTCGAAGGACCACATAAATTCGGTCGTTGGTCCCACATCCCCATAACCTTCGATTCCAGTGACATGAAGCTAAGAGACTACCCTCACACAGACGCCATGGTGATCGAAACCAACCTCGCTGGGTGGACTGTCACCAAAATACTGATCGATACAGGAAGCTCCGCTGACATCTTGTTCGCTTCAACTTTCGACAGCATGAAGCTTGACAGAAATCTTCTGCAACCGGCCGACAACCCCCTATACGGTTTCGGTGGTCAACAAGTGAGAGCCGTCGGGAAAATTTCTCTGCCCGTGACCTTCGGCGACCAAATCAACTGCAGGACGGAACATATAACATTTGATGTCGTCGACATGTTCTACCCATACAATGCCATTTTTGGCCGAGGGGTCACAAACGCGTTCAATGCGGTCATCCATCCCGCCTACCTATGCATGAAACTTCCCGCTCCGAAGGGTGTGGTCGCGGTATTTGGGGACCAGGACATTGCAAGGACAGCCGAAGGGAACGTAGCCCCGGGGCAGCGTAATGTACACAATTTGTCAAAACCTCAAACCCCCGGTATCAGCGTCGAGGGCGAGGTCCGCAATGACAGAGTGAAGGCGGCGCCAAAGGACGAAACCAAACAAGTCCAACTCTTCGAGGGTAATGCCGAAAGAAAGGTGATCATCTTAGCCAATCTGGACCCTCAATCAGAAGGCAACCTCGTCACCTTCCTCAGAGAAAATTCCGACACCTTCGCTTGGTCCGCAGAAGACCTAAAAGGAGTCAACAGATCAATGATCGAGCATAGCCTGAACATCAAAACAGGTTATCGCCCAATCAAACAAAAGCTTCGCAAGATGTCAGAAGAAAGAAAGGAGGCAGCGAAGGCTGAGGTAAAATGGCTTCTGGACGCAGGCGTCATTCGCCCAGTCAAATACCCAACTTGGCTCTCAAATGTGGTCCTAGTCCAGAAGAAGAATAAAAAATGGCGAATGTGCGTCGATTTCACTTGTTTGAACAAAGCCTGTCCGAAAGATGATTTCCCCCTCCCAAACATAAGCACCCTGGTCGACAGAGCGGCAGGTTGCCAAATGCTATCCCTCCTTGATTGCTTCTCAGGCTATCACCAAATCTGGATGAATGAAGAAGACGAAGAAAAAACAAGCTTTATCACACCCTCGGGCACCTTTTGCTTCCGAAGGATGGCAGAAGGTTTGAAAAATGCAGGCTCAACCTTCGCTCGCATGACCTCCGAAGTTTTCAAGGATGAGCATGCTGTCTCCGCCTATGTCGACGACCTAGTTGTTCAAAGCGAACTAAAAGAGAACCACATACCAGACTTATCGAGGGTATTCAGCAACCTCCGGTCCGCCGGACTGAAACTAAACCCAGAGAAATGTGTTTTCGGGGTAAGCGAAGGCAAATTGCTAGGTTGCATCGTCTCAGCCAGAGGAATCGAAGCCAACCCTGAGAAGATTGATGCAATCATGAACATGGAACCTCCGACGACCAAGAAAGCAGCTCAGCGTCTGACCGGTCGTTTGGCAGCACTTAGCAGATTCATCTCAAGATCCGCAGAGCGAGGGTTACCATTTTTCGAAACACTCAGAAGCAACGCTCCATTCAACTGGGGTCCCCAGCAGCAAAAGGCCTTCGAGGAGTTGAAAAAGTATCTGACCAGCTTGACTGCCCTAACCAGCCCAAGCAAGGGAGACTTATTGTTACTTTACGTCGCAGCTTCGCCACACGCTGCAAGCGCAGTCCTCATCAAGGAGCTCCGCGAAAACAACAGAACCAGACAAGCCCCAATCTATTATGTTTCAGAAACCCTCGAAGGCCCAAAGAGAAATTATTCGGAGCTCGAGAAAATAGCATACGCCGTCGTCATGGCATCAAGAAAGCTAAAGCACTATTTCCAGGCGCACGAGATACATGTACCTTCGACGTACCCTCTCGAGAACATTTTCAAAAACAACGAAGCCGTTGGAAGAATAGCAAAATGGGCAGTCGAGCTTAATAGTTATGCTGTAACCTTCGTTGGCAGAGCAGCGATCAAATCGCAGGTGCTGGCTGATTTCATAGCAGAATGGACACCCGACCCTCGCCCCGGTGAGCTGCAACAGGACCAATTTTGGATCGTTTACGTCGACGGGGCCTGGGGCGCAACTGGAGCCGGTGCCTCGGCCATTCTAATCTCGCCTTCCGGGTCGAAGCTGAGATACGCACGAAGGCTGGACTTCAAGTGCACAAACAACTCCGCGGAATATGAGGCTGTGATTCTGGCACTTTCAAGGTTACGGTCGTTATCAGTCCGAAGGGCACTCATCAACACAGACTCTCAAGTCATTGCGGGGCACATTGAAAAGAACTACAAAGCAAAAGATCCAGAGCTTCAAAAGTATTTTCAATATGTACGAAGGTTAGAATCTTTCTTCCTCGGCATAACCGTAAAAGCAATATCGAGGACTGAAAACAGCGAAGCAGATTGCTTAGCCAAAGCAGCAGCGCAGCAGCTACAGCTCCCTCCGGACGTGTTCTACGAGGTTTCCACTCGGTCAGCCTTCGAAGCTTCCGAAATCAGCATCAAGCTGATCAACACAATTCAATGCGAGGATTGGAGAGCACCTATCATGGCCTACATCAAAGGACTTCATGAACCCAGCTCCAAAGAAGAAGAGAACAGACTAAAGCAAAGAGTGCGAGGGTACAAGATTGTGGATAACACCTTGTTCAAAGCTTCGGTAACCTCACCCTGGCTCAAGTGCGTGCCACAGTCCGAAGGTAACGAGATTCTCAAACTCATCCACGAAGGTATATGTGGTTCACACAATGGCCCGAGGGCACTAGTAGGAAAAGCTTTCCGGCAAGGTTTCTACTGGCCAACTGCGCTGAGAGACGCTGAAACCATCGTCAAGAAGTGCGAAGGTTGTCAACTGACAGCAAGAAACCAAAACGCCCCAGGGGCTCCCACAACCCTCATATGCCCAACCTGGCCTCTACAAAGGTGGGCAATGGATCTCGTGGGCCCACTACCGACGGCTCCGGGGAACCTTCGCTATGCAGTGGTAGCCGTGGAATATTTCACCAAATGGACGGAAACAAGACCGCTGTCCTCCATAACCTCCCTCGCAGTAAAAAGGTTTTTCTGGCAGCAGATAGTTTGTCGCTTCGGAGTCCCCCAACATCTAACCGTCGACAACGGCACCCAGTTTGACAGCGAGGTTTTCAAAGAATTCTGTGCACAAATCGGAACAATTCTATGCTTCGCCTCAGTCCGACACCCGCAGTCCAACGGTCTAGTCGAAAGAGCCAACGCAACAATCTTCCAATCCATATCCAAAAATTGCAAGGCAGACCCAAAGGCAAATGGGCAGACGAGCTAACTGCAGTCACCTGGTCTCACAATACCTCCGAATGCAGAGCAACCAAATTCACACCATTCAAACTTTTGTTCGGCGAAGAAGCCGTGCTACCAGAGGAGCTAAAATACGTTTCACCAAGAACAACCCTCGCAAGTGATGAGCCAGCCAAGCTAACTGACAAAGACTTGCTAGAAGAAACAAGATGCAGCGCAGTTCACAACCTTCGCAAGTACCAGGAAGAGACCAAAAAATGGAGAGATAAAAAGGTCAGAATCAAAAACCTGCAGAAGGGTGACCTCGTCCTCATCCGTAAACAAAACGCCAGCATGGCCGGAAAGTTCCAGCCTAAGTGGACAGGCCCGTACCTGATCACAGAATGCAATCGCCCAGGCTCTTTCCACCTCTCCGACAGCGAAGGTAGTATCCTACCACACACCTGGAACATCGACGACCTTCGCAAATTCTACCCATAGCGGAGCCTTAGCGAGCTCTCGCGTTATGTAATCTTTGTCACTTTCTATGTTATCTACTCTCATGTACTTAACAAAAACAGGAGCTGCACTCTTTTTCCTTACGAAGGGGCGTAAGGTTTTTTAATGAGGCAGTATCCAAAGCATTAATACAGGCTAGAGCCCCCCAAAAAAAAAGCAAAATCTCCAACTTTCTACTCCCAAGCATCGAAAAAGCGGATCTCTTTCAAAGAGCGCTACATTCGATGAAAACCTGCTAAGATTGCTTCGAAAAACATTCCTTTTCTTTTCAAAGCAAACTTCACCTCCGCCTAAGATAAGGGGAGGAAAGTCGAGCACCCTGGCACAAACGATAGGGGCTCGCAAAAGCAACTCACCTCCGCCTAAGATAAGGGGAGGAAAGTCGAGCACCCTGGCACAAACGACAGGGGCTCGCAAAAGCAACTTCACCTCCGCCTAAGATAAGGGGAGGAAAGTCGAGCACCCTGGCACAAACGACAGGGGCTCGCAAAAGCAACTTCACCTCCGCCTAAGATAAGGGGAGGAAAGTCGAGCACCCTGGCACAAACGACAGGGGCTCGCAAAAGCAACTTCACCTCCGCCTAAGATAAGGGGAGGAAAGTCGAGCACCCTGGCACAAACGACAGGGGCTCGCAAAAGCAACTTCACCTCCGCCTAAGATAAGGGGAGGAAAGTCGAGCACCCTGGCACAAACGACAGGGGCTCGCAAAAGCAACTTCACCTCCGCCTAAGATAAGGGGAGGAAAGTCGAGCACCCTGGCACAAACGACAGGGGCTCGCAAAAAGGCAAACTTCACCTCCGCCAGAAATAAGGGAAGGCGCGAAGTCCAAAATGTCGAGCATTCTCGCACATGCAAGCCAGGCCTCGGCGCGGGCCCACTTTCTCCGTCTCGCCCGAGCCCTCCAAGCCAAGCCTCGGCGCGGGCCCACTTTCTCCGTCTCGCCCGAGCCCTCCAAGCCAAGCCTCGGCGCGGGCCCACATTCTCCGTCTCGCCCGAGCCCTCCAAGCCAGGCCTCGGGCGGGCCCACTTTCCCCGCCCCGCCCGAGCCCTCCAAGCCAGGCCTCGGGCGGGCCCACATTCTCCGTCTCGCCCGAGCCCTCCAAGCCAGGCCTCGGGCGGGCCCACATTCTCCGTCTCGCCCGAGCCCTCCAAGCCAGGCCTCGGGCGGGCCCACTTTCTCCGACTCGCCCGAGCCCTCCAAGCCAGGCCTCGGGCGGGCCCACATTCTCCGTCTCGCCCGAGCCCTCCAAGCCAGGCCTCGGGCGGGCCCACTTTCCCCGCCCCGCCCGAGCCCTCCAAGCCAGGCCTCGGGCGGGCCCACATCCTCCGTCTCACCCGAGCCCTCCAAGCCAGGCCTCGGGCGGGCCCACATTCTCCGTCGCGCCCGAGCCCTCCAAGCCAAGCCTCGGGCGGGCCCACTCTCCCCGCCCCGCCCGAGCCCTCCAAGCCAGGCCTCGGGCGGGCCCACATCCTCCGTCTCGCCCGAGCCCTCCAAGCCAGGCCTCGGGCGGGCCCACTTTCTCCGCCCCGCCCGAGCCCTCCAAGCCAGGCCTCGGGCGGGGCCACATCAACGCGATTAGAAACAGTGCGCGAGCCTCGCTAAAAGAAAAAGGGGGCGTCGCTGTTTTTTCAAAAACAAGCTCACATGAGCAAGTGCGCGAGCCTCGCTAAAAGAAAAAGGGGGCGTCGCTGTTTTTTCAAAAACAAGCTCACATGAGCAAGTGCGCGAGCCTCGCTAAAAGAAAAAGGGGGCGTCGCTGTTTTTTCAAAAACAAGCTCACATGAGCAAGTGCGCGAGCTTCGCTAAAAGAAAAAGGGGGCGTCGCTGTTTTTTCAAAAACAAGCTCACATGAGCAAGTGCGCGAGCCTCGCTAAAAGAAAAAGGGGGCGTCGCTGTTTTTTCAAAAACAAGCTCACATGAGCAAGTGCGCGAGCCTCGCTAAAAGAAAAAGGGGGCGTCGCTGTTTTTTCAAAAACAAGCTCACATGAGCAAGTGCGCGAGCCTCGCTAAAAGAAAAAGGGGGCGTCGCTGTTTTTTCAAAAACAAGCTCACATGAGCAAGTGCGCGAGCCTCGCTAAAAGAAAAAGGGGGCGTCGCTGTTTTTTCAAAAACAAGCTCACATGAGCAAGTGCGCGAGCCTCGCTAAAAGAAAAAGGGGGCGTCGCTGTTTTTTCCAAACCCAGCAAGTACACGAGCAAGCGCGCGAGCCTCGCCAAAAATAAAGCAGGGCGTCGCTGTTAAAACAATGTAACAATATAAGAAACGTCAAGTACCACAGTAAACATGGCACACAACCCATACGTTTTTCTCATACCGTTACAAAACAACGTTACAACAACGAACATATCCCAAAATAAAAAATCTTTACAAGGAACCACCGTTCCCCTCAATCAACACCAAATCATCCGAACCTTCGGCCTCCACCTCAAACCCCCCCCTCCACCGGAACCAGGGGTCCCCACAACAAAGGAGCTGCAGGAACAATTGGCAGCTCCCCGGGCAAAACCCTCGCCCTATACATGTACCTATGCCTCGTCTCTTTAACTTCCGAAGGTTCTTCCTTCGGAATCACAAGCGCCCCATCCGAACCAACTTCAAGCTCCCTTCGCCCGAACAAATATTCCAAAGCTGTGTTCTCGTCGATATCATCATCACCGCCAGCTTGCGAGGTCGAAGAAGACCCAAACAAATAACGATCGGCTTGGCGGTCTGTATAGTCTGTTTCGCGCCAAAATCGACTCGACCTACTATTTTTTAAATCATATCTCCGCACCTTCGACCACCAAAAACGTTCAAAGGAAAGCGAAGGATATTTAAACCTAGCGCGAGCCCACGATTCACCAGTTATAAAAACATCTTGGTAGTTCAACATCAGCGGAGTCACGTCGAATACGTCTACCACGGTTCCGTCAGGAACCTGCATGTTGCACAAAATACGAGATGTCTCAGTCTCGTCAAGTCTTTACAAACAACCATAGTATCTGCAAAAAGGCCTCCCTCGCCCCAACAAACCCAGGCATCACACCTGCCCAGGTTCCCCTCGGTTGATACCCAAACCCTCGCCGACGGCGACAGTCGAGGTCCCAGCTGACGCCTCCTCCGCCGTGGGTTCCTCCGCAGCAGCTTCGACGTTCGCCGCAGCCTCCTCTTCCATCGCCGTCGCCCGCGCAGCATCTCCTTCCACGATCGGCCTGCCCCCGGTCAACGCCTCGATCTCGGCGAGCGTAACCCCCGCACAGCTTGGCTCAGGGGCGGCTTCGGAGTCACCCCTCGCTGCAACTTCCGTAGGCGGCGAGGGCATTGCATCTCGTCGAGCCTATAAGCAAAACAAAAGACAAACCTCGCCAAAATTCAACAAACAACCCCCCTAAAACAAAAGCAACATAAATCAAAAAACTTAAACAAAAATGCGAACCTGGCGCGTAGCCTCGGCCGCTTCTTCGAAGGCGAGAGCTCGGCCACCTCCGGAAATCCAAAACTTGCGAAGCAAACGCATCGCACAGTTCCGAACTTCTGCGTCATCAACCTTCATCTGGCGAACCTCTTCAACCGTCGGAAAGACATGGCTCGGCCTTTTGACCTTGCGAAGATGATCACAATCCGCCAGTCGAAGCGTGCTCGCCATTGCCAAGGCCCCGGCGTAGCCACCAAAATCGGCTGCGTTGGAAACTAGCGAGCTAAACACATCAAGCTCGTTGCCCAGCCAGCCCTCGAAGGCCTCTGCATCAACTGCAGGCAATGGCTCTCCGGCTGAGCCCCCAGCCTCGGTCAGACAACAATCAAGTTTATGCTTGACGTTCTCCATGCTCGTTCTCCAAGACTTCTTCAAATCAACTAGCCGACCCTCGGCCTCGGCCAAAGCCTTGTCTTTCTCCTTTCCCGCGGCAATCAGATCAGCATTACGCTTCGCCAGCTCAACCGCCTCCTCTCGAGCCTTCGCGGCCTTCTCCGAAGCAATCCTCAGTTCATTTTCCTTGCTCTCTAGGCTCCGCGCCAGTTTGCCATTCTCTTTCTCAAGCTCAGTCATATGGTTCCTCATAAACTCCATGTCGGAGCTAACCTTCCGCCTCGCTGAGCGGTTCAGAAGCATCAGCTCCGCCAACTTGACGTCAACGTCATCAAAGGTGTCACCAACCGCTTGATCTGTAAGAAGAACCTCCGCCTCCGGCACACAAATGCGGCCGAAGATCCGGCCTAGGAAACGCCTTTCCTCCGGGCTACACTGCAAGTGGCAATCCCGAAGGTCCGGACTGGTGAACAGTGCAGTCGCCGGATCAGAAATCCCAAGCTTCTTAGCATATTCCGGGAGGCTCGACCGGCTAGCCTCGCCAAACGGCCTTTTTCCCCGGGATCGCGCGGAGTCAAGTTCCCCATCGAACTCAAACCCCTCCACCCAAAGGTGCGAGCCCGCGAAGCTGGGAACCGCACCTCGTCGAGGGCTACCTGGCTCAATATCTCGTGCAATCTCAGCTGCGCCCTGGGTAACCATCGCACCAACACCCGGCGAGGCTCCGCCTCCAATAGACACCTCCTCATCCGTGTCATGTCCTTCAGTAGAACCCTCGCTGCCTTCATCAGACGAACCCTCGCCTGTCTCACCCTCCTTTGCGTCCTTCTCCTCCACCTCATCATCATCAGATTCATCCTCGTCGCCCGAAGTTTGGACCAAAGCACCGATCCCTCCAACGCGAGGCACGCGTCCCCCGACTGAACTGGCACCCCGGCCGCTCCGAGCCGCGGCCAAAGAAGTGCCCGCAGCAACAGAGCCAGCAGCGACCTTCGTCGCAAGCACCTTCGCTCGGCCACCAGCTCCCCCACGGCCTCGACCACGGCCTCTCTTCGGCCGAGAGACGATCTTCGTTCCTCCCGAAGCCTTCCGCTTCCTCTTCTTCGGCGCGTCGTCGCTCGAAGGAGTGGGCCAGTCGGCGTACCGAATGCCAAGAATGTCAAACATTCTGTTCACGCGACCTTCGCCGCCCACCAAGCTATGGATAGCCTTCACTTCCAGTGGGGAAAGCTTCCCCACGAGCTCGTCCGTCCACTGCTGAACTCGTTTGAAAACAGCTTCGTTCCCGTCCTCGCGCCTCGGAAATTTCTTAAGAGTTTTTTCCCAAACCTTCTCCAGATCCAAACAAGGTTTCTTCAAGCCCCTACCGTCGTACTTTGGGTCATTCTCCACAACGAACCAAGTCTGCCTCCGGCCAAGAGGCCAAATCTTGGCACAGCAATATTCCTCCACTAAATCACGCGCACACTGAGAACGCGCAACGACCCTCAGGCAATCAACAGCAGCATGGGCCTCGATGCTCATCTTAGCTTCGGCGCCCACATCTCCAAGCACCGGAAGCTCGCCGCAAAGCTCGGAGCTATCACTGAGTTTGTAATAGAACCAGAACTCCTGCCACCCGCTGCTCCACTTGTTCTTCTGCGCTTGCACCGGCAGCTCCGCGCCGGCGCGATGGCAAAAAGTGTACACCGCAAATTGTCCAAGGCTGGTCTTGCCCTCGCTGTCCGTAATCTTGCGAGGCTGCATGTGAACGCGATGAGTGCGAACAAAACCCTCGACATGAGGGACAACCCCCTGAGACCTGCAGGCCCAGACGTAGACCGACATCTTTGTGAAGCAAGAAGGCGTAAGCTGATGAAACCGCAGGTTGAACCTCCGCAGGACCGAAGTCACGAAGGAGTCAGCTGGGAAGCGAAGGCCAGCCGAAAAGAACTCTTCAAACACCACAACCTCATCTGCATCCGGCTTCGGCACGGTCTCCCCACTGCTGGCCCTCGCCTTGCCTTCCTCAACCCAGCCCCACCGCACGTAAGATGCAATCTCACTTGCACAAACCCGGCTCAGACCAAACTCGAAGGTAATCCCCTCATCCGCGGCTGTGGGAGAAACAGCGCGAGCAGTTTGCTTCAACCTAGCCATCTCTTCAACTGCTAACACTACCGAACAACGAACGCCTGTCTCAACCCTCGCAGACAAGCTCAAACAAACCTTCGCTACAAGCAAATCGCAACAGCAGGATGGCTACAGCAGCAGAGAGCACAACCAAAACTCCCCACCTACTCGTGCTATTTATAGGCCGGGAGACGAGCCCCTCACCCGACGAAGTCGGCACGACAACCAAAAAACGCAGCGCAAAAAAAAACGAAACAGGCTTCAATAGTATAAAACAACACCACAACGGCCCAGCCCAAAGCAGCCGCGGGCGTCGCTGCCGAGGGCCCCTTTTTGTCCCCATTAAAAGGCGCTGCTTGGGCCTAAACACGGTTTTTTAGATCCAAGACAACGAGGGGCTACTGTTGGGGGAAAGGACCCTCGGTAGAAGCGCCGCTCAAACTGGTGCTCGAAATTAGCCCTCGCGCAACGCCTAACGTCCTTGCGAGGTCCCTCTCCCACTGGAGACCGTTACCCTGACTCCCGGAAGCGGGGTCAACCCTCGCTGCTTTGTTGTACTTCCGTGCAGGTCCAAGGCGACGGTCGCACTGCAGGAGACCTTCGCTGACCCACGACGCCACCTTCGCTTGGAGCGAAGGTCGAGGCATGCGGCAAGTACGCGCTGCCCCAGAAGCAAGCGAAGCCGAAGATCCGGCGAGCGCGGCCGAGGGTCAGGATCGCCGCACATCCCACCCGGAGGCGAGTGAAGCCGGAGGTCCGGCAGATGGCGGAGGGGCGCGGGCCCGAGGGCGGGCGCGGCCGAAGCTCAAGACCGCCGCCCCGAAGGTGAACAAGGGCCAAGTGGCGGCGCGCTGGAGTGTGGCCGATTAGGGTTTCCGCTTCAGCTGTGTATGTACGTTTTTGCCCTTCCTCCCTGCGCGGAGGCGAGGAATCTTTCCTGTACCCTTTTGTAATTTGGCCCATCCCCTTGGCATTCCCTATAAATACCAAGGGAATGAACAGTGTAAGGACCGACCTTTTGGGAAATTTGAGCACCTTCCACTTCCGTCTTACCTTCGCTACTACATCCGACATTTGGCCGCCTTCGCTCTTTCCCCTGCACGAGTGCGGGGGTCGGGCAAGTGCGTTCCAACAGAAAGTTCATTGTAACTGTACCACGGTCAGACCAGTAGATCTTGCTCTCTGTTCCGAGTTAGAAAAACTGGGTATTCAGATGATCACACAGGGCAGTTTGTCTAACATATCAGTTCAATCATCTATCAAAGACCATATTGTAGCTGCTCAGAAAGAAAACAAAGGTATTGTTCATCTCAAAGAGAAAGCTAAAGCAGACAGAGCCTCTTGCTTCCGAGTTGATGAAGCAGGAGTGGTATGGTTCAAAGACAGGCTAGTCGTTCCGAAGAATCCTGAGTTGAGAAAGCAAATTCTTGATGAAGCTCATCTTACCCCGTTTGCGATTCATCCGGGGAGTACAAAAATGTACCAGGATCTTAGGCAAAGATTTTGGTGGACTAAGATGAAGATCGAAATTGCAAAGTATGTAGCCAGATGTGATACTTGTCAGAAAGTCAAAGCCATTCATCTTAAGTCAGCTGGTGAACTGCAGCCATTGCCAATTCCTGCTTGGAAATGGGAGGACATCAGTATGGACTTTATTGTTGGTCTGCCAAAAACATCCAAGGGCTATGACTCTATTTGGGTTATAGTAGATCGGCTGACCAAGGTTTCACACTTTATACCAGTTAAAACCCTATACCCGGCGTCAACATATGCCAAGATATACTTCCAGAGGATTATGAGTTTGCATGGAGTTCCGAAGACTATTGTCTCAGATAGGGGTACTCAGTTTGTTTCAAAATTCTAGGAAAGTCTACATGAGTCTTTGGGTACTAAGCTCTTACACAGCACAGCTTACCATCCACAGACAGGGGGTCAGACTGAAAGAGTAAATCAAATATTAGAAGATATGTGTTGGTATAAATTAATGCACACTCTACTTTATCCGCAAGCGCACAGATAAGCTCTACCGATGTAGCACTTCACCGGAGTAACCCAGTTTTAATATCGAACCCAAAGGAACGGATAGCGATGAGTCTCAAGTGTATCACCCCTGAGCAACTGACAAGGACGGAGAAGCTAAAAGTATAGAGGGGATCGCTAAGGTTGTCTAAACCTATCTTAAGAGTGATATGTCTATTATTCTTAATGGGGAAGTTGCCATAAAAGGTCACAACAGAGTATGATTCTTTTATGCAAATGTATAATCCTACCGAGCCTACACACGGGTAGTGGACTATAGAAGAATCAACAAGGCTATAAGAGTCACCCTTGCAAACTACCACTTTTACCGGTGTTATAGGAGGTAAACATGAGTTATCCAGTCTAAGCACCACGCTTACACTATCCAACTACTCTAACTCTAGAGCGACTAGAATTAAAGTACTCAAAAGAGATTCACTTAAACCTTAAGAATAATAAGAACAATAGCTCAAACTTAAATATAGATGTTGATTACCGAAACAATCGTTGAAGCAAGTCGATGAAGAACTTGAATCCACAGGTACAAGATGAAGAAGTTGATCCGACAGGCCGGAGCTTCCTCTTGATCTCTTCCTCTCTCTCCCTCTCTCTTCTAGTTCTAAATAAGACTAGGTTCTAATCCTACTAGAGGGGTATCTAGTCTTCTACTTGAAAGCTAACTCCTGAAGTCTCTTCTAGGGTTTCTAGTTGAAGCGTAGTCTTCTGAAGAGGGACCTTCTGTCTGACCTGGGGCCTGGGGGTCTGTTTATATAGCCCTGAGGGATCAACCGTGGCCCTTGGATCAAACCGACTTGAGGTACGGTCGAGATGCATCCTGGAAGGCGGTGGAAGTAGCTTGCAGAAGACGGAGCCGTGGGGGCTCTGTGGCCGACCGACCGGTGGGCCCTATGGGACCGGTCGGTCCCACAGGTAAGCCTCTTGTGGTGCCCTTTCGCGTGGTGTCTTGTGGTGTCCTCTGGAGTCTTCTAGAAGGTTCCTGACTTGGCGAATGCGTTATCTCCCGTCGGTTTCCTTCTATGGGAAGGAATCGAGGGTTGTTTCCTGGTTTAGTCCCTGCAGATTCACAATTCACCAAAACTCGTGGAATTCATTAGTTTAAATCCCTATACTAAGGTGGAGTTTATATATTCATCCATTTTCATGCTTAATTGACCTTTAATAATAAGAGTTAATGAGTGTCAACAATATGCTCAGGGCATGTGCTATTAACTTTCCATTTAAGTGGGATGAGTGCTTACCATTAGCGGAGTTCTCATACAACAATAGCTATCAAGAAAGTATTCGTATGGCACCATTTGAAGCTTTATATGGCAGAAGGTGTCGGACTCCATTACATTGGTCTGAACCTGGTGAAAGATGGTTCTTTGGTGTCGATCTAGTCCAAGAGACCGAACAAAAAGTCAAGCTCATACAAAGTAATCTGAAGGTAGCACAATCCCGACAGAAGAGTTATGCAGATAAAAGGCGTAGGCCTTTGACGTTTGCTAAAGGAGATTTCGTATATCTGAAGGTGTCACCCATCAAAGGTGTCTATCGGTTCGGGGTCAAAGGAAAGCTTGCTCCCCGTTACATCGGACCATTTCCAGTCCTGGCCAAGTGTGGCAAAGTGGCATTTCGCATTCAACTACCGGCTCATCTGTCAGAAGTTCATAATGTGTTTCACATCTCTCAGCTAAAGAAGTGTCTGCGAGTTCCTGACCAAGTAATTGATGTTGAAGGGGTACAACTTAAGCCTGATATGACTTACTCAGAATATCCCATCAGAATTCTCGATCAGCGAGATAGAGTGACTCGACGACACACTAGCAGGTTCTATAAAGTTCAATGGAGTCAGCATTCTGAGGAAGAAGCGACTTGGGAAACCGAAGAATTTCTGATAGAGCAGTTTCCTGAATTCTATGCAACCATACAGTCAGGACAGTGAAAGAGATTGGCACACAGAGCATGTTCCTAGTTTTCATAAAAAAAGATTGTAATCTCTATCCCCGTATCCCACAACTTTAGTAGTTGGTTTGGTTTGAGGTTAAATCTCGGGTCGAGATTTCTTTTAGGGGGAAAGGATGTAACACCTCAGGTGTTTACATGAATAAAATGTTGCCATGTCATCATAAGCATTTCATAACATCATATGCTAGCTCACTTTGAGATGCATTCACTAAAATAAGTTTAATTTCTAATATGTGAGCACTTGTGGTTATATGCTTGTGATGCAGTTCAAAAACCTAATTTAGAATGTCATTATGAAGTAACTTGTGTTCATTCCTAATTGACTAGAGTCATGTAAAGGCATGGATCCAAGTTCAACCATTCGAAAGGATACAAAATTTACTTAGCCTAAAAATGGGAAAATCATTAAATTTTTATATAAGTTAATTAGCCCTTTTTAGTTAACTCAAAATCTATGCATAATTAGGGGTTGACCCTAAAAGCTTTTTGGTAGATCTTGAGAAGAGGTACAACTTTGGTATTCAAGGTTTTCAAAGTTTCTGTACAAAATTTAAAGTAATTTTGAATTTACTCAAACCCTAGAAATGGTTATCTTTTGACTTTAAACTTGCATTTCAAAAACTATTTGAAATCTGAGTTTGAGGTCTACATCAAAGTTGTAGAGAATTTCAAAATGAACATTTTATACATTGACCATTTTTCAAGTGTCAATGAAAATCAAAAGTAATTTTGCTCCTCTGTTTTCCAATCAAGCACCGGCGAGCTCTCTCTCCGCCGTCGCTGCGTCCCTACACTCTCCACCTCCCAAATAGCTCCGCCTAAATCCCTTGCTTCTCCTGAGTTAGCTAACTCGAGCCCGAGAGCTTGCAATCGCCGCCGCCACGGTCTTCTTCCTCGTTGCCGTCAGAGAGCCGCCGCAGGTATCTTGGTCGTGGTCACGGCAAGCCAGAGTTCCTCCGGTCAAACCAAGTAGTGCTTTAGCTTCGTGTTGTGTTGTAGGTCACGGTCGGCTCGCTCTTGAGGTCTCTACCGCCCTGGCTTGAGCAGTCCGCGGAGTTTGCCGCCGGTGCAAGCTTTGTCATCGCCGCCGCCGTAGTCAACCTCGGTCCAGTGCTCCTCGAGTCAAGGTAAGGTGCGCATCGTAGTCGCGATGAGTTCCTAGGCGTGATGCGCTCCTTAGTTTGGTCTCTACCGGGTCATCTCGGTCGGTTCGCGTGGCTCGCCGTCGGCGCAAGCGTCGCCATGGCCGCCATCGTGGACCATGTTGTTCGGAGTCATCTCCAAGTGAGTCCGGGTGCGCATCATGGTCGCAGAAAGTGCCTAAGTATGATGCCGCTCTTAGTTTGGTCTCTACCGAGCCCTTAGGGCCGGAACGCCGCGTCGCCGCCGTGCCAAGCCTGGCCGAGCCGCCATGGCCGCTGCCAGGTCAAGGTCATGTAGGTGCTAGGGCTAGTGAAGGGTGGAATCGACGCGCGAGGTCAAGACGGTGACGTTGAAGCCCTCGCCGTCGCCGGAGACCTCGCCGATGCGGAGGCCGACGGCCAGTCAGCGCGGCCGAGCCGCCGGTCAAGGCCCGGTCGGGCGCTGGTCGTGGTGAGGGAGTGGAGAAGAGGCTGACACCTGGGGCCCAGTCGTCAGCGACTGTGGGCCGAAGATGGGCCGAGCCCAGAAGGGTTTTGAAAGGGTTTTCTTTTTCTGAAATAGAGGAATAGTGTTATGTTTTGTCTTTTTGATATGTTTTTGTAGGAATCTCCAAAAATTGTGAAAATTTTTGTGTAGCTTTCTCAAGCTGTCTAATATTTAAAAAAAATATGAATCTTGAGTTTTGAACAAATTTTGAAACTGATTTAAATAGGTCTTTTTATTAATAAATGTTCTTTGATGATTTTTGTAGGCCTATTTAAAGGTCCAAAAATCATGAAACTATTTTTGTCACTGTTTTTAGTTGAAAATGTATCATCACAAAAATTTTGAACTCTGTTGGAGAAAATAGATTTTATTCTTATTTCTACGCCTTAATTAATTATTTAAGTGTTATAGCTTGATTTAATTCTGCAGATTTGTATGTTTGCTCAAAAATTGTGATATTTGTTTTACCACTGTTATTTCATATAATTTATCATCTTTAAAAGTTTAAACTAAGTTGGACATAGTTTGCTTCACAACTTAATTTCGTGCTAATTAAATTGCTTTCTTTATGAATAAGTAGTGACGTTAAATATGAAAACCCAAATTTCTTTATGGTAGATTTGAAGGTAAAGTTAGGTGAATTATCTTGATCTGCTGAGTGAATTATCTTGATCTGCTGTTTGATGCAGACAAGCTTCACTCATATAACCATGTATATTTATGTAAGTTGGTTTTGTTGGTTTGCATCTGTACCGTGATGAAAAGTTGTTGCAAGATAAATGTTTATAGCTTAGAAAATTTCCATCTTTACCATAATCATGTCATGAGCATCTCATCAAGCATGCACTCTTTATCGTGTAGCTTCCGAAGTGGTCGATTGTCCGGACGAGGTTGGTCCAGGGAGTTCGGAGTGTCCTGTTGATCCAGAATATCAGGAGCTCCCGACTTTTTCGGTCAACGAAGGCAAGCCCCGGTTCATTTAACCATTTCCTTGGATTTACAATTACACTTACTTTCGATAACCTGATGCATTAAATGTTTATCAAATAAATGCTTTAAACCTGTTGATGCATGATCAACCTTGTTATCGGTATATCATACCTTACTACCTGCTTTGTGAAAATGATAGAAATGCTTAGCCTTGCTTTCTCACGCTTCCGATAAATGTTTTAATACTTATCGCTTTGGAATGATAATGAGAAAGAATGATGGTTAAGACCAGACGGGCACCTGCATCGACCCTTGAATCGGTGTAGGGTAACCCGGATGTGTCGTTTTAGGGTTAACCGTTGTTGGCCTGCTAGATTGAGAAACTGTGAAGTACCGATCATATGCTACGGTAAGCCCTACCTTGGTGGTTCTTAAATGAGAATGGCTAATCGCTCACTGGGAGTGGAGAGATGGCGAGTGTACTAGCTACCCTCGTGGGTTAAAGTCCCGGATTGGAGGTGTACAAGTACTCTCGGGTGGCGCGGACCCGGTCTTGTTTGAAGGATCCGAGGTTGGGGTTGATATATGTGTGACCAAGGGTCTACATATATCGTATGATCGTGGAAAACCCCCAGATCTGGTTGAATTGGTTCGAATCGTCGTGCTCCTCGGTTAAGGAGACTCAATCTTTCGACCCACACCGTAGAATAAAATGGAACTGGTTTAAGAAAGAATGATAATGATCCGGTACTAATGTTCACTTTCAGTTCTTACCAAATACTTAAATGATCAAATAAAATTTGGAGTTAGGACTACTTTAGTAAGCTTTTATGCAAATGAAAAATACTGTTGAGCCTACCCAAGCCGGCATACCTGTTTCTTCTCTTCTCTTGTCGGGTAAGCCTTGTTGAGTACCTTTGTACTCAGGGTTTGTTAATCCCCTGTTGCAGGTGACGTTCACGAGCAGCCTTGCTTTGAGGCTTGTTGCGTGACCGTCATTGAGGAGGACGTGTCCGGGGAGGAGTAATGCAACCCTTAGGCGGGGTTGTTTGTGTGATATACAGTTTTAGTAATGTTGTTTCCACTACCTAGAGTAAGGTTTGAAACTCCAGTTTGTAATAATAAAGCTAGTTTGAACAACTGGTTTGTAAAACTTATGGTGTAATACTTCCGCACTTTTATCTCTGATGTATATTATTTGTGAAACGTTGTAATACTGCCTTGACTCTTGCAATGATCCTGGGAAGTGTATGGAAACGTGGATGAGTCGGATTGCCCGATGACACGTGATGGGTCTTTTGGGTTATTGGGCACAGTGTATGTTCGTCTGAGGTGTATAGGACAAGGACGGGTACACGTGGGCCCTAATAATTCAGGAGGTTCCGTCACAAGTGCCTTCTTAAACGGCTACATAGAAGAAGAGGTATATGTACAGCAACCCCCCGGTTTTGAAAATCCCAAGTTTCCAAACCATGTTTTTAAACTTCACAAAGCTTTATATGGTTTGAAACAAGCCCCTAGAGCCTGGTATGATAGATTGAAAACCTTTTTGCTTGTTAAGGGTTTTAAAATGGGATGTGTGGATAAAACACACTTTCTCCTCAAGCAAGGCAAAGACACTCTTTTGGTCCAGATTTACGTGGATGATATCATTTTCGGTGGTTCTTCTCACGCTTTGGTTGCCAAGTTTGCAGATTTGATGAGTAGGGAGTTTGAGATGAGTATGATGGGCGAGCTGACTTTCTTTCTCGGATTGCAAATTAAGCAATCTCGAGAAGGGACGTTTGTGCATCAGGGCAAGTACACCAAAGACTTACTGAAGAGGTTCGATATGGGTGAGGCCAAGCCTCTTCCAACACCCATGTCGACCACGACGGCCCTGGATGCGGATGAGGATGGAGAAGCTGTGAACCAGAAGGAGTACCGAAGCATGATCATGTCGCTGCTCTACCTGACGGCGACACGCCTAGACATTCAGTTCGCGGTGTGCCTGTGTGCGCGCTTTCAGGTGTCGCCGCGCACTTCTCACCGTCAGGCGGTCAAGCGCATTATGAGGTACCTTCGTTTCACTCCTAAGTTCAGGATTTGGTATTCAGCTTCCTCCACCCTCTCCATTTGCGGTTTTTCCGATGCCGATTTTGCTGGTTGCCGAGTTGAGTGCAAGTCCATTTCTGGGACTTGCCAGTTTATTGGTTCTTCTCTTGTATCGTGGTCTTCTCGCAAGTAGTCTAGTGTCGCTCAGTCTACCACAGAGGCTAAATATGTTGCTGCGGCTAGTTGCTGTTCTCAGTTGCTTTGGATGATGGCCACTTTGCGTGATTTTGGTCTGAGCTTTTCTCGCGTGCCTTTGCTTTGTGACAGCACGAGTGCGATTAGCGTTGCTAAGAATCCCGTGCTGCACTCCAAAACCAAACACATTGATGTGCGCTTTCATTTTCTGCGAGATCATTATGAGAAGGGTGATATCGACCTTCGCCATGTCGATACTCATCATCAGTTGGCTGATATTTTCACCAAGCCTTTGGACCAATCAACCTTTAATCGGTTGAGAGGCGAGCTTGGTGTGTGTTTCCCCTTTTAAAAGGGGGAAGCATTTTGGTTCTTGTATAATAGACTGACTTTTTCAGTTTGTCTTGATTTCTTTTTAGGTTAGTCTTTGCATATCATGCATCATTACTTTCTGAGCTTCATGCATATAATCTTTAGAATGTGACTATGCTCTGTTTAGTATGCTCCGATGCTATAGGATGAAACTTGTAGGCTTATGCTCTTTCTGATCACTAATACATGTTGTGAGCTGAGCTATTTTTGAAATGGTGAATTTGCTTAATGAACATAAAACTTGAAAATGTTCACCATTGAGATATGCAACTAGCATGTGTAGGATATGTTGAATTCACTCATGCTTTTCATATATGCTAGGTTGCTATGTCTCTAGTTCTGAGTCATTCACTTGCTTGGTATGTTCATATTCTGTTTAAAATCTGAACCAAGTATTAAGTGAATTGAAAAGATTGAGATGGGATTGCTTGTCAACACATCACGGTATTGAGACTGTTTCTCATTGCACATTGAGTTAAACTTGAGCCGTGTAGTGTATGACCAAAACCGATGCTTTAAACTTCTGATTGCATATGCATAGGCTTCGCTCGGTTGAAAAGTTAGGCAATGACAAGCTTTCAACCTCTCGCAATCACATGCTGAATTTCTGAACTTGTGTAATTTCACCGCTACAACTCCGATTAAAATTTGAAATCACAAGTGTATGCTTCATTCTATAGCATGATGATTGAACTTTGCTAGGGGTAGTTCACCTTGTATACATGCTTAGCACTTGTTTGAATTCTTGTCTATACATGTGTAGTGCTATTCTGATGGTGAATATCATTTTGGCTAGAACTGCTCACTTTGCTCATATGTTCATATTTCGTATTTAGTGATCAGTTTGAGCCTTTGCTAGCTTGATATGGATGTTGTTGAGTCATCGGATCAGAACTTGGTAGAGCATCCTTGCATTCTCTTGACTATATTCCTAAAGCTGCTAACTTGCATCTTGACTCATATGCATTTTGGAAGGGGGAGAAATTTGCTTGTTGGCACATTTGATGGTGCATTTTCTAAGGGGGAGCAATTTTACTTGATGGTGCATTTTCAACTAAGGGGGAGAAATTGCAAATCATATGCTTTCCGTGTTCAACTAAGGGGGAGAAAATAGTTTCAGAATCTTGTGCTTTCCATGTTGAACTAAAGGGGAGATTTCCTGGTTGTGTGCACTATTTGAGGGGGAGTTTGCTTGTGATGAGTTTTTGAAATTTCCAATTGGTTCAGAGCATTTTGCTAGTTGTGTTGAGCCTTTGCCTCTTTCTTGAGGGACTAGCAAACGTTTTTCAGTTTAGTTGGTTCGGAGCGATTTTATGCTAGTTGTGTTGAGCCTCTGTGCCTCTTTCTTGAGCGACTAGCATTCGCTTTTCAGCCTTTCAATTGGTGTCGAGCTCATTTGTTCTTAAGCTGGTAACAGTTGGTATCGAGCTTTCCTGGTAGCGGTGTTGAGCGTGTTCTACCTCTTCTTGAGGGCTAGCTTTGCTTTGCTTGGTTGCGTCGAGCCGTTGCCCATGCCTTTGGGGACCAAGTTGTCTTGCTCTTTCCACTTGACCTTCTTCGGCTTTGCTATGCTTTTGGGTCATTTGGTCGAGTTCTCTCTTCTCCTTCCTCATTCTTCTATTCTATTATGATTAGTGTGTGTAGTTGACAATGCACTCATCAAGGGGGAGATTGCGAATACATGGGTGTATGCCGAGTCTCGGGTGATGAGTGATTGTCAACGGGTTTGATGCACATGTTCTTTGGCTTGTGTTGTGCAGGTGTCGAGCACGGAGACAGTGATCGAGGGCAAGGTGAAGGTCAAGTAGAGACGTGCCGTGCCGACGGACCGGGAGCGGTGAAGGGCGGACGTGAGGCTTGGACTGAGGGACCGGTGGCCTGAGGATCAGCTGTGGTGGCTGACAGCCTGGGACAGCGACGAGCGGAGACTTACGGGGCACGGTGTTGCTCGGGTCGAGGACCTGGGGACACGTGTCGGTGGACGGGGTGCACTGGCCATGCATCCCCTCTACAGCTCCGGTTTGGTGGTTGAGCCACAGAAAAACCACCGGGTGGACGGTTTCCAGGTTTGAGCCACAAAACCTGGGTGCTACGGGTTTGCCGAGTTTGGGCCACAAAACTCGGGCTGAGGACGGTTTTCAGGTTTGGGCCTCAAAACCTGGGCGCTGATGGGTTTCTGAGTTTGGGCCACAAAACTCAGGCGATGGGCGGCTGGTTTCCCGGTTTGGGCCTCAAAACCGGGGGTTGATCATGAAGGCCTGGTTTCCTGATTTTGGCCACAAAACCGGGGGGCGGAGTCCTTGAAAAGGACGAGCAGAGCGGTGGCGGCACATGGCGGCAATCAGTGAGGTTGCGTCGAGGCAACGCTACCAGTTGTGCGGGCATGGCCGTCGGATCACCACCTACCACGAGTTGGTCCAGAATAACCTTAGGGTTTAGCTGGTTCGCTCTGTAAATAATTAGGGGTAGAGTGGGAATTAGAATTAGGATAAGTAGGGGGAGACACCCACCTCACAAACTATCTCAGTCATTTGCTCTTTCACTCCTAGGGTTTCCTGCTCTCCCTATTCCCTGCTGTAGCGAACTGAGATCCACAGAGAAGAGAACAATACCTCTGTGACCGTGAGATTTTGAGGAAGTGAGACCGTAATCTCACTATTGTAGCGTGTGGTAGCCACACGGTTGCAAATTTGTGGTTGTGATTCACGTTTTGTTCGTGTTCTTCGCGGATTGCTTTTCTCCACGTTTTTCCCGTTGATCGATCTCTTTATTCGGTGCATCTTTTGCAAATCCGTTTGAACCAAGATGTTCTAGATCATGAGGCACTTCTTTCCACCGAAGGATTCCTCCTCTAACCTCACGAGCTAGTAGATCGGTTGATTTTCGTTTCGGGTCAAGTTTTTCTCCCTTCCCCCGAATTTCTTCGATTCATCGATTTGGAGATAGGTTTGAGCCATAATCTCTTAGAGGTAGCTCACTATCCTCCTTGTAACTCCTCTCACCAAGTTAGATCCCTTGAGGATTCGTTTTGGGTGAGATCGAGTGGAATCGATGGACGAACGGTGCATTTTCGGGGTGACCGGACGCAGGGCACGGGTTGACCGGACGCTGACCCCGTGCGTCCGGTCGTTGAATGCGCAGCGTGTGTACTTCATAGCTTAACCGGACTCTTGACGAGGAAGTGACCGGACGCGACCCTTGCACTGTTCACTGCACGTTTCTTCTGACCGGACGCTGAGTTGTTTTTGACCGGATGCTCTCTACTGTGAGTCCGGTCCGGAACAGTAAGGTCCAAAACTGGATTTTAGACGACCGTACGCGTCCGGTGCTCACTGACCGGACGCTGGCCTGAGTCCGGTCAAGTGTAGTTTGCGCTGTTTGGTCCGCGGTTCATTCATCCGTTGTCGGTTTTGATTTTTGGCTTCTGCGTTGACTTTCTAGGGTTGTGTAGTGTCCCGCTGTGCTTCTCGGAAGCATCCACCCTACATCTAGGATCGTGGACACTTGCAAGCTCTAGGTTTTCTCTTGGGGTTGAATCTCGGGACAGTGGTGACAAATTTCTGAAAGGAATTTTTGAAGCTCCCATTCACCCCCCCTCTGGTCGCCTTCTGGTAGCACTCTCGGTCCTTCAGATTCCCAAGAAGATAGGGCCAATTTTTGTTTCGGTGAAGGACGTCGCGAGTGTTACCAAGTGGTATGCCAATGACCAGTTCAAGCATGAGAACCAAGTTAAGGAAGTACCCGCAGAAGCTCCTAAGGAGGTCATTAGTAGCAAACTGCACCAAGCGGTAGAGAAGTATCCAGATGTCGAAGGTAGCAAATGGTCAAAATAGTGCCCGGAAAAATATGAAAGAGGTAAGCCTTTCCTACCAAACCGGGCCATCCGGCTACTTCCCCTACACATGAGAAGGTTCCATGATTGATACTTGTGTGTTATCCCAACAAAGCTAAAGATCATCCAAGCAATCGTACCTACCGGCACATTCGGATCCCCATCTGGGGTAGTTGTCTTTGACTTCGATGACATCCACACATGCTTCCACCTCTAGTCAATGGAAATGAATCTAATTCGCGTGTGGTGCCTGTAAGCCCTTGCCCTCTCAATACGATATGAATGTAACTTACTTGAGGGTTTTCTTGTAATTAACCCACTTTGTGAATTGTAGAATGCAAGCACACATTGTCAAAGGAATGCCAAGTATAAAAGCCGGGTATGTAGACCCTCAACCTATAGCCCAAATAAAGATTAATTACCCCAGAAACTAGAGATTGGATAGCAAAGAGCTAGCTGCTGGAAAGACAGTTGCGGAGAAAGAGGCTATCCGGCAGAGCATAAAGAATAAAGAGGCCTTTAAGGTTGCAGCATACATTGCCTTAAGTTTTTTGCATCGCCGACATAACTACGTCATTTGGATACCATATAACTTCAAGTAAGCTTGACTTTATACTTAAATCTTGCTCAATATATCTTTATTCGATGCAAAACAACTTACAGTTTAGTTCTATGATTAAATTCATGCAGCAACCACTAGATTATTTTTGGCGTCGATGTCAGTCAGAGCATGGCAAGGGTCTGTGATTCTGCATATTTTAACCCAGTCACATACAAAGACTTCATAACAATTCTCAAGACGTATACATATTATCATTAGCTTACATGTTTGTATATTTACTTTAACATTCACTTTTGCATACTAACAAGTTGCACTTGGCTAAAATTGATCGAACAGGGTATTCGAGCACTATGTCAAGCAATATGGTGGAAAACATTGTCCTAGAAGCAAGCACGTTTTGTAAATCAAAACTCTATGTTCAGTAAGCGTAACTTGCTTTGGCACTACATTACTTTGTTTTCAATACTATTACTTAACATTTCCATATGCGAAACACATATAGTTCCCCAAACAGAGACCTGGGAGTCTACATTATGTATATTACATATGTGCTTTTATGAGTAACACCAATGCCTACAGGAGACACCACGAGTTGGTAGGTTTGAATCTCTTTGCTCGTAGTATAAAAACTTTGCTTATGTTATAAAAGCATAGACCTAAACATGTTACCTTGTAGTGGAAAGATGAGAAAAATCAAAGAAGATACATGTACAATGATGACCAACTCATAGAGCTCATCGGCGACCTCTGCAGCAGCATCATATTGGATGAGATCGTGCATTCTAGAGGCACTTATCATGACCCAAACTCCGACTTAGGTAGCGATCCTAGATTACAACATATTCACGAGCTTGAAAGACTATCTCTAGGCCATTGATAACATTTTGATGGACTTGTGGAATTGCACTTGTATAATTTAAACTTGAATTTGTAGTTTGTGGACTTGAATCATTTGGACTTGTGATGCGTGGTGACTTGAATCATTTGGACTTGTGATTATGTCATGTTCTGGATACTATTGAATTCATATATGTGTTGGGGATGATATTGAAAGGATCAAGATGCCCAAGAGGGGGGTGAATTGGGCTTTTCTAAAACTTTTTGCAATAATTAAATCCTAACAAGCTCAATTAACCCCCTAGTGCCTAGAAGTGTGTTTCTCTAGAATCAACCGCACAAAAGATCAACACTATGACATTTCTACTCTCCATGGCAATTCAAATATAGATGGACAATAAGTAAATTGCGGAATTGAATTGCTCAAATGTAAATGCGTAAGTAAAGAGAGTAGAGATGACACGACGATCTTTTTGCCGAGGTATCGAGGTGTCGGCACACCCCCTAGTCCTCGTTGGAGCACCCGCGCAAGGGTATCGCTCCCCCTTGATCCGCGCAAGGATCAAGTGCTCACTACGAGCTGATTCTTCGCCACTCCGGCCCGGTGAATCGCTCGCTACCGGTCACAACTTGGCTTGGGTCATCCACAATGCCTCCGGATGATCACCAAGCTCTCCAATCACCACCAAGCCGTCTAGGTGATGCCGATCACCAAGAGTAACAAGCTAGAACTCTCACTTGACCAAGACAAGGCCAAAGAGATGGATGGATGCACACTTGCTACTCAATTCTCACTAGGAGGTCACTAATTCTCTCAATTAGCTATTCTCTCAAACTCACTAGGGCTCTTGCTCTTTCTCACACTCACTATGTGTTTCTCAGCAGAGGAAAGTGGCAAGAACACTCTAATGGAGGAGGGGGAGGAGTATAAATACTCCCCCCAACCGACCATCCAATAGAGCACTGAACAGGTCACTCTGTGGGGGCATCGGACGCTCCGATGCTAGGCATCGGACGCTCCGATGACCTCGACCAACGGTCAACTGTACAACCTGTCAGACATTTTAAAGGAGCATCGGACGCTAGGCAGCGTCCGATGCCCTCGCAAAGGACGCTCCGATACGATTTTACCCTCTCTGGAACCTCTCTGCATGGACATCGGACGCTGGCCCTCAGCGTCCGATGCCAGTTTCCGATGTGCCCCTCAGGGCACCCTCTCTGGAACAGTGGCACAAGCGCGTCCAATGTGACAACATCGGAGCGTCCGATGCCACCACGCCAGCACTCTCAAGTCTAGTGAGCATTGGACGCGCGTCCGATGCCTACCAAGCCAGCGTCTGATGCCTGTTTCACGGGCAAAACTCACTCGGATCGCGATGCTGCCTTAACGACTTTTCATCCTCGCGACATAAGACATCTCTCTGAGCTACCTAGGGCTATGAAATAACAAGTGTGCACCACACCTACCTCAATAGACTCATCTAGGTCAAGCTACTGATTCACGCTCCCCTTTATAGCAAAGGAAAAACAAAGACCTATCCTAAGAGTACCTAAGTGTCCTCCAACACCATATGACACTTAGCCTAGTCTACCACCATCTTCGTCATCCATCCTTTGAAAACCGAAACGATTTCCATCTCCAGGGGACATGAACTCTATATGCCTGTATCGTCGCTATTACCGTGACCTAACTCATCCATGTTTCTGCAAAACACACGTTAGTCACAGTAATTTTGTGTTTCATCCAATCACCGAAACCCACTAGGGGCCAAGATGCGTTCAGATATATATATTGTTGTTGTTGTGGCCAATTTTTATATAAATATATTTATTTTTTCTCGAAAATGCTCTGTAGGGGCGGCTGGTGATAGAACCGCCCCTACAAATAACATTTGTAAGGGCGCCTCGGTTCAATCTCTGCCGTCCTTACAAATACATTTGTAGGGGCAGTTGGAAACACGAACCGTCCTTACAAATGTATTTGTAGGGCTGGTTGGAAACATCAGCCGCCCTTACAAATCTTTGATTTGTAAAATCCATGGAATTAAATAGCCTGCTATTTTTGCCGCTATAGCCCGAAATAGCTTGAAAAAAATTGTGTCGCTATTTGCGTTCATGTACAATTCTACCGCTATTTTATCGCTAAAGTCCGCTAATTACATTTTATAAAACGCTAAACACTTTAGCTTTAGCTCGCTATTTAAAACCATGGTAAAATCGCATGCGAGCATCTGGAGCCGCCCCTACATAGCTCTGTTGTAGTAGTGCACCATGGAGCCGCCCCTACATAGCTCTGTTTTAGTAGTGCACCACGGTGTCGAAGTCGCCGGCCGGAGGCTTGGGGTAGATGCACATCACGGAGGCTTGATACGTGTTTGGGATGAGCCGATAAGTTCAAGGTTTGAGACGGTGATTCTTTTTTTTTTGAAACTGAGTTGTATTCCTTACTGATCAGCTAACCTTTCGGCAGCAACGATTACATCAATCGATTCGGGTAAAAAAGTTGTAAAAACTTCTTGACCCTCATCACACAGACGGCCCAGTGCCGCCAACTCATGAGCACCTGAGTTACGAACACGACTCACAAAAACACACCGAAACTCAATAAAATTTGAAGACAGGAAGAACTTCAACTCATCCACAATATAACCAACTGCTGAACGATCAAACAGGGAACTCCCGACTGCATTGACCACTTCCTGGGAATCTGTTTCCAGAATCACACGGCCAATCCCCAAACTTGCTGCCTGTTGGAGACCTTGGAGGCAGGCGATCAGTTCTATATGCAGAGCACTCATCAGGTGATTCACTTTGCCCCTTCCTGAACCCACAGCATCTCCATCGCTATCCCTGATGAGGAATCCCCAGCTACCAACTCTACTGTCAGCCAGGAAGGACCCATCGCAATTCACCTTCAGGAATTCGGGAGGAGGTTTTTGCCATCTGCGCTGTTGACGAACCTGATTGCCTGGTTGTTTTACATTTGCTGAAATGAATTCCATTGTGAACATTTCTATGCATCGAGCCAAGACTTGGGGGATGCGTCGTCTTCCCTCTTCCCTTATAATGTTGCGCTCATTCCATATATACCACAGACCAGTGACTAACAGGCTTCTCTTCCAATCCCGTTCATTGAGGATGAGTTCCACAGCTTCGATAGCTGAAGAGATTACAGCAAGCTTCGCCCTTTCAGATTCCAGTCCCAACAAGCACCAGATTTTCTTTGCTAGACTGCATTTAAAAAATAAGTGGCCTCCATCCTCTCCCATGTGATTACACACCGGGCACCTGATTGATATTCTCATACCCCATTGGAATAAATTGCATCTGACTGCATGGGAATTGTGTGCAAATCGCCACAGGAAGTGTTTGATTTTATTTGGACAGTTCAATTTCCAAATCCTTCTCCACATGCCACCGGGTTGGTTTCTACTCCCGCTCTGTTGGCCCTGCACCGATTGGCTTCTCAGATAATCCGCCCTCGCCACCTTGTAAGCACTGCGGACACTGAAGACTCCGTGCTTGTCATAGTGCCATGCCAGAAGATTTTCGCGACCCGCATGGACTGGCAATGCGAGGATTAGAGCCGCATCTTCCTCCCAGAAGCATTCCCGGACTAGATTAACATCCCATGATCCCGAGTACGGATCCATTAGCTCATTTACCTCAGTGAGAAGATTGTGACCTCTAGGAGTGATCGGTTTCCTTGAGAACTCCCTAGGAATCCACGGGTCAGACCAGATATTAATTCCAACACCATCTCCAATTCTCCAGATCATTCCCTTCTTCAAAACTTCCAACCCTCTGAGAATTTTTTTCCACATGCCCGACTTTTGTTTGGCCTCTAGCACTGTTGAATTAGCGAAATATTTGGCCTTCAGGACTTTGGCGCAAAGAGAATCTGGCTGCTCCCACAACCTCCAGCTCTGCTTAGCAAGCATGGACAAATTGAAAAGATGAATGTCTCTAAACCCCAAGCCCCCCTCGTCCTTTGGTTTCATCATCTGCTCCCTACTCAGCCAGTGAATCTTATGCTTTCCCTCTTGGTGATTCCACCAGAACCTGCAAATCATACTCCCAATGTCATCACACAGGCCTTTTGTTAAGTCAAAACAGCCCATAGCGAAGGTCGGGATGGCCTGTGCCACTGCTTTAATAAGAATCTCCTTTCCAGCCCAAGACAAGAATTTTTCATTCCACCCCTGCACCCGCTTCCAGATGCGATCCTTCAAATAACCAAACGATTTCTTTTTGGACTGCCCCACATGAACCGGCAACCCCAAATATTTCTCATTCATTGTTTCCTTTGTAACTTGCAGGGTCTCACAAACAATGGACTTATGACTTGGCTTTGTATTTTTACTGAAAAGGATGGCTGATTTCTCCTTATTAACAACCTGCCCCGAACACTCCTCATACAACTGAAGGATCATTTGCAGGTGCTCGCAATCCCCTTTGGTCGCACGAATCAGAATCAAGGAATCATCGGCGAACAATAGGTGTGATATGCTCGGGGCACCATTGCAGATTTTCACTCCAGCTAACAACCCGTCCTCCTCTCCTTTTTTCAGCAGAGCCGAAAAGGCTTCAGCGCATAACAAAAAGAGGTAAGGGGATAGCGGATCCCCTTGCCTTAAACCCCTTTCAGGCACAAAGACCTCCGAAAGATCACCGTTTACCTTCACCTGATATCTTACAGTAGACACACAGTTCATGATCAGCCTGATCCACGGTTCATTGAAGCCCAGAGCACGCATCATCCTCTCAAGAAAGCCCCATTCCACTCTATCATATGCTTTACTCATATCTAGTTTGATCGCAGCATAGCCCAAATTCCCCTCTCTTTTATTCAGTAAAAAATGAGTGAGTTCATATGCTATCAAAATATTGTCAGAAATCAGCCGGCCCGGCACAAACGCACTCTGATTAGGCGTGATAATGTCAGGCAACACTCTTCTAAGCCTATTTGCCAACACCTTTGACACAATCTTGTAGACCACATTGCATAAGCTTATAGGGCGAAGATCAGTAACCTTAGATGGACGATCAACCTTGGGAATCAACGAGATGATAGTATCATTCCATCCAGCATGCATATGGCCTCCATTGAGAATCTCCAATACCTCCTTCGTTGTTTGATCACCCACTACGTCCCAGAATCTCTTGAAGAAGACTGCGGGCAGCCCATCAGGGCCGGGAGCCTTCAGGTCACCGATCGCATCAAGGGCCCCTTTGATTTCCTCGGCTGTGAAGTCAGCCAAAAGGAGCTCATTCATCTCTTCAGTGACAGCCGGTTGCACCGCAGCGAGGAGCTGCTGCAAGTGCACCCCACCATCGATGACATTTGACCTGAAAAGCTGAAAAAAATGGTTAGAAATAAACTCCCTCTTCTCCTCTTCTTTTTCCACCAAGCCTCCATCCTCCTTTCTCAAACTACCAATTCTATTTCTCCTTTTTCTCGCAGAACAAGCGTTATGGAAGAACGTTGTGTTCCGATCACCAGAGTGTAGCCAGTTCACATGCGCTCTCTGGCGCCAATAAAGATCTATTTGTTCCTCCAATCTCTCCACCTTGAAACACCATACGGCCTCCCTTCCTACTGAGATATCGCTGATCGGAGCTCTCCTCCAATGCTCCAATTCTTTCTTCGCCTTCTTCAGGCGTTTCTCTAGACCACCCAAGACGTTAACACTCCAGTCCTTCAGACCTGCCGCCACCCCTCTTAGATTATAGTTCAAGGAATCAGCTCCTTCCCTCCTATTAGCCCACGCCTCTTCGACTACCTGACGGCACCCATCCTCCTTAAGCCAGCTGGCCTCAAACATAAAACCCCTCTTGCCACCTCGACCAGCTTCCACTACCTCAGTCTGAATCACCACCGGCCGGTGGTCTGAGTGTAACACTCTGGTGTTAAGCAGACTAAAACCTGACATGTCATCATATGCACTGGCATTTCATCTGAGTTGATAACCTAAGTATGCATTCATTAAAAAATAAGTTTAATTCATCATGTTTGTGCTTAGTTGATAAGGAGTGTTTAAGTTTGCAACCCTAGTTTATGTTTTCATATGTGGTGATTAATGCTTTTATGTTATATAAGGGTATTATGGTAATTTCTAATATAGTAATGGAATCTTTACCAAATCTTGGTATTATGTTTCAAAGGTGTATTTGGAACATGTTTCAATTCACCATTGAGGTATGATTCAAATTTGGTTAGGATTCATTTAAGTAATGTTATTAATTCAAAAATCCTATTTTATCCCCTTTCTTATCAATCAAAATCTAAAAAGAATTTGGCTATGCTCTAAAAAGCAAAGTTGCTCCATTTTTGATAAAGATCAACTTTGATGTATAAAGTTTTTCAAGTTCTGATTCGAAATCAAGAGTAATTGTGAAAATACCCTTTTGCCCTTTTTGTCCCCTTTTGATTTTCAAATCCTAATTCAAAATCTAAGCATATTTTGCATTTATTGCAAAAATAAAAGATGTTCAGTATTAAATTTTGAGCATTTGATATTTTAACATATTTTCAACTTATATTCGAAAATCCAAAGTAATTTCAAAATATCTAACGGGTAGAAAGGAGAAAGGGGGATAAGATCTTTCACCTGTTCATGGCGGCAGGGAGCCGATCTTTTGATCGGCGACGCCAGCGCGACGGCCGCCGATTTCTCTCGATTGAGCTCGCAACCGAGTCCGTGGCAAAGTCAAGCAGCTGCTGGCGCTCTCCCTCGCATCGTGGCGTCTCCTCCTGAGCTCGCCGTCGCCGTTTCGCCACCACGGCACCGACGGACTCACCTCCATCCAAATCCCAATTCACCGCACCCGAGCGTTCTCATCCAAATTGACCGCGGCTATAACTTCTATACTCTCTTGCGCACCTCCAGAACCCATCCTTTCTACTTCTACTGCCTCAGAGAGCTCGTGCTCGCCGGTTTTCTTCCCGCCGGTTGAAAACGCCGCCGAACTCGACACCACCGTGGTCAGCCCATCCGGGCACTCCTCTACCCTCCCTGTCTCATGTTTCCGTTTCACCTTGACCCCAGGGCGCTCATCGGCTCGGTGGTTTTCCTTTTGGTGCCCAGGTCTCGCCGGAACATCATCTTCTTCGCCGGAGCTCGCCGCCGCGAGCCACTGCTCCGTGGACCTTGCCTCTCCGTTCATCCTCCGCTTGAACCAGCTACATAGCCAGCATCAGGGTGAGCTACTGGAACTTCCTAGTCCCTCCGTTCTACTGCTACCGGCCCAGGTTCGCCGGAACAGCTCCGCCGTGATCCGGTCCGCCGCCGTGCGTGGCCAGACCTCACCGGGGCAGTAGCGTTTAGGGTTAGGAGCTCTATCGGCTGCGGGTGACTTGCCGGTGTTGGTGCTCGCGTCCGTTAGGTCTCTTCTGGCCATAGTTGACCGGCGTAAGGCTCGCCGGCGCTCGGTGCGTCGTCGTGCGCTCTGGCCATGGTCGGGGACTTCCCGTTTGTAAAGATGACAAGTTAGAGGGTGTTGGTTGCAAAGCCCGTGACTCGTGTAAATAGTGCTATGGACTGCGGGTTGTTTTCGTTTAAGCCAAAGGGCTTTTCTGCAAAGTCGCCGAGGCGCGCGGGCGGAGACAGGCCGGGCCGTCTTTCGCGCGCGTTGGGCCGCGCTGGAGCGGGCCGAAAGGCCAGTTTGGGCTAGTTTGGAGTTTTTCTTTTTCCAGTTTTATGCACAGTAGCTAGTTTTGTTATTTTTGCTATAATTTTTCTATAGCTCTGTTAATCATGAAATTTGACATGTAAGATGATAGCATGTCTGTGCTAATATAAAAATTATAAAACTTGTGTTTTGAGTAATTTTACTATGACAATTAAATCCGCACTTTAATTAATAAATGCAACTTTGATAAATTATGTGATTTTCTGTGTTTCTCCAAAAATCATGAAATTTGACATGTGAGTTTATGACATTGATATCTACCTTCATGATTAATTTCAGCTCTGTTTGAATAAATATGATTTGTTTATAAGTAAAAGCTAATTAAAATGACTTATAAAATAAATAGAAATTGTTAATCCCTTTTAGATTTGTATGACTTTTGGTTTTGTTTGACAATCAGGGGATCAGTAGCATGATTTGCTCCCTGGTTATGGATTCATTTATGCAAATGATCTTTTGTTGCTTGTTAGTTACATAACCTTGCTTAATAAAGACAATAAAATTTGCTTAGGAATAATATATAATAGCTAAGTTGGTTTTGTTGGTTTGCAATTATATCATGATGGAAGATTGTACAAATAAATGTTTACAGCTTAAGAAGATTTCCATCTTTACCTTGATCATGTCATAAGCATCCCATTGATCATGCATATGCACTTCTACGTGTAGATCTCGTTTCGGAAGAACCAGATCCTCAGTGAGTTTCTCCTGAGTGTGTGGATCCTTCTAGTTTTTCAGAATCTCCAGACTTCGCTGATCACCAAGGCAAGCCCCGGACATTAAACCTATCCTTGTAATTTCATAAAGTTATTTATATCACTTGAGTTAATATGGTGCATTAAGTGAATAGGAATTGAGTGAATCCTACTTGATGCATTACCAATCTTGATGATTCCAACATTGAACCTTGATACCCGTTTTATGAAAATACTTAGTATGCTTAGCCATGCTTTACTACTTCATTATAGTAGGTGCTTTTAAAAATGGTTGCTATGTTATAGAAATCATGAATCTTGAGACAACATGATAACGATAGTAGCTTACATCAAGAATGGAGTCTTGTTGTAGTGTTACTCAACATAGGACCTTATCGTTGTTGGCCTGCTGTGATTGAGACCTTTGAGTACAGCCCACATGTGGTGGTAAGCCTCGTCTATAGCTATTCCGATACTTGAGAACGGCCAACCGCGTACTGGGAGTGGAGAGATGGCGGGACTAGCGTGTACCCTCGGGGCTATGAGATAGTCGGGTTCGAGGTGTACTGTACTCTCGGGTGACGCTGGACCCGTTCTTGTATGGGAGGATCTATAGATAGGGTTGACATATGCAAGATTAAGTTCTACATATGTCGTGTGGTACTGAATCCCCAGCTGGGTTTAATCGATTCGAATCGCCGTGTTTCCTCGGATATGGAGCCTCAGTCCACTGACTCGCACCGTAGTAATGAATGGAATCTTTATGAAATGAGAATTAAAGATGTGGTATGCTTATGAAGGTTTGAGAATCTTTGGATAGTTATAAAATTTAATCTTGAGTTAAAACTTGAAATTAGGTTTTACTATTAGTAAGCTTTTATGCAAAAGAAATGTTTTGATCTTGCTAAAGCCTTACCTTGAATCCCTATAACCTTCATACCTGAGTCTTCTCCTCTTTCTAGTCGGTTAAGTCTTGTTGAGTACTTTTGTACTCAGGGTTTGTTAACCTTTGTTGCAGGTGAGTTTATTGACCATCCGTTTGGTGGTCAATGTTTTTTCACTCTTGTGGAGGAGAGTGATAATGACTCTGATGTTTGACCTTGGGCAAGTAACAAAACTTGTGTGGTATATGTAATATAAAGTTCCGAACCTTTTATGTATCAAGTACTTATGGGTTGTAAACTTTTAAACTTAAGTTTTGATCTATGTCATATAACCTTTCCGCTTTTACTCTGATTTATCTTATCTATAAAACTGTTGTAATACTGTGATGCTTGACGAGGGAATTCCTGAAAAGAATGTAACGTGGATGATTCGGGTTTCCCGAGGACACCCGACAGATCTCTTAAGTTATTTGGAACTCATGCAAGCCGATCAGAAGTCTTTGGGGCAATGATGGATGCATGTGGGCCACTTAACTTAGGAGGTTCTGCCGCACTGAGTGATAGGGATCACCATTCTTCACTTGCATAAGCGGGAACATCATTCGCCATTGTGTATTAGCCACTGCCCGATCAAGTCGTTCCCTGATGTACGAAGCACCAGACAGCTGTTTATTTCTCCATGTAAAAATGTCCCCAATGAACCCAAGATCATCCAACTCACACCTCTCCAGAGCACCCCTGAATCTCTCCATATACCCATCACCTCTTGATACTCCACCTTCCTTTTCGAACTGAAAGAGGATTTCGTTGAAGTCTCCAGCACAAAGCCATGGTACATTATCAGCGTGATCCTCCTTAAGCTTGTCCATCAGTTCCCATGTTTTCACTTTTAGTTCCATCTTGGGCTCACCATACACCCCTGTAAATCTCCATTTGTTACCCCCACCCTCCGAGATCTCCATGTCAATATGGTTCTTAGATTTTCCTCTAACATCCACACTGACGCCACCCCTCCACAACACAGCAAGACCACCACTTTTCCCCTCACAATCCACCACCACCAAATTGGGCAAACCCAATTTTTGTTTGAACGCCTGCATCCTCCTCTCGTCAAGCTTAGTTTCTGACAAGAAGAGGACATCTGCCCCTTCGGCTTTATTGCACCGAAGGAGCCCCCGAACTGCCGAGGCGTTTCCCAACCCTTGGCAGTTCCACGCCATTAGCTTCATTGATCCTTGCAGGACCGGTCCGCCGGCCCCGCGACTCTTGAAAATTCCACAGAAACCTCCTCAGCGAGCTTACCCTGCTTCGCCACTCTACCTTCCCCATCAATATCCATCTGCACAAACGTCTCCCTGGCCCTCTTCTTAACATCAGAGGCTTTGGCAGCATCTTCCTTCGCCCCAACATCTTTCTTAGCCCCCTCCTGATTCTGTTTAAATCTTTTAAAACCCCTTTTCACTCCACTTCCCACTGCCTTCACAGCATTAGCCGCAGTGGTTGCTTCACGTTCCTGCATGGCACTGTGCCCCTCCCCATGCACATCTCCCTTTCCCATCACAGATCCTTCTCCTAGCACTTTCTCCACCCCCGTCGCAATCTGTGTTCCGTCACCCTCCGCTGAGCCATCAAAAGAAAGGGCCTTTTTAGTCGTAGTTGGAACCAAACTCAAACTCTTCACTTTAACCGGGCTTGTAACTTCTTGTTCTTCTCTGCTCATCGGCTGTAACACCCCAGGTGTTCGCCATCAGTTGAGCGGTCAGTTCAGCACGGACTTGGTATATCAAGCAACGATGAAGAACTAAATTCAAGGATAGTTAGTGATGACTGAAGCGTCAGGATCAATCTCAGAGGCAGAACCTCCGTTTGAATTATTCGGGAAATAATTAATGGAGCCAGTTAATAATGATCGCCAATTTTTGAATATTGAAGATTAATGCTAAACAAGGATTTTTCATGTGTCCCATCTCAGTTCCTGTCTATAGTAACTGGTGAAAAAGTTTCGTGAAGTTTGGAATCAAAAAGTCACATGAAATGACGAGTCGCAGCTTTGACAGTGCTGACTGATTAACGGAAGAAAGTCATTCGGGTCCAACCAAGTTTTGCAGTTATTCCCGATCAACTATATATGAACTCACAGTCAAAAGTTATGAAAGTTCCGTGTTGAGCAGACGACCAGAAAATGTTCCGACTGACGAGAGACCCTAATTCGGATTGTACCGGGTAACTACTTTGACCGGCGTTGAACGGTATTTTGGATGCTCGCATGTCGACGCGCCTTAAACAAAAGTTGTAGTACAGTTCGAGAGGAACAAATTTCGTTTTATAGCCGAGACCTGGATCGGTGCCAAAAATGGTGAAAACGAGCTCGCAAGATAGAGTACAACGCAGTTTTCAGGTTCCGGAAATTGGTTAAGTCTGTACTGCAAAACTGGAATTTCGGTCGCCGCGAAGCTGCCGTCGACGATCGTTACCGGGCAAACCGTTGAGAATCTGACCAAGTGCCTTTAATGAAAGTTGAAGTACTCGGCGAGACGACGACAACAAAATTAGTTTCGTCGAAATCGGAGTCCGTTTGAGCAGTGTTCGCAATTTTAGAACTTGACTGAAAGTTTCCGAACTTGCCAATTTGGAAAAAAAAAAAAGAATTGCCGTGAAATAAAAGGCCGAGCCCGTGCCTCCCCTGCGGTCTCCTCTCCTCCCCTTTCCCATTCACGCAAAAAAAAAAAGAAGAGAAGACCGCAACACCTCTCCTCCATCGGTCTCCCTCCATGGCGATTCGCGAGCAGCAGCCATGGCCACCTCCTCCGAGCTCCTCCTCCCATGGCCGCCTGCTCCTCATCCCCAGGGCGAGCAGCTGCTGGCGCCTCCCCTGTCTTCCTCTTTCATTCCCCCTCTCCATCCGTGTCTCTGCGGCCTTCCTGCAGACCGCGCAGGAGCGCGCCTCCCTGGCCGCGCGCTCTGGCCAGGAGGCCGCGCAGCAGCGGCAGCAGGGCGCTGCCTGCAGCTGCTGCCCCCAGTCCGGCCACCATGGCCAACCAAGCTCCAAACCCTAGCAGCCCCGGCCATCTCCCCTCCGGAAGCCGGTCTTCCCCATCGTCTTCCCGTCGTTTCTCCCGTGAATCAATGGTGAAAGGGTAGAAATCGACGCTGAAACTCTTTGTTGGTCTTTTTTGTTAATATGTAATGACTCATTAGATTTACTAATTGCTCCTTAATTGATTTGTGCAGATCCGAGGGTCCCCAGTGCAAATGTGTTTATTATCCACGTTTTTGTTTATTTGGCAAATCTGATTGAAACTTGTAAATTGCATAGTAAATTGTGTGTTTGTTCAAAAATTGCAAGTGAGCACTTTTTGGAATCCCTGTGAAAATCTCTGTCCAGTGAATGCATAAAGTGATGTGTGTTAGTGGAAGTTGCTGCTGTGATGAGTGATTTATGTTAAATAGGTTTAAATAGGAAGAAAATCATATCTACTGTTATGTTGCTTGAAATGCTGTGAAATTTTTATGGTAGACTCCTCTGGTCATGTGTGTACTGTGATAAAAATTTCAGATTTATTGGTGCATGTATGAATTAGTTATGCATTTATCTTGCTTTCAGCTCATTAAATGGATTAAAATGAATTGTGGTAAATGTTTTCATGTAAAAATAGAAAAGATGGTTCCACTGCCTTTCTATGATGTTGTAGTAGCTTAGATAATTTTATTATGGTCAGTTGTTATGCAAAGCATAGAGTTTTAGAATTATCATCTTTCTATGTTTCATTTCGGCATGTTCTGGATAGATTATAGGGATTAAATAGTTACCCCTTGTAAATGATGTTTTCTGTAAAATTTGTCTATAGCAAAGTCGTAGATAACTTGCATATCTAGTTTGTGTTAAAGTTTCATGATTTTTGGTGAAATAGATTAGGAGTTATGGCTGTTCAAAGTTCAGTTCAGAAATAGGTGCTCTCTGGAATCACTGGACCAGATTTGAGGAATGTATTAGTTTGACCATGTTAACTTGCAAATCATGCTGAGGTGTTTAAATATAATTTGTAGGAGATTTCATAAGCTTTCCAGAATGTCTTTTTGTGTGTTATTTGGAGTTGTGTAGCTCTAGTTATGATTTAATTACCTAGCTGCTATATGTATGTCCAGTTTTGCTGAAATGGCTGCATGTATAGTTTCTGTGGTGGTAATTAGTTCGTGATGATAATCATGTTTTCTGTAGATGTGGTCTATACAAAAGTTGTAGATAACATCTTAATATAGCTTGTCACCAAATTGCATGGCCATAGGCTTAATAGTTTAAGAGATATGGCTGTTGTAAGATTGCTGTCAAGTTTTTCCTACATTCTGTCCAGATCTGAATGTTTGGATTGTTTCACCTAGTTAACTTGTGATTTATGCTTAGGTGCTTATAAAAGAGTTGTAGTGCTTTTCATAAGCTTTCTAAATTGTCTTAGCTCATGTTCATTGGAGTTATATAACTTGAGTTATGACTGTTTTAATATGGATGGATAAATCTGTCCAAGTCTGGACAGAGATGCCTATTTATGTTAATTAGACCTTGTTAACTTATGAATCATCTTAAGATGATTATAGATGATTTGTAGACAACTTAATAACCTTTCTAAAAAGTCTAGGGGCAAGTTCCCAGGTATTATAGATCTTTAGTTATGGTTGTCCTAATTTACTGTGGTTGATGTGTGGCTAGTTCTGTCCAAGTGTGGACAGAGCTGCGCTAATCATATTGTTTGACCTTGTTAATGGTTGATTCACCTTGAGCTAATAATAAGAAAGACTTAGATAATCTTGTAAGCTTTCTAGAATGTCTAATTTCATGCTCATGTGATGTTTGTATCTTGAGTTATGCTTCTCTGAAGCTCTGTCTGTCCTGCTGTCCAACAGCTGGACAGAGCTGCATTGTTATCTGTTTTTGAGTTAGATAACCTCTGAATTAGCTCTTGAGGTAAATAACAAAGTTGTAGACAATTTCGTTAGCTTTCCATAAAGTCTTAGTTTGCCCTGTTTGGATATTTGTAGCTTGAGTTATGTTTAAATTAGTGGACTGTTGTCTGCTGTCCAGATTTGTAATGTGCTTTGGTACGAAGTAATTAAGTTAAGTTATCCCGATTGCTTATATAAAACTATGATGGATGCTTGTTATTAGTTCTTGTGCTCAGTGCTTGCTAGTAGTTACTTGTGCTATGTGATCAATGTATTACTTCATGAGCATTCATACATATGCATTGTGCATCGCATATCTAGGTTCGCTAGATGGAAGAACGTCAAGTGACGGACGTGATGATGAGACTCAACACGAAGATGGTGTTGGGTGGCCATCCTGAAGAAGGTGTTGGCGAACTCCGCAAGTTCCTGGAGCAGCGATGATCCCGAAGTGGTGCCATCTAACACTAGCTTAAGTGTTGTTTCCCAGGCAAGCCCCGGAGCATTTTAAGTCTCCTACCCTTCTTTTATAAATGCAATCGAGTCAATATAATGATTGTTGCATTAAGTTATAGGAGTTGAATGATACCGTTGATAAATGCATTACTTACTTATCCTTGTCCACCAGCAATTATTATCTTGATATCCCTGTTAGGTCTAGGCTCGATTATATGCTTAGCCCTGCTTAGACCGGTAAAAGTCGGGTGATTTCCTGTCTCCCGCATATAGGTGGATACTGATCATGACTAGCCTGGTGCTATCATGGAAATAACCATGTGATAATTAATCTGAGACCGGGCGGGATGTAGGAGCAGCAGGACATGGGTTCTGTGTGCTAGTAGTCTCCCGTCTGTGTCGATTAGGACCCGACGAAGGCACACCTCAGTCATTTTGAACGCGTCAATCACTTAACGGAGCAGGTGCGGGTACCTCCCGTGAAGCCGAGTAAGGTGTTTCGAGCCGGTGATGGAGACGTTGACGCCTAACACCCAGGGCCTTACATGTACCGTGGGCAACTATTCTGATCGACCTGGCATGGTCCGAGGGCAGGCAGGGCCTGATCGACCTGGCATGACCGTGGGCAGTTAATAGCTTGAGCGACCTGGCATTGAGATAACCCTCGGTGTAGAAGGGTCCATGGCCGTCCCGCGATTTAGGTTCTCGAACCTCCTGAATTGGTTGCCAACGGCCACCTGGCAGGGTGTGACGGGCGAGTGTGCGACATTTTATCCCCAGCTGGTAGGAATCGATTATAATCGCCATCGCTCCTGGTTAGTGAGTAACTTGACTGAGCATGTGTTACCGTAGTAACTTATGGAACTAAAGATGGTTATGGTACTGAATCTGAAAGGCTATTGATGAAATAGTCACTCTTGCTTGAGTAATTAGCCAAGTGATTGCTCTAGATCAGGTGCAAATCTAGTAATCAGGTTAATTACATAAAATTGACTGCTAATACTCTAATGATGATTATTTAATAATGAAAATGCTTTTATGCAAAAAGGTAAGTATAGCCAACCCCAGATATAGCCTTGCATACTCCTTGGTGTCACTTTATTTCTGGTTTATGACGGGTAAGTCTAGCTGAGTACATTCGAGTACTCAGGGTTTATCCCACCTTGTTGCAGGTGAAGGTTAGGCCTGCCGAAAGGTGATGGCCAGTGCCGGTGGGCTCGGCAGTTCCGTACTTCTTCTCTTATGCTGTTGTTGGAGGATGTCACTCAAGCTAGCAAAGTATTTCAACCTATGTTATGATATTCATTTCAAAGCTATGTTGTTTCTTCTAAATGAAATGGAACTCAACTTGTATTATTATTTGTGAACTCTATTGTAATATTATTTCCGCTGCAAGCTCCGTGGACATGATTTGTATTTGCTTGACCATGCGATCTTGGCTGAATGTTGAAATGTTTGAAATCCTTCGAGATTTCCGGACTACCGGGTTTATATGGGCTCAAGTGTGCTAATTCAGCTGCTTCGGCGGAGGTTTTCGCACTTGTGCTCTTATAAATTGGTCGGTTCTGTTACATCGGCCCTCCCTCCTCTGATCTCTCCCCCTTCCGCCAACTATCGCTGTCGCTTCCCCTCCTTCCGCTACTCCCAACTCCCTGATCCCCCACCACTTCTGCCCCGAGACCCACGCCAAGGAAGCTGTGCGCGGTACTCCACTGAAGAACTCCTGGGCATATCTCCAAACTTCTTTCTTTCCGGAATGAAACGCAAAGCCCTACTGAACTGCTGGGAAGCTCCTTTGGGTAGTTGAACGCTGCACATCTTATCAATGTGGCCAATCAGACTACACGTATAATAGAAATCTGGCAGATATTCATACACCAGGGGGCACCATTTGCAATTATCACGCTCGCCATCACCTACATCCAGGGTCACACCTCTCATCAATGGCTTCCTGATATCCAGCTTAACTTTCACCCGCAAAAACTGCCCCATAGCCATTTCATTTTCATCAACATCAACATCTACGACTTCACCAATCATCTCACCTATAGTTTCTCCTGCATTCTTATTCATCAGACCCAAAGGCATCTTCGTAATCCGAACCCAAATTGGGATCGAAACAAACTCCACCTCATCTATAGTCTTCCCACCATCAAAATCAGCAACCACCAGTAGGTCCTTCCCGAACATCCAAGGCCCATCCTCCAACGCCCTCTTCTTCCCCGAACCTTGGAAGAAAGAGATCAAGAACCGGTTCTCCCCAAGGTCCTTGCACCCCACCCCTTTCAGCGGACACCAAACCCGCCCCAAGGAGAATTCAAGTGCGTCAGCCCTAACCGGCTTCTCAGCAAACACCTTAATCACGGCTTGCGGATCGCCAGCTCCAAGCGCCCTAACCCCTGATCCACTCACCTTAATGCCCTTCTTCTCGAGATCAGAAAGTTGCAACTTCGCCAACAGCCCCGACACCTCATCTCCCTTCGACCCCATTGACCACCTACCACTCAGAACACACGCACCAAAGGCACCCACCAACACTCGAAATTCCACCAGTGGCCGACGAACTAGGGTTTCTGGAGTGCGGCAACCCTAAGGGTTAGCAGCTAACTGGACTCCAAGATGGAGAGGAAACTGTGTACGTAGGTGGCAGATTGGGTGGAGAACTCCAGGCTTGAACCCTAACAAGGAGGAGATCCAAGCCAGGCGAGGGAAAGGAGAAGAACCCTAGTCGCCCAGGACGCTTTCTCGAGTCGCCCTAGGCGCCAAGACCTTACTTTTCATAGCTTTTTTAGTAGATTTACATTTCTATTTGAGACGGTGATTCTTGTTGTTACATGACAGCAGCCCGAAACGGCAACACTCATCTAGCTGGATCATACTTAAGGTTGATCCCAATAGATCCCAATGTTACAATAGTCAAAATGTAGCCTCACTGCACGCGGCAACTGCCGGGCCAGGAACGGCCCAATCTTGTATTACACAACTTCTATCTTCTTAATGCAATGCAATAATATACAATACTCTTTATATTAGAGAAAAAAAACTATAATAGTATTCAGCTAGCTCTCTCACTCACATCCAGAACGCCACCGGATCGTTTGCTGGGTGCCCACCTTTGTGAGATTGGTACCACATGGACGCATAACCCCGACGGCGGGTAGTCCGCAGATCGCCCACCTTATCGTACTTGAGAACGAACGAGGTCATCTTCACGTCCCGAAAGTAGCAACGATCGACGTCATCCTCCATCTGCTGCACCTGCCGCCGGCGAGACTCGACCAAGCAGAACTTGCTGTCGCCGCCCATGTACACGAGCTTAGCGCCAAAATGCAGTGTGTCCGGATGAAACAGCACGTCGGCGCAGAGCCTCCATGTGGGCTCGGTGTCCCGCGGCTCCGCGTCGGGCGGGACGTCGCAGCAGCAGACGCGCCCGGCGGCGGCGTCTCCTTCCTCCTCCTGGCTGTACCTGCTGTACGGGCAGATGCCAACCCAGGCGTCCAGCTCCCTGTCGTAGTGGCCTTGCCCTCTGAACGGCAGAGTCCACTCGCCGATGTACGTCCAGTCCAGGCGCTCCACGTCGAAGGCGTAGGTGCTGCAGCGGTTGCGGTGGATGTGGTAGGCGGTGCTCAGGCCGACGCCGGGGTTGTAGCCCCACACTGACATGAAGACCGTGCGCCCGTCCGGGTGCACGGCGTAGCCGCTGACGGAGGTGGACTTGAAGGGTAGGTCGTGTTCGATGGTGGTCCATGACCACGCGCTGGTGCCCTCCTCCTTGCCGGAGCCGACCGGCGGCTCCGGCCCGAGCACGTCGATGAAAGGGTAGGCGAAGGACAGGAACTTGTCCCCGACGGAGGCGTACACGGCTCTCTGGCCCTGCACACACCGGGTGTACGTGTTGGGGCACACGGTCATCGACGAGGTCGTCGTGTCGAATACGGGGATGCCGGGGCTGGAATCCGCCGGATTCATTGCCAAGATCTTGGTCTCATGCCCTGCCACCAACCACGCGCAGTGGTGCGCCTTGATGCGGACGACCGGGGACGAAGCTTCCACTTCCCGCAGGCGGCTGCTGCTGCGGCTGCTGCTGCTCTCGTCTTCGAAGACGACGAAATCGTCCTCGCTGACTCTGTAGATGCTGTAGCCTTTATCCCAGTCGTCCAGCACCAGGTAGAGATGCTGCTTCTGCTGCACCGGCGGCCGCGGCTTGCTCCTGCGACACGAGCAGCGAGGCCAGCAGTTTGACATGTCAGATGCTGACGACATGTCCGATTGCGTTCTCTCCATCTGCGCTCCACTTCCTCGTCACCGCCTTTTTCTTCTCTGCGCCTTGTCTAACTCTAACGTGAGGTGTGATCGATCGATCGATCGATCCTGCGCACCAATTATTTACTCACAAGCTGACCGGAATCGCGACTCCTGACCGGAATCGGACTGCACACACGGCGAACGAATCGGGACCCAGTAGTTACCAAACTCATCAGATCCGAGACGAATTACAAAAAAGGAAAAATAAAACAGATCCGATCGAGACAATTTGCACAATAAAGGGTCTGCCTCGATTAGATTTAACCAGAATCTTAGGGCCCGCTTAGATTTCATCCTCTAAACTAACTTTAATCATTAAACTTTAGTCATTTTTAGTGACTAAAATGTCAAACACCTGTCACTAAAAGAAACGAAAGATTTCCTCAATGTGTTCACCACCATTGCAGATAAAGATAATAGGATATACATGCTCCAAATTCCATAACAGTTTGATGTTCATCAATACGTACATAGTTTCATCTGGTCCATCCTAAAAGTTCATAATGACTTCATAGTTTCATCCGATTCATCCTAAAAGAACGTGCTTCCTGAACAAAGACACCATGTCAGTCTTTGCGAAAGACCTCCAGCCAGCCAGATAGAATCTCTTACACCCATGAACAATTTTAGAAATCCCTCTCCCCTGCTGTAAGACATGGTAATACACATAGGTCATTACTAAATGAATTGAAACTCAAAAAAAGAAAAAGTCTACTTTACCCCCTCACCTATTAAGGGTTGTCTACTTAATATCTCAACCTATGAAATCGTCTGTTTTAGCCCCTCAACTTTATAAAACCGGTCAAATTACCCTCTCAGGCGGTTTTAGATGGTGGTTTTGCTACAGTAACGACGGTTTTGGTTTTTTCTTTTTTATTTATTTTGGCTGAATCTTTGAAAAATCATAGTAAATCATAGAAAAATCATAAAATAGAAAATTTAATTTTATTGGACTCCACATGAGTAGATCTACACAGAAAACATATAATATCATATGCTTTAGTATAAAGTTTTTGCTGTAGATTTAGGTCTATTCTTTTTTATAATTAATTGAAATAATTCATAATTATAGTTTGTATGGTCTAATTGTAGTCAAATTTTTATGGTGGCCTAATTATTGTATGATTGAATTACAGTAAAAATTTTATACTCAATGGATCAAGTATAATTTAGCTATAGATTTATTTAGGGTTTATGCTTGTTAAATCTAAATAAATCTATAACTAAGTTATATATGATCCAATGAGTATAAAATTTTTACGGAAAAAGTCTACATAACCCCCTCAACTATAAGGGGTGGACTACTTAACCCCCCAAACTATAAAACCGGTTATTCTACCCCCCGAACTTTTCAAACCGGTCAAATAACCCCCTGAGGCGGTTTTAGAGGGTGGTTTTGTCTTTTTCTTTTTTATTTATTTTGGTTGAATCTTTGGAAAATCGTAATAAATTACAGAAAAATCATAAAATGGCAAATCCAATTTTGTTAGACTCTACGTGAGTAGGTCTATACAGCGAATATATAATATGATATGCTTTAGTATAAAGTTTTTACTGTAGATTTAGATCTATGCTTTTCTATGATTAATTGGAATAATTTATATCTGCAATTTCCATGACCCAATTATGGTGCGATTTTTATTGTGGGCTCATTATCATATGCTTGAACTACAGTAAAAATTTCATACTAATTGGATTATGTACAACATAATTATAGATTTATTTAAATTTAACAAGCATAAACCTAAATAAATCAATAATTAAGATAAACATGATCCAATGAGTATTAAATTTTTACTGCAGTTCAAGCATACGGTAATTAGCCCACCATAAAAATTTCACTATAATTGGGTCACAAAAATTAGAGATATAAATTATTCCAATTAATTATAGAAAATCATAGATCTAAATCTACAACAAAAATTTTGTACTAAAGTATACCATATTATGTATTCACTGTGTAGATCTACTCACGTAGAGTCCAACAGAATTAGATTTGCTATTTTATGATTTTTCTGTGATTTATTATGATTTTCCAAAAATTCAGCTGAAATAAATAAAAAAGAAAAAGACAAAACCACCCTCTAAAACCGCCTCAGGGGGTTATTTGACCGGTTTAAAAAGTTTAGGGGTAGAATAACCGGTTTTATAGTTTGGGGGGTTAAGTAGTCCACCCCTTATAGTTGAGGGGGTTATGTAGACTTTTTCCAAATTTTTACTGTAGTTCAATCATACAATAACTAGGTCACCATAAAAATTTCACCATAAATGGACCATAGAAACTACAGTTATAAATTGTTCCAATTAATTTGAAAAAAAACAGATTTAAATCTACAACAAAAACTTTGTACTAAAGCATACCATATTATATATTCATTGTGTAGATCTACTCATGTGGAGTCCAACAAAATTAAATTTTCCATTTAATGATTTTTTCTATGATTTACTATGATTTTTCAAAGATTCAACCAAAATAAATAAATTAGAAAAAAACCAAAACCGTTGTTACTGTAGCAAAACCACCGTCTAAAACCGCCTGAGGGGGTAATTTGACCGGTTTTATAAAGTTCAGGGGCTAAAATAGACGGTTTCATAGGTTGGGACATTAATTAGACAATTCTTAGTAGGTAGGGGGTTAAGTAGACTTTTTCCAAAAAAAAAGCAACTTGAGAATATGATTAATATTTGTATATTTAAATTTATATAAACTAAATATTTGTATAGAGACGTTGCTCTAGATTTTATTTGGATTTATATTTGATACCGGATATAAATTTTTCTTGGATACCTCTGAAAAGTATTTAAATTATTATCCTATATCCTATTTTTGTTGGTTGGAAAATATTTTAGAAAAGTATTTAAATGGCTAGGTATGTCTGTTGTTTGTGGGTACAGGTAACTCGATGGGTACTCATGACCCAAGTGAGCAGAGGTGAGAGGTGAGAGGTGAGAGGTCTGACATAGTGAGGCCACGTTCACTTCCCCAAATTTCCCCAAATATTACATAATACTCATCACATCAAATCTTTAGACTCATGCATGAAGCACTAAATGTAGATACAAAAATAACTAACTATACTTTTAGTACGTACATGTCGAAACGAATCTTTTGAGCCTAGTTAGACCATGTTTGGACAAAGTTTGTCAAATAACAACAAAAGTACTGTAGTAATTCTTCGCCACATATTTCGCGAACTGAACAAGGGCTAGTTTTTTTAACGGACGGATTTTATATTCATAATAGGTACCAGTTCAGGTTAACAAAATTCATTGCATCCATTGCCATGCATCTTGAGACACGAGAGAGCTGGGTATGTCAGACGTGTGCGGGCGAGCATCTGACGAATCCATCTCATCGGACGTCCGTGGTTTGCCAGCACATCCAAATAACTGTACCAGTTAGATTTTTTTTTTAGAAACAACTGTACAAGTTAGATGCATATACATATAAACCCGTATCACAAATATATGGTGGTGTATAATTCATGCAGCAGTCCGCTAATCTTGGTTTCTCTCTTTGGACCCACGCACAAAGAGAGAACCTGCAGCCCAGAGCCCACTGCGAGTCTATACGACAAACCCAAATCACTACTAGGCCCTTATAAAAAAACCACTACTGGGTCATCATCTCACCTGGTGGATCAGCATCTAAGCCATCCCTTGATTACGTGATGTTATTTCCGAGATTTTATAGGCAGTCCACGTTGTGAAATTTGTCTCTCCTAGCTAAACTATAATTCCATCAATCACAAAAAAACCTCTAATTCCACTAAATTTTCTTCCTAAATTAATCTAACTCAAGCTCTATCCATTCATACCAGCTTCTTATTTTTTTGAAACACTTTAAAATCTTTGTTATATTTGTTTGAGTAAAGTGCACGCTGGGTCCTTAAACTTTTGTGGTCTTCTCATATGGCTCGTCAAACTAAAAAAACGACTATCTGGGTCCCTAATCTACTGCCACCACACACTAATGGTTCAAAACCGGCCACGCCAGCACGAGCATCTTACGTGGTCATGCCACGGTAGCAGGTGGACGTCGGGACCATACTAACTTCTGAGAAAAAACCCCGCGGCCTTTCCGATGAGGATATGACACCTTCGGATACAACCGTTGATTATAAGGTGAGCTCGTTCCTACGTTTACATAGTGAGTTTTGGTACAATTCACTTGGTTCCATATGTACATGTCATTATTTGCTTGTAGGTACAAATATTTCTCGAAGTGTAAGTCTATCAAAGTTCATGGGCAGTCCGACAGTGCTTCAGTGGAAAGACCATAACTCATCTATTCGGAGTGCGATTGAGGTCAATGAGCACTTGATGGAAAGCTTATTTGATAAGCTTTCAAATAAATCTGGTCCCACCTCAATATCACATCAACAAGGTCTTTAAATTATCACGATAATCTGCTACTATTTCTACCGGATGCTACGACATCGACATGGGCTTGTCATGCAACTTTGGGACCCTGGCCCAAGTGGGAGCACGTCCAAAAAAGTGGAGAAGAGCACAAGGATGTTCAAGGACGTCGTCCTCCTCCTTGGCCACCACCTTAGAAGGGCAGCCAAGTCGTCCAACCCAAGTTGGAGGCCCAATCCGTGTCAAGATAGAGTCTATCTCGGAATCCAGGAGCAGCCAGTGGTAAAACGGACGCCCAGGTCACATACGGACTCCGTTTTTTATGATCCACATATGGATAGAAATATAATTTGATAAGCTAACCAATGGCTTTGGTTTGAGATCAAAACTCCATCGGAATCAACGGCAATCGTCGAAACAAGTTGACATCCAGAATCTGTCAGGGTGCTGCGTCGCCGTCTTTTGGGTCGTTTGGCCTTATAACTTGTTAGGGCACCTTAGGGACGTGAGTAGGAGTCCTTGGACGCCCCTTAGACAATATAATCAGTAGCCACCGCCCATGTTAGGGTTTAGATTTTGCTTAGATTATTCTGTTCACAACAGTTTTGCCATTTGTCGGTTTGTGGGACCCCAACTCGTGAGATTAATCATTCATCGACAATTTGGTTGCATTCTTCCTTGTTCTTGCTCGTGTTCTTCGATTCGCAGGTAAGGACTTTAGCCTTCTTGGCGAGGTCAACTGTGCAACGCCGGTTGATAACCAGAGAAGACGTGGTGCTGCGATTGCGGGGTTTCGGATCGTGTTGTTCGGAAGCCGGATCGACGAGTGTCTCGTTTCCACCAAATTGAGAGTTATCAGAACCTTTCAGAAGATTGGGCACCCTTGTTCACATCAAGTGATGACACCTTCGGATACAACCGTTGATTATAAGGTGAGCTCGTTCCTACGTTTAAATAGTGATTTTTGGTACAATTCACTTAGTTCCATATGTACATGTCATTATTTGCTTGTAGGTACAAATATTTCTCGAAGTGTAAGTCTATCAAAGTTCGTCGACAGTCTGACAGTGCTTCAGTGGAAAGACCATAACTCATCTATTCAGAGTGCGATTGAGATCAATGAGCACTTGATGGAAACTTTCAAATAGATCTGGTCCCACCTCAATATCACGTCAACAAGGTCTTCAAATTATCACGACAATCTGCTACTATTTCTACCGGATGCTACGACGTCGACATGGGCTTGTCATGCAACCTTGGGACCCTGGCCCAAGTGGGAGCACGCCCAAAAAAGTGGAGAAGAGCACAAGGATGTTCAAGGTCCTCCTTGGCCACCACCTTAGAAGGGCAGCCAAGTCGTCCAACCCAAGTTGGAGGCCCAATTCGTGTCAAGATCGAGTCCATCTCGGAATCCAGGAGCAGCCAGCGGTAAAACGGACGCCCAGGTCACATATGGACTCCGTTTTTTATGATCCACATATGGATGGAAAGATAATTGGATAAGCTAACCAATGGCTTTGGTTTGAGGTCAAAACTCCATCGGAATCAACAGGAATCATCGAAACAAGTTGACGTCCAGAATCTGTCAAGGTGATGTGTCGCCGTCTTTTGGGCTGTTTGGGCCTTGTAACTTGTTAGGGCACCTTAGGGACGTGAGTAGGAGTCCTTGGACGCCCCTTAGACAATATAATCAGTAGCCACTGCCCACGTTAGGATTTGGGTTTTGCTTAGATTATTCTGTTCACAACAGTTTCGTCGTTTGTCGGTTTGTGAGACCCTAACTCGTGAGATTAATCATTCATCTGCAATTTGGTTGCATTCTTCCTTGTTCTTGCTCGTGTTCTTCGATTCGCAGGCAAGGACTTTAGCCTTTTTGGCGAGGTCAACTGTGCAACGCCGGTTGATAACCAGAGGAGACGTGGTGCTGCGATTGCGGGGTTTCGGATCGTGTTGTTCGGAAGTCGAATCGACGAGTGTCTCGTTTCCACCAAATCGAGAGTTACCAGAACCTTTCGGAAGATCGGGCACCCTTGTTCACATCAAGTGGTAATCAAAGCTTTAGATATACCGTTAGGTTCATATCTATCGTTAGTTTCGAGTGTTTTCGCCTTCGTCCCATAGTCTAGTGCCATATTTTGTTCCGTCCTACAACCCTTCCGCGTCATAGCCTTTGCATATTTCGGTTTCAGAGTTCGTAGTGTTGAGTTTGTGTCCTAGGTCAAGGTCTTGTTGCTGGTTTAGATTGTGTTCTTTGCTTGTTTGTGTTGATCTCTTCGTCTACCACCATCTCGTATCACCATCTGGTTTGCATCTTGTGTCCGCATAAAACCCTAATTCGGACTGTCTTCCATAAAACAGTCATAACTTTTGCGTCCGAACTCGAAACGGGGCAAAATTTATATCTATGGAGAACGCCAGAATATTTTAGATCCATTTCATCCTAGCATAGCTGGATTCATAAAAATTAGAATTGTCAAATTCGATCAGGAAAATTGAGTTTTTAGGTCCATAAGTTTTGACATACCTTTCATAGAACAATCCTAATTTTCTATAGGCCACATCTTTTATCCAATTGAGCTCAAATTTTTCATGGTTTGTTCTTGTGTGATTCTTACTGAGAAGAAAATATCAAAAGGTAAAAAGAAAGAAAAAAAAGTTTGAACAAGAAAAAAGAAAAAAATAATAAAAGAGAAGAGAAAAGAAAAGGAGCACACAAGGAACACATAATAGCTTTGTTATTTGTGGTGTCTTTTGTCTTTCCTAATTGTTGCTATCTTTCATATTTGTTTCCTTTCATCCTTGTTTCACTCCCTTGTTTATCACAATAGGTGATATGAACATATATATAGGCCAGCAACTAGGACAAGTGCTTTGGACATTTATTCAATATTGCTATATGTTACTGACTTGTGTGCCCCATACATATTATTCTCTTTGTTTGCCTTCCTAGCTCCACATTCTTCAGAACAACATAGGTTTGTGATCCCTGCAATCGCGGTCTACATCTTCTAGGCATCCTTTGCTTTGTGGGTAAGAACACTGGTAAGAGCTTGGTAAGGTGTTTACCTTTTGCCGATCTCGATTGAGAAGCACCACTCCACCCTTTAGTATGATTATTAGGGATAACCTTCACTGTTTGTTGTTGTTTTTGTGTTCACAATGTCAGTTGATGGACATAAAATGCCGAAGAACTTCAAGAAGTGTGTCAGCAAAAAGCAACTACAAGCTGTTATAGACAATGGACAAAAGGAGATGAAGGAGACAGTCATCAAGGCTGTCACTGAAGCTATAATTGAGATGAAACTTGCAAATGTGATTGAGCAGGTGTGGGGATATAGACCCCAGGGTACCATACGATGGTACATGGGCCTCCACTAGGGGTCGTCCGGCCCGTAGGATGAAGGTGTGCGGCGCACGGCATGCACCGCACGACAGTTGTAATCTAGATATAGTACCAACTCTAATACTTACCATGTAACTCTGTCCCTTCGGAATATATAAGGAGGGGCAGGGGTCCTCCGAGAGGGCAAGTGAGGTCACAAGCCAGATCCAATCAATACAACTCGACGCAGGACGTAGGGTATTACGCTAACCTAGCGGCCCGAACCTGGATAAACCTCTGTATTCATCTACTTTTGCCTTGCGTCAACGTCTGGGTCGTCGTCTTGCGCACCTTCCCCTCTAATCTACCACCTTGGGCATACCCCTAGGTGGACAGCAGGTGGACAAACAGTCTTCTAAGTTAACTGACAGGGTAAATACTTTGGAAAACCGCCCTGCACGCGACGAAGATGCGACTGGAAGCAATGATGGTGATGTGGTGTATGATGTTGATGGTAATATTGATCCAATGTTGACGATGCAAAAGAGATTACGGCATCGTCTTCGCACTAACACCACAGGTATGGGTGACGTTCCACATCACTACCACTATCGAGGTATGTGTAACCGAGCTCTTGAAGATCCTTATGCTAAGGTTAAATTTACTATACCTTCTTTTTTGGGACATTATGATGCTGAGGAATATCTTAATTGGGAGATGACAATAGAGCAGAAATTTAGTTCCCACCAAGTACCTGAACAACATAGAGTTAGATAAGCCACCAGTGAGTTTAAAGATTTGGCTTTTATTTGGTGGACTGGTTTAGCTGCAGATGGTGCCACACCTCGTACTTGGAAAGAGCTTAAGGTTGCTATACGTGATAGATTTGTTCCCCCATCTTATTATAGAAACCTTCGTAAGAATTTGATACGATTAGATCAGGGATATAAATCTGTGCAGAATTACTATGATGAGCTTCAAAAGGGTTTGTTGCGTTGTGCTATAGTGGAGGGACCCGAGGATTCCATTGTTGAATTTTATTTGGGTTTGAGACGGAAATTCGGGATGTTGTTGATTATAAAGAATTTGATAATGTCAATAAGTTGTTTCAGTTTGCTATGCTTGCAGAGAAGGAGTTGCAGAGATGTGAGATCCCGATAAGCAAGCGAGTGAGTGCTTCTGCTAATGCAACATCTTCACCACCACCACCCACATCTACTTAGGAGTCTGGTAAAACTTTAATCCATGCTGAAATTGTACAACGAGATAGAGAGAGTGCTACTAGTAAGTGCAAAGAGATTGATATTAAATATGAAAATTACCAAGTATCTAAATTGAATGATTCTTTTGTGCTTTCTACAAAATCTGATATTAATGAAATTGATGATGATGTGCTAAATTTATCCACCACTCATGCAATAATAGAGCAACATTCAGGGGACACTAAATTTGATTTACCTTTGTCACAAAATAATTGTCCAACTAATCATTGTGATAAAGAAGAGTTGTGTGATAGTGCTTTTAGTATACCTGTGTCACAACTAGTGAATGAAATTGACTCTATTATTTTGGATCAAAATACTTGTGCTGAAAATAGACATTTGCTTCCAATTGCTACTGAGAAAGATGAGCTAGAATTATTATCTTCTTTAAATACCTTAGGTTATATTGAGTTTGATATTCTGTGTGGTCTAAGTAATTTGAGGAAGAAATTTTTGTGCATTAAATTGCCATAGTTGTTTAGATGTAGATATTACTTTATTGGAAAGTATAATTATAAAGGAGAGTATATGGTCAAATCTGAAATCTCATTTTGATATGCAACCATATGATCAATTAGAGGGCTGCAATAGCTATAATCATGTCTTGTCAAGATCTCCAAGTTTTGTTATAAAGCAATATGTTAGATTTCAAGAAAAGGAGCAATACTGGCTACTACCTACAACCTGTCCTGCAACTATGCTCAAATCGAGGACGGTTTGTTGTCAAGAAGGGGAGGATGATGAGGATATAACACCTTCGAATACAACCATTGATTATAAGGTGAGCTCGTTCCTACGTTTACATAGTGATTTTTGGTACAATTCACTTGGTTCCATATCCATATGTACATGTCATTATTTGCTTGTAGGTACAAATATTTCTCGAAGTGTAAGTCTATCAAAGTTCGTCGGCAGTCTGATAGTGCTTCAGTGGAAAGACCATAACTCATCTATTCGGAGTGCCATTGAGGTCAATGAACACTTGACGGAAAGCTTATTTGATAAGCTTTCAACTAGATCTGGTCCCACCTCAATATCACATCAACAAGGTCTTCAAATTATCACGACAATCTCCTACTATTTCTACCGGATACTACGACGTCGACATTGGGCTTGTCATGCAACCTTGGGACCCTGACCCAAGTGGGAGCACGCCCAAAATAAGTGGAGACGAGCACAAGGATGTTCAAGGACGTCCTCCTCCTTGGCCACCACCTTAGAAGGGCAGCCAAGTCGTCCAACCCAAGTTGGAGGCCCAATCCGTGTCAAGATCGAGTCCATCTCGGAATCCAGGAGCAGCCAGCGGTAAAACAGACGCCCAGGTCACATACGGACTCCGTTTTTTATGATCTACATATGGATGGAAAGATAATTTGATAAGCTAACCAATGGCTTTGATTTGAGGTCAAAAATCCATCGGAATCAACGGGAATCATCGAAACAAGTTGACATCCAGAATCTGTCAGGGTGCTGCGTTGCCGTCTTTTGGGTCGTTTGGGCCTTGTAACTTGTTAGGGCACCTTAGGGGCGTGAGTAGGAGTCCTTGGACGCCCCTTAGATAATATAATCAGTAGCCGCCGCCCACGTTAGGGTTTGGGTTTTGCTTAGATTATTCTGTTCACAACAGTTTCGCCGTTTGTCGGTTTGTGAGACCCCAACTCGTGAGATTAATTATTCATCTACAATTTGGTTGTATTCTTCCTTGTTCTTGCTCGTGTTCTTCGATTCGCAGACAAGGACTTTAGCCTTCTTGGCGAGGTCAACGGTGCAACACCGGTTGATAACCAGAGGAGACGTGGTGCTGCGATTGTGGGGTTTCGGATCGTGTTGTTCGGAAGCCGGATCGACGAGTGTCTCGTTTCCACCAAATCGAGAGTTACCAGAACCTTTCGGAAGATCGGGCACCCTTGTTCACATCACTTTCTCTTTCTCACTCTGAGGTCTGTGTCGTGGTGGGGATGCCCGCGAGGAGGATGGCGGCCACCGGCGCCTAGCATACCGCAGTGGATCGCGACGCCAACATACTCGGGAGTCGCAGGCGAGGACGTCATGGCGCACCTTTAATTTTGCACGGCAACAAGGTGGTGGCGGCCCGAGCTCGTGCGGGACGTCCTGCTCCTGGTACTCGCGCGATATCGTGCGGCTTTGTGCGTGTGCGGGGAGGGAGCACAGGTTCAAGAGACAACGTCTCTTGGGCTGCTAGTAGTCGGAGGTGATCTAGTAGTCTGGTATGGCGTATGGGTCCATGCCGTTGGCGCCTTCGTCCCCCGCCGCTTACCGTGCGAACTCCAATGACAACCACTTTTTCCATTCCCCTGATGATCTTCACCATGTCGGTTATGGACGACGAGGACACCTTGTTGGCTGTGGATGCCACGCGCATGATGTAGTAGCAGCTGGCGTAGAATCTGTGTCGCCCCGCGGGAGGCAGGGTACACCGAGGAGCGAGCGCGCGTCATGGCGACGCAGAGATACACGGGGTGTCCATGTCCTCGAACCTAGCGGCACGGGTGCTCTCCCAGACCCCCACCATGTGCATGAACTTGGTCGCATGGAGCCTATCCGCCACCGCGTGTGGCTGAACTGGAGAGCCACCACAAAGCCGCCGCACGCGAACGCCGTCACCTACACGCATGCATCGAGGTGGGCAGCGGTCAAAGAGCTTGGAGTCCCAAATCCACGGCGAAGCAAGGCAACCTCACATAATGACACAATGCGGCTGGAATTAATTAACCCACGGACGATACCTATGCTATGCATGTGTGCGTACCTGGACGAGTTGGATAAGCTTGCTCTCCTCCTCGTGGCTGGGCCTCGGTAGCGGGTGTGGGAGCAGATCGTCCTTGGGGATCTGGAGGAGTACTCAAGGTAGTCCACGTCCTCTAGACGGCACCACACGGCGGCCTCGATGAACCAGACGGCCTCGGTGCTGCAGTCGACTTGTAGGCCACCAGTGCTCTCAGACACGACAAGAAGGCCGTCGAGCGGGTATAGTAGTCGACCAGCATCCGCTCGATTGTCTCCGAGGGCTGAACCCATCCCGTGTCGAGTTAGGCTTGAAGGCGTAGCGACTCGATGAGTGCCATCTGAGATAGGTACCAGTCTAGCTGCCCCCGCGGAGAGGACGGGGACGCCGCTGAATGGTCGTCATGGTCCATGAGCGCCGTGCGTGCGCATCTATTGGGATGCCCAGGAGGAGAACGCACGCCTTAGTCTGCTCGTGGGCACGATCTAGGTGGGCGTCAGGCTGCTCGCGCTGCCAGCAGCTGATGCAGAGGAGGGTGTCACCGTCTGTGGGCATATTACACCTGTATACCCCCATGGCACGACTTGGGCTCTCTTGCAGATACAACCCAACTAGAAGGCCTCGCGGCCCGCGACCAAGCTGTCGCAGCCGCCGAGGACTACCAGATGACTTGCTTGACAAGGAAGATCCCAATAGATAGACCCGGATTCCTTGCCAAAAGGAACTGATTGTAATCTGTTAGGATTCGGCAAGTTGTAACCCTGCTCCCCAACTATATAAGGCGAGCAGGGATCCCCTCCAAACTCACATCATATTCCAATCCAGCAATACAAACCAGCCACCAGAACACAGGACGTAGGGTATTACGACGACTCACCGGCCCGAACCTGTCTAAATCGTCGTCTCACGTCCCTGTGTCCACGCTTTGCAGATGTCTCGCACGCCTCCACCGCTTAATCTACTACCTTGGGCATACCCCTCAGTAGGCTGCCGACCATATTTCATCGACAGTTGGCGCGCCAAGTAGGGGGTGTGTGCTACGACATCATGATCTGCCAAGCGGTCACTTTCCCTCGATCCATGGTTCTCCCAGAGACCGCCACAACTTTCCAGATCGTATCTATGATCTGGACTGTCGGTGACCACGTCCCAGCTCTGGAGGCTGTGGAATCCGCGCAGCTCCCTACGCCGGGCGCCCTGCCACCCATTCGTTCTGTCGCCAAGCCAACACGCCACCCGCCAAGGATCGTCCCTTGCGACGACTTGATCGAAGCCATTGACCGGGCCAACCAAGGAATCACAAAGTGCATCGACGCCATTGAGGTAGCTCGTTTGCAGCTTTCAGATCGACCCTGCCTTCAGGATTTTTCAGGTACATCGTCAGGAGTTTCCAGCGCTCGACCCGCCCGTTGCCCTAGATCGGATCTGCATCCAGCACATCGCCATGTTTCGTCTCCGACGACCATGCCCTTCGGGCTACACGACGCGGCTTCTACGTACTAGCATCAGGCGCTGTGACAACTCTCTGACTAGCTCCAGCCCTCCGACTCCGACCAGATGGCGCCGACCAGCACGCACGCCCGGGTGACTCAGGCTCCACTCGTTGGCATGGTGATTCTCAAAGATATCTCCAGCGACACCGTCTCGGCGACTTCGGCGTCTTGATCCACCACGACAAACGGCTCCACCTCCACGCGGTCTACGAACGTCATCTCCACCGACTTTGGGGCCAACTACCCGCCGTATCGCCCTGGCGTCATCTTCAACGCCTCCGCCGATAGTCCTCCACCTCTAAACGAAACGGAAGCTGCACGCGCCAATTGGCAGCAACGCAACGTCGACCGCCAGCGCCGATGAGACGATGAACGACGTGACCAGGAGCACCGCGATAGGGAATGCCGTGATGACGAACGACGCCGAGATCGCGACACTATGGAGGTCGTGACCTCATCTACGAATTCAACAGGGTCGATGATCAACCCGTCTACCCGACCCCAAGCGCCAACCTTGCCGTCGTCGTCAACGAACTCTCCAAGCTCCCGGTGACTCCGGAGATACAGAAGGTCGTCGCCCACGTCAAAGCCGCCGCCGTACAGTTCAACGAAAGAGGTCGCTACGCCTCACCCTCCGAATCGTCGTACAGCGGAACGCCACCAAGCCCGCACCCTTCGCGCCGAAGGCAGTCGCCGCCACGTCGCGACCAAGAAGTCTCCAAGGGCAACCGCGCCCGTGACCAAGCTCCGGCTCCCGACGCCTCGACAGGGCCACGCCCTTTCACTCCTCGGCTCCACGCCATCAGATGGCCCCAAGGCTTCAAGGTCACCACGGTGGACAAGTACGATGGGAAGGCAAACCCGGAGCAGTGGCTGACTACGTATGATATCGCCATTCAAGCAGCCGGTGGAGGATCCGACGTGATGGCCAAGTACCTCCCTATGATGCTATCGTCTTCGGCCAATAGCTGGCTCCATAAGCTCGCCGAGAACTCCATCGACACCTGGGAGCAATTGAAGGAAGTCTTCATCAAGACATACAGCGCTACCTGCGTCCAGCCGGGAACGTACTACGACCTCCAAAACGTCCACTAGGAGCACAATGAGAGCCTCCGGAGCTACATCCGACAATTCTCCAACATGCGCCTCATGATTCCGGAGATCGCCGATGCGGAAGCCATCTCCATGTTCTCCAATGGTCTACGCCACAAGGAGCTCCGTGACAAGATCATTCAGAAGAAGGTAGCTACAGTCACTGAATTGATGACGATCGCCAACTCCTACGCCGACACCGACGACGCCCATCGCCACCACAAACGCCCGCGTCACCGGTCACGATCCCAGGAGCGCCGTCGTGACAATGACCACCGCAATGAAGGACGCGACCACCACTCCGGGCACCGCGACCACCACTCCGGGCACCGCGACCACCGTGATGATCGGGACCACCACTATGATCGCCTGGAATCCTCTCGACAGAGGATGGATCACCGTCGATGCGACCGTCGCTACATCGCCAACACCAACACTCGGCCGATGCGCACCTACGACAACGACTACGAGAAGCTCCTCAACGGCCCCTTGTCCTCTCCACAAAAGCGCCAAGCACTCCATGCGCGAGTGCGATACCATCGCCCGTAACGTTCGCAGGAGCGATGACAAGCAGCCACGAAACGACAACGACAAGGACAAAGACGCCGACACGCACGAGCCTGCCTTCCGAGCACCAGCGAGGACACTCTCCATCTTCGGCGGCAATGTCGTCATCGAGACCGAGCAAAAGCGACACCAAGTACGCCGCGACATCGCCTCTGTAGCAGCCATCACCGACGACCCCGCCAACGTCCGCTACCTCGACTGGTCGAAGCGCCCCATCACCTTCTCCAGGGAGGACCAGTGGTCGGACGACAAGTACCTAGGACGTTTTCCTCTCGTCATCGACCCAGTGATCTCCAGCTGCCGCTACCGCAAGGTACTCGTCGACAGTGGGAGCGCCCTGAACATCATCTTCGCATCGGCATTCCGCGAGCTTGACTACTCCAAGCGGGATCTGTCTCCAGCAAACTTCCCATTCTGGGGCATCGTGCCAGGTCAGCCCTCCATGCCCGTCGGGCAAATCACCCTCCCGGTGCAGTTTGGCACGCCCGACCACTTCCGCGAGGAGTGCATCACCTTCATCGTCGCCGACTTCGACACCGCCTACCACGCCATCCTCGGTCGCCCAGCTCTCTCCAAACTCATGGCCATGCCACACTACGCCTACCTCATGCTCAAGATCCTGACGAAGAAAGGCGTCCTCAGCCTCCGGGCAAATCTCCAGGTGGCGTACGAGTGCAAGCAAGAGACGATCAACTCCGCCGAAGCACGCCAGCAGATCCAAGGCGCCCAAGACTGCATCACCAACGCCTCCAAGCTCAACCCCGACGATCTCGAGATCCCGGAGACCTCCGATCAGCGCTCTAGCAAGAAGTCGAAGGACACGAAGCAGGTGGCCCTGGTGGACGGCGCTCCGGAGAAGACCGCCATCATCGGCACCAACCTCGACCCCAAATAGGAAGATGCGCTCGTCATCTTCCTACGGAGCAACGTCGATGTGTTCGCCTGGAAGCCAGCGGACATGCCCGGAGTTCCACAGAAGTTCGTCGAGCACTCCCTGAACGTCTCCTCAACCGCCAAGCCGGTTCGCCAAAAGCTTCGTCGCTTCGCGCTAGATAGGAAGGAGGCAATTAGGGTAGGGCTCACCCAGCTCCTAGCTGTCGGCTTTATCAAAGAGGTGTATCACCCGGATTGGTTGGCCAATCCGGTGCTTGTACTAAAAAAGAATAAAGAATGGCGTATGTGCGTTGACTACACCGACCTCAATAAGCATTGCCCTAAGGATCCTTTCCTCCTCCCCCGCATCAACGAAGTCGTCGACTCCACCGTCGGGTGCGAACTTCTCACCTTTCTTGATTGTTATTCTGGTTACCACCAAATCGCCTTGAAGGTAGAGGACCAAATCAAGACGGCGTTTATCACGCCCTTCGGCGCCTACTGCTACATGACCATGTCGTTCGGGTTGAAGAAAGCTGGAGCCACGTACCAACGCGCAATCCAGGATTGCCTGACGGACCTCATCCCGGAGAAGGTCGAAGCTTACGTGGATGACGTCGTCGTCAAAACTCGCACCGCCGACACACTCGTCTCCGACCTCGAGGCAACTTTCAAAGCCCTCAACAGGTTTAAGTGGAAGCTTAACCCTAACAAGTGCATCTTCAGCGTATCATCTGGGAATCTCCTCGGCAACATCGTCAGCCGCGACGGCATTCGCCCAAACCCCGACAAGACTTCGGTCGTCCTCTGCATGCGAGCCCCCTCTAACGTGAAGGACATCCAGAAGCTCACCGACTGCATGGTGTCCCTCAGCCGCTTCATCTCCAGGCTCGGTGAAAAAGGGCTACCCTTCTTCAAGCTCCTCAAGGCTGGCGAAAAGTTCATCTGGGACGCTGAAGCCAACCGTGCCTTCTCCGGCCTGAAAAAGTACCTCACCCAACCTCCTGTGCTAGCTGCACCTAAGGAGAAGGAGCCCTTGTTGCTCTACATCGCCGCCACAAACCGGGTCGTCAGCTCCGTCATCGTCGTCGAATGCGAGGAAGCCGACCACGCCTACCCCGTCCAGCGACCCTGCTACTTCGTCAGTGAGGTACTCAACGACTCCAAAACTCGGTACCCCCAGGTACAAAAGCTCCTTTACGCGGTCCTTATTACTGCACGCAAGCTACGTCATTACTTCCAAAGCTCCGAGCGGGTCACCGTCGTCATGGAATTCCCCCTCGGGGACATCCTACACAACAAGGACGCTATGGGACACATCATCAAGTGGGCTATCGAGCTCGGCGCCTACGACATCGCTTTCTAGGGTCACCAGACAATCAAGTCACAAGCACTCGCTGACTTCGTCGCCGAATGGACAGATCTCCAAACCCCAGTACCGCCAGAAGCGCCAGAACACTAGACCCTCTTCTTCGACAGCTCCCTCACTTTGCATGGCGCAGGTGCTGGTCTCCTCTTCATGTCTTCTTCTGGCGAGAAGCTCTGCTACGCACTATGGCTACTCTTTCCGGCCTCCAACAACACCGCCGAGTACGAAGCCACTCTCTACGGTCTCTGCATCGCCAGCGAACTAGGCGTCAAGCGCCTCATGGTGTACGGCGACTCTGCTCTCGTCGTCAACCAGCTCAACAAGGGACTGGAACTGCTCCAATGACAAGATGAACGCCTACTGCGCCGCCATCCGGAAGCTTGAAGACAAGTTCTTCGGAGTCGAATATCACCATCTACCGCGAGACCAGAACCAGGCGGCAGACGAGCTATCCAAGTTGGCGTCATCAAGATCTCCGGTTCCCGCCAGCGTATTTGTTCATGACCCTCCATCGTTGACCACTCGAGCTCCACTCTTTCGACGGACGCCACGACGCCGCCGACGGGACAACTAGTGGGCACGACCTCCATAGCACCACCAACAGACTGGCGCGAGGACTTCATCAAGTATCTCTCTGAGAATCTTGTCCCTGCAGACAAGACTGAAGCCGAGCACCTCGTTCGCCGCGTCAACAATTACATACTGGTCGACGGCGCGCTCATGCGCAAAAACTCCAGAAACGAAGTACTCCAAAAATGCGTCTCCAGAGAGGACAGCCTCAAAATCCTTTTCGACAACCACGCCGGCGAATGCGGGACCACGCGACCGCCAGAACGTTGGTAAGTAAAGCCTTTCACATAGGATTCTACTGGCCATCAGCGGTCACCGACGCCGAACAGCTCGTCCGCACCTACGAGGGGTGCCAATTCTTCGCCAAGCAAACCCACGACCCTGCGCAAGAACTCCAAGCGATACCAGCCTCTTGGCCATTTGCCTGCTGGGGACTCGATATGATCGGCCCCTTCCGACCAGCCCCGGGAAGCTTCAAGTGGATCTACGTCGCCGTCGACAAGTTCTCCAAGTGGATCGAAGCAAAGCCAATCACCAAGGTGACAGCCGAAAACGTCGTCTCCTTCATCGATGAGATAATTCACCGCTTCGATCTCCCGAACTCCATCATCACTGACCTCGGCTCCAACTTCACCGGCAACATCTTTTGGGACTTCTGCAAAGGCCACGGTGTCCTCGTCAAGTATGTCTCCGTCACCCATCCTCGAGCCAACGGCCAGGCCGAACGTGCCAACGGCATGATCCTCAACGCCCTGAAGAAGCGCCTCTACTAGAAAGACAAAAAGCACCCAGGCCGCTGGATGCGTGAACTCCCCTCCGTACTCTGGGGTCTCGGGACTCAACCCAGTCGCAACACCAACGTTTTGCCATACTTCATGGTCTTTGGCTCTGAAGCCATCATCCTCGCCGATATCGCCTTCCGCTCCCCTCGCGTGGAGAACTACGACGAAGAAGCCTCCCACCAGGCTCGCCATGACGATCTCGACCGCCTCGAAGAAGAACGGTTGTCATCCTGCCTACGCACCACCAAATACCTCGAAGAAGTTCGCCGTTACTACAACCAGAATGTCAAAGATCGATCCTTCGTCATCGGCGACCTAGTCCTCAAATGGAAACTCAAGACCGGCGGTCTGCACAAATTGTCTTCACACTGGGATGGCCCCTACATGGTGAAGGAGGTCACCCGACCAGGTGCCTATCGCCTCGTCGACCTTGACAGCATCGACGTACCTAACTCCTGGAGCATCGAGCACCTCAGGAAGTTCTAGGCCTAAAAGATGGCTCGCCGACCTCTCCATACGTCTCCGGATGGCTCGCCGACCTCTCCATACATCTCCGAACGACTAAGATGTCCTCTCCATACGTCTCCGAACGGCTCGCCAACCTCTCCATACGTCTTCGAACGGTTCACCGACCTCTCCATACATCTCTAGACGGCTCACCGACCTCTCATACATCTCCGGACGGCTCACCAACCTCTCCATACGTCTTCGGACGACTCGTCAATTTCTCCAAACAGCCTAGCTGACGCTAAAGGAGTCTCAGAGCAGGGACTACTGTAACTGTTGGACGCGTGCATGAGCGTCCGCCCTTTGCGCTATGGTAGCCAGTAGTCCTCCCAAGTGATGTCCCGACCTCTATACACGTGCATGAGCACCCGCCCTCTGCGCTACGAAGGGAGGGCTAAGCTTGGGCTGAGACCTTTGGAGGCTATACGCCTAGTGCCTGTATGCGCCAGTTATGCACACGGTCTCCATTCGGTCTTCAAGCAGCCCGACTCATACCGATGAAAACTCAGAGTCGGGGCTGTTGTTACCATCGGACGCGTGCATGAGCACCCGCCCTCTGCGCTACGGTGGCCAACAGTTCTCCCAGGGGACGTCCCGACCTCTCTAGCGTGCATGAGCGTCCGCCCTCTGCGCTATGAAGGAAAGGCTACCTCGGGCTGAGAATTCTGAAGGCTATGTGCTCGGTGCCTCACATATGCGCCACCCACGCTCTTGACAACGGTCGCCATTCGCCCATGTCACGCCACGATCGAGCCTCTCGGAAAAGACCCTGGCCATGGTACCTCCCTACGCGTGCACGAGCGTCCGCCTTCTACGCTATGGGATGCCAGCAGCGGTCCCTTGGGCGATGCCCTTGACTCCTACGCGCAAACGAGCTCCGTGCTCTACGCTACGGATCTTGGGATAACCCAAGGCTGAACTGTTCATCGCTACGGCTCACGACTATCGGATCTGCGGAATTTGGGGAATGAATGAAACACGCCGACTCGCTTCAAGTTTCAATTCAGGTCGCCCAAGAGTCTATTTACTGACTAACTCCTAATTTACAAGCTACTGGTGCCTGACACCAAACAAATCTACACCGCCGACGAGGGCTTCGGCTGTAAGCTCGGCCTCCTCCTCAAGGCGCTCCATTTTGGCCTCCGACGTATTCGCCGCAAACCCGGCGCCCAACCTCGACATCTCCATCCGCGGGTAATGTGAACGAAGAATGGCGAGGCCATGCGCCACCCCACTCTGTGTCGCCGCCTTGGTGTACGCCTGGAAGCGCCCCCACAGGCCACGCGCCTTCTGGACGATATGATCGCCGATTCGCCGCTCCTTCTCCACCGGGAAGAAAGGCTCCTCGTCGATGTATTGCACCAAGGGAGCGACCTCCTCCGCCAGCGACCAGAAGCAGTCGTGGTAGCCCTCGATGCGCCGCTCCAGATCTGCATATTGTATTTGCACATTTTCGTGGTAAGCTGCAAATGCCAAAGCAAAGGGTAAGAACAAACAACAATCTCCGAACACATTCCTCCTAGAGGACTCACCAGCGTGCATAGCCTGCCACTTGTGCACCTCCTGGTCGGACTTCGCCTTCTCCTCGACCAGGAGACGCTTCTCCTCGCCGGCCTGCACCACCTCTGCAACAATGAACTCCACGGCTAAGGACTCCAACCAGATGGCGTTCTCGAGGAAAAGGGAGCAAAACAACATCAACTCACGTGCGACGAACTCGTCGGCCTTGTCAGCCCGCAGCTGGAGCTGGAAGTTCACCTGCCCCTGCTGCTGGATGATCTCCTCAAGCTCCCGGGAAGCGTGCCTCCAAGCCAGTGAACTAGCCCTCGACGCGCTTCACCTCTGCCCGGAGCCGCACGTTCTCCTCGGCCATCGGCGCCATCCGGTCAATGGCGAGCTTACGCTCTTCACCGACCTTCAATAGGAGCTGCAGGCACACGAAGACAGGAATAAACAAGACACAAGTGGAAGCTACAAGGAATACGTGTCTTCGCTCACCTAGATCTTCTCCAGCAACTTCGACGCATCCTCGACAACGGCGTCCGTTGCCACTCTCGCCGCCTCATCGTCGATCTCGACGACCACGCCCCCCTCAACGCGGAAACGGCGGACAGGACGCCGATTCGGGTCCTCCTTCGAACGCTCGACCTCCTCAATCTCAGGTGAAGCAGGTACCGCCGCCTTCCTCTTCGTCCCCCGGACAAGACGGCCTAAGGTTGCGGCGCCCGCCCCCGCAGCACCTCCTGCTGCTCTGCCTCCTCCGAAACTGCCCCTAGGCGTTGGGGACGCCTGTTGCTCCGCCTCTCGAGGCTCGGGGACTTCAGACGCCTCCGGCCGCCCCGCCTCTCCAGACTTGGGGACTGCGGACGCCTCGACGTCCTCCGCTGCCTTCGACGCCTCCTGCGGTGTAGCCGACTTTGCCGACCCGCCGGCACCAGCACCCACCGGAGGGCTTGCCTCCCTCCGACCATCGCCTTCGGTGTCTGGCACATCCTCGACATCAGCCGACTTGTGAAGTGTTCAGCCTCGCCATCAACATTCCAATCCGACTAGGTTAAGTAAATACAGGATACGCAGGGGATACTTACAGGCCCAACACCTTCTTCTCCCGCGAGAAGCGGCGAGAGCGCGGACGCGCGCCGCCGCCCGCGGACTCCTCCTGTGGCTTGGGCGCACCGGCCGCTCCGCCAGAAGACTCTCGCGCCTCCGGTGCCTGCTCCGGCGCCCACGCCACCTTCGGCGTCGGCTTCGCCTTCGCCTTCACTGCTCCGCCTCCGCGCCCCACTGAGGATCCTTGCCCGAAACGGGCACTCAGCGGGGCGTCGTCTTCACTGTCAGACGCGTCGTCCGACCAGTCGAAGACCACACGGCGGCGCTTCGCCGCCTCTTCATCAATTGTGAAGGCGCCGCCAGTTTCCAGCGACACCTTCTTCTTCTCCTTCGCAGGGGCGGCCGCGCGTTTCCCTTTCGGGTCTTCACGCACCCTCCGCCTGCTCGATCGGGGCTCGGGGACTCGGCTCCCCTCCTCTCCACTGCCCGTGATCTCCTCCGTGTCGACCTCCGCCGCGCCGCGACCACCGTCGTCGACGTCATTCCGTGGAGGGTCCACTCCCTTTGGCCACGCCTTCAATGGCGCTCGCGATGTGAACGCGTCCTGACCCTGTGTCAATACTACACAACACTAAGTATCTACTTGCGCATTTTAATGAGCACACACAGGGCAACGATACTAACCTTCGGCGAAGGGTACTCCAATGAGTACGACCTCTGTGAATACTCGAGATTTTTCCTCTTCTACAGGTCGAAGAGCGCCTCGACCCGCAGGAACACCTGCTCCGCCGTCAGGGGCTCCAGCGCCTCCCGCGTCCGGTCATCCGCGTCCCCGGCATATTCATACGCTGGGTGCGCCCAATCCTTGCAGGGTTGGCAGCGCCGCTTGATGAAGTTCGACGCCACCAACACCCCGTCGACACACCGCTTGTCGACCAGCTTTAGGAGCTCCTCCACCTCCTCCATCGCCACCGCGTCAGGGTGCTCCGACCATGACGACAACAACACCGGCTTGAACGCCGGGTCGCACGGCGGCCTCGGAGCCTCATGATGGATGTAGAACCACTTGGGCTTGTACTCCATCGCCTTCAAAGGCAGCGGCATCGCGATGTACTTCTCCGCCATCCCGTCCCGCAGCTAGAGGTACACCGACCCGACAATGTTCGACGCTCCAATGTCGTTGATCTTCAGGCGGAAGAAGTGGCGGAAGAGGTTGAAGTGGGGCTCGATGCCTAGGTACGCCTCCATCCATCTGCCAGTGACGCTATCAAGAAGAAGACCGGCGAAGATCAGCTGCTCCAGGTTCTCCCGGCGGAGAACGCTCTGCTTCCACCCACGCGCCCAGACCAGAACCTCGACGCGGTCGTCGGATTCCGCCGTCGTCGTCTTCTTCGCCTTCGCCACCGCACCACGAGCGCGCTTCCCGCTAACCATCGACAGCGACTTGTGTGGGCGCCGATCTAGATCTAGGGCTACAGTGCTTCTGTGGCAAAAGTCGCTCGTGCACAAGAAGGAAGTGGGGAAGACGAAGGCAACGAGGCGCAAGCAAATGAAGCAGGTGGGGAACCGCCGCCGTTCGCCTCGCCTTTTATACGACGCGGCCCGACCCTTCGCCTCTAGGGTTCCTGGGAACCCTTGCCCACCATTTCCACGAACGCCACGTCGCTTGCGGCAACCGCACGCGCCCACTCAACTCCGCATCCGCTTTAATGGGCCACTGGGCCATCAGTTTGCAAAAACGGCCTGCCCGTTCGACTTCATCATTTACTCGGTTCCAATTATTTTGTGCTGATAAATACGATACTAACGCACGGGGACTGACCTCACTCGTTAGTACTCATATTCATTTCAGGGGTACAGTAAGATCTGCAGTTCCTGGTCGGCGCCACAGTAACCCTCGGGGACTACAGACCCTCAACTTTGAGCTCGGGGACTCTCCCCACATATTTAAACTAACGCATTTTCTTTGGTCCTGCTACAAGAACCATGCTGCTTCTTACAGAAGGCCCAGGGACTACGTGTACACATGTCATTTTTTCTCTCATCTGCAAAATTGACTCTGTTTCGTGCAGGAAAAATACAAGCTTGGCACTACGTGCCTACAGCACCTACTCCCAAGCTCGGGGACTAAGTGGATACACTTCACCTAGCGGTGAATGTATTGCTCATTTTTCTTTCTTCGCAGCTTGAGGTGGGCTAGCAAGGACTTCGACCGACGTACCATCAGCTTTTGGAGACCGACTAGGCCCTAAGTGGATACACTTCCCCAGATGAAAGATCTTCAAATTTTTTCTTGCAGCACCTTGTATCCCTTTTTGCAGGACGACGCAAAATACTTCACGCGGCCGCACTTCGGTTACAGCTCTGACTGTACGCCCGCGACCAGCTTAACCTGGTCGGAGGACTACCACGAGTGCACCCGTGACCAGGCAACCTGGTCGTAAGACGCTTTCATCGACATGCGACCAGGCCAAGCCTACTCGGAGGACTCTGCGACACCCTGCACAATGGATGCAACGTGCTCGGGGACTAGCTATGGGCATATTACACCCGTATACTCCCATGGCACGACTTGGGCTCTCTTGCAGATACAGCCCAACCAGAAGGCCTCGCGGCCCGCGACCAGGCTGTCGCAGCCGCCGAGGACTATCCAGATGAGTTGCTCGACAAGGAAGATCCCAATAGATAGACCCGGATTCCTTGTCAAAAGGAACCGATTGTAATCTGTTAGGATTCGGCAAGTTGTAACCCTGCTCCCCGACTATATAAGGCGAGCAGGGATCCCTCCAAACTCACGTCATATTCCAATCCAGCAATACAAACCAGCCACCAGAACACAGAACGTAGGGTATTACGGCGACTCGCCGGCCCGAACCTGTCTAAATCGTCGTCTCACGTCCCTGTGTCCACGCTTTGCAGACGTCTTGCACGCCTCCACCGCTTAATCTACTACCTTGGGCATACCCCTCGGTAGACTGTCGACCATATTTCGTCGACACCGTCAGTGCCGAGCTACCGACGCCGGTGATGCGGACGAGATTAGGGAGAAAGAGAGGATGGACTTGGGGACTTGACAGTGAGAGAGACAAAGGGGCCAGGGTTTTTTTCTGAAGAAGTTGACATGCCCCCACCGTCCAGCTGCCACGGTGGCATGACCACGTTAGATGTTGGCGCCGATGTGGCGAGTTTTGGACTGTTAGTGCACAATGATAGTAGATTAGAGATCTGTATAGTTGTATTTTTAGTTCGAGGACCTAGATGGGAAGACATTAAAAGTTTTGACCCAGCGTGCACTTTACTCTATTTGTTTGTTTGCTTTTAGCTAACGACGAAAATGTTTTGCCACTGCTGTAGCGAATGAATCTTGGTCGATATCAGATGTTGCACACTATTCCAAATTATAGATTCTTTTGTTTTTTCTAGATATATAATTTTATTATGCATAATATACGATATATCCAAATACACATAGCTAAATAGTATATCTAGAAAAGCCACATAAATTATAACAAAACACTGTAGTAGTTAAGGTAAAATAAAAAGTGCCGTACCTAGCACCATATATTAGTACCAGATCAAGCCAGCCATGTTTAATCAATTTGGCTCAGTTTGGATGTTCCGGGAAAAAACATACACCTGTAAGATAATTACACTTATAAACTATTGTGCACAAGAAATTCATGCCATAATTATCCACTTATAAAATAGTGTTTGGATGGACGGTATTCATGTCATCTTACATTGGCTGGCATATTAACTTATACCATTCCAGATATTGACGCAAACAAAGAGCAAACACTAGAGTTATAAATATTGATCTTGCAAGAAAAAATACTAGATCAGCTAAAAGAACAACTGTAAAAAATGAAGAACAAAATATAAGAAGATAAGGATATAAGAACGTGAGTGGAGTTGGGGCAGATCTAAAGGGGTTTGGGTGGCCTCCAGCCTCCTCTACAACTGATACATCAATGTAAATTAGAGAGAATAAGAAAAAAGTAAGTGGAGAAAATAAAGAAAAATAAAGAAATAGAGAAAGAAGAAGAGATCAGTCTCCCTTTGGTCGTGTTCTACATCCGCCATTAAGTGGACGATACCTAAATGGATTCGATTTTTGTCGTTGGGGCTCCAGGATTCGCGCGTCAAGGACGTGGATTCGCTTTTTCATGTCGATGCCTTCTCGTCACCCTTAGCTCGAGGCAACTGTTGTGACTGTCACTGCTACCATCATTACCGTGAGGGACCCTCGGCATTGATCTGACTATACGCAGTAATAAAGGGTGATCAAATTGAACCCGCCTTCTCACTGCCCTCATCTCGGGGCCGCCACAGCCGCAAGGAACTCTCGCTCGGCTCTATCGAGTCTAGCTAGCGGAGGAAGATCGAGTTGCTCCCCAACACATGTCATATTTTTTTCTCAGGCCGAAGGTGACCATATTTTTTCTATCGGTTTTGGCCCAAGCCATATGTAAAATCAGGTAGTTCATCGGGTTTCCAAATAGCGATTTCTAAGTTGGGACGGAAAAGTACACATGCATGTAATTTGCAAAGGTTTTGTCTCAAATATTAGGTTTCTAAACAGGGCCTTACAATCTATTCGCTTCTGATCGGTCGATGCCTAAACCTGCTAACGGGTCGGGAGGAAACGAGTATTTTGGAGCGAGTTCTCATATGGGATGTGTGTTGACGGGTGCAAACAGGTGCTATTTTCTTGCGGGCCATGTTTGGTAAGTATTTTTTTTTACTTGTGGCAGGTTGAACCCAAAACGGGTTAGGACGGGTTTATTAACTAAACATTTAAGTGAAGCTAGGATGGATAAAGACCTCTTATGACAATAGGTTGGGGTGGGTGTGAGACGAGTTTATTTCGGTCAACAGGTTTACCGAAGGCTGGCAGTTAGCACGTGCACGTACAAAATACATTGAGCTCAATTGCTCATCCCAAATGTAGGCACATGTGGCCCAAGGAAGCAAAGGCTGCACTTTGTGGTCCTGCTAACCCTGTCGATCCGGAGTTCAAATCCTCGTTCTCACAAAACATAACTCTTCAATGAAACATGTGGTTGTATGTGGCCACAAGCATATCCTCGCTGATAGTGCATGTTCTTAGTAGTCGGAGTTCGTGGTCTTTTTCTCGGTCCCGTAAAACCTTTTTCCAACCACTCTCGTCGTTACTAGCACTTTCTTAGTAACCAGAGTTCGTGACATTTTTCTCGACCCCCACGGAACCTTTTTCCAATCCAGTGGTTAGGTTATACATGGCCGCAGCCACATCCTCGCCGATAGGGGCACGTTCTTAGCAGTCGGAGTTCGTGGCTTTTTTCTCAGTCCTGCGGAACCTTTTTCCCAACCATCCTGGCTTTTGCATATCATGACCAAAATTAGAACTTGTATCTCAAGAACCAGTGGTAGAATAAATATCAACTAATAATGCAACATTCTTATTATTAATATGACTAACAATATCAATATGAGAATTCATGGAACTTACAAAATAATTAAGAGAATCATATAATGTATTTGTAAGTTGTATCTCAGGGTTATTGTGGTAGTACTATGGTCTAATTGGTACTCAATGATCAAGGAATTCAACCATCTTGCTAATTTTCATAACAATGACAACACATTGCACGACAACAAGCAAAATTGTAGGTGATTAATAATGGATGTGCTCGGCCTTTTGGGCCAGATGCAATAGTGATGATGAACACAAGAAGGACCGATAAATCAAAATTTTGGCTAGGGAAGATTAAACTGCAAGGTAGAGCCCAGATGAATCATTTTCCAATAGTCCCAAAAAAAAGTGTGTTGGCATAAACAGTGTTAGTCTAAACATTTAAATGGACTAAACGGTCACTATCGTTGAGCTAGTTAATCAGGTAAACAGATTAATTGGTGATTAAATGGGATAAATAGTTGATTAAATGGACAAGGCAAGCTACTTTGTACGACTCCCTCCTTCTAAAGGCATGTGCAGTCTGTAGACGGGTATCATCTGTAAATGACTCGAATATATTATACAGACAGGTAAAAAGACAAGTCATACAACCTATAGTCTATTTTATTGTTTGTAGGGTGTTTAATGCTTTGCATATAGCCAAGATTAATAATAACTAAATATTTGTATGCCACCGTGTTGCCATTTGATAGAAAATATAAAGCATAAATAAGAGAACACAATTACAATATTTTATTATAAACTATCAATATAATAATTATATTATATAATTGCAACATCTCTTTGGTCCAATCTTGGCATGTTCACAACAGTTGCATACTAACAACATCCAGTAACTGAAACTGAAGAAAGATTTGATCTTAAACCGTACTAAATTTTCAGAAAGCATACAAGCTATTTGGCAAACTAAGTCGAACAAAACTTCAGTCACAACAGTAGTCTTCTTGGCAATCAGATAATTCAAATGTCCTCGACAATATTCTTCACGGCTCAACTGCTAGGCTGATCAATCCTGAAATATCAGAACTACTATCAGGCATAGAACAGAATATAGCATTGACAGAAAGCTCACCATATAACAGACTACATATAATAAACCAATATAGATAAAATTATATATAAAGAATACAAAGGAACCTGAAAATCAAATGAAGAGCGCCTGATTATGGTGATGACATTCATTTTGATCTGAGAAAAAGAGACTAATAAACAACAGTAGCATCATACAGGGTTCTGAAAAATAGTGTTAATGGATTGATGCAAAATATGTCTTATGACTTCTGCTTGTATTTGATTCCCCAAGTTCAAAATGGTAACTTCTGTTGTCCTTATTTTTTGTGTCAACACAGGTAATTTTATTTTATAAAGAGAATAGAGTCATCAGCATATTGCATGATGATCTAGTAGGGACTGAACTTCAGGTGGAACCGGTGAAGCTGCAGTGTCTTCAGAGACCTGATAGACTTGCACCAGGGAACACTGAGGACCGTCAGAGTGCATCCCGTACAAAGTCACATGTGCCGAACCAAGTGGAATTTGGATCCATTTCTGAGCCCAGTGCACCTTCACCGGAGAGAAAGCCTGTAAACAATCCATACCAATAATCATCTGATAAGAACCAATAGGAATTAGCTTGAAGGACAAATGAAACAAGTGACCATGAATGGACCATTCTGCAGACGGTATATGTTCAGAGCAGGCGACAACACCGCCATCAGAAACCCTGACATGAGTGGGGTCAGGAAGCTGCTGCACTCCAGAAAGAGACTTGGCCATTGTACAATCGAGGAAAGAGTGTGTGCTGTCGGAATCCACCAGAATAGAAATTGAATGGCCCTGAATAGCTCCCTGAAACTGCAGGGTAAGAGGATGAACTGACTTGGATTGAGCTTCAGCTGACAACAACATGAACACTTGATCTTCCCCATGAGCATGAGCGGTATCATCATATTCAGCATCGAGAAAAATTTCTTGACAGAGATCTCATACTTCTTGCAAGGCATGTAGTTGCATAGCTGGGGCACACTTGTGACCCTGGTGTCATTTTTCGCCACAGCGCATGCACATGCCACGCGCCTTGCGGTAGGACCGAAGGGACTATAGTTTATCGTCCACCGAAATGCGCTTGTTGTCAGGGCGGCGATCTTCAGGCACCCGCTTCGCATCCACTGGTGGAGGTCCCTGTCCAGCCCGAGCCGGAGGAGGAGGCACGGGAAGGGGTCCTCGAGGAGTTGCTTGCTTGGGATAAGAAGGACCCTCCAGACGCTTGTAGTCCTTACACCGCAATGGCTCCACAGCTTCTTCCTGCAAAAGTGCAAGCGAACAAGCAGCATCGAGGTCTGTGGGATGCTGAACAAGCACGACACAACGGATATCGTCACGGAGCCCGTCCACGAAACGAGTGGTGTAAGATAGAGTGTCTGGATTGGGTGTGTAAGAAGAAAGTTGTTCGACAAGGTCGACAAAGGTTTCCACATATTGTTGCATCGAGCTTGTTTGCTTGACATGGAACAATTGGCGCAACAGAAGCTCGTGCTGATCATGGCAGAAACGCTCATGGACCATACAACAGAAGGCTGGCCAATTGACATGAGCAAGGTGGTGGGAGACAGACTGAACCCATCGTTTGGCGGTACCAATGAAGTCCATAGTCGCCACCAGAACCCAGACTGACGGATCAACAGAATACATGTCAAAATAAGAGTGGGCTTGGGTAATCCATAACTGGGGAGTGGTACCATCGAACTGGGGAAACTGGATTTTGGGAAGTTGGCCAAGATGGGGAGGCTGGGTGGAGTGTGGGTAAGGTGGGTGTGGGGGATCAGTAATGGCAGGAAGACGGGCTCCCATAGCAGGAGGAGATTAGGGTGGAGGAGGGAAGCACATACCATTGGCCGGGATCGGTACCATGGTCGGAATCGACCCACAGTACCACCCTCGTGTAGTTGTCGCAACGCGATGCCCGCTGGGCCAGTCGATCGGATCTCCGGCAGGTGAGCGCACGACGACCGACTCGAAACACGGCGGAGGCTCGGGTCGAGGAAGGTGGAGCTCCTCTGCGTCGTGCTTCGCCTGATACTTGAGGTGGTTAACCTGACGCCGTAGATCCTCGAGGTTTCCATCCACCTCCGGGCGCCAACCTTCGAGATCGGTGGCCACGAGCTCCACCGCCGCCACCCGGTCGTCCCTCTCATCAGAGATCTCGTGGAAGCGGATCAGCTCCAAATCCACCATCCGGTGCTCCAGATCGGACACCCGCTCGTCGAAGTGGGACCCCTAGTTGTCGGCGACGGCGACGGCGGTGTACTGAGAGGACGCGAACTCCTCCAGCGACAGGATCCTCTGCTCCACCGCATCGTCCCGCTCCTGGAGCTCGGTCGCCGCCTCATCAAGACGGCACTCCAGCCGCTCCCAACGGTCGTTGGACTCGGCTCTGAGGTTGTTGATGCGCTTGAGGACCTCGTCGAAGGGGGGCCGAACATTTGGATCCATCGCCCCCTTCGACCTCTGGAGTCGCATGAAGTGTTGGTGACCCTCCGGTGGATCCAGCTCGAAGGAGATCAGGCTGCCCGCTCTGATACCAGATGTCAGCGCCGCTTGGTGCGGCGGCGCCGGCGGATTGACGGAATGCTCACAAATAGCTCGGAGTCCGCCGGACAGGCTGCCGACTCGGGTTCTTAGGGTTTTATGTGTCTTTTACAGAATATTCGATACCCTCTCCTCCACTCTCTTGCCTATTTCTACCTCTCTAGGCCTCACAGAGATTACAAACTCATTCTGGGCCGGAGAATTTAGCAGACTTGGGCCTTGGACGCTTGCTTCTTTTGGGCTTGCTTGGAACTGGTATGCCACCCGGGTGTGGAGTTGTGACAAATAAATGTCTTTCTCCATATAAACTACTTAAGCATCTCCAGCAGTTTTGGAAATCAACTTGTTGTCCTTAATATTTTGGTAAAACCACAAAAATCTACCTCCAGCAGTTTTTCAAAACACGTTGCTATCTTTGACAAGTTGCTAGAGCGCGTATATATCCGCGCGCGGAGAACTTTCCTATCGCAATTTTTTTCCGGACGTCGGCGATTTTTTTTTTTCTCCGACCTCTCCTCTCGCGGCCTCGGCGTCTCGTCTCGTCTTCCTGGCGCCGCTCTTCCCCGACCTCGCGTCGGCTCTTCCCTGGCCTCACGTCTCGTCTCGTCTTCCCGGCGCCGCTGCGGTCAGAGCCGCAACAAGAAGGGCGAGGCACGTCGCCGCCTGACAAAGTGACAAGCGCCACGTACGCACAACTCAACGGAATCAATTCTTCGCTGCCGGCTGCCCGCCCGGCGCCCGCGTGTGTAGCAGCAGTGCAGCACTAGCACAGCACGACGTGCCAAGCCGAAGGAGCAGCGGCTATACCATGTTCACCGCCGTGCCGGCCGGGCTAGCTGCTGCGGCTGCCGCCTACAGCCTACAGTAGGTGGTGTAGCATACGTCTACGTATGCTCGCGCAGCGGGTGCAGGGACGACGAGGACAACCTGGCCGGCTTCTGGGCGGCGCGGATCAGGAAAAAAATCGGCGATGTGGAAGAAACTCGCGACGTTTCGTGCCCGGCCGGTTGGATTTCCTATTTTGTGGGTCTATTTTTTTAATTTTACCAAATTAGATAGCAAACTATTAGAGAGAGTTTTTTTCTCTACTCTATATAATTTAGCAACTTGTCAATATATCAACTAAATTTTACCAAACTGCTGAAGTTGCTCTAGGAACTATGCATTGGGAGTGATGGTTTCTAACGGTGGAGTCTTGACACTATAGAAACTACGGTGGTTTATAGCATTGGAAGTGTCATACTACTAGTACACGATACAACACAATAATAATACAACATATTCTCTCCATATCGTAAAACTTGACGTTTCAGACAGCGACATGGTCTCCAAAACATCACTTTGACCACTTTAAAAATATTTATTGGAAAGTGGTATATGTATATTTTTATGAAAGTGTTTTTCAAGACAAATTTATTTATATGCTTTTTACATCTCTAAATTTAATAATTTAAAAGTTATTTATGATTTATATTTCCAATATTTGACCTAAACATTGATGGAGTACATATTGACCGTGGACGACAGCGAATAACCATAGATCAGGTCGTAGGTTTGTCTCGTCGTCCACAGTCCGTCCTCGCGCGTGCAACCCAATTAAACCTCATCAGATCGAGGCCAGTAGAGCAGCTAGCGCTTATTATTAGCCAGCAGGTCGGTCGATCGGTAATAATCGACTAGTTAGACACCGAGAGGTGGTCTGCCGTGAGCGGCTTGAAGATACGCAGGTCGTCGGACTCGAGCGCCCTGATGAGGCGTGGCCACAGGTATGCGCTGACAAGCCACGAGCCGTTGCCTCCAGGATGCGTGGTGACCACCAGTTTGCCCGAGCACAGCCTCTCGCTGGGCCAGGTCGGCATGGCCAGGGCGGCGTGGCCGAAGCCGAAGTCGGTGTCGAGCGGGAACGAGGACCACACCGTCTGGCTGATCGTGGGGCTGCCCAGCCCCACGCTCGCCTTCTCCACCACCCTGCTGGCCGCCTGCAGGGTGGTGGTCTGGGTCTTGTGCTCCTCCACCCAGTCCACGAGCTTCGGCCTGGATGCGCTCGTCGTAGTCCACCGACGTGATGGCCTCCCGCACCATATGGCCGCGACGTTGGCGAGCGACTTCCGCGCTGCTCGTCATCTCCTGCAGCCTTGCAATATCCTCGGCCTTATAGATGGGGATGGTGCTCCAAATGGTTATCCACGGTTCTCTCCTAGTTCAACTAAATAAACTAAATTGTAAAAATGAGAAGAGATTTTTGCAAGTTAGTTCAACTAAGGGAGAACCGTGGATAACCATTTGGAACACTATCCCCATCCTTACTCGGCCTCGACGTAGTACAGCCTCTCCACGAAGCTGTCCTCGGCCGTCAGGACGTTCACCAGATCGATGGCGGTCGTCGTACGGGACGAACATCTCGCCTACCGCGGCGCCGTACGACGGCAGGTTGCGAGGACGGACGGAACACCGAGCGGTCGTAGCTCGGGCGCCCGCCGGCCGCGGCGATCGTCCCGGACCGCCGAGCGAGCTCGGACCGCGTCCGCACGAGCCTGGTGGCGCTGTTCCCGTCCAGTCCAGCACGAGGTTGTTGTTGCTCCACGTCACCGCGAAGCCGCCGCAGGCGAAGGACACGAGCTGCACCGACAGATGAGGGATGTCGTCCGCGTACGGCAGGACGGATCCTCTTCAAGGATTCCTCCGCCAGGCTGAATGAAGTCCAGGCTCCGCAGTGGCACCCCGCGCCGGCCGGCCAGTGCCACCACAAGCTCCGCGCGTTGGTTGTGGCAGTGGACCTCCGGAAGACCGGACTCGGGGCTTGCCACGATTCGGCCCAGTCAGTGGGACGAAGAAGTGGCTCAGCAGCGACGGCAAGCCAGCCTCCAAGTCGAAGGTGGCCACCACGGCGTCGAAGTCGCCGGGCGGAGGCTTGGGGTAGATGCACATCACGGAGGCTTGGTACGTGTTTGGGATGAGCCGATGAGGTCAAGGTTTGAGACGGTGATTCTTGTTGTTACATGACAGCAGCCCGGAACGGCAACGCTCCTCTAGCTCCTCTTGTTCGTTGTAGTCAAAATGTAGCCTCACTGCACGCGGTATGTAATTAACTGCCAGGCCAGGAACGGCCTATCTTGTATTATATACAACTTCGCGTCTGTGTTCTTAATACAATGCAATGATATACACTACTCTTTGTATTCGAGAGAAGAAAAAAACCTATAGCTCTTACTCACATCACATCCAGAACGCCACCGGATCGTTTGCCGGGTGCCCACCTTTGTGAGATTGGTACCACCTGGACGCATAACCCCGACGGCGGGTAGTCCGCAGATCGCCCACCTTATCATACTTGAGAACGAACGAGGTCATCTTCACGTCCCGAAAGTAACGGCGATCGACGACGTCATCCTCCATCTGCTGCTGCACCGGCCGCCGGCGAGACTCGACCAAGCAGAACTTGCTGTCGCCACCCATGTACACGAGCTTAGCGCCAAAATGCAGCGCGTCCGGACGAAACAGCACGTCGGCGCAGAGCCTCCACGTGGGCTCGGTGTCCCGCGGCTCCGCGTCGGGCGGGACGTCGCAGCAGCAGACGCGCCCGGCGGCGGCGTCTCCTCCTTCCTCCTCCTGGCTGTACGACCTGCTGTACGGGCAGATGCCGACCCAGGCGTCCAGCTCCCTGTCGTAGTGGCCTTGCCCTCTGAACGGCAGGGTCCACTCGCCGACGTACGTCCAGTCCAGGCGCTCCACGTCGAAGGCGTAGGTGCTGCAGCGGTTGCGGTGGATGTGGTAGGCGGTCGTGGGGCCGACGCCGGGGTTGTAGCCCCACACCGACATGAAGACCGTGCGCCCGTCCGGGTGCACGGCGTAGCCGCTGACGGAGGTGGAATCGAACGGCAGGTCGTGTTCGATGGTGGTCCATGACCACGCGCTGGTGCCCTCCGCCTTGCCGGAGCCGACCGGCGGCTCCGGCCCGAGCACGTCGATGAAAGGGTAGGCGAAGGACAGGAACTTGTCCCCGACGGAGGCGTACACGGCTCTCTGGCCCTGCACACACCGGGTGTACGTGTTGGGGCACACGGTCATCGACGAGGTCGCCGTGTCGAATACGGGGATGCCCGGGCTGGAATCCGCCGGATTCATTGCCAAGATCTTGGTCTCATGCCCTGCCACCAACCACGCGCAGTGGTGCGCCTTGATGCGGACGACCGGGGACGAAGCTTCCACTTCCACTTCTTCCCGCAGGCGGCTGCTGCTGCTCTCGTCTCCGACGACGACGAAATCGTCCTCGCCGACTCTGTAGATGCTGTAGCCTTTATCCCAGTCGTCCAGCACCAGGTAGAGATGCTGCTTCTGCTGCACCGGCAGCGGCGGCGGCGGCGGCTTGCCCCTACGACACGAGCAGCGCGGCCCGCGGTTTGACATGTCAGATGCCGACGACATGTCCGATTGCGTCCTCTCCATCTGCGCGCGACTTCCTTGTCACGTCCCTTTTCTCTGCCTTGTCTAACGTGAGGTTTGATCGATCGATCCTGCGCCCCAATTATTTACTCACAAGCTGGCCGGAATTGCGACTCCTGACCGGAATCGGACTGCACACACGGCGAACGAATCGGGACCCAGTAGTTCCCAAACTCAGATCCGAGACGAATTCCAAAAGAGAAAAAAAAAAAACAAGATCCGATCGAGACAACGCAAAATAAAGGGTCTGCCTCGATTAGTTTGTCCCTAAACTGGAATCTTAGTCCACAAGGAAGTGTTTATAACTGTCTGCCCCAGAGAGTGGAGAATGGCAGACAAAGGACCACACGGCCAGAAAATTGAGAAATGAGAATAAATCCCGACCCCCCCCCCCCCCCCCCCCCACCTCTGGTGGGACACGGGTAAGGGGCTTGTAGGCTGACACGATGATAATATATTAAAAAAGACCCACTCCAGCAGAAATAAACCAAAGAAAGATTTGACAGACACATCGAAATGTGTTCACCACCATTGCAGGTAAACATAATAGGATATCCATGCTCTAAATTCCATAACAGTTTGATGTTCATCAATGATGTTAACGTAATAGACAACATAGTTTCATCTGATCCATCCTAAAAATTCATAATGACTACATAGTTTCATCCGATTCATCCTAAAAGAACCTGCTTCCTGAACAAAGACACCATGTCAGTCTTTGCGAAAGACCTCCAGCCAGCCAGATAGAATCTCTTACACCCATGAACAATTTTAGAAATCCCTCTCCCCTGCTGTAAGACATGGTAATACACATAGGTCATTACTAAATGAATTGAAACTTGAGAATATGATTAATCAAGGTTAACTTTCTTAAATAATTAAAACTTCTCAATTGCTCAATAATTAAAACTTTTTTCTCAATTGATCATGATTAAAACTTTCTGAACCAACTTATACCAAGTCAAGAAACAATAACATTAGCATACATTTTAGAAGGAAAAAGAATTAAACTTAACAAGTTTCATAGTGTGGCGTACTAAATAAACTAATTAGATATATAATATAAGTGTGAGCTGAAAAGTAGAGAGTTTAATAATTAATATGTAGAGGTATTACATACTACAAACAGTTAGGAACAAATGAGGTATTACATACTAAAAACGGTTAGAAACAAACTAGAAGTTTAATAAAATTACCTTCTGATTTACATCCTCATTGCCCTCATGAGATGAGGCAACTCAAGCAGACCTACTTCACTCATTGCCTTTTGTAATCCATTGAATACGTCTGGAATAGTTGATTCAAGCATATTAACCAGATCTTCATCTTTAAAGAGTGGTACACCATTTTCAACAGAATTTTCAAGTATATGACACAATGCATTACGCCACACTATCAACAACTCTAATGGCCCTTCTAAGACTTTACCCTTCTTCATACTACGATACTCATAAACTGCTCCAACATATAAGTTACGTAATGCCAAGTTTGACCATGGATCTTTGCCATCTCCAGGAAAGCAAAAGTGAGTAGATATAAAGTTCAGCACTTTTTCAGATTTCTTTTCTTCCTCAGGACTCTTGTTCTTATCTTCAAGGATCTGTTGTTGCAATCTCTCATAGAGGGTGATGAAATGAACTTTTTTGCCAATCTCACTCAATAGGGACATATTGTAACGTATAATTTCATGGTGCTTCACTGGATCATCAGAGTTCAACAAGTTAAGAAGACTCTGCAAATCATCTGGCATTTCCAAACCACTATCGTGAAAAGACAACATCTCCAGAATAAGCTGATAAATCTGATGGAAATCATTGATCATTCCATTCCTGTCCCTCTTGCACACAACTGATTTCAATGTTGGGTCAAGCTTAACCTTCTTAAGATGAGTCCAGTAGAAGTTATCAAGTGTGAAATTACCATTGAGAGACAGACCATGTCTGTGAAGCCGATAGATATCTTCAATAATTCCTAAAATAATATACTTAGCAAATGTTGTCATTCTTCTGAATTTCTTAAGCTTCTTCTTACCAATTCTTGCACCTGGAGGGACATATATAGGTATGTCTTTCTCAAGTTGCTTCAATGCTTTCATAACTTCTTGTCCAAGCACTTTTGCATCCATGGTGAGATTTGATTGAGGATCAGTGAGAAGTTCTAAAAGTTTTTTGTAGCCAAACTCATTTTGACATAAGAATATATCATGACACTTTGCAAGTTCTTCATCAATCAGAGGATCACAATTGTTGTATTTACTCCATTCTTTAATTTGAGCCTGTGCTGCCTCTAGCTTCTGTCTCAGTTCTGTATTTTTAAGTTCTAGCTCCTCAATATACTTCTTCATTTCATTAAGATCTACATCATCATTATGCTGCATGAACAAGTGTAAAAATGGACGGTTATGTTTATATTAAATAATATATTATTCAAACACATGCGTAAAAATGGATCTTCATGTTGAATAAGCAATTTTTTGTCGAAGTTGAGAGCAAGATATGTCATCTAAAACTCAGGGACAGACTAGATGTGTAAAGAAATAAACACAAGGATACCACAACTTAACTACAATCCCAAATGAACAAATGAGACAAACAAAAGATAATTCACCACGATTAACTTATTACTAGGTTTACTACATATTATGATGTAGAAGTTAAGGATTCGTTCAAGTTACTTCACTCATGAAAGTAATGGCACGTTGGACTGTTTCATAGGCAGAGGGGATTCTTTAGATAGTGATTCCTCAGTTGGTGGAGAAGGTAGTAGTGATAACGGTGGTGATAGTCCTTTTTTTTAAAGTAAATACAGCAGGGGAAGCCCCTACTGTTGGTAAATATATTTAAATAAAATAAACTGTACAAAGAGAGAGAGAGAGAGAGAGAGAGAGAGAGAGAATGGAAAGGGGCTCCAGGGCTGTACAACTGTACAGAAAGAGAGGGAAAGAGGAGAACTGCTGCTTAGCTTGGGTTATCATCTGAAAGAAATCTGCACCAAGATTCCAATATATGCCAAGTTGCTGCCAACAGCTTTGGTTGAATGGACAACCGAAGAATAGATGAAAGGCTGTTTCTTCCAAATTTCTATTTCAGAGCACACAGTATAGTTGTTCCCTTCTAATTTCTGCTTCTTTCTCTGTGGTGATAGTCCTTACACAGGGGTTACATCAAATTATTATTCATATCGAGTGAGAACAGATTTCTTATCTATTCACATGTATTATCAGAACAGGGGTATCCATGGCCGAGATAATTAGTTCTTTAGGACTCTAAACATTGGGCTGCGCATATCTAGGACTCCAAACATTGACTTCGTAAAATAAGTACGGATATCGTTGACAAATTGATTTTTATGTTAGTGTACCATATGTATTATTTATTATTCTCACAAACGCTGCTGGAGTGCTGCTACCCTCATCGACGTGGATCTTGGGCACTGCTGTCAGCACCATCAAAGGCAGGCGCTGCGCCACTCCAGGCTGCCCAATCAGGTGCTGCCGCCTAGTAATCTTCACTTTCCTATCTTCATTATTTCGCACTGCATTTGTGTTGATTCTTTACGCCATACATACAACTAGCGTTCAGTATTAAGTCATTAGGGGTCCGTGAGTAAGTGGCATGGAATCATCAGCTAGGAGTGATGATATTGTATAGAATTCTCCAGTTGTGGTACAAGTTGATTGGGAACTTGCAGATTGTGGAGAGACATGATGATGACGGGAGAATTGAAATGATTAGTGAGGATCAGTTGTATGCTATATTAGGATTTGAGAGATGAGGATGAGGGTCAAAAAAAAGTTGTACAAGAGAATGCAAATGTGGCAAAAAAAAGGTCACGCTGTGGAGTTCCCTTGATAATGAGGATGCTTGTTGCCATACCAGATGAGGTAGTCATTAAATATGATAAAGACCACCCAATTATGGACGGACCTTGGCACTATGTACACGTCGATTGTCAAGAGCCCCGGCGCCTAGGGTAGGAGGACCTCGACTCCGCAGGTCGTAGTCTCGGTCCGTGGTTGCCGGCAGGGTTATACCCCCACGCCGAGCTTCACGTCGACCGGGTTATGCCCCCAGGTCGCCGGCTTAGGGATAGAGGTAGGAGATTATATGGGAAATAATCTTCGTTACTTTCCAAGGTTCTCCGTACAGCATATATAGCCAATCCCCTTACAGATGGAGAAAGTTCTCCTTAATTAAAGGACTAAATCAAATAAGATAAAATAGCTACTTTCTCTCCTGAGCAATCCCCTGCCTATCCGGGCCCCTGGACGCCCGCTCGGCTGCCCGGCGCAGGTCACGAGCCCTCCTGCGCCTGGTATACGTGCGGCCGTACATGACATCTCTCCCCTCCTCGAGAGGCAGCTCGTCCTCGAGCTGGAATGCAGGGAACTTGGCGCGGAAGGTGTCGACTTCCTCCCAAGTAGCCGAGGCCGGAGACTGGTCCTTCCACTGAATCAGCACCTGACGTATACCACGAGCAAGTCGGGTCTTGACGGCCTTTTCTGGTTCCAGGGTGACAGCCCCGTGGTGAAGCGGCGGCAGCGGCGGTGTGGCAGCAGGGGGGGCGCTGTGGTACTTTTTAAGAACGCCCATGTGAAAGACATCGTGGATACGGGCACGCGCCGGGAGCTCGAGACGGACAGCGACCTCGTTGATGAGCTCCAGCACACGATACGGCCCATAGAATTTCGGCTTCAGCTTGCCGGCGCCGTCTGCGGGGAGGGAGGCAGGCGTCCGGTGGCGGAGGCGAAGCAACACCCACTCGCCCACCTGGTACTGGATGTCGCGGCGACCGCGGTCATAGTACTTCTGGACCGCCTGAGCCTGCTCAAGTCGGTGGCGCACATCAGCGAGGAACTCTTGATGCTCTTCCATGGTCCGGGCCACAGCAGCGACCCGAGTGTCTCCCGGCTCATAGGACCGGATGGAGGGTCGCGCCCATAGACGATCCGAAACGGCGTGTCGCGGAGGGAGCTCTGGTAGGCGGTGTTGAAGACGTACTCCGCCCACGGGAGCCACTGCAGCCACTGTTTCGGCCGATCACCGGTGAGACACCGGAGGTACATGATGATAACCCTGTTCGCCGACTCGGACTGGCCGTCCGACTGAGGGTGGAAGGCCGACGTCATGTGGAGGTTGGTCCCCATCAACCTCATGAGCTCCCGCCAGAACTTGGAGGTGAACACGACGTCCCGGTCCGACACCATGGATTGTGGCACACCGTGGAGGCGGACTATCTCCCCGAAGAACGCCTGAGCCACGGACTCCGCCGAATATGGGTGCGCCAGCGGAATAAAGTGACAGTACTTGCTGAACCTGTCCACCACCGTCAGGATGACCGACTTGCCCCGTACGCGAGGCAGAGCTTCGACGAAATCCAACGCCACGTCCGTCCAGATGCCTTGCGGAATCGGAAGAGGAAGTAGTAGCCCAGCCGGATGGAGGTGTTCGGATTTGTGGCGCTGGCAGGTAGAGCACGCCCGCACATACTCCTGGACCACCTGCTTCATGTTAGGAAAATGGAAGTCACGGCGAAGGCGATGCATCGTGCGCTGGACCCCCTCATGGCCTTCGGCGTGTACAGCAGCCAGCAGCTCCTGAAGCAGCGGTGAAGACGGCGGTAAGTAGAGGCGACCCGCGTACTGGACCAGTCCATCGACCACCGTCCAGGGCGCGCGCCGAGTGCCGGCCTTGATCTCGGCCTGAAGGGCAGCGAGGGCGGGGTCGGTGAGCTGTGCTTGCCGGAGACGAGAGAGGACGTCGAAGTGCGGGGCGGAGAGGGCCAGAACAGCCCCGTCGTCCGGAGTGTCGCGGCGGGAGAGAGCGTCCGCCACCACATTGGTCAACCCTGGCTTGTACTCGACGGCGAAATCGAAGCCCAGGAGCTTGCCGACCCAATGATGTTGCGGAATCGTCGCTAGCCTCTGGTCCAGCAGGTACTTGAGGCTATAGTGGTCGGTTTTGACGACGAAGCGGTGGCCCCAAAGGTACGGCCTCCAGTGCCGAACTGCGAGGACGAGGCCGATAAGCTCCCGCTCGTAGGCCGCCAACGCCTGATGACAGGGGGCGATAGCCCGACTGAAGAACGCGATGGGGTGGCCGTTCTGAACCAGCACCGCGCCGAACCCGTGGGACGAGGCGTCGCACTCGACGATGAACTGCATGGAGAAGTCCGGCATGGCGAGGACGGGGGCCGAGGTGACCGCGTCCTTGAGTGCTGCGAAGGCCGTCGCAGCGCCCTCGCTCCACGAGAACCCCTCCTTGAGCAAGGCCATGAGGGGTGCGGCCACTGTACCTTAGTGGTGGACGAACTTCCGGTAGTAGCCGGCCAGGCCCAGGAAGCCCCGCATCGCCCGTGCTGACCGAGGCGTTGGCCAATCCCGGATCGCCTGTACTTTGGCCGGGTCCATGGCAACACCCGCCTCAGAGATGACATGGCCGAGGTAGCCGACCGACGCTGCGCCGAACGCACACTTGGTGCGCTTCAGGAACAGCTGATGGCGCCGAAGCTCCTCGAGGACGATGCGGATGTGACGAAGGTGCTCGTTCCAGCTCTTGCTGTAGATCAAAATATCGTCCAAAAACACCAGAACAAAGCGACAAAGAAACGGGCGCAGTACATCGTTCATCAATGCCTGGAACGTCGCAGGGGCGTTGCACAACCCAAACGGCATCACCAGAAATTCGTACAAGCCGTCGTGGGTGCGGAAAGCCGTCATGTGGATGTCCTCCGGGCGCATCCGGACTTGGTGGTAGCCCGAGCGCAAGTCGAGCTTGGTGAAGAACTTTGCGCCGTGGAGCTCGTCCAGCAGCTCGTCCACCACTGGGATGGGAAACGCATCCTTGATGGTGATCGCGTTAAACCGCTCTGTAGTCGACGCAGAAGCGCCAAGAGCCATCAGGCTTCTTGACGAGGAGCACCGAGGAGGAGAACGCCGAGTCGCTGCGGCGGACAATGCCCTGCTCGATCATGGCGGCACACTGCCGCTCAAGTTCGTCCTTGTGGGCTACCGGGTACCTGTACGGACGGACGGCCACCGGCAGCGCTCCTGGCTTGAGGACGATGCGATGGTCGCGGGAGCGCTTGGGTGGCAGTCCACGAGGTGCGGTGAAGACATCGCCGAGGGACTGGAGCAGGGCGTCGAGGAGCGGCTCTCGGGGCGGCGGGGGTTGTAGCACCGGTGTCGGAGCCGCCATGACCGCGCGGAGGGCAGCCCTGTCGGAGGAGGCGATGCCGGTCCAGCAGATATCACGTCCCGCGCGCTGGAACTGTATGGTCCGCGCGGCGACATCCCAGATGACGGGCCCGAGGGTGCCCAGCCACTGCGTGCCCAGGACGAGGTCGAAACCCGCCAAAGGCATGACAAAGAGGTCGACGTGGAACGTCTCGCCATGTATCATGACCGGCGCGTCGCGGATGACCCCTGGGCAGATGATGCGCTCGCTGTTGGCCACCGTCGCGGTGAGACGCGGACGCGGCTGGATGTACAGCCCGGAGCGGTGCGCGGCGCGGTCGCTGATGAAGTTGTGCTTGGAGCCCGTGTCGAGGAGGGCGACCAGCACCCCCGGCCCAAGGAGCGCGCGGACCTGCAGCGTGTCGAAGCCAAGCACCCCAGCCACCGCATGCAGGGAGTATACGGGGGCGTCTCCCGCCGGGTCGGCGGCGCCCACCGCGTCATCGTCCGTCTCCAGCTCAACGCCGTCGACGTAGAAGATGCGGCGGCAGGTACGGTTGTGGTCGTGGAAGTACTTTTCATCACAGTTGAAACACAACCCGAGCCGGCGGCGTTCCTCCTGTTCGTCCCTGGACAGACGGCAGCCAGATGGCCGCTCGCGCGCGCCTGGTGCAGCCTCCGCCCGAGGTGCCGGGAGCGCGAGCAGCGGGGGCGCCTGGGGAGCCGGCAACGCTGGCGCTTGGGGAGCGGGCAACGCCGACTGCGGTGCTGGGGCGGCTGGGGCCGCGCGAGGCGCCGGCTTGGTTGGGGCCGCTGCCAACCGATCCAGCTCCATGGACTCAACTTGACGAGCGAGGCTCATGGCCCCGGCGAGCGTCTCCGGGTTGTGGATACGAACGGCGTGGCTTAATGGAGGGAGAAAACCGCCGATGTAGAGTTGGACACGCTGCCCCTCGTCGAGGCGCCCGGCGCGGAAGAGGAGGCTCTGGAAGCGGTTGGAGTACTCCACGGTGCCCGTGCGTCGGCACTCCGTCAGCTCGAAGAGAGGCGCCGAGCGTAGCGGTGGCCCGAAGCGCAGGTCAAGGAGATCTTTGAAACGCCCCCACGCCGGCGTGCCTTCGTCCTCCTGGAGCTGTATGAACCACTCCTGGGCGACGCCCTCGAGATTGTAGGACGTCATCCAGACGTGCTCCTCGGCCATAGTGCGCTGTTGACGAAAATAAGACTCACACTTGTTAATGAAGAGCCGTGGATCAGACTTGCCGTCGAAACGGGGAAAGTCTAGCTTCTGAAATTTGGGGGGCCGATCCGGTTTGCGCGGGTGCTCCCGGTGATCGTCGCCGCCGCTGCCCGATGACGAGGCAAACTTCGCCTTCAAAGACGCCATGTCGTCCTTCATCTCCTTCATCTCCGTCTTGAAGGACTGCAACAGCTCCATGAGGTCTTTCATGGTCGGCTCGGCCATGGTGGTGGAGTGGTCTGTGGACGCGGTGGAGGCCGTGGGCAAGGGTGGTGGTTGGGGTGGGGGATCGGCGGCTGGGGCGGGCTGGGAAGACGAGGATCGTCGACTTCGAGATACCAAGCTGTCAAGAGCTCCGGCGCCTAGGGTAGGAGGACCTCGACTCCGCAGGTCGTAGTCTCGGTCCGTGGTTGCCGGCAGGGTTATACCCCCACGCCGAGCTTCACGTCGACCAAGTTATGCCCCCAGGTCGCCGGCTTAGGGATAGAGGTAGGAGATTAGATGGGAAATAATCTTCGTTACTTTCCAAGGTTCTCCGTACAGCATATATAGCCAATCCCCTTACAGATGGAGTTTAGGGTTCAAACTTGACTTTGTTTATTTATTTCTCATGAAACATATAGCTTAAATAATAATTTTTGGTGAATTAATAAATTTAGTTGGGGCGTAAAAACACTTTTGTTGCATTCATGCTGGTGCATAATATTTTGTTTGAGTGTAGGACTAGAGTTGAGTGGCTTGAATTCAAACTTGGTTTGAATTTGGGCAAAATTTGCAAAAATTTTAAAAGGAAAATCCTTTTCTTTTTCTTTCTCTCCCTCTCTTTCTTTCTGGCCCGACCAGCAAAGCCGGCCCGGCCTGCTCCCTCCTTTCCCCTCCCCTCTTTTTCTTTTTCCCCTTCGCGCCAACCGGCCTAGCCTGGCCCGCTCACCCCTGCGCGGCCCAGCACGACCCACTTCCCCCCCTCGTCAGTCCACGCTCACCCAGCGGCCCGCGACACCGCTCGGCCCGCGTCCTCTTCTCCACCCGCGCGCACACCGGCCCAACTCCCGGCCCGCTCGCCCGCACGCCCGCGCAAGCGCCGCGCCCGCGCCGCAACCTATCTCTCGCCAGCTGCAACGCCGCCGCCGCCGCCCGATCCCCTCCCGAAACCGCCGAGCTAAGTGGCCATAAAGGCCACTCGGCCATCAATCGGCGCCAGTGGAGCCGCCACCGACCCCCTCCGCTTCTCCCCGAGCCCTATAAAGCCCGGGAGCGACCCCGAGCTCTCCCTTCCCCAACTCCGCTTTCACCCCCTCGCTCCCTCGCTGTCGCAGAGCCCTCGCCGGCCATCCCGAGCCCAACCGAGCCGTCTCAGGTGACGCCGTGGCCACCAGAGAGCCCGAGCTCCTTTCTTTTTTTTGTTGGTTGCGCGTAACCGAGCCTCATCAGAGCTTCTCCCCTTTTGCAGATCCGCGTCGTCGTTGCTCGTCGCCGTGGTGAGCTCCCCACCAGCGCCGAGGCTCTTGATGTGTTCGCCTTCGTCCCCGCTGTCCGCCGGTGGTGTCCGTGCGGTCAGCAGTACCCTAGAGCGCCTCTCCGGCGAGTTTCCGAGCCCCCCCTATGGCGCTCCGCCGTGCCCAGAGGCGGCGCCACCGCTGCGCGACCGCATCCGACCCGCGCCGTCCAAACCGCGATGAGCGGCCGAGATTAGAGCGCATACCCCGAAGGGGTATGAGCCGGTCTCATGGAGGGGTTTAAGTGAAAAAAAACATCAGACGTTGGATCTAGATCCTGTGGCCTTAATTGGTGGTTGCATAGGTTGCACACAAAGCTGGGTTGCATATGATACATTGCCATTCTTTTTATCTGCTCTGCTCTGCTCCGCTAATGCTATCTCTAGAAGGCATCAAGTTTGGCCCATCATATCTACAGAGTGCAGTAAGTGTAGCCAGCTTAGAAAATAAGAAATTTTGGAATATTTAATTCTTCACTGATTTGAAATTTCTGAATACTAAATTTACTGTGTTAGCAGGGACTTAATATTACAAAATTATATGTGTAAGAACGGCACTTGCTGGCACATGTTTCCATTTTTACCAACAGGTGAGGCCAGTCTTCACTAGAAAACATTTTCTGTGGTCTCTCAGAGTTGCTAAAATTATTTGTTGGTTGCTACTGCAGTTGGATACCTAGATCCAAATAAATGACTCACTATTGTTTAACTGATAATATATATGTGGACCATTTTTGCCCATTGTTTTACTTCTAGGGTCAGGCTTTTCCAGTAAAATATGATACTATCTTCAGCTATAAGTTATGTTGAATAATTTTTTAGTTCTCCTGTGTCATCCGATAAAAAAAAATTGAATGATTTTACTGAAACAAAATTATTGCCAAAAGTAAAATGTTGTGTGCACTCCATCGACAATTTTAGCTCTGGCTCTGGCCAGCACCTACACCCAGTAGGCACGAAAAAGTGAACACTTTTTGCTTTTTACTGCTCTGCTTGCTCATGCTACTATGGAGCTGTGCTAAATTGAGCATCCAACCCTAACTTAAGCTAATTGGCTATTTATATTCCGATCCGATAAATTATATGTGTGTACATGTATCATGCTTGCACTTCGATCCCTTCCAAAGATTATCATGCGTACATGTGCATACCCATGTTTACTAGATCTGCACCTGCAGTTCTGTGTGCTTTATACTAAACATTCCTATCCCTTCTTCTCTTCATCCTCCCCACCTTGGTGGCATTTTGATAGGTAGTGCAAATGGGATCAGAATATGTGGTTTTCTGGCTTGGGTGCAAGTACTAAACTACTAATGTTAAAATTTAGACAGACATTCTTCGATTCATTTTTTCTCAGCACAGATTCAATGCGTACCTGGGTTCCTGTAATTAAAGGGATAGCTGATTTGAAATATGCCTTTGCAATTGTCCGTTGATAAAATAACTTGCGTAGTTCTCATTTTCTATATGTCTTGTTAAGACTAGAATCCCTCTCAGCCATTTTATTATGCACAGTTGAACCTTAGGACATTGAAAAAATTTAGTCAAAGTTCTGGGGGTGCTTATAACTCCTTAAACAAGGAGGGTAAACAGACGACCAGTTCTCTGAAAGCATTTTAAATAGAGATAATGCACCAAGGGCAATGAAAACTCACATTGTTGCATTTATGTTTGCTTACCAAAATGGGAGCAGTTTTGGTTAAAATTTTGTTTACTGTTGTGAAATTTAACTGGAGGGAAACATAGTGCTGATCCTATGAGTTTCAAGTGAGTAGTGCAGTCTCAGGAATCTTAAGGACAACATCTATGATCTATCGCAAAATTTGAACAAATGTACCTGACCACTTTGATAGCCTGAATATGTAAAATGCAGATAATTAGTGGGTCCAGAGCTTCTTCCAAAGACTAGACAAAAAGTTATTGGCATTCAAGGTGCACTAGCCAAGTTAACACAGCTTGTAGCAAAGTCTGATGGAGAACTGCAACATTGGAAATAACTACAAAAGAAAGTCTTCACGTGCTGCATACGCCAAGCTACTTGTTGTCTTAAGGATTGTTTCCAGTTTTGGCCTTCCAGATCATTGACTTGAATTAAACTTCAAATTTCCACCAGCATAATCCCTTCCAAACATACATAGTGGCAGTCATAATTGGACTTCTCTGTATATCAACCGTTTCATGGCTATTACATGTTGTCTAAAGGTTCTTGTGTGTTCTTGTGGTTATTGGTGCTTGATTTTTATCTGATTTGTTTGGGATGCGGGTGTGAGCAGGAGGATGTCCTCGCTATAAAACCAGATCAACCCCACTGAAGAGTCCGCGAAGGCTTGCTCAGATTCCAGTTGTGTGCAATCTATGCCTTGCAGTATGAAGTGGCTGTCCTCTCTGTTTGCAAATTTTTAGGTATGATGTATGAATGTGCAATGCATGCAATTTTCTTTGTATAGAAAACCTAACAGTAAAGGATTTTGGAAGAATAATCATGAGTGTAGCAAATTATTTGCAAACTTTCTCCAAGGGATTAATTATTTACCTCTGAGATCATTGTGCTTTGGTGGGAAGTGGTCATGGATATTTAAACTGGAAACTTGGAAATTGGCCTTGTTGTTTGCAAATAAACTACAGAGCTTGACTCAGCACCTTTTAAAAAAAAGTGCTAAAAATGAGGTTCAGCTGCCATGTATATTTTTTCCCCCTTGTTATCAAAGCAATGCAATGATTGTTCATGTAAGTAAATTCTTATGAAAGAAATTTGTATCAGATCTGCGTGAAATCTATGAATAATGAAATTAGGGTCTCTTTTGTTGTCAAAATAAACTTAGGGCAACTTTTCAGTCTCCTATTTCATATTAAATTGGTGTGTCCACGCCAACCTAGATTGCTTGATTTGAACATTGTACAACTCATGGAAAAGGTAGTACTGCTAGGACGGCTATGGATCGCGGACGCGGTGGTGCTGCAAATGGATGTGGACGAGTTGCACCTCCTACTCTGGCACTGGAGGGAGTCAACCAAGGTATGGAGATGGGTTTCGTGGTCAATCACCATTGCGTGAGTAGTTCTCTATGAATTCTTGGTTGTAACAAATTTTGATCTGCTTCTGTTGTTTTGCAGATGAGGGAGGCAGCCATCCTTGCGGCATGCAATCGGCTGACTGTTGGTCATGCCACAGAGGACACTGTAAAGAGTGGGTCGCATTTTTGGTGCAGGGTGGTTCCGCTGCAATTAAGGGTGCAAATTGGTGACTCTTAGGAGCACCACCGAACCTCTTTAGTTCAAATAATCAAATATTTGAACTAAATGAGATCTCATTTGAAGAAGTAGTATAAATATTTGAACTAAAGAGGTTCGGTGGTGCCCCTAAAGGTTACCCGTTTGCACCCGTAGCTGCAATATGACCAGCATCTCGTCGTCGCTGCAAATTGAGCTTGTAACTGGTCTGAAATACCCGTGTGACTTCTAGCTAGCTATTGAGTACTGAAGGCTCGATGCTTATTGATATTTGTTTAATGCTTATTGGCAAAAGCACCCTGTTTCTATATCCATGGTGGTGCTCTTTTTAAATTAGTTGTGATGAGTTTCTTGCAATTGGATGCCATTGCTTTATAGAAAGAAAATACAAGGTCATAACTCATAAGGCCATTTTTAGTAGGGAAGAGCTGGTGTCCTATGTGTAGATATTTCTTCTTATTCAATCACAGTGTCCTAAAAAATTCATCAGCAATTGTCCTGGTTTATATACAGGTATCTTGCCTTCGAGATAGTTGTGCATATATCCTGCATGATGTTGATACTAGAACAGTTGGAGTCGTGGATCCTTCATTCCTTCCGAGGTTATGCCTATTATAAATGCATTGGAAAGAGAAACTAGAACTTGACTTATACACTAAACACCCATCATCGCTATGATCATACTGGTAGAAACATGGAATTGAAGGCAAAATATGGTGCAAAGGTATAGCTTTGGGCTATTTTCTTTGTTCTACCTTTTCCTGTATCATTGAGTGAGGCTAGCTGGTATAGTATGTCATAGTGACACAATCAATGTGTATTGCTATGAAATAAAGTCAAGCCAATAGAGTTATACCCAAGGATGGACTTATTATGAGTGTTTTGCACAACATATATTATTCTCATCGATAAGGTACCTGTTAAATGCAACAAGATGTATAACTTGAGCAGTTGAGTGTGACTTATGTCTACAGTAGCAAATCTAAGTTTCGATGATTTTCGATGTAATTGGGGCTGTTTGGATCTCACCCACTAAACTTTAGTCACTTTTAGTAGCAACACCTTACTAAAAGGAACTAAAAAAGCTTTTTAGTCCCTTTTAGTGGGTGTTTGGCATTTTAGCCACTAAAAGTGACTAAAGCTTAGTGGGTAGGATCCAAACAGGCCCTTAGTTTCCTTTGTTTCTACACTGGATTAGTTCTGAGAAGGATAAGGACACAAATACACAATACCTGGCAGTGACATCTCTCTTAATGAAACTGATTTTTTGCTTTATGTTTTCCATATTTTATCTTATTTGCAATGTACATGGACTATGTCTTCTGTACAAGCGGGTGGAGGAAATATGTAGTGCAAACCATAAGAACTCATAAAACACAGTACTTAGATTGCTCTCAAAAAAATGAGATGCATCCATATCTCAGAAGTTGTCTTTTGTTTCAATAGTTGAAATTCCCTCAATTTTTTAAATGAGAATAATAAAATCAGTGATTTTTTGTCATTGTATACGAATTTTTATAAAACAAAATTGATTTCTAACTTTAGCGACAAAAGTACATCTATTCTTTTTGAACGTGAATTGCTTCAAATTTTTAGAGCCATAAAAATATGTTTTGGTTGAATTTTAAAGGAGTACTTCAAATTTCATAGAATTAGCTTTGAGGTGGTTTGGTCATAGAAATATTCGTGACCGGCTAGGGGTAGCACCAATTGAAGAAAAGTTGGTCCAACATCGGTTGAGGTGGTTTGGTCATGTCCAAAGGAGACCTCCACAGGTACCAGTGCATTGTGGAGTTTTAGCTCAAGATTTTCATGTGAGGAAAGGTAGAGGTAGACCGAAATTGACGTCGGGAGAGGCAATAAAGAGAGATCTAAAAAGTTGGGATATACCTAGAGATCTATGTTTGGATAGAAATGCATGGAGAGCAGCCATTGACGTGCCTGAACCGTGACTAGGGTCTCTTGTTGGGTTTCAACTCTAGCCTACCCCAACTTGTTTGGGACTGGGACTAAGAGGCTTGGTTGTTGTTGTTGTTGTAGCTTTCAACTTAATATGACCCATAGCGTTGGCATTAAGGATGGGGGTGGAGCGAACCGCGGTTCGCCCCTAGTTCAACTAAATGAACTAGATATGTAAAAATGAGAAAATAAATTGTCTAGTTAGTTCTTTAAATTGAACTAGAGGAGAACCGCGGATACCCATTGGAGCACCATCCCCATCCATAGTTGGCATAGAAAAATATATTAGAAATGAATATAGGAGATTATTTCTTCCTATAGATATAAAATATTATCTTAGCCACATCACGAAAAGTCATACATTAGAGTTTGTGAGTCTGCAAACATCGTGTTCTTCATGACTGTGTTAATATCATGAAGTTCTCTTTTTGGATTCAATATTACTTTAATGTTAGTATTTAATTTAACAATATCGTTATCTTATCGTGTGTTTTTAGTACGAAAGTTTATCTGACCCGTAGCAACGCATGGGCATGCTACCTAGTAAAAGAAAAGAGAAAAATAGGAAATAACTGATCAATATTAGGGAGAAAGAGGAGAAGAAGGCCAAAGAAGCCCATTTAAAAGCCCAGGTAACCACCTACACCTTATCCCCTCCCTCCTGCCCTTTGTTCTCTCTCTCCCTCCCAAACTCCTCTGCTCGCCCCCGCCGCCGCCTCCTTCCCCATTGGCCACCCGACGTCCGCACCATCCCCACGCTCCCGTAGTCCGCCGCCACCCGCGCCCGCGCCCGGAGTCCACCACCGTGCACCTGCAGTCTGCCTCCGCGCGCTCGATGCTCCTCCACCCCCTCCAGCGACCTCCGCCCCTCCTCCCCCTCCGGCGACCTCCGCTGGTCCACCCCTCCGACAACCTCCGCCCGATGCACCTCCTTCCCACCTGCGCGCATGCTGCCGCCGCCTAGGGTACCGCCTACCCCCCTAGGTAAGGCAATACCCCTCCGCCCAGCGCGGAGGCGCACCCAGGCGAGCGCCTCATAGCGCCATTTTGAACTTTGCAAAATAGTCCAGGCAGAGTCACTACAAGATAAGTACTGGACCTGCAGAGATACTACAAAATAGTCCAGGCAGAGTCACTAGAAGGTAAGTATTGGACCTGCTTCGTTGGTACTGAAATTAGTCCAATTCTGAAACATGTTGCTGTTGTCCAATTTTCAAACAAATATTGCTGCGGCGCCAGTTTATTGAAATATGCTGCTGTCCAGAAGGACTGCACAGCCCATGGCAGTGGCATGGACCAGCTTGGGCTGGACGTTGGCAGCAGTGGCGCCAATCCAAAGGGTGGCAGCGCCCAGCACAAGACTCGCTCCTCCCAAGTACGGATCAAGGGAAGAGGGGCATAAGAGTCATATTAGGAGCCCATCATTAAGAAAACGAATTAATAAATAATGATTTAGCCATAATACCTTACTAATCAAGTTGTCGACGATATAAGTTCCAATTTTGGCAAGTCTGTTTATACAGTCCTAAATATGTGAAGCCCAACGTTTATAATCCAAAAAATCAATTATCTCCGGCCGAGATAATATAACAATATAACATGTTTATATGGGAAAATATAATACCGTTATAGTGATTTAATATCAAGGTTGAGTGAAGCAGATCCTTGAGGAATCCGTGATCCAAAAAGCGAAAACCACTCGGAGAGGTGCAAGTCTGCAACTTACCGCGTCACCATAGGTCGTGTGTCGCGGTTCCGATGACTCAGCGTGAACCATGGACGTCGCCCCAGGCCCCTCGCTCGGAAGCCGGCTCGGGGTAGTCACTTGCGCTTGCGGAACGCCACTCGCGGCATTGCACGCCGCTGTGTGCCCGGTGGGAGATCGCCCACGGTCGCCCCCTCGCCCGCCGTGCCCTCGCCAGCGGTCGCCCCCTCGCCCGCGGTCATCCCCTCGCCTGCCGTGCCCTCGCCAGCGATCGTGGCCTCGCCCGCGGTCATCCCCCCGCTCGCCGTGCCCCCCGGCGGTCGCCATCGCGTACGACGAGCCGCCACACGGTGGAATTTGGAAATGTTAGAGAGGAGCAGGGGTTTAGGGTTTCCCCTGGAATGAAATGGATCGTACGATGTGCGAGTAGAATAAAATATTCGTGGGCCAGTTCATCGGCCCGCATCTCGGAACCACAAAATGCGCGGCCCAAAATCAAGCTACTACTACTCCGTACGTGTGTAACAAACTTACCTGCACGTGCTTTTTTTATAAAAAAACACGTTCACGTGCTTTTTTGAATGGGAACGTATTCTATGCAAACTAGACTCCTGTGCAAACTATGCAAACTCTAATCAAGACCACAAGAATCTAATCTGATGGCTGGTAATTTTAACACTTAAACCCCTCCATTCATGGGGTGTTTTGCAACAGCCGGATAGGAAGAGTGGGGGATTTGAGTGCTAAAATTACCAGCCATCGGATTAGATTTTTGTCGTCTTGATTAGAGTTTGCATAGTTTGTATAGGAGTCTAGTTTGCATAGGATACGTTTCTTTTTGAATAAATAAATAAACTGACCACATGCATTGCACGCGAAAATTAATTAGAATTTAATTCAAAAATGGTAAAATCTTAGATGGAGAAAAATAATTTAACAATTGTTTGTTGGATTCATGTTGTTGCATAGTTTTATTGGGTAAAAAAGAATTTAATAAACCTAAATTAGGACGAATCGATTTTACTCTATTTAAAAAAATCAATAAAATATTTACAAAAATTTTATGATACTAAACTCAAAGTTTTATTTGTAAAACCTAGGAAAAATGTTTTCAAAACTTTATAAACTATCTTGATTTCAAACAGTTTTGAATTTGATTTCAAAATGGAATTTGCAAAAAAAAGAGGGGCCAAAGACTCTCTTCCCTCCTCTCCCTCATCCCTCCCCTCGTTCCATTCAGCCTAGACAGCTTGCTCCCGCTCTTTCCCCACCAGCTCGGTCTCTCTCTAGCCCAACTCCTCCAGGCCGAGCAACCCCATTTCCCCTCAACTCGGCCCAACCGGCTCTCCCGTCACCCTAACCCAGGCTGCCACCCCTTCCGCGGCCCAGTTGTATCGTTTTCCCCTTTCCCCACCACACGGACCGATCCAGCCTTGCTCACTCCCTCTAGCTCGGCAACCAGTCGCTCTCTCGCATACGCACAGCCACGTGCTGGCCCAGCCCCGCGTTTCCCCCTTTAGTCTCTGCTAGTCGGGCCCCGTCTCTCTTTCCCTTGCAACACTGACAAGTGGGTCCCACTCGTCAGCCCTTTCCCATCCTCTCGCCCGACGCGGATGTCGCCGCTCATCGTGGTCGAGTCATCTGGGTCGCCGTGTTTCTCGTCACCTGACCCCGCATCCACTGACCACACAGGATCGGGTCACCACGAGGACCCAGCCACGCCGCCCAACCCTTTCCGAACTATCTTGACCCAACCCTTCCGTGCGCATAGAGCGGCCGCCGTTGAAGGCATGTCGATCTCCACGGTCTGCCCCTTCTCCTCCCCCTCTTCCTCTCTGCCTTATAGAAGGACGGGCTCAGCACCGAAGCTTTTCGCCACAGCCGCCTAGCCCCTTGAAGGACCAGAAATGGCGACCAGAGGGGGGTGAATGGGAGCCTCAAATTTCTTCTCGAGAAATCAATGGTCTCTATCCCAGAAAGTCACCTAAAAAGAAAGACGCAATAGAGCTGCTGCTTCACGACCCAACATGTGGGTTGATACTTTAGGAGATGTGCTAGAGGTACAGTGGCTGCTGGAGAAAGCTCATGAGCAAGCACCAAACGAGCGAGGCAAAACTGCACTTACAGTAGGATGTCAGACTGTTCGGGACCTGGTGTTGGACTATCCGAGGTAATATTGCTGGACTATCCAGGGTTTGCTCTTGACTGTCCGCAGGCAAAATCCCAGAAATGCAACAGTTCTGGAACTCTGTTGGACAGGTCTCGGACTGTCCGCGATTTGAACGTCGGACTGTCTGAAGTTTCTGAATAGCAAGTTCTGAAGGACCGAGAATGCTAACAGAAAGCGACCAGAGGGGGTGAATGGGAGCTTCAAAATTCCTTTCGGAAACTCGTTGCCACTGTCCCGTAAATCAACCCCAAAGGCAAACCCTAGAGCTTGCTAGTGTCCACGACCCTAGATGTAGGGTGCATGCTTCCGAGAAGCACAACGGGACACTACACAACCCTAAAAGTCCAACGCAAAAGACGGAAATCGAGTCCAACAAAGAACGAGCAAGCTGCGGACTAAACTGCACAAAACAGTCACGACCGGACTCTGGCCTGCGTCCGGTCAGGAAGCACCGGACGCGTCCGGTCGAACGAAACTGGATTTCGGAGCTCTCTAAGTTGGACCGGACTCACGGAGCCAGAGCGTCTGGTCGCAACACCAAGCGTCCGGTCTACTAAAAAACACAGGTGAACAGTAACCACAGTGCGTCCGGTCTTACCCTGAAGCAAGCGTCTGGTCAAGTCATGAAACAGGCCCAGCTGCGCCTTCAACGACCGGACTCATAGGGAGCGTCCGGTCGATGAACAGTCAACGTCCGGTCACCCCGCGTTTCTATTGTTTGTCCACCGATTCCACTCGATCTCACCCAAAACAAATCCTCTAGGGATCAAACTTGGTGAGAGGAGTCATAAGGAGTATAGTGAGCTATCTCTAAGAGATCATGGCTCGAACCTATCTCCAAATCGGTGAATCGAAGAATTGCGAGGGAAGGGAGAAAAACTTGACCCGAAATGAAAAACGATCGATCTCCTAGACCGTGAGGTTAGAGATTAATTCCTTCGGTGGAAAAAAGTGCCTCACGATCTAGAACAACTTGGTTCAAACGGATTTGCAAAAGATGAACCGAGCAAGGAGATCAAACAACGGGAAAATTGTGGAGAAAAGGATTTCGCGAAGAACACGAACAAAACGCGAATCGCAACCACAAATTTCAACCGTGTGGCTACCACACGCTACAACAGTGAGATTACGGTCTCACTTCCTCAAAATCTCACAGACACAGAGGTATTGTTCTCAACTCTGTGGATCTCAGGTTCACTACAGCAGGGGAGTGGGAGAGCAAGAAACCCTAGCTATGAAAGAGCAAATGACTGAGATAGGAAGGGAGGAGGGTGTCTCCCTCTACTTATCCTAATTCTATTTCCTACTCTACCCCTCTCTAATTACAGAGCGAACCAGCTAAACCCTAGGGTTATTCTGGACCAACTCGGTGGTAGGTGTATCTGACGGCCACGCCCGCACAACTGGGAGCGTTGCCTCAACGCAACCTTCCGATTGCCGCCACGTGCCGCCCTCGCTCTGCACCCCCGGTTTTGTGGCCCAAACTGGGAAACCAGCCTTTCCAGGCAACCCCCGGTTTTGAGACCCAAAACGGGAAACCAGCCCACCAGCCTGAGTTTTGAGGCCCAAACTCAGCAAACCCGCAGTACCCAGCTTTTGAGGCCCAAACCTGGAAACCGTCCTCAGCCCGAGTTTTGAGGCCAAACTCGGAAACCCTCAGCCCGAGTTTTGAGGCCAAACTCGGCAAACCATCCACGCCTAGGTTTTGAGGCCCAAACCTGGAAACCGTCCACTCGATGGTTTTTCTCTGGCTCAACCACCAAACTGACGCCGTAGAGGGGATGCACCTCCCGTGCACCCCATCCACCGACACGTGTCCCCAAGTCCACGACTCAGGCAACACATGACCGCACTTCTTCACTTGTTGTCGTCACAGGCTGTCAGCCACCACAGCTCATCCTCGGGCCTCTGGTCCCTCAGTCCAAGCCTCACGTCTGCCCTTCGCCACTGTTGGTCCATCGGCACGACACGTCTCTACTTGACCTTCACCTCGCCTTCGATCACTGCATCCGTGCTCGACACCTGCCACAACACAAGCCAAAGAACATGCGCATCATCCCAGTTGACAATCACTCATCACTCAGAGACTCGGCATACACCCATGTATCCGCAATCTCCCCCTTGATGAGTGCATTGTCAACTACTCACAAAAATCATAAAAGAAAGAGAAGAAGGAAGAAAGAGAAGAGAGAACTCAACCAAATGACCCAAAAGCATAGTAAAGCCGAAGAAGGTCAAGTGGAAAGAGCGAACAACTTGGTTCCCAAAGACATGGGCAACGGCTCGACGCAACCAAGCAAAGCAAAACTAGCCCTCAAGAAGAGGTAGAACAGGCTCAACACCGCTAGCAAATACTAATTGAACAATCGAAGCAAAATGTTAGTCCCTCAAGAAAGAGGCACAGAGGCTCAACATAACTAGCACGAAAGCTCGACACCAATGCCTTACGGCCAACAGGAAGCAGCAAAAAACTCCCCCTCGAATAGTGCAAAACAACCAGGTAGACTCCCCCAAGAAAAAGGAGGGTTATGATTTGCAATTTCTCCCCAAATTCTCCCCCTTAGTCGAAAATGCACTTATCAAGTAAAAATGCTCTCCCTCAGCAAATGCACCATCAAAAGTGCAAAACAGCAAGTTTCTTCCCCTTCCACAATGCATATGAGTCAAAAATGCATGTTAGGAGCTTCAGGAGTATACTCTAAAGAGTGCAAAGATGATCTATGGAGTTCTAACCCGATGACTCAGAAAACTGCATAGAATGCTAGCAAAGGCTCAAACTGATCACTAAATATGAAATATGAACATGTGAGCAGTTTTTAGCCGAGAAGGTGTTCACCATCAAAATAGCACAGGACATGTATCGACAAGAAGTCAAAATAGTGCTAACCATGTATACAAAGTGAACTACCCCTAACACAGTTCAATCATCATGCTGATATCAATTTAAGCATATACTTGTGATTTCCAATTTTAATCGAAGTTTGCAGCGGTGAAATTACACAAGTTCAGAAGACAGCATGTGACTGCGAGAGGTTGAATGCTTGTTATTGCCTAACTTTCCAACTGTGCGAAGTCTATGCAGAAGCAATCAGAAGCTTAAAGCAGCAGTTTCGGTCATACACTACACAGCTCAAGTTTAACCCAAAAGTGCAATGGGAAACAGTCTCGAAACTGTGAGGTGCTAACAAGCAAACTCATCTCGATCTTTTCAATTCACTTAACTTGGTTCAGATTTTAAGCAGAATATGACAGACCAAGCAAGTGAATGACTCAACACTAGAGACATAGCAACCTAGCATATATGAAAAGCAGGAATGACCTCAACATATCCTACACATGCTAGTTGCATATCTCAATGGTGAACATTTTCAAATTTTAAGTTCATTATCAAATTCACCATTCAAAAATAGCTCAGCTCATAGTATGTATCAGTGACCAGAAAGAGCATAAGCTACAACATCTACATAAAGCATCGGAGCAAATCCTACACAAAGCATAATTATATTATTCAGATTATATTCATGAAGCTCTGAATGTAAAAGCATATGCTGAAATGCAAAACAATAACAAAGACAAACAAAAAAGAGTCAGTCAGAGTCAAAACGTTTCCCCCATCTGAAAGGGGAAACACACACCAAGCTCACCTCTCAACCTATTGAAGGTTGATTGGTCCAAAGGCTTGGTGAAAATATCAACAAGCTGATGATGAGTATCGACATGGCGAAGGTCGATATCACCCTTCTCATAGTGGTCTCGCAGAAAGTGAAAGCGTACATCAATGTGTTTGGTCTTCGAGTGAAGCACGGGGTTCTTAGCAATGCTAATAGCACTCATGCTGTCACAAAGCAATGGAACACGAGAAAAGCTCAGACCGAAACCACGCAAAGTGGCCATCATCCAGAGTAACTGGGAACAGCAGCTAGCCGCAGCAACATACTCAGCCTCTGTGGTAGACTGGGCGACACTAGACTGCTTGTGAGAGGACCACGAAACAAGAGAAGATCCAATAAACTGGCAAGTCCCAGAAGTGGACTTGCGATCTATGCGACAACCAGCAAAATCGGCATCGGAATAACCGCAAAGAGACAGGGTGGAGGAAGCAGAATACCAAATCCCGAACTCTGGAGAGAAGGATAAGTACCTCATAATGCGCTTGACCGTCTGACGGTGAGAAGTGCACGGCGACGACTGAAAGCGCGCGTAGAGGCACACCGCGAACTGGATGTCCGGGCGCGTTGCCGTCAGGTACAACAGCGAGCCGATCATACTTCGGTACTCCTTCTAGTCCACTGCTTCTCCTTCCTTGTCCGCATCCAGGGCCGTTTTAGTCGCCATGGGTGTTGGAAGAGGCTTGGCCTCACCCATGTCGAACTTCTTCAGAATGTCGCGCGTGTACTTGCCCTGGTGCACGAACGTCCCTTCCCGAGTTTGCTTGATTTGCAACCCGAGGAAAAACGTCAGCTCGCCCATCATGCTCATCTCGAACTCCCTGCTCATAGTGTCTGCGAACTTGGCAACCAAAGCGTGAGAAGAATCACCGAAAATGATATCATCCACGTAAATTTGGACCAAGAGAGTATCAGTGCCTTGCTTGAGGAGAAAGAGTGTCTTATCTACACATCCCATTTTAAAACCCTTAGCAAGCAAAAAGGTTTTTAACCTATCATACCAGGCTCTAGGGGCTTGTTTCAAACCATACAAAGCTTTGTGAAGTTTAAAGACATGGTTTGGAAACTTGGGTTTTTCGAAACCGGGGGGTTGTCTAACATATACCTCCTCTTCTATGTAGCCGTTTAGGAAGGCGCTCTTGACATCCATTTGAAAGAGTTTAAAACCTTTGGATGCAGCAAAAGCCAAGAGAATCCTAATCGCCTCCAAACGAGCTACAAGAGCAAATGTCTCCTCATAGTCTATCCCCTCCTTCTGACTATATCCCTGGGCTATGAGTCTGGCATTGTTTCTCACAACATGGCCATCTTCTCCCTGTTTGTTTTTGAAAACCCATTTTGTCCCAATTGGATGACACTCAGAAGGTGGCGACACTAGAACCCAAACCCGATTTCTCTCAAAGTTCTCTAGCTCCTCATGCATGGCATTGACCCAATTTGGATTCGTCAAAGCGTGTCCAACATCCCAGGGTTCAAAATCAGCAACAAAAGCAGAATGAGCAAAGTGAGAGATTTGCCTTGACCGGGTGACGCATTCGTCGATGCTGCCGATCATCTGCTGAGGCGGATGCTGGCGCTGAATGTGTCGTGGCGCCTCCCTAGCCGGAGTGGCCTCCCCCTCAACAGCAGCTGGTGCCTCCCCGGGTACAAAGGGTACCACTCGGGGTGGCGGATCCCACGACCCCTAGGAAGACGACGTCTCAGGGCCGTGAGTCGTCGTAGAAGCCGCTCTTGGCGGCTCAGCAGGTGGAGGAGGAGGTGCTGGGTCATCTATCCCTTCAGCACCTTCTTCTTCATCATCGAAAAGAGGTTTGCCAACCTCATGATCATCTGCACACTCAAAACGAGGAGAGGGACAAACCATGGTCTCGTCGAAGGTGACATCGGATGTCTCCATGACTCGGTTAGTGTCAAGGTTAAGTACACGATAAGCTCGAGTGTGAGTGCCATAACCCAAAAACACACCGTCAAAAGAATGAGACTCAAACTTGTCCAAGTTGCCCTTTTTGAGTATAAAACAATGGCAACCAAAACACGAAAATAACTCACCTTGGGTTTTCTACCAAAGCGCAACTTATAAGAAGTCTTCTTCAAGAAAGCTCTCAGAAAAATGCGATTGGAAATATAACAAGTAGTCCTCATCGCTTCGACCCAATATCGCCTAGGAGTCCTATGCTCATCGAGCATCGTCCTGGCCATCTCTACAAGGGTCCGATTCTTCCTTTCTACAACACCATTCTGAGGCGGTGTGTAAGGGGAAGAAAACTGATGCTCCAAACCCAAAGAGTTACAAAACTTCTCAAAATCCAAATTCTTGAATTCGGAACCATTATCACTCCGAATTGCTCGCATTGAGTTCAAAGGGAACTCATTCTGAAGACGCAAAATCAGATTGTGAGTAAGGGAGAAAGTCTCGGTCTTCTCAGCTAAAAAGAAGACCCACAAATATCTCGAAAAATCGTCGACAACAACAAGAACATACCACTTCCCCCCAACCGAGCTTACCCGAGCCGGACCAACAAGGTTCATATGCAAAAGCTCTCCAGGGCGCTTAGTCATGGCCTGAGTCACTGGATGGTGGGGAGCGGCAACCATCTTCCCATGTCTACAAGAATGGCAAACAAGATCCTTCTCCATGGATAACTTGGGCAATCCTTGGATTAAGCCAAGTCAGCTAAGCCTTGCAAGCAAGTCGAAGCTTAAATGACCGAGTCTCTTATGCCACTTCCAAAGATCAGAGGAGGAAGGTCCAGCCAAAAGACAACGAGAAATTCCGAACGACTCAGAGAAATCCGCACGAAAGACTTTTCCAAAGGGTGAAATCACACAAGCAAGATTGCCCTGAGGATCCAAAATGCGACTGAGATTCGGTTTAAAACGAATCTCATAGTCATCATCGAAAAGTTGCGAAACAGAAAGAAGGTTAAAATGCAAGTTAGAAACAAGAGCAACATCTCGCAACACAAAATGCTCATTAACTTGCACAGACCCACGAGACAGCACCTTACCTTTGCTGTTGTCGCCGAAGGTTATGTACTCCTTTCCGGCGACCGGACTAAGACTGGAGAACCACTTGGCGTTTCCGGTCATGTGCCTCGAACACCCGGAATCCACCAACCAAACGTTCTCCAATCGTTTTACCTACATCAATAAAAAGACATAGGGTGAGCATACGGGCCAACACTGGGGTTAGTAAAGTAAGGGGAATACCAGTGTTGGGCCGGCTGCTCAAAAGAACGGTTAGCAGAAAAACCATTCCTAGCACGTCTACGAGAGGAGCGATCACCACATTGAGGAAAATATGGTCCGCTAAGGGAGGAGCGTCCATCGCGATACTCAAAACGCGGTGGGGGAAAACGCTCAACTATAAAGCCTCGGCCACGGGGTCCATAGCATAGAACTGCAGGCTCCCGCCGGGCACGCTCGCTACGAGGCCTACGCCTAGGAACTTGAGGCTCGACACCTCTAGGCCTAGCGTCTCTCCTCGGAGCTCTCTCCTGCCTAGGCCTGGGAACTTGAGGTTCTGGACCTCTGGGCCTAGCAGCACGTCTCGGGGCTCTCTTCTGAACATTCGGCACATGTACATCATGGAAAGGATGATACATGTCCAAGTTGTTCATCTCCCGAGCACGGCGTGCCTCTCTCTTGCGCTGAAAGCAGAACTCACCTAAGTGTCCATCTCTCCCACAAAACTCACAGTGGTACCTCACCGCTCTCAAAGGGGGTTGTTGGTACTCACGGGTGTGGGTGTGGATCACTTTGCCCTTCTGTGGCAACTCCTCGCGAATAAGTGGCACTGTGTCCCGCTTGTTCTTTAGGTGATTGGGATTGGGAGCCCACTCCTAGTTCTTAGGTGGAGCTTTCGGAGGCTCAAGAAAGACCCCATCCTTGGTGTTAGGTTTGAAAGGCTCTTTGGGTGGAAGCTTGGTTAGTTTGGGAGTATTGGTGGAGTTGGGCTTCTCACTCGGATTCAGACCACTAGACTCTCCAATCTTCCCAAAAGCAGAAAGATCAACACCCTGAGCAAAACCTATACCAGGACCTCCAGCAGCTCGCTTGAATTGGGAGATCATCATCCTGAGCTGTGGCTCACCACAAGATACCCATGACAAGATGGCCCGAAGGTATGTGTTTTCCTCCTCGGTTTGCATCTTATCATGCTTCATGTTGGCTATCTCCATCTCCAAACCCTCGCACAAAGCGCACCTAGTCACAAAAGTGCTACCCAAATTGGCCTCCTCAAGAGACACAATCTTGACATTCTTCTCTGCCAACTCGGATTGCAAGACAGGACAAGTCTTGCACGCACCCAACAACGAAGGTCTAGCCTTCAGCTCATCCACCTCTCCTACCAACGCAACATACTTACTTCTCAAAGTGAGAAGGTCAGTCATGTGCGTGGTGCACGCCTCACACTCCTCATCTGTGACAACTACGGTAGACTTGACAGAGTCAAGTTCCTTCACCGTATCCTCCCACTTCTGCCTAAACTCCTTGCGCTCTCTAGCGGCATGCCTAAGCAGTTTATCTTGACTAAGAAGCGCGGCAGTACGTTTCTCAACCTCGGCAGAGAGATCGTCGTAGGTGAGGGATACCTGGGAGGTGTCGTCGTCGTTGTTCCGAGGGGAGTTCACCAGCTCGCCATCGACCTCCTTGCCGAGCGCCATGGTGCAGAAGCCGTCATTGTCAGCGAAGAAGCAGAGACCGTTCAGCTTGTCCTCGATCCTCTTCTTCTTCTCAGACTCGTCGTCGCTTGAGCAAGCGGAGTCGTCATCCGAGTCGTCGACGTCGCTGAGCGTGGTGAAGAACGCACGCTGCTCAGCCTGGGCCTTCTCCAAGTACTTGGTCTTGATGTACTCCTTGTCGAAGCCGCCCCTCCGCTTGTGCCTTGGGGGGACATGCGTGTCCTTGCGCTTGTCGGAGTCGTACTTGTGCCCATGGTCCGCCTTGCCGAAGGTCTGCTTGTTCTTGTTCGGGCAATTGGCGACGAAGTGGTTGGGGTCCCCGCACTCATAGCATCCTGAGTGTCCTCCTCCGCGGCGACGGTTCATGCGGTTGTTGTGGAACCACGAGAACCGGTTGGCGAGCATTGCCAACTCGTCATCCCCCAAAGCCTCCAGCTGGTCCTCTGTAACAGAAAACAGAGAAGAGAGTGCAAAACCTCCAGAGGGGTTAGTAGAAGAGCCAGAAACCAAAGCCATTGACGGGCCAGAAGGATTTTCATAAGAAGCCCTCGCCATGGCGTCAATCTCACTAGACTTGAGCTTACTGAAGAGCTCGTCGCACGTGAGGGTCTCATAGTTCGGCGATTCGATGATCGCTTGAACCTTGGAATCCCACACCGATTGATCAAGAGTGTGCAAAAGCTTCAAATCTCTCTCATGATCATCAAAAGGCAAGAGTTCCTTGTTAGCCCTCATCCTGTTGACAATGACCTGAAAGCGAGCGAATAAACTTTCTATGCTCTCGCCAGGCATGTGTCGAAAGTTCTCATACTCTCGCTTGAACGACTCGTAGTGTCGGGTTTTGACTTGAGAGGTTCCCTCATGGAAACGCATGAGGGATGCCCAAATCTCCCGAGCCGTAGCGAGGTGAGAAACGCGATCAAACTCACTCATGCTCAAACATGAGAAAAGAGCATTACGGGCTTGGCTATTGGCATCATGATCATCGATCTGACGCTGAGTCACACGAGCAGCCAAGACCACGTAATCAGCAGAGTTGCAAATATCCCAAATGGAAGGACTCATACTCTGCAGAAAGGCCGACATGCGTATCTTCCAATACGCATAGTTCGTCCCATCAAAAAATGGTGGTTTGCCCATGCCGCGATCCATGTCGCCTTCTGTGGATCTGGAACCGGCTAAGGTGGAAGATCCTTAACCCGCTCCGATACCAATTGAAGGACCGAGAATGCTAACAGAAAGCGACCAGAGGGGGGGGGGGGGTGAATGGGAGCTTCAAAATTCCTTTCAGAAACTCATTGCCACTGTCCCGTAAATCAACCCCAAAGGCAAACCCTAGAGCTTTCTAGTGTCCACGACCCTAGATGTAGGGTGGATGCTTTCGAGAAGCACAACGGGACACTACACAACCCTAAAAGTCCAACGCAAAAGACGGAAATCGAGTCCAACAAAGAACGAGCAAGCTGCGGACTAAACTGCACAGAACAGTCACGACCGGACTCTGGCCTGCGTCCGATCGAACGAAACTGGATTTCGGAGCTCTCTGAGTTGGACCGGACTCACGGAGCCAGAGCGGCAGGTCAACACCAAGCGTCCGGTCTACTAAAAAACGCAGGTGAATAGTAACCACAGTGCATCCGGCCTTACCCTGAAGCAAGCGTCTGGTCAAGTCACGAAACAGGCCAAGCTGCGCCTTCAATGACCAGACTCACAGGGAGCATCCGGTCGATGAACAGTCAGCGTCCGGTCGATGAACAGTCAGCGTCCGGTCACCCCGCGTTTCTACTGTTCGTCCACCGATTCCACTCGATCTCACCCAAAACGAATCCTCTAGGGATCAAACTTGGTGAGAGGAGTCACAAGGAGTATAGTGAGCTATCTCTAAGAGACCATGGCTCGAACCTATCTCCAAATCGGTGAATCGAAGAATTGCGAGGGAAGGGAGAAAAACTTGACCCGAAATGAAAACCGATCGATCTCCTAGACCGTGAGGTTAGAGATTAATTCCTTCGGTGGAAAGAAGTGCCTCACGATCTAGAACAACTTGGTTCAAACGGATTTGCAAAAGATGAACCGAGCAAGGAGATCAAACAACGGGAAAATTGTGGAGAAAAGGATTTCGCGAAGAACACGAACAAAACGCGAATCGCAACCACAAATTTCAACCGTGTGGCTACCACACGCTACAACAGTGAGATTACGGTCTCACTTCCTCAAAATCTTACGGACACAGAGGTATTGTTCTCAGCTCTGTGGATCTCAGGTTCGCTACAGCAGGGGAGTGGGAGAGCAGGAAACCCTAGCTATGAAAGAGCAAATGACTGAGATAGGAAGGGAGGAGGGTGTCTCCCTCTACTTATCCTAATTCTATTTCCTACTCTACCCCTCTCTAATTACAGAGCGAACCAGCTAAACCCTAGGGTTATTCTGGACCAACTCGGTGGTAGGTGTATCCGACGGCCACGCCCGCACATCTGGGAGCGTTGCCTCAATGCAACCTTCCGATTGACGCCACGTGCCGCCCTTGCTCAACACTCCCGGTTTTGTGGCCCAAACCGGGAAACCAGCCTTTCCAGGCAACCCCCGGTTTTGAGTCCCAAATCGGGAAACCAGCCCACCAGTCTGAGTTTCGAGGCCCAAACTCAGCAAACCCACAGCACCCAGGTTTTGAGGTCCAAACCTGGAAACCGTCCTCAGCCTGAGTTTTGAGGCCAAACTCGGAAACCCTCAGCCCGAGTTTTGAGGCCAAACTCAGCAAACCATCCACGCCCAGGTTTTGAGGCCCAAACCTGGAAACCGTCCACTCGATGGTTTTTCTCTAGCTCAACCACCAAACCGACGCCGTAGAGGGGATGCACCTCCCGTGCACCCCATCCACCGACACGTGTCCCCAAGTCCACGACTCAGGCAACACATGACCGCACTTCTTCACTTGTTATCGTCACAGGCTGCCAGCCACCACAGCTGATCCTCGGGCCTCTGGTCCCTCAGTCCAAGCCTCACATCCGTCCTTCGCCACTCTCGGTCCATCGGCACAGCACGTCTCTACTTGACCTTCACCTTGCCTTCGATCACTGCATCCGTGCTCGACACCTGCACAACACAAGCCAAAGAACATGCGCATCATCCCAGTTGACAATCACTCATCACTGAGAGACTCGGCATACACCCATGTATCCGCAAGTTCAGAACAGCACAGTCAAGCTGTTGTGTCAAAACCCGACCCGCGGATTATCCGAGGTCAGGGTCCCGAACTGTCTATGAATGCATAGACATCACAAAAATTGCTCGAGACAAAACCAAAATTGATTCGATCTCAACCAAATCAAATGGGTTTGCAACTAAACTTCACCCAAGTGATCCTACACATGTTGGGGAGCTAATCCTAGGAAATCATCGCTCCAAACCAACTCGGTCAAGAGATATTAAAAGATCACTAAAAAGGGAAAGAGAGGAAGAACAAAAACAATTTCAACCCAATCTATGTGCTCGTGAGGTTTCGGTGTAAATCCTTCGGTACAAAGATGACACTCACGCCTTAGCAAAAGATAGTTCAAGCAGAATCGAAGACCATCCCTCGGATTGGAACAACGAGCAAAATCTCCAAAGGGGCAAAGAGAGAAACGTGAAGAACACAAAGAACAAACGCTAATCCGATCTCAATCTCAGCTGAAACTTCCCCCCATGAGGAGACAAAGGGATTACGGTCCTTTTTCCTAAACTTCACAAAATACACAGAGGAATTGTCGTCTCTACGGATCATAAGCAGCTAGAGGAAGAAACCCTAACAAAGAAAATAGAGTTTGTGTGAAATGAAGAGCCGCAAGGATAGAGAGGATGGAGGGGTTGTTTGTCGATGAAAGATGGTCGACACTCTACCGAGGGGTATGCCCAAGGTAGTAGATTAGTTTGAGGGGGCATACAAGACGGCTACTCAAGCGTAAACACAGGAACGAGACTCGATGATTTAGACAGGTTCAGGTTGGCAAGTCGTCGTAATACTTTACGTGATGTGTTTTGGTGGTTGGATTATATTATGAGATTGGATGTCCCTAGATTGAGGTGATCTGAGAGAGGGTCCCTGCTCGCCTTGTATTGTCAGGGAGCAGGGTTATAGTTCCTAACAGATTACAAACGGTTCCTTAAGGCAAGGAATCTGGATCTATCTCTAGGATCTTCTTTGGTGGGCAAGGCTTCGTGAGAGTCCTTGGTGGTCACGACAGACTGGTCGCGTGCCGCAGTGCCTTCGAGCTGGGTTGTCCTTGACGAAGGGCCCAAATAGGTCCATGGGGGTATACGGAGGTAATATCCCCACAGCTAGTCCTGAGCACTTTGTATCCATTGGCGACGTTGTCTTGAGCTTGTCCGAGCAAGCGAAGTCAATGTCGGCCAAGTAAGGCTCGCCAGAAGGATGTAAGGTGCTCAAGAAAAAAATTAAAGAGTTTTCTTTTGGTGAAGTGTACCCACTTGGAGCTTGCAAGACTATAAGGGACAACAAGGTTGAAGGACCGAAATGGCGACCAGAGGGGGGGTGAATGGGAGCCTCAAATTTCTTCTTGAGAAATCTTCAACCTCTGTCCTAGAAAGACACCCAAAAACAAAGACTCGAGCAACCGACTAGTTCACGACCGAACAAATAGGTGGATACCTTAGGAGATATCCTAGAGGTACAACAGATCTACCGGAGAAAGCCGAAGACCAAGCACCAAACAAACGAGGCAAAACTGCACAAGCAACAGGTTCCTGGACTATCCGGGGTACTGCTCTTGGACTGTCCGCCGTAGAGAGCCGGACTGTCCACGCCTGGTGAGCTGGACTGTCCGCCGGTGTTGACATCTCTTAGCATCACTTCAGATAACGACGCCAGAAATGTAGGTAGACAAATCTAACAATATTACTTTATAAATCTAACAACATTACCTTTAACGCCAGGCTGTCACCACTAGCAGCGACACTAGAGACGTGGATTGTATTTATGATCTTGCTCTTATAAAATATGAAATGAGATTATCTGCAAGCGCACAGATAAAATACATCTGCTGTAGCATTTCACCAAGGAGAGTTTTCAAGGTATCATTATTTATAATGGAGCCATTCATATCATGAGTTAAGAGAGTGACATGAGATAAACTTCTATGACTATGACACACACATCTATGGTTATGATAAGAGTTCCACTAGATCTACTCAACATAGGAATCAATCATAAATGATAAATAAGATAAATGAAATAGAACAGAGTAAACCATAAGAGTTCCAACAGAGCATTCCTATCCAAGGTTTGGATCATAACTAGAAAAGAGACAGATTAACTTCCTAATATGGTTCTATCTATAGGTCATAGACTATGTCAATTAGTGCAATTATGTTTAGCAATCATGGTTAGAATAACTTATATTCATACATAGGAGACATCACGCATGGAGGATCAGATCCAGAGTCTATCCCCTCCGGGTGACCAAGTCTTGCTAGTCATATATTTAGGGAGTAGATTACAAAGGACTTGACGAGGCTATAAGAGTCACCCTCGCGATCTACCACTTGCTGGCCCGGAATATATGGTGCATTCGTAGGTAAACAATGTATAAGCACCACGCTTACACAATGTTGACCACTCACCCCGCGATCGATAGAATGAGCGCTATACGAACAAGAGCATAAACATAGAGATACCCTAGCTATGCTAGACATATAATCAAAGTAGACGATGAACATTATAATTATGAACACAAAATAGTAACAAGTCATGACAGGTTGAGAACACAAGGTTGATATGTGCCCTTGTGGTTCCCTTCCTGAGTGATGAGTGATCGATCAACCGGCAACACGTCTCTTGGCTGTGTTGATGTGCAGGTGCGGAGCTCGGAGACAGTGGTCTAAGGTGAGGTGAAGGTCAAGCGGGGACGTGTCGTGCCGACGGACCGGGAGCGGTGAAGGGCGAACGTGGAGCTTGGACTGACGGACTAGGAGACCTGAGGACCAGCTGTGGTAGCTGGCACATGGTGTCGACAAGCAAGAAGACATGGGGATGTGCGGTGCATCGGCCGAGTCGGGAGGAAGGTGATGGCGTCGTGACACTTGGCTGGAGGCCGAGAAGGATGGCGAATGCACTATGCCCGGCGTGGAGGCTGGACATGTTCCGGCATCGGTGCTGGACTTCGGGGTGTGCGAACCACATCCCGTCTACGGCGCGGGTTCGGTGGCTCAGCCTCAAAAAGCTACCATTGATGGTTTCCGAGTTTAGGCCACAAAACTCAGGGTGGACGGTTTCCAGGTTTGGGCCTCAAAATCTGGGCGCGCAGGTTTTTCTGAGTTTGGGCCACAAAACTCAGCGGAGGACAGGTTTCCCGGTTTCAGCCTCAAAACCGGGGGATGGCCCAGGTTTCCCAGTTTCGGCCTCAAAACCGGGAGTTGGTCCGCAAAAAGGATGGGTTGAGACGTGGCGGCGTGGAGAGGCTGGCGCGGCGGCGCAGCTATCCGTGAGGAAGGCGCGGTGGTCGGCAGGGCGGCACGTGGCGGCATCCTGAGGCTTGCATCGAGGCGAAGCAAAGGGTGAGAAAGGCGTGTGGCCATCGGATCAACATCAAGGAGAGTTGGACCGGGATACCCCTAGGGTTGGCCGTTTCGCTCAGTTATCCTAGGGTTAGAAGGGGATTATTGTTTAGGCTATAAATAAGAGAGGCACCCCTCCTCTCCCCTGATCCTTGCAGTCATTAGCTCTAAGCTCTCTCTCTCTCTCCTTAGCCCCCGCTTAGGGTTCTAATCATATCTAGCTGTAGAGGATCCCCAGAACTATCAATCATGTCTCCGTGTTTTGGGATGTTGAGGAAGTGAGGCCGTAACCTCACGTTTGTAGCGTGTGTTCGTCACACGGTTGCAATTTCATGTCTGCGATTCGTGTTTTGTTGTGTTCTTCGTGGATTGCTTTTGGACTCGTTTTTCCCGTCGCTTGATCTCTTCACTTGGTGCGTCTTTTGCAAATCCGCTTGAACCAAGTTGTTCTAGATCGTGAGGCTATTCTTTCCACCGAAGGAATTCAACCCAAACCTCATGGTCTAGCAGATCGATCGATTTTTGTGTTGGATCATGTTTTGTTCCTTTGCTCCAAAATTTCTTCGATTCACCAACTTGGAGTTAGGTTCGAGCCATGATCTCTTAGGAGTAGCTCACTAACATCCTTGAGATCCCTCAGATCAAATCCTAGTCCTAGTACTTTTGATTCGGAGGAGATCGGGTTAAATCACCGAAGAACAGCACTGTTTTCGGGGGCATCGGACGCTCGACTCTGGAGCATCGGACGCTGAGACTGTTGCATCGGACGCTCCGGTGACGCGTGCCATGTTTTCAGCATTTGGGTGAGCATCGGACACTAGGCATCGGACGCGCCGGAGCCTTTGCATCGGACGCTGGGTGATTACTGTTCACAGCGTCCGATGGTGGAACAGTAAGGTTCCAGAACCGTCCTGATCGCATCGGACGCGTCCGGTGGTCAGGCATCGGACGCACCCCAGCGTCCGATGCGACTGGTTCTGCGCTGTTTCGTCTGCAGTTCGTTCATTCGTTGTCGGATTTGGTTTCTGGTTTTTGCGTTGGGTTTCTAGAGTCGTGTAGTGTCCCGCTGTGCTTCTTGGAAGCATCCACCCTACATCTAGGGTCGTGGACATTATTTGAGCTCTAGGTTTGCCTTTGGAGTGACTTCTGGGACAACGGCTAAAAGTTTCTGAGAAGAAATTTTAAGCTCCCATTCCCCCCTGTGGTCGCTTATCCGGTCCTTCAATTGGTATCGGAGCCAGTTAAGGATCTCTTCTACCTTAATCGGGTTCGGATCCTAGAAGCGACATGGATCGAGGGAATGGCAAGGCTCCCTACTTCGATGGGACGAACTATCCCTATTGGAAGATTCGGATGCGTGCGTATCTCAACAGCATCGGATCTTCTGTGTGGGAGATATGTGAGGACGCAAATTACGTGGTTGTTGCGGCTCGAGTTGGTCAGCACCAGATTGACCAACACGAGGCCAACTCTAAGGCCTGTAATGCGCTTTTGGCCAACCTCTCTCTTCCTGAGTTCGAGCGTGGGCCCTTCTCCTGGTGGGTCAAAATGTCCAAATTTGGTTCAAATCCTGCATTCAAATAAAATTCTATGGACATGTGGAATTCGGTTAGTTTGAAACCTATTTGACTACATTTCATGCCTTTTTGGTGGGTTTTAGGGTCAAATGTTGACGGTAAAACAGGGGTTTAAGGACCGTCAACAAACTCCCCCAAGCTAACCTGTTACTCGTCCTCGAGCAACAATGCGGTTTAAGCATTAAGCATGAGATGGATAGCAAAGTTAAAATGTATGCAAGTGCATATTGTATAGTAAGAAGTAACTTAGCATATATCATGAATCATAGCAATGTGGGGCTTATAGCTTTTCACTTCAAACATGCAAGAGTAAAATAAAGCAGTAGATAGGAAACTTTTATCTTGCTTAGGTGTGACTAGGATTTTGTCTGGAGGTTTTTCAAGGTTTTCAAAAGATAATAACTTGCTTAAGTTCCCCTAGATCACTCAATCACTCAGTGGTGTTTAAATCCTCACTTAGGCCAAAATGTAGCCTTTCCTACTTCTAAAGAATGATATGTGGAGCTATAGGTAGGCTAAGAACCATGAGCAAATTGCCTGATGTTTATTGCTAAGTTAGGCACTCAGATCGCAAGGAGCAGCAAATCATAAAAATTGATCAAGATGTGCTTGTGTGGTTATGTATGGAGAGACATTTCATAATCCTTCCTAGTTGATTTTCTGGGGTCTAGAGCTAATGATAACTCTCTCTCTCTCTTTTTTGAATGCGAAGTGGGTGGACAAAAGATGTGTCCTCACACTTTTTAGGACATGGTCCTCTCTTGAGCTACTTTGCTCTTTTTTTTGAGATACAGTGTGAGTAGACAAAAATGTGTCCTCACATCTCTAGGACATAGTCCTCTTTTGAGCTAATTTGCTCAAGAGCTTTTTTCTCTTTCTCTCTCTCTTTTTTTAGCTCTAGAATTCCCCAGATTATCTATAGGAAAGGGTTTTTGAAATGAATAGGAAAAGGGAGAGAAATGCTTATTCCCAGTGTAGGAATAAGCATAAGGCTAGCAATGGGATGTTTGGCAGGGTATTGCATATCTCCAGTGTAGAGACTAGCAATTTATTTGGTGGTTGCAAACTTCCGGAGTGGATAGTAGACAATTTATGGTGGGTGTACGTGTATCTTGATTCAAAAGTTATGATAAGCTTCTCTACTAAGATCTATGAGGCCTAACAAAGCTCAACACAAACAAAGCTCTATGTGGTTTTGACTAATGACTAGCAAATATTTGGCTGGTGGTGGGATGGGATAAAATCTAGGAGGAACTTTTAGCAAGGTTTTCATAATTTTTCAAAAGAAATCCTCCAGATTAGGTCCTAATTTCACCTTAACAAGTTTAAAGAATTACTCCATTTCTTACTAACTTTACTCACTAAGCATGATATCAGTTAAAGCATGTGCAACCCACAAAAGCTACAACTTAGATAATACCAGTTATTCAAACCATAGCAATAGCATTTGCATGTCATATTTCAGATTTATTCAGGTTTCAACATGTTTAAGCAGATTTTATCAATATTATTCATGGATGGATACTTAGGCAAGCATATGACATTCAAAAAGATATAGAATTTAAGAACTGAATGTAAAGGGTAGGCTGGAGACATACCTTACTGGAGAGGGAGTCTCCCCCAAGCTGGCTTCTTGCTTGGTGAAGGGCCTTCTTCTTCTCAGTCGGAGCTCTTGTTCTCATTTTTATTAAAAGGGAAACTATCTAATGTTGTGAAAAGGGAAACTATCCTATGATATGTGAACATATACCTATGCATATAACTAATGATAACTGGTTTTTTTAGTTGCATGCATGGCATAGGTCATTTATTCGAAAAGGGAAATTGAAGGAAAAATAAATAAAATAAAACCATACCTTAGGTCCATGGAGTTTCATCCTTATCGGGTGGATCTTCTTCCTTTGGCACTTCTTCTCTTAGTACTCCATCTGGTTCTTCCTCTTTTGGCACCTCCCCCTTGTTATGTGAATCACACAACTTAGGAGGAGGTGGTTCTTTCTTCTTGTTCCACCTTGTTCCTGGGCGCCTCTTCTTGGTATGAACGGATCTTGTTACCTGCATGTTAGCGGCATATGCGGGATGTCGGGAGAAGGAGAATATTTCCTTCCTCCCTCCTAATGTCATATGAATTTTACCACTCCCGACATATATGCAAGCATTAACAGTATTCAAGAAGGGTCTACCCAGAATTAAAGGCACATCTTTCCTAGTTCCCATATCTAATATTATGAAATCAGCAGAGACATAGGAGCCTCTAATATGAACAGGTAAATCATGAACTATTCCTTCTACATAGCAAGTGGATTGATCAGCTAGCACAACATAGGCAGATGTGGATGACATGGGTGGAAAGGATGAGTTTTCATAAAAATCTTTAGATAAAATGTTCACACTCGATCCTAAATCACACATGGCATTTTTAAAGACTTCACTAAAGATTGAGCATCTAATTATGGGACTACCAGGATCACCCTTTTTAATAGTCATGGTCTGATCTTCATAATAGTTAAAATATTTAATTTCAACCATATTAGTAGTTTCCATGTCAGGTTTAGCAGGAATTTTACCAGATTCAAAAGATGGTATGATAGCAGCAAGTTGAGCTAATTGGGTTTCTAGCATCTTATTAAAGCTAAGTTGATTTTTCAGAGCAGATGAGAAATCTTCCAATTTAGCATTTATCTTCTCAAGAATTTTATCATTCGCCATTAATTTCTTATTCAAAAATTCAGTAGTTCTACCTTGTGAGTAAACTAAATCTTTTAAGAATGAGAAACTATCAGAATTATGAAAATTAGAGCGAGGGAATGAATTGTTACCTTGAGAATTGGAGTGCTGATTCCATCCTTGATGTGGTTGACGGAAACCGTTGTTGTTGTTGATGAAGTTCAAATCTTCATGTAGCTCGGGGCAGTAGTTCCCAGAATGTCCGGTTTCTCCACAGACTTCACACGTCATGTAGGATTCCAGAGATTGGACACTCTCTTGTTGGTTTATCTTCTCACAGTTGTCCAGCTTCTTTGCCAGCAGGTCCATCTTGGCCACGATCATGTCGGCTTCCTTAAGGGAATGCATACCACGCTTTCGGGGCTGCAACCTCTCGTCATTCCATCCTTGGTTTGACACCATCTTCTCTATGAGAGCCTTAGCATCTGCAACATTCAGAGAAAATAATGCACCGCCGGCGGCGGCATCCAGATGGCTTCTAGAGAGAAGGGTTAGGCCATGGTAGAAGTTCTGGATCAAGAGCCAGTCCTCCATACCATGGTGCGGACAAGCAGCGACATACTCTTGCATTCTCTCCCAAGCCTCGGGAATAGATTCCTCGGCTTGTTGCATAAAGCTGGAGATTTTGTTGTGAAGAGCAGTCGTCTTGCCCATAGGAAAGAATTTAGCGAGAAAGGCATTGGAACACTTGTCCCATGTGTCTACAGCGTTGCGATCGGCATAGAACCATTGCTTCGCTTTTCGTAACAAAGAGAAGGGAAAGAGACGAAGACGGATGGCTTCTTGGGTTATCCCTTTAATGGTGAAGGTGCCGCAAATCTCCAAGAACTGTTGGAGGTGAGCGTTGGCATCCTCATGAGCCTTGCCACAAAACGGGCTAGCTTGAACCATCGTGATCAGAGCCGGTTTTAACTCAAAATTGAGGTTGGCATCGATCACGTCTGGTTCCGTCGCTATATTAGCGGCAGAAGGAGCAGAGAATTCACGAATGGCTTTGTTGGCCATCACGAAGATAGAACGAGATAAGAAAGAAAGAAGTTGAAGAAGATAAAGGAAAAAGATAAGAAGAGTTAGGGAAAGAAAGAATGGGTTAGGATGGGATTCGCTAAGCGGGAGCTTAAGCGAGGATAAAATTGACACGAACTCAACCGATACACCGAATGCCTTCCCCGGCAACGGCGCCAGAAATGCTTGTTGGTAGTTCTTAACTTCACTAAAGATAGAGCTAGGCACTATCCCCGGTAACGGCCTAGAAATGCTTGTTGGCACTTGCTAACGTTGTCAGAAGTGCTTGAAGCAAGTCCAGTCACTATACTTAAAGGAGTGAAGCTAAAGCAGCTACCTACTAATGCCAAACGGGGTTGTCAATCCTGACACTAGTAGGAGCTAGCTAGAGTGAATGCAATCTACCAGGAGGAGATTCTGCAAGCGCACAGAACTATCGGTTGTAGCACTTCGCCTGGGAGTACCAGGTGTCGATTTATTTGATCCCAAGGGAAGGCTAGGGTGGTGGATGAGTTGAGTCAAGGAGGGGATGAGAGTCGAAGAAAAGGAAAAAAGAGAAAAGGGGAGGAGAAAGGCTAGAAAGAATATGGATGGCTAGGTAAGGATGAAAGGAATGGCTAAGGTACGGTGGATCGATAGGTAGGTAAGGGGTGTAGGATAACTAAGGTAACTAAGGATAACTAACCTGGGATAACCAACTAGTCCTAATGACTAGTCCTAGGTGACCACTAAGCAAGATAACTACCAAGCAAGATAATGAAGAAGCAGGGCAGGCAAAAGACAATAAAGAAGCTAAGCTAAGTATAGGTTTAATCCTATCTTGTCAAGTATCGAGGCGTACTAGCCTTTACCACTTACTTAGGTTGAACGCTAGCACAACGAGCCTTACTGTTAAACTGGGCCAACTACGTGGTGGAATTCAAAGGCGCACAGGGCTGTCACCACCTGCTTGCTACCACAGCTATCCGGGGGTCCAGCCGTATCTGAAGGTAAGTCTATAACTAAGCACCACGCCTAATTATATTCTAACTATCTCTGCCCTGGCCTAGAATAGAGACACCCTTGCGGACGTCAGAGCAAATACTTGACTTAATAAGCTAAACACTAAACTAACTAAGCAACCTATTGGCAAAGATCAAACACTAAGCTCACTAGAGATTAACTACTATGGCTAAGTGAATTGAACTATAGGATAGCTAGGCACTCAAGCAATCAATCAAGTATAGCATATATATACACACTCAATACTGAAAAGTAGAGTAAAGTAATACTTGAAATGAAGGTACTAGAATATAGTAAAGCTTGAGTAACAAGAGCAAAACCTGAACTGGAGATGAGGAAGACTCTTCCTAGCTCCAGAGCCGATCACTCGCACGCCTCTACTCTTGAGCTAAGCCTTGAGCAGTGCTACCGCGAGGGCGAAGATGCCTTGCTCAACTAGCTACCTACTTGCCTAAGCTCTCTAAGCTTCTAACCTACTCTCACTTCTCTAGCTTGGAGTAGCTTTGCTTGGAATGGTACAAATGGAGAGGTGACTCCCGGGGGTATTTATAGCTTGAGAGTGAGAGGGGGGGTACTTATAGTGGGCGGCCACCTGACCTAGGGTTAGGTCAAGTGGCGGGCGCCACTCCCCACTGGCGGCTGCCAGTCCACTGGCCGCTGGATGCACCGCCTTTGATCCAACGGCCTCCAGGAGCTTGTCCGAGGCGGTTTGGATGTCGGTTGCATGTTCTATCAACCGTCCATCAGCTTGATCCGCGCCACTTCACCCTGAGCCGTCCGATGCCACTGACCTAGTGACCAAGGGCCGCGATTTGGCCCCGGGGAGGTCACACGGATCAGTGACGTGGCAGGGGGGTGAAAGTGGGCCATCCCAAGTGGCGGGCGCCACTTGGGACTGGCGGGCGCCACCCATCCTCGGCACATTTGGGCCCTGCCGAGTGGGCTCTTCTCCTGGTGGGTCAAAATGTCCAAATTTGGTTCAAATCCTGCATTCAAATAAAATTCTATGGACATGTGGAATTCGGTTAGTTTGAAACCTATTTGATTACATTTCCTGCCTTTTTGGTGGGTTTTAGGGTCAAATGTTGATGGTAAAACAGGGGTTTAAGGACCGTCAACAATGGCCAGGACGATGCTCGATGAGCATAGGACTCCTAGGCATTTTTGGGCCGAGGCGATCAACACCGCCTGCCATGTTGCAAATCGCATCTTTCTTCGGGCTTTCATGAAGAAGACATCTTATGAGTTGCGGTTTGGGCGAGTACCCAAGGTGTCTCATTTTCGGGTGTTTGGTTGTAAGTGCTTTATCCTAAAGCAAGGGAATTTGGATAAATTTGAATCTCGCTCTGCTGATGGCGTGTTTCTTGGTTATGCTTCGCATTCGCGCGCTTATCGAGTTCTTAACCTTGAGACTAACCGGATAGTGGAGACCTGCGAGGTCACATTCGACGAGACTATGCCTTGTGTTTCTTCTGCTTTTGATGTTGCAGGAGAACAGGAGCTGGGAGAGACTATCTTTGTGGAGGAGGAGCAAGAGAATGCCGATTGGGGTGATCCCGAGCCAACTCCACTGGCTGCCCCCGTCGACCCTGCGACGACTACTTCAGCTCGAGGACCCGATCCCACTACTTCTTCTTCTTGGGGTCCTCTGGAGCCACATTCCCAGCATGCACCGGCTGCACCTGGGAGAGAGACAACATCTGGTGAGGGGGAGACGACTTCGGTGAGACAAGCACCCCGAAGCGTTCAACAAGTTCACCCCCCACAGCAGATGATCGGCGGCATCGACCAGCGAGTCACGCGGTCGCGAGCGTATGAAATCTCACACTTTGCTCATTCTGCATTTGTAGCTTCTTTTGAGCCCAAAGATGTTGGACACGCACTTTTTGATGCTAACTGGGTCAATGCCATGCATGAGGAGCTAGAAAACTTTGAGCGAAACCGGGTTTGGACCCTAGTTCCACCACCACCAGAATGCCACCCTATAGGTACCAAGTGGGTTTTCAAGAACAAAGAGGGTGAGGATGGGATGGTAGTGAGGAACAAGGCTAGGCTAGTAGCCCAGGGTTTTTGCCAAAAAGAGGGGATAGACTATGAGGAAACCTTTGCCCCTGTAGCCCGTTTAGAAGCCATTAGAATCCTTCTAGCCTTTGCTGCTTCGAAGGGTTTTAAGCTTTATCAGATGGATGTTAAGAGTGCTTTTCTGAATGGGTATATAGAGGAAGAGGTTTATGTTAGGCAACCCCCAGGTTTCGAGGATCCCATGTTTCCAAACCATGTTTATAAACTGTCTAAAGCTTTGTATGGTTTGAAAAAGCCCCGAGAGCGTGGTACGATCGTTTGAAAACCTTTCTTCTCTCAAAGGGTTTTAAAATGGGACGGGTTGATAGGACTTTGTTTCTCCTCAAGCAAGGCAATGATACTTTGATAGTCCAGATTTACGTGGATGACATCATCTTTGGTGGCTCTTCTCATGCGCTTGTTGCCAAGTTTACAGATACAATGAGCAAGGAGTTTGAGATGAGTATGATGGGTGAGTTGACTTTCTTCCTCGGGTTGCAAATTAAGCAAACCCGAGACGGGACGTTTGTGCATCAAGGAAGATACACAAAGGACATCTAGAAGAAATTCGACATGGGCGAGGCCAAGCCTCTCACAACGCCCATGCCGACGACTGCGGCGATGGATGCGGACCAAGACGAAGAGCCGGTTGACCAGAAGGAGTACAGGAGCATGATTGGCTTGCTCCTGTACCTGACGGCGACGAGGCCGGATATACAGTTCGCTGTGTGTCTGTGCGCTCGTTTTTAGGCATCCCCTCGGACTTCCCACAAGCAAGCGGTCAAGCGCATCATGAGGTACCTCCGATACACTCCTGAGTTCGGTCTTTGGTATTCCTCTTCTTCGAATCTCTCGCTTTGTGGTTATTCCGATGCGGATTTTGCCGGCTGTCGGCTCGAGCGCAAGTCTACTTCTGGGACTTGTCAGTTTCTTGGCTCTTCCTTGGTTTCTTGGTCCTCCCGCAAGCAGTCGAACGTAGCCCAGTCTACCACCGAAGCCGAGTATGTTGCCGCTGCCTCTTGTGCTTCGCAGCTTTTATGGATGGTTGCTACATTGCATGATTTTGGTCTAGATTTCAGTCGGGTCCCTTTGCTTTGCGATAGCACCTCAGCCATTAGTGTAGCAAAGAACCCAGTACTTCACTCCAAGACCAAACACATCGATGTTCGCTTTCACTTTCTTCGTGATCACTACGAGAAAGGCGACATTGATCTTAGGCATGTAGACACCCATAACCAGGTTGCAGATATCTTCACCAAGCCCTTGGATCTCTCAACTTTTGCTAGGTTGAGAGGTGAGCTTGGTGTGTGTTTCCCCTTTTAGATGGGGGAAACATTTTGTTCATGTATCATAGACTGACTCCTTTTGTCTTTAGGTCTTGAGTCCTTTTAATTTGTTTTTAGCTCCTATTCTAACTTCATCATGTATACATCTTGCATTTCGAGCTTCATGTCTATATTCTTGAGATTGGATCTATGCTCTGATTAGTGTATGCTTCGATGATATATGATGATGCTTATAGCTTAGGCTCAATTTGATCACTGATACATGTTGTGAGCTAAGCTATTTTTCAGAATGATGAACATGCTTAATAAACTTAAAATTTGATACATGTTCACCATTGAGATTGGCAACTAGCATGTGTAGAATGTGTTGAGGTCCTTGAGCTATTTCATATATGCTAGGTTGCTATGTCTCTAGTTCTGAGTCATTCACTTGCATGGATTGTTCATATACTGATTAAAATGAACCAAGACTTAGTGAATTGAAAAGATCGAGATGGGATTGCTTTGTCAGCACATCACAGTATCGAGACTGTTTCTCATTGCACATTGAGTTAAACTTGAGCCGTGTAGTGTAAGACCGAAACCGATGCTTTAAGCTTCTGATTGCATATGCATAGGCTTAGCATGGTTGAAAAGTTAGGCAATGACAAGCTTTCAACCTCTCGCAATCACATGCTGTTTTTGAACTTGTGTTAAAAAACCGCTGCAAAATTCTCCGATAAACTCTAAAAGCACAAGTCTATGTTTCACTCTATGCATGATGATTAAACTTTGCTAGGGGTAGTTCACCTTGTATACATGTTTTAGCACTTGTTTGACTTCCTGTCTATACATGTCTAGTGCTATTTTATGGTGAACCTCCTTTCCGAATGGCTTAAAACTGCTCACTTGGCTTATGTTTTCATATCTTGTAATTGGTGATCAGTTTGAGCCTTTGCTAGCACTTGTGTATGTTGCTATGTTTCCGGATCAGCACTCATTAGAGCATTTATTCACTCTTTCGAGTATATACCTGAAGCTGCTAACATGCATTTTAGACTCATTTTGTATGTGCTTAACTCCGATAGGCATGGCCTAGCTTAGCTTAACTCCGTTGTGATTGCAAATTGCCCCCAAGGGGGAGAATTGGGAGAAAATGTTCTTGTATGGTGTCAATTTGAATTTTGTGCTTCATCTGTTGAGGGGGAGTCTCTGAGTAAGGGGGAGTTCTTCTGCCTATTCTGGGTTGTCCTTAAGCATGTTTTCAATTGATATCGATTTTTCAGCTAGTTGTGTTGAGCCTCTGTGCCTCTGTCTTGCGGGACTAGCTGCCTTCATCTTGTTTCAATGATTCTTGATGGGTATCTTGCCTACTGCTGGTTGTGTTGAGCCTCTGTGCCTCTATCTTGAGGGACTAGCAGTAGTTGCGTCTTGAGCTGTCTTCAGTTGGTATTCGAGTCTTCAGCTAGTGGTGTTGAGCCCTCTCTGCCTCTTCTTGAGGACTAGCTTCTCTTTGACTTGGTTGCGTTGAGCCATTGCCCATGTCTTTGGGAACCAAGTGCTGTGCTCTGATCTTGATCGGGTTTTGCTCCTTGATGAGTTGTTGCTCCGATTTCTTGCTTGGTTGTGTCGAACCGTCGCCCATGTCTTTGGGGACCAAGCTTTGCTTATCTTGAGTTCTTCTTCTTCGGCCTTTCTCTTGGCTTCTGGACATCTCGAGTGAGTTCTCTCCTTCTATCTATTTTTGCTTTCTTCTATTTTGGTTACAGTTACTTTGGGTTGACGATGCACTCATCAAGGGGGAGATTGAGAACACAAGGTTGATATGTGCCCTTGTGGTTCCCTTCCTGAGTGATGAGTGATCGATCAACCAGCAACATGTCTCTTGGCTGTGTTGATGTGCAGGTGCGGAGCTCGGAGACAGTGGTCTAAGGTGAGGTGAAGGTCAAGCGGGGACGTGTCATGCCGACGGACCGGGAGCGGTGAAGGGCGAACGTGGAGCTTGGACTGACGGACCAGGAGACCTGAGGACCAGCTGTGGTAGCTGGCACATGGTGTCGACAAGCAAGAAGACATGGGGATGTGCGGTGCATCGGCCGAGTCGGGAGGAAGGTGATGGCGTCGTGACACTTGGCTGGAGGCTGAGAAGGATGGCGAATGCACTGTGCCCGGCGTGGAGGCTGGACATGTTCCGGCATCGGTGCTGGACTTTGGGGTGTGCGAACCACATCCCGTCTATGGCGCGGGTTCGGTGGCTCAGCCTCAAAAAGCTACCATCGACGGTTTCCGAGTTTGGGCCACAAAACTCGGGGTGGACGGTTTCCAGGTTTGGGCCTCAAAACCTGGGCGCGCGGGTTTTTCTGAGTTTGGGCCACAAAACTCAGCCGGAGGACAGGTTTCCCGGTTTCAGCCTCAAAACCGGGGGATGGCCTAGGTTTCCCGGTTTTGGCCTCAAAACCGGGGGTTGGTCCGCAAAAAGGATGGGTCGACACATGGCGGCGTGGAGAGGCTGGCGCGGCGGCGCAGCTATCCGCGAGGAAGGCGCGGTGGTCGGCAGGGCGACACGTGGCGGCATCCTGAAGCTTGCGTCGAGGTGAAGCAAAGGTGAGGAAGGCGCGTGGCCGTCGGATCAACATCAAGCAGAGTTGGACCGGGATACCCCTAGGGTTGGCCGTTTCGCTCAGTTATCCTAGGGTTAGAAGGGGATTATTGTTTAGGCTATAAATAAGAGAGGCACCCCTCCTCTCCCCTGATCCTTGCAGTCATTAGCTCTAAGCTCTCTCTCTCTCCTTAGCCCCCGCTTAGGGTTCTAATCATACCTAGCTATAGAGGATCCCCAGAACTATCAATCATGTCTCCGTGTTTTGGGATGTTGAGGAAGTGAGGCCGTAACCTCACGTTTGTAGCGTGTTCGCCACACGGTTGCAATTTCGTGTTTGCGATTCGCGTTTTGTTGTGTTCTTCGCGGATTGCTTTTGGACTCGTTTTTCCTGTCGCTTGATCTCTTCACTTGGTGCGTCTTTTGCAAATCCGCTTGAACCAAGTTGTTCTAGATCGTGAGGCTATTCTTTCCACCGAAGGAATTCAACTCAAACCTCACGGTCTAGGAGATCGATCGATTTTTGTGTTGGATCACGTTTTGCTCCTTTGCTCCGAAATTTCTTCGATTCACCAACTTGGAGTTAGGTTCGAGCCATGATCTCTTAGGAGTAGCTCACTAACATCCTTGAGATCCCTCAGATCAAATCCTAGTCCTAGTACTTTTGATTCGGAGGAGATCGGGTTGAATCACCGAAGAACAACACTATTTTCGGGGGCATTGGACGCTCGACTCTGGAGCATCGGACGCTGAGACTGTTGCATCGGACGCTCCGGTGACGCGTGTCACGTTTTCAGCCTTTGGGTGAGCATCAGACGCTAGGCATCGGACGCGCCGGAGCCTTTGCATCGGACGCTGGGTGATCACTGTTCACAGCGTCCGATGGTGGAACAGTAAGGTTCCAGCACCGTCCTGATCACATCGAACGCGTCCGGTGGACAGGCATCAGACGCACCCCAGCGTCCGATGCGACTGGTTCTGCGCTGTTTCGTCCGCAGTTCGTTCGTTCGTTGTCGGATTTGGTTTCCGATTTTTGCGTTGGGTTTCTAGAGTCGTGTAGTGTCCCGCTGTGCTTCTTGGAAGCATCCACCCTACATCTAGGGTCATGGACATTATTCGAGCTCTAGGTTTGCCTTTGGAGTGACTTCTGGGACAACGACTAAAAGTTTCTGAGAAGAAATTTTAAGCTCCCATTCCCCCCTCTTGTCGCTTATCCGGTCCTTCACAGGTATCAACTAGAACAAAAACTAGAAGATGAATAAGAACTAGATGAACAATTAGAAAGTAGATTAGAAACACTAGGATGAACTAGAAAGATAATTAGAACTAGATTAGAACATAGAGATGAACTAGAGAGATTAGAAGATGAACTAGAACACAATTAGAACATAAAGATGATGAACTAGAAGACAATTAGCCAATTAGAAGAACAATTAGAAGAACAATGTTGATACAATAGAGAGAAGACAAGGCTAATTACCTAGCTCCTCTTGACTAGATCCGGAATCCGAGCTTCCCTCGACTCTCCTAATTCTATTCTAGCTACGCCCTTGGATGGTGGAGCTCTTGGTTGTCTAGGCTATCTCTAAACTAAATGATTGATCTATGCTATGAGATATGATGTGATCTGAGATGCCGGGGGGTCTGGGGTTTCTTATATAGCCCGGTGGGATGAACCACAGCCCTCGGATCAAACTGACCTTGAACAATGGTCAAGATACGTTGAAGAGGTCGATTAGGTCACGCTCCACGAAGATGGGCCATAGAGGAGGCGGGCCTAGGCCGGTCAGCCCCACCTGGCAGCCTCTAGGTGGTTGCTTCACCGAGATGTCTTCTGGGACCTTCCTTTCTCTCCTAGAGTCCTTGTTCGATTGGTTTGTGCAACAAGTCTTGGTGTGGTTGGATTCCTTGTCGTCTTCTTCCTATCTGGTCCCTGAATAATTCTGGTATTTTGTAGCTAATGGAATCTTGTCTCTTACACCCCTGATCTTTGTATGGATAATGCTTTTAGAGGGTTTCAGAGTCTTCCAGGTCGTATTCATCGAGGACTCTCGCTCTGGGGCTCCAAATATGGCAAGTGGTATGTCTGTTGCGATCGTCTCGACGAGCTCGTCACAATGGTGTGCTCTAATTCTTCACTTGAGATACTTTCTTATGATGAAATATTGAATATCCTGCAAAACAAGTGGAATCAACACAACTCATGGAACTCGTTAGAATCAAACCCTATAGCTTCTGTAACAACCCAAAAAATTGGACCTTTTAAAATTTTTCTGTAATTGTGTGGAGGATATAGTTGCTAGCTGAACCGAGAACAATTTATAAATTGTTGCATTCATATAGTATTGCTTGTAGGAGTCTGCCGGAGATTCTCTTTGCAACTTAAGTCTTATGTTGGAGAGCACATGACCATAGCAACCTCCTTGTATTTCTCTTGGGATTATCTCGAGTCTCTCTCAATGATCCCTGACCTTCTATTATGACCACCATCGGACCGGATTGCCCTAGCCCTAACGACCTCTAGTGGACCGCCACGATGAGTTAGCATGATAATCATACATGCATAAAGGACCTTGGTATAAGGCAAGTATACTACCTCCAAGAATCTCCGAGGCGTAATAATTCGTAACTTGGGGGAAATCCTCTTCCTGGCCCACGCGGTGTCAGGCGTTGTTCCCCTCGTGTTGGCTTCATCTTGATGCCCACGAAGAACCCGAGAGACTCCACTACCGCATGATCTCGCCGGGCCCTTGATCACCGTCCATCGCGGCCATAGCCGAGCCTGTGGGGATATTACACCTATATACCCCCATGGCACGACTTGGGCTCTCCTGTAGATACAGCCTAACCAGAAGGCCTTGCGGCCCGCGACTAGGCCATCGCGGCCGCCAAGGACTCTCCTGATGACTTGCTCGACAAGGAAGATCCGAATAGATAGACCCGGATTGATATGACCCTACCGACCAGCACATCGACCTCACCGACCAGCTCGTCGACCAGCACATCGACCTCATCGACCAGCTCGCCGACCAACAAGATGTTACAAGCTCCGAGTCAAACTACACCAGCTCAAGTCTTCGATGGACCGATTACACGTAACCGAGCGAAGAAGCTACAACAAGAGGTGCACGCGCTACTTTGTGAAATTCATTTTAATATTAATGAGAATTATATACTACCTAAGTCGTGCACATTGCTATTGCTCAGGTTCACCAAGGAGGAAGACAAGAACACACAAAGAAGTGAATACAATGAAGCTCCACACTCCGACCAGTCCAGTCCAGCAGAAACGTCGGAAAGAATTAGTGATATCTTTTGATTCACAAAAGCTATGAAGGCCCATGAGGACATTTTGGAAAGCTTATGAAGTCTAGTTTCTAATAAAATAAGCCCCGACCAGTTTGGAGTTTTCCTCTTGGCCGCCGACCAGATTTAGTACATACTGGTCAGCTGCTGGACAGACTGCATATTGTCCAACTTGCCGTGCAAAACTGTATCAATCTACGAAACTTCATGGTGCATGCTGCACATGGTGTGAAAGCTTATCAAGTTAACTTTCCAACGCAACCGACGGTGCATCATTTGGACTTTCCTAGGTGGAGTTATTGCCAAAACATTGAAGACTGCTCCGAAGTCCAACAGTCACGCGGGATTAACTCAGAAGCCCCTTTCGTGAAAGCCTGTTCACATAGTCTATCTTTTCATTTCTATTTCGTGTTTATACCTATCTAGGAGGGCTGTTCGTAGTATAAATATGTCATTGCTTCATAGCAAACTCAGACTTTTGATAATCGAGATACAGAACCCCTTTGTTCAGCTGTGTGCTAACAAACTTTGAGAGTGAATCTCTACCCCTTTGCTCTTGTGATTTCCTTCGTGGATTTACAGAAGCGGCGGCGTCATCCGCTCCCAATTGGTGCTCCTACTCCCTTCAAGGTTTGCCTTGATTGTTTGTAGGCTGTGTTGGTTGGTTCTTTGAGAGTGTGGTTGGGCGAATCCTCGATTCAGGTTGCCGGTTAAAGACGGTGGTTGGCTTCGAGTTTTATTTGTCAGGTTGCACTAGTTATCGCTGCTTGCAGCAAGTTATCCGGCTGTTCTACAGCTAGTTATCTGGAGATTGATCCTACGTCGTGAAGATCGGGACAACAAGTCGCATCATCTGGTATCAAAGCTTTCGTTACCACGGTAGGAATCTTTACTCTTAGCTACATATATTTTGTGTTCGTCCTATCCACAAAAAGCCCTAAAAATATTTCGCCATAGCCCTTTGTTTCAATCTGTTATTTTAGTGAGTTTTGTTAAGTTTCAGTCCATTAGAATCTTTGTTTAGTCGCTGATCATCTATCCTTCGTGTGTCCTTTGTGCCTCTTTAATATATCTGAAAATCCCTATTAAAAAGTCTGAAACCTTTATCGTCCTTCGCGTTAACTTTGGTCCTATCAAGTTATAGCTACTGGTTGCTTTTTGTTTGTATGAATCTATCCCTAAGTGTGCAAGTATCATATCTGATCTGTGTGTTTAATTCTATTTAAAAAAAAAGAGTTTGTCACAAAAAAAAAGGAGAAAGAAAAAGTGTCAAAAAAAAGTGCTGCAGGAAGTTAAAAAAAAGAGAGATTAAGATCAGTTAGTTTATATGCACAAGTGTTGAAGTTTATCATATCAAGTTGTGCAACCAGTTTGCTATTTTTGTTTGGTGCAAAACTTTGGTTGGGTCTGATTGCAACACTTGCATCCCAATCATACTCCTTGTTTGCATCAACTCTGAAATTTCTTTGTACGTGTGTGATCCATTTACATCTTTCATATCTTGTGGTCAGCACTAGGCAGGGAATATCTAGTTTGGATTGTTATTTAACATTACAATAACTAGAATTCAGATTGTTTTTCCTTGTTTTTATCCTCACCAAGCTCCACATATAAACCATCGTAATCGGTACTCTCTGGTCTTGTATTCGCCTAACCATCATTTTCTGTTACCACCACACGCTTTGCTTTTCTGTAACCCGCAGGGACCTCATAAGAGCTTCGGTTGGTAAGAGAAGTGAGGTTGAGAGATCTACAAAATTTCTATTCCACAAATAAGTATTGTTTTTCGTATTCAGCTAACCTTACAGGAAGATGGGTGGAGTTGAGATAGAAGATTGTGTCACTGTGGCACAATTTAATGAATTAAGGCAAAGCATGGAAGCGAAGCAAGACAGGCTGACACAAGATCTTCAAGCTCTTATGGCTGAAATCAGAGAACAACACCAACCTCGTGATGGAGCAAGCCATCTAGGTGAAGATGACGAAGAAAGTGAAGGAAGAGCTGCTGCTAGAAGAGCAAGAGAATTAGAAAGGAGGAACCGAAGAACGGCATATGGTAGGGGAGGAGGACGAGGACGAAGAAGTGATGCAGAATCTGAAGATGATGATGATGATAATCGTTCACATTATTCTGGTCGCCGACATCATAGAAGAGGTAACCGTGAGGAGAGGTATGGAAAACTGAAATTTACCATGCCAAAATTTGAAGATGGATCTGATCCTGAAGCTTATTTCACTTGGGAGCTGAAAGTGGATAAGATCTTTCGCTTGCATAATTATTCGGAACAGAAAAAGTTGGCAATGGCATCTTTGGAGTTTGAAGGATACGCGCTGATATGGTGGGAGCAGCTTCTTCGTGATCGTGAAGAAGATGGGGAAGATCCTATTGAAAGTTGGGTAGAAATGAAGAGAGAAATGAGAACTCGTTTTGTGCCGAAGCACTATCGGCGTGATCTTTTTGATAAACTGCAGAATCTGAAGCAGGGAAGTTTCTCTGTTGAGGAGTACTATAAGGAGATGGAGAAGGCTATGATTAGAGCTAATGTGTATGAAGATGAAGAGCAAACTATTGCACGTTTCATGGCTGGTCTGCATCGTAATATCCAACGCATTGTTGAGTTTCAGCCGTACCGTCATCTTATTGATTTGGTACATCAAGCAACCAAAGCTGAACGCCAACTGCAGCAAGATGCTAAGAGCAGCAAGTCCTTGTCATATGGTGTGAGGACTATGTCAGGAGGAAGCAAGTCAATCTCCAAGTTTGCTGCTGCACCCTCAACGTCAAAGAGCATAAGTGGAGGCTTGCGCTCCAATGGTCCAAGTGTTTATAGTGGGAAGAATTCTGCTGCCCCAAACACGAGCTCTAAACCAGCGGTATCGACCTCTACTTCAGTGGGTTCTACAACCAAAAGTAGTGGGATTCAATGCTTCAAGTGTGGAGGCCGTGGGCATGTAGCTAGAGAATGTCCAAACAATCGTGTGGTCATTGTGAATGATAGAGGAGAATATGAATCAGCTAGTGAAGAAGAAGTTGAGGAAGAGAATGTTGATGAAGTTCATGAAGAAGAGGAACATACTCGATGCGAATTTGAGCATGGTGCTGCTCTTGTGGTCGCCCAAATCTTGAGTGTTCAGATTAAAGAAACTGAAATTGGACAGCGACATAATCTTTTTCAAACCCGAGCAAAGGTGCACGATAAAGTAGTGAAGGTGATCATTGATGGCGGGAGCTGCCATAACCTTGCTGGTCGTGAGATGGTTGATAAGCTTGGCTTAAAATTACAGCGACATCCTCATCCATATCATGTCCAATGGTTGAATGAATCAGGGGATATTAAGATTGGATATAGAGTAAAAGTTCCATTTAAAATTGGTGAATATGTTGACACGGTAGAGTGTGATGTGGCACCAATGTCGGTGTGTCACTTGCTGCTTGGAAGACCATGGCAATATGATCGATATAGCCAACATTGTGGGAGAACAAATCAGTTCACTCTAGAACTGAAAGGAAAGATGTTTGTACTCAAACCAATGACCCCTCAACAAATCATGGCTGAGCATCTACAGAAGAAGACTACCACAAGTACAGTGAGTAGAGAGGAAGAAGAGCAAAAGAAATTGAGTGCCATCCACAATTCGGTGAGTGAGAGCCACAAACCAAATTTGAGAGATAAAAAGAAAGGAGAGGGAGAGCATCTAGTTATGCTTACTACAAAATCAGAATTGAGAGAAGTGAGGAACAACCCAAACCAAGTGCTCTTTGTACTTGTGTGCAAGGACACTTTAATTACATCTAACGACATCACCTCTCTCCCTAGTGTTGTGTCTCATCTTTTGCAGGACTATGAAGATATCTTTCCAAAGGAAACACCAGCTGGTCTTCCACCAATTCGTGGGATCGAGCATCAAATTGATCTCATTCCAGGGGCTGCACTCCCCAACCGACCACCATACCGAACCAATCCAGAAGAGACAAAGGAAATACAAAGGCAAGTACAAGAACTTCTTGATAAAGGTTTTGTTCTGAAAGCTTAAGTCCTTGTGCTGTTCCTGTAATTTTAGTACCTAAGAAAGATGGTTCTTGGAGGATGTGCGTTGATTGTAGAGCTATAAATAATATCACTGTTCGCTATCGCCATCCTATTCCCCGGTTAGATGATATGCTAGATGAACTAAGTGGTTCAATAATATTTACTAAAATTGATTTGAGAAGTGGATACCATCAAATAAGGATGAAAAGTGGAGATGAATGGAAAACTGCATTTAAAACAAAATTTGGGTTGTATGAATGGTTAGTTATGCCTTTTGGTTTGACTAATGCTCCTAGTACCTTTTTGAGATTAATGAACCATGTCCTAAGAGCTTTCATTGGAAAATTTGTTGTTGTCTACTTTGATGATATTTTAATTTATAGCAAGTCTTTTGAAGAACATATGAATCACATTCGCCAAGTTTTAGATGAGCTTAGGAAGGAAAAATTATTTGCTAATCTTGAGAAGTGCAGTTTTTGCACAGACAATGTTGTGTTTCTTGGCTTTGTTGTATCAGGAAAAGGAATAGAAGTAGATGAATCTAAGGTGAAAGCTATCAAGGATTGGCCAACTCCAACGAATGTAAGTCAAGTTAGAAGTTTTCATGGTCTTGCTGGTTTTTATAGAAGATTTGTAAGAGATTTCAGTACCATTGCCGCTCCTTTGAATGAATTAACTAAAAAAGGTGTTGAATTTAAATGGGGGCTAGTACAGGAAAATGCTTTTCAAGAATTAAAGAAACGTTTAACTACATCACCCTTACTTGTTCTTCCTGATTTCACCCAAACTTTTGAAGTAGAATGTGATGCTAGTGGAATTGGTATAGGAGGAGTTTTAATGCAACATGGAAAACCTGTAGCATATTTTAGTGAAAAATTGGGAGGTGCTCAACTGAACTATTCTGTGTATGACAAAGAATTGTATGCTTTGGTACGTGTGCTTGAAACATGGCAGCACTACTTATGGCCAAAAGAGTTTGTTATTCATTCTGATCATGAAGCTTTGAAGTATTTGAAGGGGCAAGCTAAGCTGAACCGTCGCCATGCCAAATGGGTTGAGTTCATCGAAACATTTCCCTACATTGTGAAATATAAGAAAGGTAAGGACAATGTGGTCACTGATGCTCTATCACGAAAGAGTGTATTGCTGAACCAACTTGAGGTCAAGGTTTTGGGTCTTGAAAGCGTAAAAGATATGTATAAAAGTGATCTTGAATTTTCAGAACCATATAATCAATTCAAAGATGGGAAATGTTGGGAAAAATATCACATACATGATGGATTTCTATTTAGAACTAACAAGCTTTGTGTTCCAAACTCTTCGGTTAGATTGTTTTTAATGCAGGAGTCCCATGGAGGTGGACTAACGGGTCATTTTGGACAAAAGAAAACCTACGAGCTGTTGAGTGATCATTTCTATTGGCCCAAGATGAAGAGAGATGTCATCCGATTTGTGGAGCGATGTGTCACCTGTCACAAAGCTAAGTCAAAACTGAACCCACATGGTTTATACACTCCTTTGCCTACACCTAATATTCCTTGGGAAGACATAAGCATGGATTTTATTTTAGGATTACCTAGAACTCAGAGAGGAAAGGATTCTATATTTGTTGTGGTTGATAGATTTTCAAAGATGGCTCATTTCATCCCTTGTAACAAGAGCGACGATGCTTCACATGTTGCTAATTTATTTTTCAGGGAAATTGTGAGGTTACATGGAATGCCTAGGACTATTGTGTCAGATCATGATGTCAAGTTCGTGAGTTATTTCTGGAAAACGTTATGGGCAAAACTTGGAACAAAGCTTCTGTTCTCCACCACTTGTCACCCTCAAACCGATGGGCAAACTGAAGTGGTGAATCGTACGTTGTCAATGTTGCTGCGAACAATGGTGAAAAAGAACCTGAAGGATTGGGAGGACTGCTTGCCTCATGTGGAATTCGCTTACAACAGGGCCGTGCACTCTACCACTAATTTGTGTCCTTTTGAAATTGTATATGGGTTCAAACCCATTGCTCCGATAGATTTGTTGCCTCTTCCATTGCAGGAAAGAACCAATATGGAAGCCTCCAAGCGTGCTGCATATGTAAAGAAGATACATGAGAAAACCAAGGAAGTAATCGAACTCAAGGCGACACGTAAGGCTGCAAGTATGAACAAGCATAGAAAGGAAGTGTTATTCGACCCAGGAGACTTGGTGTGGATCCATTTGCGCAAGGATCGCTTTCCTGATAAACGCAAATCCAAGTTGATGCCACGAGGAGATGGTCCATTTCGTGTTCTTGCCAAGATCAATGATAATGCATACAAGATAGATCTTCCAGCAAGTTATGGCGTGAGCAACACCTTCAATGTTGCTGACTTATTGCCATTCATAAGCGAAGACATTTCAGAGTCGAGGACGACTCCTTTTCAAGGAGGGGAGGATGATATGACCCTACCGACCAGCACATCGACCTCACCGACCAGCTCGTCGACCAGCACATCGACCTCATCGACCAGCTCGCCGACCAACAAGATGTTACAAGCTCCGAGTCAAACTACACCAGCTCAAGTCTTCGATGGACCGATTACACGTAACCGAGCGAAGAAGCTACAACAAGAGGTGCACGCGCTACTTTGTGAAATTCATTTTAATATTAATGAGAATTATATACTACCTAAGTCGTGCACATTGCTATTGCTCAGGTTCACCAAGGAGGAAGACAAGAACACACAAAGAAGTGAATACAATGAAGCTCCACACTCCGACCAGTCCAGTCCAGCAGAAACGTCGGAAAGAATTAGTGATATCTTTTGATTCACAAAAGCTATGAAGGCCCATGAGGACATTTTGGAAAGCTTATGAAGTCTAGTTTCTAATAAAATAAGCCCCGACCAGTTTGGAGTTTTCCTCTTGGCTGCCGACCAGATTTAGTACATACTGGTCAGCTGCTGGACAGACTGCATATTGTCCAACTTGCCATGCAAAACTGTATCAATCTACGAAACTTCATGGTGCATGCTGCACATGGTGTGAAAGCTTATCAAGTTAACTTTCCAACGCAACCAACGGTGCATCATTTGGACTTTCCTAGGTGGAGTTATTGCCAAAACATTGAAGACTGCTCCGAAGTCCAACAGTCACGCGGGATTAACTCAGAAGCCCCTTTCGTGAAAGCCTGTTCACATAGTCTATCTTTTCATTTCTATTTCGTGTTTATACCTATCTAGGAGGGCTGTTCGTAGTATAAATATGTCATTGCTTCATAGCAAACTCAGACTTTTGATAATCGAGATACAGAACCCCTTTGTTCAGCTGTGTGCTAACAAACTTTGAGAGTGAATCTCTACCCCTTTGCTCTTGTGATTTCCTTCGTGGATTTACAGAAGCGGCGGCGTCATCCGCTCCCAATTGGTGCTCCTACTCCCTTCAAGGTTTGCCTTGATTGTTTGTAGGCTGTGTTGGTTGGTTCTTTGAGAGTGTGGTTGGGCGAATCCTCGATTCAGGTTGCCGGTTAAAGACGGTGGTTGGCTTCGAGTTTTATTTGTCAGGTTGCACTAGTTATCGCTGCTTGCAGCAAGTTATCCGGCTGTTCTACAGCTAGTTATCTGGAGATTGATCCTACGTCGTGAAGATCGGGACAACAAGTCGCATCACGGATTCCTTGCCAAAAGGAACCGATTGCAATCTGTTAGGATTCAGCAAGTTGTAACCCTGCTCCCCGGCTATATAAGGCGAGCAAGGATCCCCTCCAAACTCACGCCATATTCCAATCCATCAATACAAACCAGCCACCAGAACACAGGACGTAGGGTATTACGGCGACTTGCCGGCCCGAACCTGTCTAAATCGCCGTCTCACGTCCCTGTGTCTACGCTTTGCACACGTCTCGCACTCCTCCACCGCTCAATCTACTACCTTGGGCATACCCCTCAGTAGACTATCGACCATATTTCATCGACAGTTGGCGCGCCAGGTAGGAGGTGTGTGCTATGACACCATGATCTGCCAAGCGGTCACTTTCCCTCGCTCCTTGGTTCTTTCGGAGGCGGGCACCACTTTTCAGATCAGATCTATGATCTGGACCGTGGGCGACCATGCTCCTACTCCGGAAATCGTGGAATCTACGCAGCTTCCTGCGCCAGATGTTCCATCGTCCACCCGCAGCGTCACCAAGCCAACACGCCGCCCGCCAAGAATCATCCCTTGTGATGACCTGATCGAAGCCATCGACCGAGCCAACCAAGGAATCACAAAATGCATCGACGCCATCGAGGTAGCTTGCATACAGCTTTCAGACCGACCTTGCCTTCAACAGTTTTCAGGTACACCATCAGGAGTCTCCAACGCTCGGCCTGCCCGCCACCCCAGATCGGATCCACGTCCGGCTCATCGCCATGTTTCATCTCCAACGACCATGCCCTTCGGGCTACGCGGCACGGTCCCTACAGATTAGCATTAGGCGCTGCGACAGCTCTCTGACCAGCTCTAGTCTTCTGGTTTGGACCAGATGCCTCTGACCAGCGTGCACGCCCGGACGACTCCAGCTCCACCCGTCGGCATGGTGACTCTCCAAGAAATCTCCAGCGACATCGTCTTGGTGACTTCGGCGTCCGAATCTACCACGACAAACGGCTCCACCTCCACGCAGTCTACGGCCATTATCTCCACCGAATCCGAGGTCGACTTCCCATCGTATTGTGGCGGCATCATCTTCAATGTCTTCGCCGACAGTCCTCCACCGCTGAACGAAACGGAAGGCGAACACGTCAATCGAGAGCAACGCAACATCGACCAACGGCGTCGTCGTGACGATGAACGACACGACTAGGAGCGTCGTGACCGGGAGCATCACGACGATGACCGACGCCGGGATCACGACAATGCTGGAGGTCGCGACCTCATCTACAAATTCGATAGGGTCGATGATCAACCCTTTTACCCGACCCCAAGCGCTAACCTCGTTGTCATCTACAACGAACTCTCCAAGCTTCCGGTAACCCCGGAGCTACAGAAGGTTGTCGCCCATGTCAAGGCTGATGCCGTACAGTGCAACGAAAAGGGGCGCTATCCCTCACCATCCGGATCATCATACAGCGGGACGCCAACAAGCCCACATCCCTCGCGCCGATGGCGATCGCCGCCACGTCATGACCAGGAAGTCTCCCAAGGCAATCATGTCCGCGATCAAGCTCTGACTCCTGATGCCTCGACAGGGCCACGCCCTTTCACCTCCCGCCTCAGAGCCGTCCAATGGCCTCAGGGCTTCAAGGTCACCACGGTGGACAAGTACGATGGAAAGGCCAACCTGGAGCAGTGGCTCACCCCGTACGAAATCGCCATTCAAGCAGCTGGAGGAGGATCTAACGTGATGGCCAAGTACCTCCCCGTCATGCTGTCGTCTTCAGCCAACAGTTGGCTCCACAAGCTCGCCGAGAACTCCATCGACACCTGGGAGCAACTAAAGGAAGTTTTCGTCAAGACGTACAGTGCCACCTGTGTCCAACTAGGAACGCGCTACGACCTCCAAAACGTCCACCAGGAGCGTGACGAAAGCCTTTGGAGCTACATCCAATGATTCTCCAACATGCGCCTCATGATTCCAGAGATCGCCAACGCAGAAGCCATCTCCACGTTCTCCAACGGTCTACACCATAAGGAGCTCCGCGACAAGATCATCCAGAAGAAGGTAGTGTAGGGTTACGAGGATGCTACGCTAGCCGAAAAACAAAATTTTTCAACCCCATAAACCAGGAACTACTGCTAGTTATAGATCATGAGATTACCACTAGACGCGCAGTGCAGCGGAAGACGTCTCGGTGTAGACGTGTGCGTCGCAACGATGCCGTGTAGATGTTCACGTCCAACCTTCACGTCTTCACGTGCGGTTCGTCCTTGTGCTCCAGATGCAACACCTCCGAGGTATCCACACGTACAGGGAGGAAGCGTCACGCCTCCAGACTGCTAGGTCTGCGAGGAGCAATAGGCGCGGGCGTGGGGTGGGCGACGGCTGTCAACAAATGATGTGGTTACAACCCTAGTCGCCCCACCCCTCTTTATATAGGTGTCCCTAATGAGCCCACCGACCTAGAGGCCCATTAGCAAACCCTAAACCCGGTCTGACTCGAGTCCAACTCGAATCAGGCTTCCAACCCCTTAAGCATGCGACCCTATGGGTTCACATACACATAGACACGACCCGAGTACTCCTACTCGCCCGATAGTTGACAGCAGCCTCTAGCAAGACATGTCAACTCCTATGTATACGCAAAGATCATATCTGACGAACCACCATGATCACATATACGTAATTCCCTTGCCGCACAATATTTGGTCCACCTCATAGGTTAACATTTAACCTAAGCACGGCCATGCATTTTATGATCTAATCATTTGAGTGGTCTAGTGATATCTCTCTCGCATGGAGAGGGGCAAATCTCATCTTGATCGTCTATGTCTCACAACATGTTTTTTGACAAACCCGAAGACTATCTTTATGACTACCCTGTTACGAAGTAGCGTTTGATAGTCCCTAAGTAAGTCGATTCACATCTTGAGAACATACCACAATCTCAGGTCGAAGGACATAACATACATGATGTGTAAAGAGATAATAAGAACATCTCACGTTGGGTCAGTCCAGCCCCATGTCATACATGTGCCCACATTATTAGTTTGACATCTCCATGTCTATGACTTGTGAAACATAGTCATCAACTAATACATGTGCTGATCTAATATTCATGTGTGTCCTCACATGAACTCCGATCAGGGACAACTATCGAATAACCATACAAGTAAAAGAGTTTCACAGACAATTCACATAATTGCCAATCAATACAAGTTGTCTTTAATGGATATTCAATGAACATAATAAATCATGGATACAATAGAAATATCATCATCTCTATGATAGGGCATATTTCCAACAGGAAGAGAAGGAACAGTTATGCTGGCTCGGGTAGGCTCAACAGGGTTTTCTTTTTATAAAAGCTTACTAAGTAATTCTAAATCCAGTTTTACTTAATTATTGAAGTACTTAGTAAACTCTTACAAATAATTATTCATAGGAAATCATTATCATTCTTTCCGAAAACCATTCCAGTTTTATTCTACCGTGCGGGTCGAAAGATTGAGTCTCCTTAACCAAGGAGCACGACGATTCGAACCGATTCAACCAGATCTGGGAGTTTTCCACGATCATACGATATATGTAGACCCTTGATCACACATATATCAACCCCAACACTCGGATCCTTCCAGTAAGACCGGGTCCGCGCCACCCGAGAGCACTTGTACACCTCCAATCCGGGTCTTTAACCCACGAGGGTAGCTAGTACTCCTGCCATCTCTCCACTCCCAGTGCGCGATTAGCCGTTCTTATTTAAGAACCACCAAGGTAGGGCTTACCGTAGCATATGATCGGTACTTCACAGTGTCTCAATCTAGCAGGCCAACAACGGGTAACCCTAACTGTCACATCAGGTTGGCCGTACATCGATCTCCAGGTCAATGCAGGTGCCTGTGTGGTGGTAACCGGCATTCTTTCTTAATCCCAAAACAAGAGTATCAAAATATTTACAGGAAGCGTGAGAAAGCAAGGCTACGCCTTTCTTTCATCTGTGGAAAGCAGGTGTCAAGGTATATTGTATCAGAAACAAGGTAGATCATGTATCAAAAGGTATAAAGCATTTATTTGATAAACCTTTAATGCATCAAGTTACCAGGAGTAAGTGTAATTGTAAATCCAAGAAAGGGTTAAATGCACCGGGGCTTGCCTTCGTTGCAGGGAAGAGACTGGAGTTCCTGGAAATCCGGGTCCACCGGATACTCTACAACTTCCGGACCACTCTCGTCCGGACACTCAGAACCTTCGGATGCTACATGATACAGGGATGCATGCGTGATGAGATGCTCATGGCATGATTATGATAAAGATGGAAATTTTCTAAGCTATAAACATTTATTTTACACAACTTTTCATTGCGGTACAGTTGCAAACCAACAAACCCAACTTGTACCAACATACATGGTTATGGGTGAAGCTTGTCTGCATTGAGCAGCAGATCAAGATAATTCACCCAGCAGATCAAGATAATTCACCAAATTTTTATCTCTAAAGCTACCACAAGAAAACGGGAGTTTTCGCATTTAACAGAATTATTAATTCATAAAGAAAACAATTTAATTAGCACAACAATTAAACTGTGAACTAAATTATGTCCAAATTAGTTCAACTTTAGAGATAATAAATCATATTACCACAAAGATAACTAATATCACAGTTTTAAATTAATCCATGATTCCATAAAATAACATTTACCATTTAAAATAAGGCATAGAAATAAAGATAAAAATTTATTTTTACCATTAGAGCTCAAAATTTTTGTGGTGATGCATTTTTAACCAAAAATAGTGATAAAAATAATTTCATGATTTTTGGACCTTTAAATAAGCCTATAAAAATCATCAAAGTCCATTTATTAATAAAAGGACCTAATTAAAGCATTTTCAAAATTTGTTCAAAATTCAAATTCCATATTTTTCATAAATACTAGACAGTTTGAGAAGGCTTCACAAAAATTTTCACAATTTTTGGAGCTTCCTACAAAAACATACCAAAAAGACAAACTTTAACACTATTCATTGAAAACAGAAAAAGAAAAACCTTTTTACTCTTCTCACTGGGCTCGGCCCATCAGCGGCCCACGGCCCCCTGACAGCCCTGCCCCAGGCGTCAGCCTCTCCCTCTCTCTCTCATGCTCACGCCTGTGCCCCGGCCGGCCTTGACCGGCATGCCCGCCGGTTGACCGATCGCGCGCTGCCTCGCCGGCGAGGTCTCCGGCGACGGCGAGGACACCAACCTCTCTCTCTTGACCTCGCGCCTCGATCCCACTCCTCTCCGGCGTTAGCTTACACTCAAGCTCGGGCTGGTCACGGCCATGGCGGTTCGGCTGCACCGAGCACGGCGGTGACATGACGTTCCGGCGGCCAGGGTACGGTAGCGACCTCAACTTCAACGGCGCTGTGCTCCCGTAAGCTACGCGAACGTGGTGCTCCCCCAGACTCCAGCTAACTCAAGCCAGAACCCTTCGGTCCGCGACAGCGGCCATGGCGGCACTTGCGCCGACAGCGGGCTACACGGGCCGACCATCATGACCCGGTAGAGACCGAGCTAGGGAGCGCACCACACCCAGGAATCCCCGACGACCCTGATGCTCACCTTGCCTTGACCTGCGGGGCACCGGACTGAGGTTGGCGACGGCGGCGGCGATGGCGGAGCTCTGGCCGGCGGCAACCCCCGTGGACTGCGCAAGACGGAGCAGTAGCGACCTCCAAGGCAAGCCGATGGTGAGCCACAACTCAACACAAAGCGATAACACCTACTGGATTGATCGGAGCTGCCCTGGCTTACCGTGACCACAACGCAGATGCTCGCGGCGGCTTCTTACCGGCAGCGAGGAAGACGACCGTGGCGAGGGTGATTGCGGGCTATAGGACTCGAGCTGGCTAACTCAGAAGGAGCAGAGGAGCTAGGCGGATCAACTTGGGAGGTGGAGTTAGCGGAGACGCGACGACGGCGACGAACGAGCTCGTCGGAGATGGCAGAAAACAGGGGAGGAGGCAGAGGAAAAACGACGGGCGCTCGACTGGGCGATAGAGGGGTCCTCGGCGCTTGCCACCGCGCTAGGTAAGGCAAGCAGGCAGCCAGCTGCGTGGCTGGACACGCGGAGCGGCGCGAGAAGAGGCGAGCCACGGCGGCGCGCACGCGGCGGTCTGCCCGGCGCCGGCAGGTACTCCCCCCTCCTGTAGCTACAGTATCAGATCTTTCCCCTTTCAAATTTCTTCAAAATTTGAACTGCACTGCAAAAAGCTCAAACACCAAAGTTGCTCCAAATTTTGTGTTCTACAACTTAGCTAAAAGAATCAAAGCCAAATTCTGCTTAGATTTTGAAATATGGTCAAAAGATCAAATTTGGCTCAAACTGAATTCAAAAACTTTGGAATTTTCCAAAACAACTTCAATTTTTGCCAATGTATGAAATGCTTAGGGTTTGAAAAAGTTGCACAACTTGGCTTTAAAACCTTTGGTGTTTCTTAAAGAAACTGGCCAATTGACCAAAACACAGTTTCAAATCACAGTTCCAATTTGGAGTTTGAAAGGGGCAGGAATCAGGGTTTTGCAGTAAAAAAGTAAAAGCAAAATTACTTTTGATTTCACATTGACCTTGAAAAATGGCCAATGTATGAAATATTCCTTTTTGAAATTCTCTACAACTTTGATATAGATCTTGAACTCAGATTCCAAATAGTTTTTGAAATATAGGTTTAAACTCAAAGGAACCATTTCCAGGGTTTGAGTAAATTACTTGAAATTTTGTACAGAAACTTTGAAAACTTTGAATACCAAAGTTGTTGTTTCTTTTCAACATCTACCAAAAAGCTTTTAGGGTCAACCCGAATTATGCATGAATTTTGAGTTACTTAAAAAGGGATAAAACTTATGAAGGATTTGATGGTTTCCCCCCCTTTTGCTAAGAAAAACTTCATATCCTTTTAATAACTGAACTTGGATTCATGCCTTTACATGACTTTGGTCAATTAGGAATGATCACAAGTTACTTCATAAGGACATTCCGATTTAGTTTTCTCACATTGCATCACAAGCATATCAACAAAGGTGCTCACATAGAAGGAATTAAACTTATTTTAGTGAATGCATCACAGGGTGAGCTAGCACATGATGCTATGCAATGCTTATGATGACATGGCCACATTTTATTCATGTAAACACCTGAGGTGTTACAGCACGCGGATCGCTGACGTGGCACCGGAGTAGCCGCTACTCCACCTCCAAGCTATAAATACCACCTAGAGCTCTTCATTCATATGCATCCAAGGAGAGAAAGCCTACTTAGTAGCTTTAGTGTTAGAAGAGAGGGAAGAGAGTGAGGAGCTCTACGGAGGAGTCCCGGCCTGTCGGGAATCTTCTCCAAGGTGCGCCTCAGCGGATGCGATTCTTCTTGTAAGTATTACATCTGAGTCCTTCTAGTATTTAATATTCTGGTCTGGTAATTTAAGTTTACAGTTCTTTTACTTGGCACATTGCTTTACTTTGTTGAAGTGCTCTAGGCCTATTAAGCTTAGCTTTAGAGTAGTAAGATTAGTGTAGAGTGGTGGTGTCTAGGCTATATCTTGCCAGTGTGGACTTCTTGTCACACTGTGTAGACGCCTGGTGGTAGAGTGACAGACACAGCCAGTGCTTGCAGTTCCTCTCAAGTGGTTGTAGGCAAGTTGGAAATAATAGTTGGGTAGCAGCATTGCCGCCTCAGTAGTTGTTAGGTGGAGAACCTTTTAATCAACTACTGTTTCATCCTTCGCCCCCAGTAAGGAATGAGGTGGTAAACCTCAGTACTCTTAGAAATCCAGAACCAGATATTGATATTAGGAGACCTCTCTCCCCAATTATCATATACCCTTCGATCATCCTTTGACGACCCTGCTTCTAGTTAATCCACTTCACGTTCCCTGTGGAAATACGATACCTGGAATACTCCCGGTGAAAAGCTACAATTGACTACCGTGCGCTTGCGGTATATCCGTTTGCCACTTCTGGTGTCAACAAGCATTTCTGGTGCTGCTGCCGGGGATTAGGCTCCATAGTCTAGTTCTAGTGGTTGCATTAAGAAGTGTCAACACTGTTGTAGCGTGTGTTTGCGCTACGGTTGCAAATTCGTGGGTGTGATTCGTGTTTTGTTCGTGTTCTTCGCGGAATCCTTTTCTCCATGTTTTCCCCGTCAATTGATCTCTTTGCTCACTTCATCTCTTGCAAATCCGTTTGAACCAAGTTGTTCTAGATTGTGAGGCACTTCTTTCCACCGAAGGAATTCACATCTAACCTCAGGGTCTAGGAGATCGATCGATTTTGGTTTCGGGTCAAGTTTTTCACCTTTCCCCCGAAATTCTTCGATTCGCCGATTTGGAGATAGGTTCGAGCCATGATCTCTTAGATATAGCTCACTATCCTCCTTGTGACTCCTCTCACCAAGTTTGATCCCTAGAGGATTTGTTTTGGGTGAGATCGGGACGAATCGGTGGACGAACTGTGCGGTTTCGGGGTGACCGGATGTTGTCCTCGCATCGACCGGACGCGTCCGGTGGTTGAACGTCTTCTTGTGTGCTTCTGCTTCTTGACCGGACGCACATGACCGGACGCTCGATTTTGTTCTGACCGGACTCGTCGTTTCTACTGTTCATCTGCGTCTTGAGATTGACCGGACGCTTAGTGTTGCGACCGGACGCTCTGCTCCGTGAGTCCAGTCCAACTCAGAGAGCTCCCAGATCGTCCTCAAGCTGACCGGACGCGTCCGATCCAACCTGACTGGACGCTCTCCAGAGTCCGGTCAGTCACGGTTAGCGCTGTTTCATCCGTAGTTTGATCGTTCGACTTCAGATTTGGTTTTGGGTTTTTGCGTTGGATTTCTAACTTCGTGCTCTATAGAAATTGGGCTTCCCACTTTGCAAAATAGCCTGAATCCCCCTCGCGTTGCTCGGGGGAGGTTGAGGTTACCCAAAACCCATCCTGTCACTAGTTGACTTGCGTGAACTTGGGTGAGGAAGTTTTTGTGGTGCCTCGATATGATCCTAGGGATCAGCCACCCTCTTCCAAGGGTCGTGGGCATCACGTTTTCGGTAGTAGTTCTTGGGGGTTGATTTTGGGACACTTGGCCAAAGTTTCGAGAGAAATTTGATTGGCTCCCATTCACCCCCCCTCTGGTCGCCTTGCTTTTGCATTCTCGGTCCTTCAGTGGCGGCGGGCGCGTGGAAGGCGAGTTAGGGTTTCCACACTGCCCGTGTTTGTATAATTCTGCTCTTCCGCTGTACATGGCCAAAGAATCTTTCTTGTACCCTTTTGTAATTTGGTCAGCATCCCTTGGTATTCCCTATAAATATCGGGGGATGAACAGTGTTAAAGGGACGATTTTTTGGGAATAGCGAAATATCACCGCCGTTTACTTTCCTATACCTTCGCCTTTGTCTCCGACAGTTGATCACCCTCGCCACTCCCCTGCGCAAGAGCGAGGTAGGGCAGGTGTGATTCCAACAACCGGGGTCAGCTGCGTCGCCAACAGCTCTCGAGACGACATCTCCAGCACCTCGCACGTGGGCGTCGTGCTTCATCGTCTTCAACCGCATCGATGTGTGTAACACGGACGACAACACGGAGCACGTCTCAGCAAGGACAGCCATGACGCGACGGAGCACGTCGCTACAGCAACACTAGCGTGACCGGCCTCGCCTCGCTAACATCATTGCCTACGTTTGCCCTAGAACTCATGTACTCTTGTGCCTCCTCTTCACCTATAAAAGGGGACGCCATGGCATAGGGAAAGGCACGTTACGCTACGCAGGTTCTCAAACTCAAACTCTCCAACTCTCAAACTCACAAGCCATTAGCTGTCAAACCACCATAGCCTAGGACTCCATAGCCCGGTTCTCTAGTTCTAGCTCCTTCCTTCACACCCCCCATTCTCTCACACGCCTGTATCCGCCCCTGTACAAGCACTTTGGTGCAAGATAATACAAACTCTCTCCCCCTGGGCATAGGGCCTTCTCTTGCCCGAACCAGGATAAATCAATGTGTTCTTCTTGCATCACCATCCGGATTAGGGAGCAAGCAATCACAAATTCACTCGTTGGTGTTGACCCCCCGGGTTTCGAACACTGACACATGGCTATAAAGCCGGGATGAAATTGGTAGCCATCTGTAAGAATAGGATGTGATGATGATGGTGGCTCCAACAAATCGCCCTTTGGAGCGTAGTATTTATAGATATGAGTGGAATTCATGTGGTAAGAAGTGTGGTGGTGAGGTAAAGGTGGTCATAAAACAAAAAAAGATACACAGACGACTTGGTTCGAAACTAGCATAGCTATCGTTCCCCAGCAACTGTGCCAGAAAGCTTGTTGGGTATTTTAAACGCACACAGAAAAATCCGCAAAGCGCACGGATACCGATGTATCTTTCACCCGAGAGTATTCCAGGGTATCGATTTCCACGGGGAACATGAAGTGTACTAGAAGAATTCAGTACGTCCAAGAAAAGAATAATAATGTGACAAAGAGAGATTTTAGGGTTTTCTAAGTAAGTCTATCTAATCAAAGGCTTACTATACTTTACTTACTTTGGAACATCAGAACACTAGCCATAAAAAGGGATGAGAAAGGGGCTAGGAAGCTCTGACTACAGTCCTACAAACACCAACCCGAACGTGGTGGACTATGTCGGCCGTCAGGGCTGTCACCACCTAGGGCTACCACAACTATCCGTGGGGCTGGGTGCAAACTTAGGTAAACCCTAGTCTAGACACCACGTCTACATTAACGCCTTACTACTCTAATTACTGCAAATAACTAGAGCACTCGATATGGCGGAGAGATCAATAAATAAAATAAAGCAAGAACTAAAATTAAATATAATACTCAGAAATCAAATAAGAAATTAGTAAATGAAGAACCTAGAGATTGACTTGAAGATGAACTAGATGGTTGCCACCAGTACAATGTTGAGGAAGATCCGGCAGATCTGGCTCCTCCTTAGCTCTCTCCTTCTCCTCTCTCTAATCTGATCTCTAATTACAACTAGATGAACTAGACAATTAGAACTAGAACTAGAAGAACTAGAATTGAAGAAACTAGAACTAGATCTAATTCTAGATGAACTAGAAGAGATTCATCTAGAGTGACCTCTACTTTTAATTGAAACCCTAGTTTCTGATGTGGAGATGAATAATGAAGATGGAGATGCCTCCCCAGGGGGGTCTGGGTCTGGTTTTATAGCCCCTAAGGATGAACCGCAGCCCTCAAATCAAACCGACCTTGAACAAGGGTTGAGATGCGTCGAGGAGGTCGATTAGGGCACACTCCACGAAGATGGGCAGAGGGGGTTCCTGGCAGGCCGACCCCACTTGGCAGCCACTTTGCCCCTCCTTCGTCGTGGTGTCTTATGGAACCTTCCTTGTTGCCCTAATGTGACTTTCCATCTGTTTGCCTAATTCGTCGTGTTGGAGTAGGACTCTAAATCTTTCCATCTGCTGTAAAACTCCCTAAAAACATTAATTCACCAAAGTTGTGGAATCTGTCAGTTTATCCCTTGAATTATGTTGCTTGGTGATCAATCCAGATTGTTCTAGAAGCTTAGAAGTCGTATCCAACAAGGACTTTCTCATCGGGACTTCAAATGTAGCAAACTATATGTCTGTTTCGATCGTCTCAACGAGCTCTTACAATGGTATGGTCCAATTCATCGCTTCAGATACTTTTATGTAGTGAAATATGATGCTCCTACAAATTAGTGAGAACTACAACACTCGTGGAACTTGTTAGAATCAAACCCTATAACTATGCATTGTCACTTCTTTATCATCTTTTATGCATTAATTGATGGTATAATATGACTATAAGGACCATCAACAATGATTATTATCCAACTGTGTATTACGTTGGGAGACCACATCCAAAGTATGGTTGTTCCCAAGTAATATACTCCTGCTTAGCCTATAGACGAGAGGTGGACTCTAGAAGTTCAACAAGACTATAAGAGTCACCTTGCGAGCTACCACCAGTCCGGAATATAGGGCACACTATCCAAGTAATCAAGTCTAAGCACCACGCTTACACGACGATGACTCCTCTAATCCTAGAGCTACTAGAATTAAAGTACTCAAAAGAGAGTTGCAAGACAAAAGAACAATAAGAATAATGTTGCTTACTGATAATTAGAAGTTGATGACCGAAGAATATCCTGATCAAGCTCTTGAAGAACTTGAATTTGTAGGTACAAGGTGAATAAGTAGATCCGACAGGCCGAAATCCTTCTAGATGTCCTCTACCTCTTATCTTTCTAGTTCTAAACAAGACTAGATCTAATCCCTAACTAGAGGGGTATTAGGCTTCTACTTGATAGCTAGGCTCAGATCCTCTCCTGAAGAATATGAATTAGGGTTTCTAAAACTGGATCTCTTGCTTTGCCTCAGGGGGTCATGGGCCGCTTAAATAGCCCGTTGGGATGAACCATGACCCTTGGATCAAACCGACCTTGAACAAGGGTTGAGTTGCCTTAATGAGGGCTGTTAGGTCACGCTCCACGAAGATGGGCCGCCTTCAGTGTAACACCCTAAAATTTTCTCCAAAACAAAATAGGTGGAAAATGATTTAATTATGTTTTTGTGAGCATTTAACCTAGGTTTAAATAAATTTTTGTTGAATTAAAATAATTGTGGCAACATGTTTATGCACTCATGCTGATGGATTTATTGAAGTGACTGGTTTTGTCAAAATTTAGTTTGAATTCAAACTTCTTTTGGAATGGTTTTGAAATGCTTTGAAACAAATGAAAAAGGATTACATTTTCCTCCCTCTCTCCTTCCCTGTTTTCGGCCCGTTTGGCCTGAAGCCCAGTCCGCCGGCGCCCTCCCTTCTCCTCTCCTCCCCGTTTCCGCTGGGCCTCCCTCCTCCTTCTCTTCTCTCCGCGCGGCCCAACTGGCCGGCCTGCTCGCCGCGCCCGCGCAACCGTCGGCCCGCGCGCGCGCGCTCCCTCCCCTCCTCTCTCTGACGCCGCTGCCCCACCTGTCAGCGCCTCTCTTCCCCTTCGCGCACGCGCTCGAGCACAACCGCCGGCGCCGCATGCTCCGCTTCGCCCGCGAGCCCGCTCCCACGATCTCGCCCTCCTCCTCATCCATATAGCGGATGCGCCGCCTGCCCCGCTCCACTCCTCGCTCAGTTGTCTCTCCCGCAGCGCCGCGCAGAGCCACTCCGGAGCCCCTCCACGCCATTGCCGCCGCGCCGTGCTCGCGCCGTCGTCTCACTGCTCCGCCGGCCGTTTCGACACCGCGGGAGCTCCGCACCGCAGAGGAGGTGCCCCCTAAACCTTTTCCTCGTTTCCTTGAACTTGGAGTCGCTCTAACCGCCGTACCCGTGAGCAGGTACCCCGCCGGTCGTCGTGCTCCGCCGTTCGCCGCGGACTGCCACCTCCGAGCCTCCCCTCCGTTCGTTTTCCGCCGTGGTGAGCCCCTCGATCTCCTCTATCTCTCTGTTCGCTTGGTTTGGTCGGAGGCGGGCTTCGCGTCAAGTCCGCGAGCTTCCGCGTCCCGGCCATGGAGAGTGCGTGCCCGGCGTCGCGACGCGGCCACGACGTCGCGGCCCGTGCCCTGCCCGCGGCGCGCCGTCGGCCGCCCCGCGCGCGCAAACCCCGGCGTCTAATCCACACCGCCCATCGCCGATCCGACGGCCCGTAGCGCTCTTTACCCCTTCGGCCGACATCTTTCAAAAAGGCCCTTATAATTACTTTATCCTCAACCCGCGCTCCCTTTTTCTACTGTTACCTGAGTCTGTGAAAACTTCCGTCTAGGCCCCTGTGTTTTGGTCGTTTGAGGCGCAGTCCAGTTGACTGCGGTATTGGTTTAAAATTCAATTTAAATTTCGGTTTAAATCCAAAGGCAATTCAAACTATTTACAGAAATGCCACTACTTGTTTTGCTTATAAAATTCACGTTTTAGCTCCGATTTGATCCGTTCAATTTGCGTTAGCTTCGTAATTTAGTGCTCTACCCGTTTTGTCCCTGTTGGTCTGTTTTGGACAGTTTAGCTTTAGGGTCCAAGTTAATCTTGTTTAGGGCTTTATATATACCGTTTCGGCCGTATCTTTCACACCGTAAATCCGTTTTCGATGAACCAAAGCTTGTTGTGATCGTAGAGATGCGTACTTCAGTTTTATCAAAGTTTTATTTCAGTTTAATACTGTTTGGTGTATTGTTCTAATAATAGCTCTGTTTGCATCGTGTATGTTTGCACCTGGAACGCGTGGTGATGTGTGTGACCGAGTAGACGGTGAGTCGGTGTGGTACGACCAGGACCCCTCGTTCTGTGACCAGCAGGAAGATCAACCTTTCGACAATCAAGGCAAGTTAGCATGGGACTCCTTGTACCTATACACTTTACTGTAATCACTCATTTATGCATGTGTCCAATTGAGCAACCTTAGAAAACCCACTTAGCTTTGTGATCTGTGATGTTCTTGTTCCCATGGGATATATGCATGTGGGTAGTTTTGCTAGTGCTAACTGTCTTATAATGATCCAGTCTATGATGATTTTTGTTTCTCATGATGATACGTTGTTAAACGGTTAATAAAACTTGCTGTTAGCAAAAGCTGGGATTGACAGTGCTACCATGAGTGCTATATGGCTCTGGTTTTAGCTCAGTAAACTGGACCTTGTCTAATTTGGCAGCGGTGACCCGAAAGGGCGCAAAAGGGCTTGCCACTTGGGTGTAGGGCTGCTTCTGTTTCTATGTGTATAGCTGCGATGGCCTTGTGCCATAGAAAAGGGGGGTTGCTACATCTGCCTGCCAAGGAAACCTAGCGGCCCTGACCAGTTAGACGAACCAGCGAAAGGCTTCATAGTGTGCTCTGCCGATCTATCTCGGAAGTGGATCAAGAGGTTGGCCGCCTCGGGCACAAGGGTAACACGGCTTGTGGGTAAAGATGCACCACCTCTGCAGAGTGTAAAACTGTTATAACAGCCGTGCTCACGGTCACGAGCGGCCCGGAAAACTAGCGGAACTATGAAACTTAACAATTGTTACTTTATGTTGTTGGTACATTTTGATGTCATATCTTACCTTGTTGGACAAATGGATCATGGGTTAAGGGTTAAGCACAATATTCGTTTACCTTAATGTTAAAACTTTGCCAACTTAAAAGCTAACTGCAGTCAGACAGCGTCAACCTTTTTGAGCCTCATGAACCCTGTGTTAGCTTGCTAAGTACGAGAAGTACTTACGCTTGTTGTTTATCTTCTTTTTGGGCAAAATCCCGGATGGGTAACAGATGAAGGTGCAGTTGGCGACTTTCCTGAAGACTTCTAGGCTAGCTGCTCCCCCAGTCGACGTTTCCCTGTGGTTTAGTTTGTGTACAAGTTCAGTGATCTGTGGTTCGTATGTTGTAAGACTCTGTTTTAAGTACTATCGTGATGTAATAAACAATGTGATGATGCCACTCTTGTAATTTGTCTACTTATGTGTGTGATTGTTTCCTGGGCACACATGAGTTTCCGCCTCAGTTTTATCCTTAAAATTGGGGTGTGACAAATTGGTATCAGAGCTTTGTTGACTGTAGGACGCAAGCCTAGCTAGGAAATGGCCGTCTAACACCTTTTTGCTTCCTGTTCATGCTTATTTTATTAACTTGTTACTTTATTAAATTTATACCTGCTTCTTATTCTTCTTCTATTGCATAAAACTAATTGTTTCCGCTTATCTTATCTTGTTTTATAACGTCAGGATGCCTCGCATGACACCCGTGCCTACCGTGCTCTTTTCACCAGCCAGCCTGCTCCCCCTGTGGTTCACATCCCCGACAGTGATGGTTCTTCCAGCTCCTCCAACGCCGTCTTCATGGAGGACGAAGAGTTGACCGTTACTCCAGCAACTTCTGAGGAGCTAGCGGCACCACCACCGCCCCCTGCAGCAGTTCCCGAGTCTCCAGCTCCGGAGGTGCCTGCTCCGGAGGTGCCAGTCCCAGTGGAGCCTGTGCCTGAGGCGCCAGCGCCTGAGGTCCCTGCTCCAGAGGCACCCGCTCCTGCAGCACCTGACGCTCCACCAGCTCCTGCGGCACCAGCCTTCGTGCCAGTGTACCCGGTGGTACACTCTCCCGCCGCCTCATCAGCTTCGGCACCAGCACCTCCTGCCTCTCCAGCAGCGCAGGTGGTGGAAGACCTTGGTTGGGATCGTCGCTTCATGTTCAAGAAGCCCGACGAGACAGCCTACTATCATAGTATGCTGGTTCGTTTGCTGGAGGAGTACTACCCTGAGATGGAGGCTAAGCTCCAGTACCACTGCGGCGAGTATACCCACCTTTGGAGGCTACATACTGGAAGTCCGACCTGATGGTTACAGGTTGGAAAGCTGCTGATCAAGCCCATGTCATAGAGTCAGCTCACAGGACTACCACCAAGCGTGGTGATGCCCTCGCAAGTATGGAAGACGCGGCGCAGGATGCTTACCTGCACTACCATGGCCTTCGCTTCCAGAGGATGAGGAATGATCGCTACCGCTACCTGCCCCAAAGTGACATGGAGGGCTCGTGGCGAACCCTGCTACCACCGGTGGAGTACCCGGTTCTGGTCTCCACTGCTCAGCACGCCTATGAGGTGCATAGGAAGGCCGACAAGGTGCAAGATGACCTGCGTGCTGCACAGAAGGTGATAAGGCGTTTGGAGCGCGAAGTGGATTACCTTCGCGGTGAGCTAGACTATGCAGCTGTCTACAAGAAGAAGTACAGAGCCAACGATGCCCCCGGTGGAGCCCAGTAGCTTGCCTACCACGATCAGTTATCTCGTGTAGACACGTTGTTTAAGTTCAGTTTGTGTTATGTGAACCTGTGGTGTTTGTGTTACTTATGTTAGTGAACTATGTTTGTTCGGATCTTTGTCTGTGTGATGTGAAGTATGGGTTATGTCCGTGCTTCTCCAAGTTAAACTCTTCTTGTGTTTTATAAAGTTGCTTATCTCCTTTGTCTGTGTTGCTGTTTTCTGGAGCAGCCTATGTTTAAATCTGTGTATCTCTTAATCCGTGATCCCAAAAATTGTGAAATTTTTGTGGGAGTATCTAGACTGATGTACCTTTCAAACAAATCTGGAACCAAGTCTTTATCTGTTCGGATCTAGGAGATATGCCTGTTTAAAGTTGATGTTTCTGCGCAGTCTGTCATCCAGAACAGTTTCTGATCAATGCTGTTTTCGGCCTAGAATCTGGCCGAATCTGAAAAAGTGTTCTATATGAAAGTTGTAGCTGGTTTCTTAAGCTTTCCAACGATGTCTGGTTCATCCCGTTGGATTTCTGTAGCTCGAGTTATGCCCGTTTTAGTGTGCTGCTGTTGACAAGAATGTGCACGAAAATTTCAGCAATGTTCACTTATGTCATATATACTTTCTATGTTGGATATAAAGGTCTAACTCTTGCGCATTTGTTGGTGAGCAGATGGCAGCAAGGGGAGGACGGGAGAGGCCGTGGCCGTGGGCGTGGTGCTCCTATGGACCCGCCGCCGCCACCGCCGCCGGTGACCATCGAGCAGTTGATGGCCACGCAGAATCAACTTATGCACGCCATGATGAACCGCCTGGATCAGGCGCCCGCTGCCGCACCTCAACCTCTTCAAGTCAGGGACCGTCGAGGGGAGTTCCTGAAGGGCCATCCACCTGTGTTCACTCACGCCTCTGAACCACTGGAGGCGGATGACTGGCTCCGTGCAGTGGAGAAACAACTGAATATTGCCCAGTGCACCGACTATGAGAAGGTGCTCTACGCTTCTGGGCAACTGCAGGGAGCTGCACAGGACTGGTGGGATGCGTTCATGTTCGGCCGTCCCCAAGATGCCCCAGTTGTTACGTGGCAGGAGTTCAAGGAGAACTTCCGATCCTATCACATCCCAGATGGTCTCGTGGAACTGAAGCAAGAGGAGTTCCGCTCTCTGAAGCAAGGGTCCATGTCAGTGGCGCAGTACCGCGACAAGTTTGCTCAGCTATCGCGATATGCCCCCAGGATGTGGCCAATGACAAGGACAAACAGCGCCGTTTCCTGAATGGTCTGTATGATGGGTTGCAACTCCAGTTGATGTCCAACACCTACCCGAACTATCAGGCCCTGGTCAATAGGGCGATAGTTATTGACAACAAGAGGAAGGAAATGGAAGCAAAGAAAAGAAGCTTCCAAGGCCAGTCATCGGGGAGCAACACTCGTCCCCGAATCAACCCACAGCAAGGTTACCCTCAGAGGGGTCAAGGCAACCAGTGGAACAGAGGACAGTACCCCCAGGGCAACCAGAACCAGCAGCGCCTTCCACATCAGCAGCAGTCAGGTGGTCAGCGCTACCAGCAGCAGCCAGGAGGTCAGAGGTACCAGCAACAGCAGAGCGGCCAAGTATCACGCCAGGGAGCAACCAACTCCGCTCCCATTAAGAATGCCGCTCAGCAGAACCCCAACGCTTGCTACCGTTGCGGGGAGCCAGGACACTACGCTCACCAGTGCCCCAAGAAGCAGAACCCCCAGGCCCCACAGAACCAGGCAGGAGCTCAGAAGCAGAATGCTCGTCCACCTCACACTGGACGGGTGAATCATGTAGCTGCCGAGAGTGCCCTGGATGCACCGATGTTATGATGGGTACGTTCAGCATCAACTCAATCCCAGCAACCATACTTTTTGATTCTGGTGCTTCGCATTCTTTCATTTCACAGTCGTTTGTTAGAATGCATGGTGTGCCTTTATGTGCAATGAAAGAAACAATCATAGTAAACTCACCAGGGGGTAGTATGCCTGCAAGTTTTTGGAGCCCCACCTCTAGTGTCAACCTAAGGGGGGTAGACTTTAAAGTAAAGCCTATAGTGCTAAGAACAGCAGGTATAGATCTCATCTTGGGTATGGACTGGATGAAGCAACATGGGGCTGTCATTCAGTGTCAAGAAAGGTCAGTTGTTGTAACTACACCTAAGGGAGACAGAATCTGTGTGCAAGTGGTGTTAAAAGAGCAGCCAACTGCCACGGTCAACCAGATGGATGCGAGTGGTGCAGAGCAAGATCGGGTGGTGGACGAGTTCCCTGATGTCTTTCCGGATGATCTGCCAGGTATGCCACCTGATCGCGATGTTGAGTTCATTATTGAATTACTGCCTGGAACTGCACCAATATCTAAAAGACCATATAGAATGGGGGTAAATGAATTAGAAGAACTTAAGAAACAGCTTAAGGAGTTGTTAGAGAAAGGGTATATACGTCCTAGTGCTTCTCCTTGGGGAGCACCAGTGATCTTTGTGGATAAGAAAGATGGTAGCCAGAGGATGTGTGTGGACTATAGGTCCTTAAATGAGGTTACCATTAAAAACAAATACCCTCTACCCCGGATAGACGATCTATTCGACCAGCTTAGAGGAGCATGTGTGTTCTCTAAAATAGATCTCAGATCTGGGTATCACCAGTTGAAAATCCGGAACTCAGACATTCCTAAGACCGCCTTCACCACGCGGTATGGACTGTATGAGTATACAGTGATGTCTTTTGGTCTGACCAATGCCCCAGCCTACTTCATGTATCTGATGAATAAAGTGTTCATGGAATACCTAGATAAGTTTGTGGTGGTGTTCATAGATGACATTCTAGTGTTCTCTAAAACAGAGGAGGAACACGCGGAACATCTGAGGATGGTTTGCAAAAGTTAAGAGAGCATCAGCTCTATGCCAAGAGGAGCAAGTGTGATTTTTGGCTGAAAGAAGTCTCTTTCTTAGGGCATGTTGTCTCTAACGGAGGTATATCCGTTGATCCTAGCAAGGTGCAAGATGTGTTGGATTGGAATCCGCCAACTAATGCCAGTGAAATCCGAAGTTTCCTGGGTTTGGCCGGGTATTATAGAAGGTTCATTGAAGGATTCTCCAAGCTCGCAAAGCCTATGACTGCCTTGTTGGAAAAGAATGCTAAGTTTGTGTGGTCTGATAAATGCCAAGCAAACTTCGAAGAGTTAAAGAAGAGATTAACCTCAGCACCTGTCCTAGTTCTGCCAGACTTGAACAAAAGTTTCTCCATCTATTGTGATGCATCTCGTCTGGGACTTGGATGTGTTCTGATGCAAGAAGGAAGAGTAGTTGCCTACGCATCTAGACAGCTGAGAAAGCACGAGGTGAACTATCCAACTCATGATTTGGAGTTAGCAGCTGTGGTCCATGCTCTGAAAATATGGAGACATTATCTGGTTGGGCATAAGTGTGACGTGTATACGGATCATAAAAGTCTGAAGTATATATTTACTCAGTCAGATCTGAACTTGAGGCAACGCCGTTGGCTAGAACTGATCAAAGACTATGACCTAGAGGTACATTATCACCCGGGAAAGGCCAATGTCGTGGCCGATGCCTTGAGTAGAAAAACCTACGCAAACGGTCTGCAAGTGGAACGCATGTCAGCAGAGTTGAGAGCTGAAATGGCATACCTTAATCTATGTTTTGCCAACAATGTGGTGGAAATGTCAGTTGAACCTACCTTGGAGAAAGAAATCCGTGAGGGTCAGTTGAAAGATGAGAAGTTGAAAGAGATAGCAGAAAACATAGTGCTTGGAAAGGCACCAGGATTCCGGATGGATGCTAATGGGACTCTTTGGTTTGGAAAGAGGATTTGTGTGCCCGATGTGAAAGCTATCCGTGATGCCATTTTGCGGGATGCACATGAATCTGCCTATTCCATTCACCCCGGTAGCACCAAAATGTACTTGGATCTGAAAGATAAATACTGGTGGTATGGTATGAAACGAGATGTAGCAGAATATGTGGCTCTATGTGACACCTGTCAGAAGGTCAAAGCTGAACATCAAAGACCAGCAGGACTGTTACAGCCTATGCAGATACCCGAGTGGAAATGGGAAGAAGTGGGAATGGACTTTATTACTGGTTTACCTCGCACACAAAGAGGCTATGACTCTATATGGGTAATAGTCGACCGTCTCACTAAGGTCGCTCACTTTTACCAGTAAAGACCACCTATACTGGGGCAAGGTTAGCAGAACTGTACATGGAGAGGATTGTGTCTCTGCATGGTGTTCCAAAGAAAATAGTGTCTGACAGAGGGACACAGTTCACTTCTCACTTTTGGTATCAAGTACATCAATCCTTGGGAACTGAGCTGACTTTCAGTTCTGCATATCACCCACAAACAGATGGGCAGACTGAAAGGATAAATCAGATCTTGGAGGACATGTTGAGAGCATGTGCCCTTCAGCATGGGACTAGCTGGGATAAAAGCCTTCCATATGCTGAATTCTCATACAACAACAGTCACCAGAAGAGTCTGAAAATGGCTCCTTTCGAAGCTTTGTATGGGCGAAAGTGTAGAACTCCCTTGTTCTGGAATCAGACAGGAGAAACTCAAGTGTTTGGACCGGATGTCCTTAGAAATGCTGAAGAACAAGTAAGGATGATCCGAGATAACTTGAGGATAGCTCAGTCCCGACAAAAGAGTTATGCAGATACTCGCAGGAGGGACTTAGTTTTCAAAGTGGGAGACTATGTGTATTTGAAAGTGTCACCCATGAGAAGCGTAAAGAGGTTTAACATGAAAGGAAAGTTGGCACCCAGATACATAGGTCCTTTCCGGATCTTAGCCAGACGTGGAGAAGTGGCCTATCAGCTCGAGTTACCTGAAAAGTTATCAGGTGTGCATGATGTGTTCCATGTTTCTCAGCTAAAGAAATGCCTGAGAGTGCCTGAAGAGCAAGTTCCCCTGGAAGAGATCAAGATAGGAGAGGATCTCACTTATGAAGAGTACCCTGTCAAGATCTTGGAGACAGCAGAAAGAGTTACCAGGAGCCGAGTTATCAAGATGTGCAAGGTTCAGTGGAACCGGTATACAGAAGAAGAGGCTACCTGGGAAAGAGAAGAAGATCTTCGGAAGTCTTATCCCCAGTTGTTTGAGTAAGCTCCAGTCGAATCTCGAGGACGAGATTCATCTTAAGGGGGGTAGAGTTGTAACACCCTAAAATTTTCTCCAAAACAAAATAGGTGGAAAATGATTTAATTATGTTTTTGTGAGCATTTAACCTAGGTTTAAATAAATTTTTGTTGAATTAAAATAATTGTGGCAACATGTTTATGCACTCATGCTGATGCACTGGATTTATTGAAGTGACTGGTTTTGTCAAAATTTAGTTTGAATTCAAACTTCTTTTGGAATGGTTTTGAAATGCTTTGAAACAAATGAAAAAGGATTACATTTTCCTCCCTCTCTCCTTTCCCTGTTTTCGGCCCGTTTGGCCTGAAGCCCAGTCCGCCGGCGCCCTCCTTCTCCTCTCCTCCCCGTTTCCGCTGGGCCTCCCTCCTCCTCCCTCTTCTCTCCGCGCGGCCCAACTGGCCGGCCTGCTCGCCGCGCCCGCGCAACCGTCGGCCCGCGCGCGCGCTCCCTCCCCTCCTCTCTCTGACGCCGCTGCCCCACCTGTCAGCGCCTCTCTTCCCCTTCGCGCACGCGCTCGAGCACAACCGCCGGCGCCGCATGCTCCGCTTCGCCCGCGAGCCCGCTCCCACGATCTCGCCCTCCTCCTCATCCATATAGCGGATGCGCCGCTGCCCGCTCCACTCCTCGCTCAGTTGTCTCTCCCGCAGCGCCGCGCAGAGCCACTCCGGAGCCCCTCCACGCCATTGCCGCCGCCGCCGTGCTCGCGCCGTCGTCTCACTGCTCCGCCGGCCGTTTCGACACCGCGGGAGCTCCGCACCGCAGAGGAGGTGCCCCTAAACCTTTTCCCTCGTTTCCTTGAACTTGGAGTCGCTCTAACCGCCGTCCGTGAGCAGGTACCCCGCCGGTCGTCGTGCTCCGCCGTTCGCCGCGGACTGCCACCTCCGAGCCTCCCCTCCGTTCGTTTTTCGCCGTGGTGAGCCCCCTCGATCTCCTCTATCTCTCTGTTCGCTTGGTTTGGTCGGAGGCGGGCTCGCGGTCAAGTCCGCGAGCTTCCGCGTCCCGGCCATGGAGAGTGCGTGGCCGGCGTCGCGACGCGGCCACGACGTCGCGGCCCGTGCCCTGCCCGCGGCGCGCCGTCGGCCGCCCCGCGCGCGCAAACCCCCGGCGTCTAATCCACACCGCCCATCGCCGATCCGACGGCCCGTAGCGCTCTTTACCCCTTCGGCCGACATCTTTCAAAAAGGCCCTTATAATTACTTTATCCTCAACCCGCGCTCCCTTTTTCTACTGTTACCTGAGTCTGTGAAACTTCCGTCTAGGCCCCTGTGTTTTGGTCGATTTGAGGCGCAGTCCAGTTGACTGCGGTATTGGTTTAAATTCAATTTAAATTTCGGTTTAAATCCAAAGGCAATTCAAACTATTTACAGAAATGCCACTACTTGTTTTGCTTATAAAATTCACGTTTTAGCTCCGATTTGATCCGTTCAATTTGCGTTAGCTTCGTAATTTAGTGCTCTACCCGTTTTTGTCCCTGTTGGTCTGTTTTGGACAGTTTAGCTTTAGGGTCCAAGTTAATCTTGTTTAGGGCTTTATATATACCGTTTCGGCCGTATCTTTCACACCGTAAATCCGTTTTCGATGAACCAAAGCTTGTTGTGATCGTAGAGATGCGTACTTCAGTTTTATCAAAGTTTTATTTCAGTTTAATACTGTTTGGTGTATTGTTCTAATAATAGCTCTGTTTGCATCGTGTATGTTTGCACCTGGAACGCGTGGTGATGTGTGTGACCGAGTAGACGGTGAGTCGGTGTGGTACGACCAGGACCCCTCGTTCTGTGACCAGCAGGAAGATCAACCTTTCGACAATCAAGGCAAGTTAGCATGGGACCTCCTTGTTTACCTATACACTTTACTTTAATCACTCATTTATGCATGTGTCCAATTGAGCAACCTTAGAAAACCCACTTAGCTTTGTGATCTGTGATGTTCTTGTTCCCATGGGATATATGCATGTGGGTAGTTTTGCTAGTGCTAACTGTCTTATAATTGATCCAGTCCTATGATGATTTGTTTCTCATGATGATACGTTGTTAAACGGTTAATAAAACTTGCTGTTAGCAAAAGCTGGGATTGACAGTGCTACCATGAGTGCTATATGGCTCTGGTTTTAGCTCAGTAAACTGGACCTTGTCTAATTTGGCAGCGGTGACCCGAAAGGGCGCAAAAGGGGCTTGCCACTTTGGGTGTAGGGCTGCTTCTGTTTCTATGTGTATAGCTGCGATGGCCTTGTGCCATAGAAAAGGGGGGTTGCTACATCTGCCTGCCAAGGAAACCTAGCGGCCCTGACCAGTTAGACGAACCAGCGAAAGGCTTCATAGTGTGCTCTGCCGATCTATCTCGGAAGTGGATCAAGAGGTTGGCCGCCTCGGGCACAAGGGTAACACGGCTTGTGGGTAAAGATGCACCACCTCTGCAGAGTGTAAAACTGTTATAACAGCCGTGCTCACGGTCACGAGCGGCCCGGAAAACTAGCGGAACTATGAAACTTAACAATTGTTACTTTATGTTGTTGGTACATTTTGATGTCATATCTTACCTTGGTTGGACAAATGGATCATGGGTTAAGGGTTAAGCACAATATTCGTTTACCTTAATGTTAAAACTTTGCCAACTTAAAAGCTAACTGCAGTCAGACAGCGTCAACCTTTTTGAGCCTCATGAACCCTGTGTTAGCTTGCTAAGTACGAGAAGTACTTACGCTTGTTGTTTATCTTCTTTTTGGGCAAAATCCCGGATGGGTAACAGATGAAGGTGCAGTTGGCGACTTTCCTGAAGACTTCTAGGCTAGCTGCTCCCCCAGTCGACGTTTCCCTGTGGTTTAGTTTGTGTACAAGTTCAGTGATCTGTGGTTCCGTATGTTGTAAGACTCTGTTTTAAGTACTATCGTGATGTAATAAACAATGTGATGATGCCACTCTTGTAATTTGTCTACTTATGTGTGTGATTGTTTCCTGGGCACACATGAGTATTCCGCCTCAGTTTTATCCTTAAAATTGGGGTGTGACATTCAGTCAGGGCCCAGGCCGGCCGGCCTATTGGTGGGGTCGTCTTAGAAGCTTCCTTGTTGCCCTAGCATGGATTTTGGTTCTATTTGCGCAAAGCATCGTGTTGGTGTAGGACTCTACTCTTCCATCTTGCTCCTGGAAAAGAAATTACCAAGCTGTGGAATATGTCAGTTTGACCCTTGAATTATGTTGCTTGGTGGCTACTCCAAGTTGTTCTAGAATCTTTCAAGTCGTATCCAACAAGGACTCTCTCGTTGGGACTCCAAACATAGCAAACCCTCTTTCACTACTCACCTTGCCCTTTTGCCCTTTACGGACCACTACCTGGGTTTCCAGTCATTTCGGCTACTGCCAATATTTTAGGATGAAATAGCCGTTGTCCCTAGATCCTTCTAGTCGGGGGAGAGTCTTTATTACACCTAGAAATAAGGTAACGGGGCACACCATATCCTCGATATTTGAGGGCTTGGAAGCAGGCACTGGTATCGTCACTTCAGCTTTAACCTGGTATAAAGCGTCTAACTGATTGATAAAGAAGCATTGCGCTTGTCAAAGGAATTCAATGCTCACTAGACGCATAAATAGAACTAGATAAGATAGTCTTACTTAATTGAGTATATCAAGATGTGCATCGCTTACTTTAACCCTCATACCTTGCTTTAGCAGCAGCAGACGGCTTACACTACGTGAGAAAACTGAACTTGAAAGAAGTGGTAGAGCTCAACCCAGAGTTTATGGAAAGGATCGTGTTGTCGACTAGGTCATGAGTGAGTTTCCCATCCAACAAAAGAAAAGGCATAGAATGTATATCTTTCATGTTAAGCTTCCCCTACCTAAATGATGGACTACTAGTTCATGCACAGGAGGGGCTGACTTCAAAGGAGCATAGCAAGGTAAGGGCGACCAATATAAAGAAGTGGCCCTCACGTAATTTATTTTCTCGAGTGTGGGTGGGGCGGCTGTGCAAGTAAGTAAAGTAGGCATGAGTTATCTTTTCCTACGACCAACCTAGTAAATCTATTCGGGCAAGTAAAACTATTAAATAAGTCTGGGCATTCCCTCATGTTCTTTCTACATTTATCGTCCGAGTTCTTACTTAATAAAAAGAACTATTATGACGAAGTACTGAGAGACCCACTCTACATTGGTAGGGGGTTGGTACGGCTGCCCGTGAATACTATGCATACCGAGCATCCATCAAGGAAGAAAACCAATGAATATGGATTACTCTTTTGTACCCGGAGTAAAAAAATCGCTTTGAGCATCGGCAATAACTCATACTTGTTGGCCTGGCGCTTGGCATACTATTGCCAGGGAAGCGAAAATGTTGAGTTCCGAAGTGAATTATAAGGTTTTCAGTTGAAATGGATTACCTGATTGCACTAGTCTCAACTAGAAATAGAATTTGTATGAAAACCCCATGTTTTTGTCCATTTTCCCCATTTCCCTTGGGAGACTGTGAGAATATAACAAAAGAAAATGAAAACCCGTGTTTTTGTCCATTTTCCCCTCTTCCCTTGGGAGACTGCCCTATTGTGTGACAAAAGTGGGATTCATCTATCTATCGAGAAAAGTCATGTGAGCCATTTGCCTTCAGTAGATGCCCCGACAATCTCAATCCACTATACCAACCATTAAACCATATATAATGAATGTGTAAGCAAGCAAAGAAAGGTAAGGTAAAAGTAGGACTATTAGAGGTTGTTAGGTACACTTTACATAGGCAAGGCAGCAAGAGCCATGGCATTCGTGGAGCTTAAAAAGCATAGCTGATTTCTTCCTTGATGTACATAAAGCAAGCAATATATCAACATAGTTCCTAGAACTCCACCTAGGAAGCTAGCTTGACCTTTGGTTCCCCAAATGAACCATATAGCCAAGAGAAACCATGAACCAAAATAGAAGAGCTTGCCCCACCCATGAGTAAATATTTCATAGTAGCCTCATTAGACCATAGATCTCTCTTGGTATATCCAGACAATAGGTAGGAACATAAACTAAAACATTCTGGAGCTACAAAGATAGTTATTAAATCGTTAGCACCACATAAAAACATTCCCTCTAGAGTAGTTGTTAATACGAATAACAGAAACTCTGTTATAGCCATTTATGTACATTCAATGTACTCTACGAATAGAGGAATACATAAAGTTTATTATGTCCATTTCGATTGTCTCGACGAGCTCTTCGCAATGGTGTAGTCTAATTCATCACTTTTAATACTTTTATGTAGTGAAATATTGATATTCCTGCAAAACAAGTGAGAATGACACAACTCATGGAATTCGTTAGAATCAAACCTTATTCTAGGTTGATGGTCATTTATTCCTTTTTGATGACTTATTGACGGTATAAGATATGAGTTAGTGACCATCAACAAGGATCACCCAAAAAGATGCAGAGTTCCTTAATGCACCAATTATGAACTATGTTTAGATGCAGACAATCTTTGCAAGTGGTGTGGTTACTGGAAGGTTCGCAATGGGGTTCATAATGGGGTCAATAGAGCCACTTGAACAACTAGCACCACAGGAAACAATTGATGTTGATGCAGATGCACCTACTACTGGCAAAGATGAGGTTCAATCCAGCAAGGATAAGAGAGATGTTCAATGAGGAGGATGCTGCTCTAATGACTTGTATGATCGATGTCATTTGGGGCTTGAAACATGTGAGTGAAGGAAACCACTCAAAGGCAGCCCTTGGGATTTATGAGGCAGTCACGACTTGCCCCAACTTTAGAGGCCTGATCTGATGAAGTGCTTGAACTACCTCATGCAACACAAAGCATCTGCACTTGTGCCATGGACCCTGTTGACAAGGATCTGTGGTTAAGGACCCATTTGGCTGAGACTTATGGAGCTTGAGACAACATGTTGGTCGAAGTCCATCAACTTTTGACACTACAAGAGACCCACTCTAACCACATAACATACTTTTGCATTTTTCTAACTTCCGTTGTAAGCTACTAAACAGTCTAGGGTAGTTTATCTAGGATGATGTGGTGATGTTATGGTTGCATGTGGGAATGTAACGTGGTGGTTAACTGTCATTTGAAAAGTGAGACGAATGATTCATTGATGGCAAATGCTTGTGATGTATTAGATTTGAATGGGTTTGGTAACATCTTAATTGTTGTTGTGGTAATGGTGTCATATTTGAATGATTTTGTATCCTTCTAATTTTTGTTGTGTGAAAACGTATTTGCATTGTAGAGATGAAGTGGTATGTTGTGTTCGAAGGGCACAATCCTAAAGTTTACAACAACTGGATGAAGTGTCATGTAGAGATATCAGGTTATTTAGATAACTTGCACCGCTCTTTCAAAACATACGAAGAGGCTATCGCAATGTACAACTACTACAAACAGGAACAACAATAGCATCAAGAGATTACAAAAGTTGTGACATCTGTCTCTAAGAATAGTTGCCCAGTGGAAACAGAGTTCATGGTTTGAAGGACCGAGAATGCTACCAGAAAGCGACCAGAGAGGGGTGAATGGGAGCTCCAAAATTTCCTTTCGGAAACTTGTAACCACTGTCCCAAGAATCGACCCTAAGAGCAAACCCTAGAGCTTGCTAGTGTCTACGACCCTAGATGTAGGGTGGATGCTTCCTAGAAGCACAGCGAGACACTACACAACTCTAGAAAGTCAATGCAAAAGACGGAAACCAAATCCGACGACGAGAGAGCGAGCTTCGAATGAAACAACATGAAACAGCTATGACCGGACTCACTGGTGCATCCGGTCAGTAGGGACCGGACGCGTCCGGTCGAGTGAAATTCAAAATCGGACCTCTCTGAGTTGGACCGGACTCACAGAGAGAAGCGTCCGGTCTCAACCCACGAGCGTTCGGTCAGACTCAGACACAGCAGTGAACAGTGACGCCTATGCGTTCGGTCAAGCCAAGACTCGTGCGTCCGGTCAATGACACAGAATTGCTTGCGTGCTGTTCATCGACCGGAATCACTCTCCAGCGTCCGGTCAGCCTGAGCCAAGCGTCCGGTCACTCCGCAACTGCACTGTTCATCCACCGATTTGAATCAAACTCTCTCAAAACAAAACCTCTAGGGCTCAAACTTGGAGAGGCGGATCACAAGGAGGATAGTGAGCTATCTCTAAGAGATCATGGCTCGAACCTATCTCCAAATCGGTGAATCGAAGAATTTTGGGGGAAGGGAGAAAAACTCAACCCGAAACGAAAATCGATCGATCTCCTAGACCGTAAGGTTGGAGGTAAATTTCTTCAGTGGAAAGAAGTGCCTCATGATCTAGAACAACTTGGTTCAAACGGATTTGGAAAAGACGAACCGAGCAAAGAGATCAAACGATGGGAAAATCGTGGGAAAAGGATTCCGCGAAGAACAAGAACAAAACGCGAATCACAACCACGAATTTGCAACCATAGCGCAAACACACGCTACAACAGTGAGATTACGGTCTCACTTCCTCAAAATCTCACGGGCACAGAGGTATTGTTCTCAACTCTGTGGATCTCAGGTTCACTACGGCAGGGGAGTGGGAGAGCAGGAAACCCTAGCTATAAAAGAGCAAATGACTGAGATAGGAAGGGCAGAGGGTGTCTCCCTCTACTTATCCTAATTCTATTTCCTACTCTACCCCTCTCTAATTACAGAGCGAACCAGCTAAACCCTAGGGTTATTCTGGACCAACTCGGTGGTAGGTGTATTCGACGGCCACGCCCGCACAAGTCATAGAGTTGCCTCGATGCAACCTCCCGATTGCCGCCACGTGCCGTCCCTCGCTCAACACCCCCGGTTTTGTGGCCCAAATCGGGAAACCTGCATTTTCCAGCAACCCTCGGTTTTAAGGCCCAAACCGGGAAACTAGCCCACCAGCCTGAGTTTTGAGGCCCAAACTCAGCAAACCCGCAGCGCCCAGGTTTTGTGGCCCAAACCTGGAAACTGTCCTCAGCTCGAGTTTTGAGGCCAAACTCGGCAAACCATCAGCCCGAGTTTTGTGGCCAAACTCGGCAAACCATCCACGCCCAGGTTTTGAGGCCCAAACCTGGAAACCGTCCACTCGATGGTTTTTCTCTGGCTCAACCCCCAAACCAACGTCGTAGAGGGGATGCACCTCCCGTTCACCCCATCCACCGACATGTGTCCCCAAGTCCACGACTCAGGCAACACATGACCGCATTTCTTCACTTGTTGTCATCACAGGCTGCCAGCCACCACAGCTGATCCTCGGGCACTCTGGTCCCTCAGTCCAAGCCTCACGTCCGCCCTTCACCGGTCTGGTACATCGGCATGGCACGTTCGCCGCACGGCACGCCCATCCTTCACCAACCCCAGTCCATCGGCACGACACGTCTCTACTTGACCTTCACCCGTTTGATCACTGCATCCGGGCTCGACACCTGCACAACACAAGCCAAAGAACATGTGCATCATCCCAGTTGACAATCACTCATCACTCAGAGACCCGGCATACACCCATGTATCCGCAATCTCCCCCTTGATGAGTGCATTGTCAACTACCAACACAAATCATAATAGTAACAGAAGAAGGAAGAAGGAAGGAGGAGAAAGAACTCGACCAAATGAACCAAAAGCATATCAAAGTCAAAGAAGGTCAACTGGAAAGAGCGAACAACTTGGTTCCCAAAGACATGGGCAACGGCTCGACGCAACCAAGCAAAGCAAAGCTAGCCCTCAAGAAGAGGTAGAACAGGCTCAACACTGCTAGCAAATACCAATTAGAAAATCGAAGCAAAAATGTTAGTCCCTCAAGAAAGAGGCACAAAAGCTCAACACAACTAGCATGAAAGCCCGACGCCAATGCCTTTCGGCCGATAGGAAGCAGCAAACACTCCCCCTCAAATAGTGCAAAGCAACCAGGAGATCTTGATTTGCAAAATCACCACAGTTTCTCCCCCTTAGTTGAAAATGCACTAATCAAGACCAATGTTCCCCAAATTCTCCCCCTGGGAAGGCGCACCATCAAAAAGTGTCAAAATCCCAAAATCTCCCCTCTCAAAATGCATATGAGTCAGAAATGCAAGTTAGGAGGTTCAGGAGTATACTCAAAAGAGTGCAAAGATGCTCTATGGAGTTTGGATCCGATGATGCAGAAAATGCATAGAATGCTAGCAAAGGCTCAAACTGATCACCAAATATGAAATATGAACATATGAGCAGTTTTGAGCCGAAAGGGTATTCACCATCAAAATAGCACAAGACATGTATAGATAGGAAGTCAAACAAGTGCTAATCATGTATACAAAGTGAACTACCCCTAGCACAGTTCATCATCATGCTGATACCAATTGAAGCAATTGAAGCATATACTTGTGATTTCATTTTATACTCGGAGTTGCAGCGGTGAAATGACACAAGTTCAGAAAATAGCATGTGACCGTGAGAGGTTGAATGCTTGTTATCGCCTAACTTTTCAACTGTGCGAAGCCTATGCAAAAGCAATCAGAAGCTTAAAGCGACAATTTCGGTCATACACTACATAGCTCAAGTTTAACCCAAAAGTGCAATGGGAAACAGTCTCAAAACTGTGAGGTGCTAACAAGCAGACTCATCTCGATCTTTCCAATTCACTTAACTTGGTTCAGATTTTAAGCAGAATAGGAATAGACAAAGCAAGTGAATGAGTCAACACTAGAGACATAGCAACCTAGCATATATGAAAAGTAGGAATGACCTCAACATATCCTACACATGCTAGTTGCATATCTCAATGGTGAACATTTTCAAGTATTAAGTTCATTATCAAAATCACCATTCAAAAATAGCTCAGCTCACAGAATGTATCAGTGATCAGAAAGAGCATAAGCTACAGCATCTACATAAAGCATCGGAGCAAAGCCTACACAGAGCATAATTACATTCTTCAGACTATACACATGAAGCTCTGAATGTAAAAGCGTATGCTGAAATGCAAAACAAAGACAAACGAGAAAGAGTCAGTCAAAACCAAAATATTTCCCCCATCTAAAAGGGGAAATACACACCAAGCTCACCTCTCAACCTATTAAAGGTTAATTGGTCCAAAGGCTTGGTGAAAATATCAGCAAGCTGATGATGAGTATCGACATGGCGAAGGTCGATATCACCCTTCTCATAGTGGTCTCGCAGAAAATGAAAGCGCACATCAATGTGTTTGGTCTTCGAGTGCAGCACGGGGTTCTTAGCAACGCTAATCGCACTCGTGCTGTCACAAAGCAATGGAACACGAGAAAAGCTCAAACCAAAATCACGCAAAGTGGCCATCATCCAGAGTAACTGGGAATAGCAGCTAGCCGCAACAACATACTTAGCCTCCATGGTAGACTGGGCGACACTAGACTGCTTGCGAGAAGACCACGATACAAGAGAAGATCCAATAAACTGGCAAGTCCCAGAAGTGGACTTGCGATCGATACGACAACCAGCAAAATCGGCATCGGAATAACCGCAAAGAGAAAGGTTGGAGGAAGCAGAATACCAAATCCCGAACTCTGGAGAGAAGGATAAGTACCTCATAATGCGCTTGACCGCCTGACGGTGCGAAGTGCGCGACGACGACTGAAAGCGCGCGCAGAGGCACACCGCGAACTGGATGTCCGGGCGTGTCGCCATCAGGTACAGCAGCGAGCCGATCATACTCCGGTACTCCTTCTGGTCCACTGCTTCTCCTTCCTTGTCCGCATCCAGGGCCATCGTAGTCACCATGGGTGTTGGAAGAGGCTTGGCCTCACCCATGTCGAACTTCTTCAGAATGTCGCGCGTGTACTTGCCCTGGTGCACGAATGTCCCTTCTCGGGTTTGCTTGATTTGCAACCCGAGGAAAAACGTCAACTCGCCCATCATGCTCATCTCGAACTCCCTGCTCATAGTATCTGCGAACTTGGCAACCAAAGTGTGAGGAGAACCACCAAAAATGATATCATCCACGTAAATTTGGACCAAGAGAGTATCAGTGCCTTGCTTGAGGAGAAAGAGCATCTTATCTACACATCCCATTTTGAAACCCTTAGCAAGCAAAAAGGTTTTCAACCTATCATACTAGGCTCTAGGGGCTTGTTTCAAACCATACAAAGCTTTGTGAAGTTTAAAGACATGGTTTGGAAACTTGGGATTTTTGAAACCGGGGGGTTGTCTAACATATACCTCCTCTTCTATGTAGCCGTTTAGGAAGGCGCTCTTGACATCCATTTGAAAGAGTTTAAAACCTTTGGATGCAGCAAAAGCCAAGAGAATCCTAATCGCCTCCAAACGAGCTACAAAAGCGAATGTCTCCTCATAGTTGATCCCCTCCTTCTGACTATATCCTTGGGCTACGAGTCTGGCCTTGTTTCTCACAACATGGCCATCTTCTCCCTGTTTGTTTTTGAAAACCCATTTTGTCCCGATTGGATGACACTCAGAAGGTGGAGACACTAGAACCCAAACCCGATTTCTCTCAAAGTTTTCTAACTCCTCATGCATGGCATTGACCCAATCCGGATCCGTCAAAGCGTGTCCAACATCTCGGGGCTCAAAATCAGTGACAAAAGCAGAATGAGCAAAGTGAGAGATTTGAGACCTGGACTGAGTGACCCGTTCGTCAATGTTGCCAATCATCTGTTGAGGAGGGTGCTGGCGCTGAATGTATCGTGGTGCCTCCCTAGCCGAAGTGGCCTCCCCCTCAACAGCAGCTGGTGCCTCCTCGGGTACAAAGGGTACCGCTCGAGGTGGCACGTCCCACGGCCCCCAGGAAGACGATGTGTCAGGGCCGTGTTTCGTCGTAGAAGCCGCCCTTGGCGGCTCAGCAGGTGGAGGAGGAGGTGCTGGATCATCTATACCTTCAGCACCTTCTTCTTCGTCATCGAACAGAGGTTCGCCAACCTCATGATCACCTGCACGCTCAAAACGAGAAGAAGGGCAAAACATGGTCTCGTCGAAGGTGACATCTGATGTCTCCATGACTCGGTTAGTGTCAAGGTTAAGTACACGATAAGCTCGAGTGTGAGTGCCATAACCCAAAAACACACCGTCAGAAGAACGAGACTCAAATTTGTCCAAGTTGCCCTTTTTGAGTATAAAACAATGGCAACCAAAAACTCGAAAATAACTCACCTTGGGTTGTCTACCAAAATGCAACTCATAAGGAGTCTTCTTCAAGAAAGCTCTCAGAAAACTGCGATTGGAAATGTAGCAAGCAGTGCTCATGGCTTCGACCCAATATCGCCTAGGAGTCCTATGCTCATCGAGCATCGTCCTGGCCATCTCTACAAGGGTCTGATTCTTCCTCTCTACAACACCATTCTGAGGCGGTGTGTAGGGGGAAGAAAACTGATGCTCTAAAACCAAAGAGTTACAAAACTTCTCAAAATCTGAATTCTTGAATTCGGAACCATTATCACTCCGAATTGCTCGCATTGAGTTCAAAGGGAACTCATTCTAAAGACGCAAAATCAGATTGCGAGCAACGGAGAAAGTCTCGGTCTTCTCAGCTAAAAAGAAGACCCACGAATATCTCGAAAAATCGTCGACAACAACAAGCACATACCACTTCCCCCCAACCGAGCTTACCCGAGCCGGACCAACAAGGTCCATATGCAAAAGCTCTCCAGGGCGCTTAGTCATGACCTGAGTCACTGGATGGTGGGGAGCGGCAACCATCTTCCCATGTCTACAAGAATGGCAAACAAGATCCTTCTCCATGGATAACTTGGGCAATCCTTGGATTAAGCCAAGTGAGCTAAGCCTTGCAAGCAAGTCGAAGCTTAAATGACCGAGTCTCCTATGCCACTTCCAAAGATCAGAGGAGGAAGGTCCAGCCAAAAGACAACGAGAAATTCCAAATGACTCGGAGAAATCCGCACGAAAGACTTTTCCAAAGGGCGAAATCACACAAGCAAGATTGCCCTGAGGATCCAAAATGCGACTGAGATTCGGTTTAAAACGAATCTCATTGTCATCATCGAAAAGTTGCGAAATAGAAAGAAGGTTAAAATGCAAGTTAGAAACAAGAGCAACATCGCGCAACACAAAATGCTCATTAACTTGCACAGACCCACGAGACAGCACCTTACCTTTGCTGTTGTCGCCAAAGGTTATGTACTCCTTTCCGGCGATCGGACTAAGACTAGAGAACCACTTGGCGTTTCTGGTCATGTGCCTCGAACACCCGGAATCCACCAACCAAACGTTCTCCAATCGTTTTACCTACATCAATAAAAAGACATAGGGTGAGCATACGGGCCAACACTGGGGTTAGTAAAGTAAGGGGAATACCAGTGTTGGGCCGGCTGCTCAAAAGAACGGTTACCAGAAAAACCATTCCTAGCACGTCTATGAGAGGAGCGATCACCACGTTGAGGAAAATATGGTCCGCTAAGGGAGGAGCGTCCATCGCGATACTCAAAACGCGGTGGGGGAAAACGCTCAATAACAAAGCCTCCGCCACGGGGTCCATAGCCTACAACTGCAGGCTCCCACCGGGCACGCTCTCTACGAGGCCTACGCCTAGGGACTTGAGGCTCAACACCTCTAGGCCTAGCGTCTCTCCTCGGAGCTCTCTCCTGCCTAGGCGTGGCAACTTGAAGTTCTGGACCTCTAGGCCTAGCAGCATGTCTCGGGGCTCTCCTCTGAACGTTCGGCACATGTACATCATGGAAAGGATGGTACATGTCCGGGTTGTTCATCTTCCGAGCACGGCGCGCCTCTCGCTTACGCCGAAAGCAAAACTCACCTAAGTGTCCATCTCTTCCACAGAACTCACAGTGGTACCTCACCGCTCTCAAGGGGGGTTGTTGGTACTCACGGGTGTGGGTGTGGATCACTTTGCCCTTCTATGGCAACTCCTCACGAATAGGTGGCATTGTGTCCAGCTTGTTCTTTAGGTGATTGGGTTTGGGAGCCCACTGCTGGTTCTTGGGTGGAGCTTTCGGAGGCTCGACAAAGACCCCATCCTTGGGGTTAGGCTTGAGGGGCTCTTTGGGTGGAAGCTTGGTAAGTTTGGGAGTAGTGGTGGAGTTGGGTTTCTCACTCGGGTTCAGACCACTCGACTCTCCAATCTTCCCAAAAGAAGAAAGATCAACACCCTGAGCAAAACCTACACCGGGACCTCCAGCAGCTCGCTTGAATTGGGAGATCATCATCCCGAGCTGTGGCTCACCACAAGACACCCATGACAAGATGGTCCGAAGGTATGTGTTTTCCTCCTCGGTTTGCATCTTGTCATGCCTCACATTGGCTATCTCCATCTCCAAGCCCTCGCACAAAGCACACCTAGTCACACAAGTGCTACCCGAGCTGGCCTCCTCAAGAGACACAATCTTGGCATTCTTCTCTGCCAACTCGGATTGCAAGACAGGACAAGTCTTGCACGCACCCAACAACGAAGGTCTAGCCTTCAGCTCATCCAGCTCTCCTACCAACGCAACATACTTACTTCTCAAAGTGAGAAGATCAGTCATGTGCGTGGTGCACTCCTCACACTCAACCTCCTCAGACACGATCACGGTGGACTTAGCAAACTCAAGCTCTCTCACCGTGTCCTCCCACTTCTGCCTAAACTCCTTGCGCTCTCTAGCGACACGCCTAAGCAACTTGTCCTGACTAAGGAGTGCGACAGTAAGTTTCTCAACCTCAACAGAAAGCTCGTCGTGGGTGAGGGATACCTGGGAGGTGTCGTCGTCGTCGTTTCGAGGGGAGTTCACCAGCTCGCCATCGAGCGCCATGGTGCAGAGGCTGTCATCATCGGCAAAGAAGCAGAGGCCGTTCAGTTTGTCCTCGACCCTCTTCTTCTTCTCGGACTCGTCGTCGCTTGAGCAAGCGGAGTCGTCATCCGAGCCGTCGATGTCACTGAGCGTGGCGAAGAACGCACGCTGCTCAGCCTGGGCCTTCTCCAAGTACTTGGTCTTGATGTACTCCTTGTCGAGGCCGCCCCTCCACTTGTGCCTTGCAGGGACGTACTTCTCCTTGCGCTTGCCGGAGTCATACTTGTGCCCATGGTCGCCCTTCCCAGAATGCTTGTTCTTCTTGGGACAGTTGGCGATGAAGTGGTCGGGGTCGCCGCACTCGTAGCATCCCGAGCGTCCTCCTCCGCGGCGACGGTTCATGCGGTTGTTTTGGAACCACGAGAACCGGTTGGCGAGCATTGCCAACTCATCATCCCCAAAGCCTCCAGCTGGTCCTCTGTAACAGAAAACAGAGAAGAGAGTGCAAAACCTCCAGAGGGGTTAGCAGAAGAGCCAGAAACCAAAGCCATTGACGGGCCAGAAGGATTTTCATAAGAAGCCATCGCCATGGCGTCAATCTCACTAGACTTGAGCTTACTGAAGAGCTCGTCGCACATGAGGGTCTCATAGTTCGGCGATTCGATGATCGCTTGAACCTTGGAATCCCACACTGACCGATCGAGAGTATGCAAAAGCTTCAAAGCTCTCTCATGATCATCGAAAGGCAACAACTCCTTGTTAGCCCTCATCCTGTTGACAGTGACCTGAAAGTGAGTGAATAAACTTTCTATGCTCTCGCCAGGCTTGTGTCGAAAGTTCTCATACTCTCGCTTGAATGACTCATAGGGTCGGGTTTTGACTTGAGAGGTTCCCTCATGGAAATGCATGAGGGATGCCCAAATCTCTCGAGCCGTAGTGAGGTGAGAAACGCGATCAAACTCACTCATGCTCAAACATGAGAAAAGAGCATTACGAGCTCGGCTATTGGCATCGTGGTCGTTAATCTGACGCTGAGTCACACGAGCAGCCAAGACCACGTAATCGGCAGAGTTGCAAATATCCCAAATGGAAACACCCATACTCTGCAGAAAGGCCGACATGCATATCTTCCAATACGCATAGTTCGTCCCATCGAAGAACGGTGGTTTGCCCATGCCGCGATCCATGTCGCCTTCTGTGGATCTGGAACCAGCTAAGGTGGAAGATCCTTAACCTGCTCCGATACCAATTGAAGGACTGAGAATGCTACCAGAAAGCTACCAGAGGGGGGGGGGGTGAATGGGAGCTCCAAAATTTCCTTTCGGAAACTTGTAACCACTGTCCCAAGAATCGACCCTAAGATCAAACCCTAGAGCTTGCTAGTGTCTATGACCCTAGATGTAGGGTGGATGCTTCCTAGAAGCACAGCGAGACACTACACAACTCTAGAAAGTCAATGCAAAAGATGGAAACCAAATCCGACGACGAGAGAGCGAGCTTCGAATGAAACAGCATGAAACAGCTATGACCGGACTCACTGGTGCGTCCTGTCAGTAGGGACCGGACGCGTCCGGTCGAGTGAAATCCAAAATCGGACCTCTCTGAGTTGGACCGGACTCACAGAGAGAAGCGTCCGGTCTCAACCCACGAGCGTCCGGTAAGACTCAGACACAACAGTGAACAGTGACACCTATGTGTCCGGTCAAGCCAAGACTCATGCGTCCGGTCAATGACACAGAATTTCTTGCGTGCTGTTCATCGACCGTACTCACTCTCCAGCGTCCGGTCGGCCCAAGCCAAGCGTCCGGTCACTCTACAACTGCACTGTTCGTCCACTGATTTGAATCAAACTCTCCCATAACAAAACCTCTAGGGCTCAAACTTGGAGAGATGGATCACAAGGAGGATAGTGAGCTATCTCTAAGAGATCATGGCTCGAACCTATCTCCAAATCGGTGAATCGAAGAATTTCGGGGGAAGGGAGAAAAACTCAACCCGAAACGAAAATCGATCGATCTCCTAGACTGTGAGGTTAGAGGTAAATTCCTTCGGTGGAAAGAAGTGCCTCACGATCTAAAACAACTTGGTTCAAACGGATTTGGAAAAGACAAACCGAGCAAAGAGATCAAACGACGGGAAAATCATGGGAAAAGGATTCCGCGAAGAACACGAACAAAACGCGAATCACAACCACAAATTTGCAACCATAGCACAAACACACGCTACAACAGTGAGATTACGGTCTCACTTCCTCAAAATCTCATGGGCACAGAGGTATTGTTCTCAACTCTGTGGATCTCAGGTTCACTACCGCAGGGGAGTGGGAGAGCAGGAAGCCCTAGCTATAAAAGAGCAAATGACTGAGATAGGAAGGGAGGAGGGTGTCTCCCTCTACTTATCCTAATTCTATTTCCTACTCTACCCCTCTATAATTACAGAGCGAACCAGCTAAACCCTAGGGTTATTCTGCACCAACTCGGTGGTAGGTGTATCCGACGGCCACGCCCACACAAGTCGTAGCGTTGCCTCGACGCAACCTCCCGATTGCCGCCACATGCCGTCCCTCGCTCTGCACCCCCGGTTTTGTGGCCCAAACCGGGAAACCTGCATTTTCCAGCAACCCTCGGTTTTGAGGCCCAAACTGGGAAACCAGCACACCAGCCTGAGTTTTGAGGCCCAAACTCAGCAAACCCGCAGCGCCCAGGTTTTGAGGCCCAAACCTGGAAACCGTCCTCAGCCCGAGTTTTGAGGCCAAACTCGGCAAACCATCAGCCCGAGTTTTGTTGCCAAACTTGGCAAACCATCCACGCCCAGGTTTTGAGGCCCAAACCTGGAAACCGTCCACTCGATGGATTTTCTCTGGCTCAACCACCAAACCGACGTCGTAGAGGGGATGCACCTCCCGTGCACCCCATCCACCGACACGTGTCCCCAAGTCCACGACTCAGGCAACACATGGCCACATTTCTTCACTTGTTGTCATCACAGGCTCCCAGCCACCACAGCTGATCCTCGGGCACTCTGGTCCCTCAGTCCAAGCCTCACGTCCGCCCTTCACCGGTCTGGTACATCGGCATGGCACGTCCGCCGCACGGCACGCCCATTGAAAGGTCCTAGTTTGGTTTTGGTAATTGAGTGACAACTTTAGGTGGACTAATTGTGTTTATGTGAGATACACAGGAGATTAGTCCACAGGATGAAGGAGCTTATTGCATATGTGACATGACATGGAGTCATATGGCTAAGATGGCGAAGATCAAGGCAAGACTTGGCTTGATGGACCGGTTGCGAAGGTGAAGGGCAAGTTGGAGGCTTTGAAGCCGTTGGTACCGAGTGTCGGGAGGCTTGAGCAAAGACTTGGCGCCGAAGGACCGAAGCAATGGTGAAGAGCAAGTGAGGTCAAGATCGATGGACCATGGAGGCCATGTGATGATATGAAGTGAATCATATCATTTGATGATAGGTTGGTGCATGTGTTGCATCAACACCGAAGGAGATGGAATGGAATGCGCAAGGCAAAGGTATAATTGTAGGGCATTTTATTTCACCGGTCATAGGTGTGTAGAGAAGTTTATGACCGAGTTTAGGATAGATGGTCGTACTATCAAGAGGAGCAAACTTGTTTGCATATCGGTCATCTAGTGCCACTTGAGCGATCTAACATTGCGATGTTGCTAGGATCGAGTGGCGTGGTGAGTGCAAGTGCTAATCCTTTGAAAAATGATTGTGAAAATGCTAACACACATGCACAAGGTGGTATACACTTGGTGGTGTTGGCACATTTGCAAAGGAGAAGGTGTTGGAGTTGAAGTGGATCAACTCGGAGAAGAGAAAGAGGCTTTTTGGTGTGTTCCGGACTCTAGGATGGCTCTTGGATTGGAATTCTGTACTAATCCTTTGTGAGTTGGATCAGCTATGTATGTGGGATGTGTAGCCCTCTGAGTTAGCTTTCCAAAATGTCCAATATCATCGAAATCAGAGTTCGGGGCTAAGAGTTATAGCCGTTTGAGCGTTGAAAGGTCAGTGACCGGACTCCCTGACCGGACGCGTCCGGTCAGTAGTGTTGAGTCCGGTCATAGAGTCCGATCAGTGCTTTTTGAGTGCTGATTTGAGGTGTATTGACCGGACGCTCGGTAGAGTCCGGTCAGTAGTGACCGGACGCGTCCGGTCACTAAAAAACAGCCCCGAAACCTCTCTGTTTGTGACCGGACTCAGGCATAGGTGCGTCCGGTCATTATGACCTGACGCGTCCGGTCAGTAGAAGGCTGAACACGTGCGAAAACTAGCCGTTGGGGACGAACGACCGGACTCTAGTGACAAGACGTGTCCGGTCACCCTGTAGTGAGTCCGGATAGTACGAAAAGTGCCCAGTGAAGGGGGTAACGACTAGTTGAGCCCTTGGGGCTATAAAAGGAGATGGTGGCTGGCCATGGCTGGTGCTTAGCACCCTTGGGACTTGGTGTCCATGCTTGGGGAGTGCTAGGAAGCCCTCTTACTCGCTTGTGCTTGCTAGTGCGCGAATCGTTGCGAGTGAGTGATCGCTAGTGCGTTGCATTGAGAGATTGCATCGAGTGGCACTAGGTGATCGTGTTGCAAGCCGGTGGTGCTTGTTACTCTTGGAGGTTGCCACCTCCTAGACAGCTTGGTGATCGAGTCTCCGTCGTGAAGCCCGCGTGAAGATTGTGCATGACTCCGGAGAAGGATTGTGAGGGGCATTGTGCTTGCCCCGCGGGGATCGCGAAGAGCAACTCTAGTAGAGCGTGTCATTGAGTTACCCTCACTTGTGGGTGAGTTCTTGCGGCGCTCGAGTGTCGAGCTAGGTGTGGTGCCTATTAGCCGCCGAACTACCAAGGTGTGTGGTCGACACAACGGGGACTAGCTTGGTGGCAACCAAGTGAACCTCGGGAGAAAAATCACCGTGTCAACTTCGTGTTCATCTTCTCGGTGGTTTGCAAACTCCATTCACTAGCTTGTACTTACTTGTTCATATACATATGCTAGTGTAGTTGCTCTTATAGATTAGTTGGCTTGTGTAGCTTGCTAGTTACCTTCCTTGCTTGTGTAGCATAGAAGTTGATTCCATGAGTGACTAGTTGACTTGTAGTTTTGCTAGTCACATTGCTTAGTTTGTGTAGCTAAGTTGAGCTCTCCAATTTGGCTTGTGTAGCCTTGTTATTGAGCATTGCTAGTGAGCTTAGGCTTTGTGCTTTTGCTTAGTGGCATGTGTAGGAGCTCCCCGGTTGATTGAGTACTAGTTGCTTAGGTTTGTGTAACCTTGCAAGCTAGAATTGTTTAGGTGAGCTCTAGCTAGCCCGGCACCTTAATTGCTTTGTTTAGGATCTTTTATAAGGTGCTTGAGAGTATAGATAGAGGGGTGTAGTCTTGGCTAGACCGATAGTTGTTAACTCCGCATTTGTTTCGGTTAGCCGGTACGATTATTTTTAGAAAGGACTATTCACCCCCCTCTAGTCCGCCATCTCGACCCTTCAATTGGTATCGGAGCTAGGTCTCTCATTTGTGGTCTTCACCGACCCGAGAGGATGGCGTCTAGTGGGCTAGATGATGTGTGTGATACACATATTTTTTATGGCACACACTTTGCACAATGGAAACACCATATGCTTGATTATTTTCGTGCAAAGGGGCCAAAGTTTTGGTGGATTGTCACTAGTGGTCTCACTCATGTTTTGGACCATAGAAATCTCACCAAAGCTCAAAAGGATCTCTTTGAACTTGATGCAAATGCTTATTGTTATCTAATCGATGCATTGAGTTTTGAGTTGTTTTATAAGATAAACTCCAAAGGGGCCGCTCATGAGATGTGGGAATCCATCAAGCACACCTTCGGTGACTCATCTACATGGGATGATGGCAAGTTCAAGGAGGATGAGACCAAGGTGGTGGCACATGAGGATGTTGAGCATGACCACAACTTGGTAGTTGTGGAAGATTGCTCCACCTCATGGTCAAGTGATGATGATGATGATCGATCTACAACAAGCTCACTTGACAAGGTTGATGGTGATGATTCAAGTGTTGCAAGTAATGATTCTACTCGAAACACACTTGATGATGTTGATGGCTCATGCTCGGGTGATGATTGTGATACTACTATAAGCCCATCACCACATTGCTTCATGTCACAAGGTGACACCAAGGTATCTAATGCTAATGTGGTTGATCATGTTGATTCATATGATGAGCTTGTTAGTAGACTTGCTAGCATGACCATGTCTTTAGAAAATGAGAAAAATAAAACAATGAAATTAGCAAATGAAAACTCATTTCTAAAGAACTCATGTGAAGAACATAAGCACTTACTTGATGTTCTTAGAGCTTCACATGATGAATTAGTTGAAAAATATGGCTCTCTCAATAAAGCTTTTTCGAAGGAACTTAAAAACAATGAGAGCTCATTACATGGATCAAATGATCAATTGCAAAATGTTGCTAACCCATGTGATGTAGGCAAGAAGAATGTATCCACCTCTTGTGATGATTTATTAGCTATGCCATGTTATTCGCATATAGATGCTTGTTCTACTTCTTTGTCTTGTGAGACTAACCTTTTGAAGGAGAACAATGAGCTCAAAAGTGAAGTGAAAAATTTGAGCAACAAGTTAGAGAGGTGCTACAACTCCAAAGTCACCTTTGAGCACATGTTGAAGAATCAAAAGAGCTACGGTGACAAAAGTGGCATTGGTTTCAACAAGAGCATGTCCAAGGGGGAGAGAAAAAGATTGAAGAAGATGAAGAAGCAAGAACAAAAGAAGCTATCTCATTTCATGTGCTTCAAATGCCGTGAGATGGGACATCTTGCCAATGCTTGCCCCAATGAAGAGAAGCTCAAGTTGAAGAAGGAAGAAGAGAGGCTCAAGCATGTCAAATGCTTCAAGTGCCGCACTAGAGGACATCTCACCTCTATGTGCCCAACCAAGCAATTGGTGAAGCAACAAGATGAGCCTCAACCAAAGCCACAAGTTGAGCAAGAAAAGAAGCCCCAAGTTCAAATCAAGAACAACCATCATGATGGTGACTTGATGAAGAAGAAGAAAACAAGAAGGGGCGGAAGAACAAGGCATCCAACTCATATCCATGATGCCAAGATGATGATGAGCAAGAATGAAGAAAAGAAGAAAGATTTGGCTCACATCAAGTGCTACAAGTGTGGTGACATGAGACACTTTGCCTCGGAGTGTCCTACCAAGCTTGAGAAGAAGATTCAAGCAAAAGAGAAGAGGCAAGGCAATGAGGAGCAACACATTAGCAAGGAAGAAAAAGCTCAATCAAAGAGAGTTTGCTACTCATGCCGAGAAAGGGGACACATGGCAAATTCATGTCCCCTAGGTAAAAATTCTAAGCCTATCTCAACTGATGATAATATTGTGCTTAGAAAGGATGACAATGGTACCTCATCGGTGGCTATTGCAAAACATCCCGCTACTCATACTAAGACATTGCCTAAGTATGTTGCACCTAACTTGAGAGGACCCAAATTAGTTTGGGTACCATCAAAGAGTGGATGAATGTGTGTAGGTACCATGGCATTGGAGGCTTGATTCAATTAATTTCATATTGTCCATCATATGATTGAGTCAAGTAAAGAAGCTTAGTGCAAATCCATCCCAATGCCAAGTCAAGTGAAGTGAAGTCCAAGTGCTACAACATACAAGTGCAAAGATCAAGTTGTGGTGGTTAATTGGAAGTATCTCAATGCTTGTAAATGATGGATGAAAAAACTTGCTATTAGATGATCATGAGCTACCAAGGTATATCTTAGTTGATCATATTCATTTGGGTGCATATGAGTTGATTGAATTGGATATATATGCATATGTTGCTTGCTATGAGATGATTGAATGGATAAATTGCTTAGTGATCAAGCTTGAGTTAGTTTGATTGGATATATTCACAAGATAACCTTTAGTAAGTGGATTTGCATGGATATATGTCTTGTGTTGATGTTCAAGCAAGTTTATCTCAAGTTTGATTCAATTTGGGGAACTATAGCTCAAATATAGAAATATGTCCAAAATCTGAAATCTGAGCTAGCTGTGATGATAGCCATGTTTGAATGATCAAATCTATTTGGATTGGCTTGAAATTTGGTACACATGCTCTACACTTATGGTATTAGTTGCTGTGCAAAATTCATGATAATTGGATAAGTGATGCTTTGATTTTTGGAGTGGATCTTGTCAACTATAGTGCAGCACTTTTCAGCATGTAGTAGTATGGAAAGAGTTGAAATCTGGTAGCAATCTAGAAAGCCAATAATGCTCAAATTTTTATGGCTACTAGAAGACATAGTGAGGCACATCTCCACCAAATTTCATGACAATTGGATCAATATATTGTGAGATATGATCATTTCTTTGAAGTGGACAGAATCTGCCATATAAGTGACATTTATTGGATAGATCACAAGTCTCTTTGATTGAAAGGTCCTCAAGTTGGAATCATGTTTATAAGTGGTTGAGGGACCTATGTTTGGTTTTGATATAAGATTGAAACATTACAAAGATGAGTACAAGGTCACTTGATTGTAGAGTGTATTTGGCACACATTTGGTACTCAAATTGAAAATCAAGACCAACATCAAAATGAAGATGAAGATCAAGTTCTAGTGTCAATTGAAGATCATTTGGAAGAAAGAGAAGGACTCAAAGAAGCATTCAAAGTCACATTTCAAGAAGAGTTCAAATGGATCAATCAAACAAAGTCAATTCGAGTAAGGATCAAGGATGTTCTTTGGAGAGAGGTCACTTCTCCATTATGTAGGGGCTTGCCGCCTTTTGTAGGTTAACCAAGTATGGTACTTGGAAGGCTAATATGGAAGTGGTGATTCAAAGGATATTTGAGATGCTTAGTTGAAGCAATGAAAAGATTGACCAAGCAAAGCAAGCAACATCCAAGATAGAAAAGCAAATCATGTCAATTCAAGTGATATTCATATGCAAGCAAAGATCAAATGAATAAGCAAGCCAACCACAACATTGAGCTAGTGCACTTGATCATATGGGTGAAGATTTGTTCTATCAATTGGTATCTATTGGTCTTCACCGTGGACTTCACATTGCTATTTTGAGCTTAATTGGAATCAAAATGACTATCCTCTACTCCAAGATAGCAAAGGTATCATTGTAATGTGCATGATCATTTCATCCCTTACTAGTATGCGGTTAGTGCATATAGTACATGCTTAATAGGATCATGCATAACAAATGAAAAGTTTAAATTCATAGCCTACCACTATTGCTTGATTGATTATATGATCTAGTGGTTAGTATATGAGTTTGTTCATGAGCTAGTGAACCCAAGTACTTGAACTAGAAGATGAGCATTCAAGTGTCTAATTCAACGTGAGTAAGATAACCATTGAAAGATATGTGAAGAAGCTTACTCTAGAGCAAACCGAGTTAGATATCTTGTGCAAGTTTAATAGTTCAAGTCACAAATGAGAGGCTCATGACAAGAGTTCAAGAAGAAGACAATAATGCAAATGGATATCAAGTTTAAACTATCATTCAAGTGGTATCTAGACTCATCATTTCTTCACATGGTATCTATTCAAGATGGTATATGATCTTTCAAGTGATATTTACCAAGTGGTGTCTAGATCAAGCTCACAAGTGGTATCCTACAAGATGTCAAGTGATCCTCAACTTTAAGTGATCAAATCAAGCAAAGCATCCCTCACAAATAAGAGCTCAAGTTTATCATTTGGATGACCCATGCTATGACATAGGGGAAGTGCCCCACCTATTGGTATCAAGGTCAAAAGATCCTACACATGGTGTCATTCCAACACATATGGTGGTGTCCATCAAAAATCAAGACTCAAGTGTCAACCATCTACCCTAGTGTCACCCTTTGTATGAAAAGAGCATACCTTTTATGGTCATTGATGACAAAGGGGGAGAAAGTTCCAAAGATATGATATGATAGGGGAAGAATTTGTGGCAAAAATATGGCAAGGACAAAGGGGAGAAAAATAAAAGATGGACATGGATCAAGAGGGAGCAAGATTGAACAATGGAAAAAGATCAAAATTCTTGGACAAAAGAGAGCACACAAGTAGGGGGAGCAAGCTCATGAATACATGATTGATGCATTTGTTTGTACATTATATTTGCTTGCTCACATTGCATATGTTTTACATTCCTACATGCTTGTGTGCAATATTTGCTAGAGCTAAGACTTGGATGATGATTGTTTTCCTTTATTTGGTATCTAGAGCATAGTCTTAGTATAACAAGTGGTAACTAGAACCTTGATTATAATGTTGATCTCACGTGGTATCTAGTTTCACTTGTTTCTAGCAAGGTTGATGCTAAAGATGAATTAAAATGTGGTATACATGCTACAAAGGTACAATTCTATCTTGTATACCTTAGCATCACTTAGTAGTGCTAACACTCCCACAAATTTCATATTTATGCATGTGTGCAAGCTTGAAACCAAACCATTTGAGCACACATGTAGGGGGAGTTATCACTACAAAGTCGGGTTGTATGGTGCTTATCCAAATTCTCTCATATGGTCTTAAAATTGGATAAGTAACATAGAATCCAAAAAGCTTAATTTCCATATCTTTGTAGAGTTGTCATCAATTACCAAAAAGGGGGAGATTGAAAGGTCCTAGTTTGGTTTTGGTAATTGAGTGACAACTTTAGGTGGACTAATTGTGTTTATGTGAGATACACAGGAGATTAGTCCACAGGATGAAGGAGCTTATTGCATATGTGACATGACATGGAGTCATATGGCTAAGATGGCGAAGATCAAGGCAAGACTTTGCGGATACATGGGTGTATGCCGGGTCTCTGAGTGATGAGTGATTGTCAACTGGATTGATGTGCATGTTCTTTGGCTTGTGTTGTGCAGGTGTTGAGCACGAATGCAGTGATCGAAGGCAGGTGAAGGTCAAGTTGAGACGTGTCGTGCCGATGGACTGGGCGCGATAAAGGATGGGTGTGCCGTGCGGTGGACGTGCCATGCCGATGTATCGGACAGTGAAGGGCGGGCGTGAGGCTTGGACTGAGGGACCAAAGGCCAGAGGATCAGCTGTGGTGGCTGGCAGCCTGTGGCGACGACAAGTGAAGAAATGCGGTCATGTCGCTGGACGGGGTGCACGGGCGGTGCATCCCCTCTGCGACACCGGTTTGTTGGTTCAGCCAGGGAAAAACCAACGGGTGGACGGTTTCCAGTTTGGGCCTCAAAACCTGGGTGCTGGGTTTCCAGGTTGAGCCTCAAAACCTGGGCGTGGGCCGGTTTCCGAGTTTGGGCCTCAAAACTCGGGCGCTGCGGGTTTCCGAGTTTGGGCCACAAAACTCGGGCTGGAGGCTGGTTTCCCGGTTTGGGCCTCAAAACCGGGGGCTGATGGAAAAGGCTGGTTTCCCGGTTTGGGCCTCAAAACCGGGGGTGCAGAGCGAGGGCGGCACGTGGCGGCAATCGGAAGGTTGCGTGGAGGCAACGCGGACGACTGCGCGGGCGTGGCCGTCGGATCTACCTACCACCGCGGGTTGGACCAGAATAGCCTTAGGGTTTAGCTGGTTCGCTCTGTAATTAGAGTAGAGAGGGGTAGAGTAGGAAATAGACTTAGACTAGGTTAGTATAAGTAGTCCAGGGGAGACACCCTTCTCCCCTATCTCAGTTGTAGCCATCTCATTTGTTTCCTGCACTTAGGGTTTCCACTCTCCCACTCCACTGCTGTAGCTGAGATCCGCAGAGAGACTGCTCCACTCTGTGTACTTTTGATTTTGAGGAAAGGAGGCCGTAACCTCCTTGTCGTAGCGTGTGTTTGCGCTTCGGCTTGCAATTCGTGGTTGTGATTTCCGTTGTGTTCGTGTTCTTCGCGGAATCCTTTTTCCCCACGAATTTCCCGTTGCTTGATCTTTTTGCTCGGTTCATCTTTTGCAATTCCGTTTGAACCAAGTTGTTCTAGATCGTGAGGCACTTCTTTCCACCGAAGGAATTCATCTCAAACCTCACGGCCTAGGAGATTGAGTGATTTTGGTGTTGGATCGGTTTTTGCTCCTTTCCCCCGGATTTCTTCCGATTCGTCGATTAGGAGTTAGTAGAGAGCCATGATCCCGGTTGGATAGCTCACTAACTTCCTAGGAACTCCTCATACCAAGTCTAAGCCTCAGTGCTTTTGATTCGAAGGAGATCGAACGTTTTTCGTGGAAGAACAGTGCTGCGTCGGGGGCATCAGACGCTCGTGTTCTTGGCATCGGACGCTGACATTGTTTGCATCGGACGCTCCGTTGCCACGTGTCAGTTGTCAGGAAATTCTAAGGAGCATCGGACGCAGGGCATCGGGGCCTCTGTTGTCATCGGACGCTCCGGAGTCCAAGCATCGGACGCTACTGTGTCACTGTAGCAGCGTTCGATGCCTGTCCAGTAAGGTTCTGTTTGCGCTGTTTTGGCATCGGACGCGTCTGTTGGTCTAGCATCGGACGCTGCTAGCGTCCGATGCAGCTGAGTCTGCGCAGTTTCGTTCGCTGTTTGTTCGTGCGACCTCGGAATTGATTTCCGTCTTTTGTGTTGGCTTTCTAGGGTTGTCTAGTGTCCCGCTGTGCTTCTAGGAAGCATCCACCCTTCATCTAGGTTCGTGGACATTAGCAAGCTCTAGGGTTTGCTCTTGGGGTTGATTCTTGGGACAGTGGCTCTAGTTTCCGAAAGGAAATTTTTTAGCTCCCATTCACCCCCCTCTGGTCGCTTTCGGATTGCTTCTCGGTCCTTCAATTGGTATCGGAGCGGGTTAAGGATCTTCCACCTTAGCCGGTTCCAGATCCACCGAAGGCGACATGGATCGCGTCGTGGGCAAACCTCCGTTTTTCGATGGGTCGAACTATGCGTATTGGAAGATACGTATGTCGGCCTATCTGCAGAGTTTGGGCGCTTCCATCTGGAATATTTGCAACTCTGCCGATTACGTGGTCTTGGCTGCCCGTGTGACTCAGCAACAGATCGATGAGCACGAGGCCAATAGCCGAGCCCGTAATGCGCTCTTTTCGTGTTTGAGCGCTGGGGAGTTTGATCGTGTTTCTCACCTCTCTACGGCTCGGGAGATTTGGGCCACCCTCATGCGCTTTCATGAGGGCACCTCTCAAGTCAAAACCCGACTCTACGAGTCGTACAAGAGGGAGTATGAGAACTTCCGACATCAGCCTGGCGAGAGCATAGAGAGTTTATTCGCTCGCTTTTAGGTGATTGTCAACAGGATGAGGGCTAACCGAGAGCAGTTGCCTTTCGATGATCATGAGAGAGCTTTGAAGCTTTTGCATACTCTTGGTCGGTCGGTGTGGGACTCCAAAGTTCAGGCGATCATCGAATCCCCGAACTATGAGACCCTCACTTGCGACGAGCTCTTCAGTAAGCTCAAGTCCAGTGAGATTGATGCTATGGCGAGGGCTTCTTTTGAAAATCCTTCTCGCCCGTCCATGGCTTTGGTTTCCGGCTCTTCCACTAACCCCTCAGCTGGCTTTGCTTTGTCTTGTCTCTTTTCTGTTACAGAGGACCAGCTGGCGACGTTGGGAGACGACGAGTTGGCTTTACTTGCCAACTGGTTCTCGCGGTTCCACAACAACCGCATGAACCGCCGTCGTGGAGGAGGACGCACGGGATGCAACGAGTTCGGTGACCCCGACCACTTCATCGCCAACTGCCCCAAGAAGAACAAGCACTCGGGGAAGGGCGATCAAGGGCGCAAGCGCGACTCCAAGTACAAGGAGAAGCACGTCCCCCCAAGGCACAAGAAGCAGGGCGGCTTCGACAAAGAGTACATCAAGAAGAAGTACTTGGAGAAGCAGCGGGCTGAGCAGCGTGCGTTCTTCGCCACGCTCAGCGACGTCGATGGCTTGGATGATGACTCCGCTTGCTCAAGCGATGACGAGTCCGAGAAGAAGAAGCTGGAGGACAAGTTTAACGGCTTGTGCTTCTTCGCCGGCGATGGAGGCTTGTGCACCATGGCACTCGGAGAAGAGGTCGGAGGCGAGCTGGAGCACACGCCTCGGAATGACGACGACGACAACACCTCCCAGGTATCTCTCACCTATGACGAGCTTTCCTCCGAGGTTGAGAAGTTAACTGCTGCCCTCCTTAGTCAAGATAAGCTGCTTAGGCGTGCTGCTAGAGAGCGCAAGGAGTTTAGGCAGAAGTGGGAGGACACGGTGAAGGAGCTTGAGTTTGCCAAGTCCACCGTGGTTGTGTCGGAGGAGTTCGAGTGTGAGTCGTGCACCACGCACATGACTGACCTACTCACTTTGAGGGGGAAGTATGCTGCGTTGGTTGGAGAGGTGGATGAGCTCCGTGCTAGGCCGCAGCTGTTGGGTGCGTGCAAGACTTGTCCTGTCTTGCAGTCTGAGTTGGCAGAGAAGAATGCCAAGCTTGAGTCCTTAGAGAAGGCCAGCTCAGATAGCACTTGTGTCTCGAGGTGTGCTTTGTGTGAGGGCCTGGAGATGGAGATTGCCAATGTGAAGCATGGCAAGATGCAAACCGAGGAAGAAAACACATACCTTCAGACCATCTTGTCATGGGTGTCTTGTGGTGAGCCGCAGCTCGGGATGATGATCTCCCAATTCAAGCGAGCTGCTGGAGGTCCAGGTGTAGGCTTTGCGCAGGGTGTTGATCTTTCCGCTTTTGGGAAGATTGGAGAGTCGAGTGGTCTTAATCCGAGTGAGAAGCCCAACTCCACCACTACTCCCAAACTTACCAAGCTTCCACCTAAAGAGCCTGCCAAACCTACCACCAAGGACGGGGTGTTTGAGGAACCCCCGAGAGCTCCGCCCAAGAACCAAGTCTGGGCACCCAAGCCAAACCACCTCAAGAACAAGCTGGACACAATGCCACCCATCCAGCAGGAGTTGCCAATGAAGGGCAAAGTGAGCCATACCCACATCCCTGCATACCAACAACCCCCTGTACACGCGGTGAGGTATCAGTGTGACTTTTGTGAGAGAGATGGTCACTTGAGTGAGTTTTGCTTTTGGCGCAAGCGAGAGGCGCGCCGTGCTCGGGAGATGGAGAACCCGGACATGTACCATCCAGCTCATGGTGGGCATGTGTCGAAGACTCAGGGGAGAGCTGCTAGGTCTGGAGGGAAGGTTCCCAGGCCTAGGCAGGAGATGAGAGCCCCTAGGAGGGAGACTAGGCCTAGAGGTCCAGGACCTCAGTTTGTTAGGCCTAGGCAGGAGAGAGCTCCGAGGAGAGACGTTAGGCCTGGTGGTGTAGTTCCTCAGGTTCCTAGGCGTAGACCTCGTAGAGAGCGTGCCCGGCGGGGTCCTGCAGTTGCAGGTTTCGGACCCCGTGGCGGAGGCTTTGTTGAGCGCTATCCCCCACCGCAGGTTGAGTTTCGCGGTGAGCGCTTCTTCCATAGCGGACCATGTTTTCCTGTGCGTGGTGATCGCTATCCCCCTAGACAGGATGGTTTTTATACTGACCGTTCTTTTGAGCAGCCGACCCAACACTGGTATTCTTCTTATTTCACTAACCCTAGTGTTGGACCGTATGCTCACCCTATGTCTTTTTATTGATGTAGGTAAGACGGTTGGAGGACATTTGGCTTGTGGATTCCGGTTGCTCGATGCATATGACCGGAAACCCCAAGTGGTTCTTGTTGACGCTTGTTAAGTACCAATATTTATGGTCAACAAGACTTGAATAAATGCTAAAAAGGATTACCAACTTAGAAATAGGTGGTTTAAACTAACAAATTCCACGAGTTTTGGTGATTCTATATTTTCCAGGGAGTAAACAGGAAAACCGACCCTATTGCTTCCCAAAGAAGGAACCCGAAGCAGATTTCTTCACCGCCACGTTGGGTTATCGGGAGAAGACTCTAGAAGGCAACACAAGGCACCACGACGAAGGACACCATAGGAGCCCGACCTGTGGGACCGACCGGTCCCACAGGGAGACCGGTCGGTCACCCTCTGGGCCCACCTGCCTCCTTCCTTTGCAAGCTACCTCCACCGACTCCCTAGATGCATCTCGGCCGTACCTCAAGTCGGTTTGATCCAAGGGTCACGATTCGTCGCCCAGGGCTATATAAGGAGACCCCTGACCCCCTCTCCAAGCATTCCAATCATTCAATCATCTGCAATTCCAGAGCAACTAGGAAATTAGGGTTAGACAGAAGAAGATCAATCGGAGGCTTTAGAACTTCATCTACCTAGATTAGTAGATAGAATAGGATTAGAGGAGGCAAGCTTCGCTTGGATTCCTGATCTAGTCACGAGAAGGCTCGGTAAACCCAAGTTCTTCTCTCTTGTATTAACATTATGGATCTATTGCATAATAGCTATTCTAGTTCATCATTGTTCTTTATCGTTTATGTTCTAGTTCATCGTCTAGTTCATGTTCATCGTCTAGTTCATCTTCTAGTTCATAATCTTGTTCTAGTTCGTGTTCTAGTTCGTACTTTAGTTCTTATCGATGATCTAATTCACTTTATTATTCATCATTATGTTCTAGATAGCAATACAATTGATATGATTAAGACATCAATGATTATATTCTTAGTTATAATGCTTATAGTTTGCTTTGATTATATATTTGGCATAGATAGTTTATCCTTATATTTATACTCATGTTCGTATAGCGCTCATCTTAATGATCAATGGGTGGGTGATGAATATTATGTAGACGTGGTGTCTATATACTATTTATCTGCGAATGCGTCCTATGTTCCGGATAGAGTGGTAGATCGCAGGTGTGACAGACCTGTTGAGTCCTTTGTATTCCACCTCCCGAATGTAGTGTTCAGTATGGCTCAATTAACTCATGGTTTAAGGGTTACTACACTTAACACCTTAGCTATGGAGTTGCCTCTTGAATATAAATATGATGTGACCTAGTCAATGATTGCTAAATATAATTGCACTAATCATTGTATGCTATGACTTATAATTAGAATAACTTAGGAATGTTCCTTGTTTATACCTGTTCTAATCATCATCTAGCTAGGCAGTACTGTTCTAAGTTTATCCTTGATTGATCTGATCTCTGTTATCCTTTATCATTTATTAGTTATCTTTTACCTGTTTCCTACCTATAATAATTAGTATGTGTTATCAACCTTATTAATGTGTGCCATGCTGTTAAGTTCTCTCAATACTATCATCACCTTGAATTGATTAGTCTCTAGGCTAAATATAAATAACGATACCTGAGACTAGCTTGGGTGAAATGCTCTACAACGGGTATGTTTATCTGTGCGCTTGCGGATAAATATTTATATATATCTTTTATCTAGTGCTCTGATATAATTACATTGCTAGCTTCATGTTGGGGATGACAACTTGACGTTAAGTGAAGTTAGTAGTGTCCCGTACACTCTTTCGTGCTTTCACCAGTATTATTATTTTATGTGACTTATCTTAAAGTGAATCCATTAAGGAGTGTCAACAAGCATTTCTGGCGCCGTTGCCGGGGATCACATCAATTCAACTAGGGATGATACCTAGGGTTTATCATTATAATCTTTATAAACATTGAAAGGACATTGCATTAACAGCATTTAGAGCGGTAGCTAGAACATATCATATGCACACATGTGATAACACACTAATTACTTACTTTTGCAGACTTACCCTGGCCGTGTTTATCTTTATCATTTTATGCAGGGTAATGTATGACTGGTTTCCAACTTCCGAACAACTACACTGAGGATCCCGAAGCTTTATTAAGAAAAACTAGACACAAACTCAAGAGGCCCTCAGTACCACTACCAGAAGTTAGCCAAACAAGAAGAAGCCTGACACCAGAGTTAGACGCTATGGCCGACAAGACACTCTGTGAATTCTCTGCACCAACCACTGCCAACATCAGGACTGGACCAGCAGTCAATGTAGGGGAAAACGGATTTGAACTCAAGCCAGCTTTGATCAACATGGTGCAAGCTAATCAATTTTGCGGAAAGGCACATGAAGACGCAAGCGCTCATCTCCAACACTTCCTGGAGATATGCAGCACTTTCACCATCAGAGGAGTCGAAAGGGACGCCATTCTACTTTGCTTGTTCCCATTCTCACTTTTGGGAAAAGCAAAACAATGGTTCTATGCTAATAAAGATAAAAACACCTCGTGGGCGCTCTGTTCAACTGCCTTCCTAGCAAAGTTCTTCCCAGTGGGCAAGACAAATGCCCTCCGTGCCAAGATTTCAACTTTCCAGCAACAACATGAAGAATCAATCCCAGAGGCTTGGGAACGCTTTCAAGACTACATATCAGAATGCCCTCACCATGGGATGGAGAATTGGCTACTCATGCAAACCTTCTACCACGGGCTCACTTCAAACACCCGAGAGAATGTAGATGCCGCTGCTGGAGGATCGTTCTTATCACTCACAATCAACAATGCAACTACACTCATAGAGAAGATGGCCTCAAACCAAGGATGGAATGAGGAACGCACTCAACCACGCAAGAGGGGAGGAATACATCAACTTAAGGAAGTAGACATGCTGTCTGCCAAACTTGACCTACTCATGAAGAAGATTGATGAACACACTCCCAAGAGAGAAGATGTCAAGCAAATCTACGAATCTCGCATGACATGTGAAGAGTGTGGAGGCACAGGACACTCAGGGAACAACTGCCCTGAGATTCAAGAGGATGCAAAGTACATCAACAATAATTATCGTCCTCAACAAGCTCAAGGTTGGAACCAACAATCAAGGCCTAATTACTCAAGTAACTACTCAGGTAACTATCAAGGTAATACTTTCAACCAACCACCCTTGAGGGAGATGATATCTAATCAAAACAAAATAATTGAGAATATGTCTAAGAAGATAGCTTCCAATGATAAACTACTTGAAAATATCAATACTAGAATGGATAGCTTTACTTCTGCCATTAAGAATCAGCATAGCTTTAACAAAATGATAGAATCTCAATTATCTCAGTTAGCAGCTTCAGTCCCTGTGACTGAAAACGGTAAGATTCCAGGAAATCCAGAAGAACTAGAAACTGCAAATCTTGTAGACATCTTTGATGCAGGACATCTCATACCCAGACCTTCAAGGGAATGGATGGATGATTCCATTGCCCCAAAGAAAGGAGATCCAGGAAGACCTGTGATTCCAATTCACATTGGACCCCACAGTTTTGAAGAAGCAGTCTGTGACCTTGGAGCAAGTGTCAACATTATGCCAAAGGTAATATATGAACAAATACATGGTGCACCTTTATTGTATACAACCATGTGTTTGCAGCTTGCAGATCAGACACTGTGCTACCCATTGGGAATTCTCGAAGACATCTGTGTACGAGTAGGAAACTCGTATGTGTGTGCGGACTTTATGATCATTGAAACAGGTGGAAATGAGAGAGCACCCATCATTCTTGGACGCCCGTTCCTGAAGGACCGAAAAAGCTATCGCAAGGCGACCAGAGGGGGGGGGGTGAATGGGAGCCTAAAAATTTCCTCTCGGAAACTACGGCCTCTGTCCCAACAAAATCAACCCCGAGAGAAAAGCCGACACGAGTGATGTCCACGACCCAAGAGTATGGGTGGATGTTCCCTAGGAACACAGCGGGACACCACAAAAGCTCCTTCTTCCAAATCCACGCAAGTCAACTAGTGACAGGATGGAGTTTGGGTAACCTCACAAAGCGGGAAGCCCGATTTCTGTAGAGCACAGAGTCGGGAATCCAACGCAAAAAGCGGATCTCAAATCGGAGCTCGAACGCAAAAGATACGGACGAAAACGTGCGTCGTCTGCACTGACCGGACTCACTGGAGCGTCCGGTCAGGATCGATCGGACGCGTCCGGTCAACGGAAACAAAGCGTCCGATTCGCCCGAGGCCGAGGCTGACGAAGAGGCCTTCGGGAAACGTCCGATTCGCCCGAGGCCAAGGCTGACGAAGAGGCCTTCGGGAAACGTCCGATTCGCCCGAGGCCGAGGGCTCGGATTCGTCCGAGGCTCGAGGGCTCAGCCGAGGCTCGAGGAAAGGCCTCGGGAAAGCCTCCGGCTCGTCCGAGGCTAGAGGAAAAGCCTCGGGAAAGCCTCGAGCGTTGGTGGCCTCGGCTCGATTCGCCCGAGGGTCGAGGGAAGGCCTCGGGACGCTCGCGAGGGTTGCTGCGCGAGACTGGCTCGACCGGACCCTGGGTGCGTCCGGTCAGTCAACACCGGACGCGTCCGGTCGCCAAAAACCTGATTTGGGAGCTCTCTGTTCACGACTGGACTCACGGGAACAAGCGTCCGGTCGTTACAACTGAGCGTCCGGTCAAGCACCGAGGGGGCAATGAACAGTGCCTTCAGTGCGTCCGATCGCACCCTCAGTCCAGCGTCCGGTCGTGTAACAGAATCAACACGTGACAAGATCAACGACCGGACTCTTGAACTGTGCGTCCGGTCATCACGATCCGAGCGTCCGGTCAAGAAAAAAAAAATCCGCGCACAGCAAACCTTCAACCACCGGACGCTTGGCCCTAGCGTCCGGTCACCCCGACAGCACCCTGTTCGTCCACTGATTCGACTCGAACTCACCCAAAACGAATCCTCTAGGGATCAAACTTGGTGAGTGGAGTCACAAGGATGTTAGTGAGCTACTCCTAAGAGATCATGGCTCGAACCTAACTCCAAATCGGTGAATCGGAGAAAATCGGGGGAAGGGAGAAAACTTTACCCGAAAACTAAATCCGCCCGATCTGTGAGTTCGTGAGGTATTAGAGAAATTCCTTCGGTAGAAAGAAGTCACTCACGAAGCTACACAAGATGGTTCAAACGGATTTGCGAATCTTCCCTCGAAACAAGAATTCTCGTGAAGAACAAAAGAAGGGAAAACGTGCAAATGCGAAGAACAAAATCGCAGGACAAATCAAAGCACGAATTTGATCCTTGGACTCAGAGGAATGGATGATTCATTAAGCACTTGGTGTACGGGCTACAAGCCACTCCAGCAGATCAAAGCTTGGATGGCGAAAAGCTCAAGAACAAGAGCCCACTCTCCTGACCCTAGCCTACTCTCCCAGGAACAAAATGAGAGAGACACCACCACTGGTCTGCCAAGGATGCGGCTGCCCTAGCAGCCCGCCTCATATATATAGGCGCACGTCCAATGACACAAACGCCCTTACATTAAGTACTCGACCAAATACCCCCCCCAGGGGTACAACCGTCCAAACCGGTCAATCTTCATCCGACGGCCACGCCCGCACATCCGGTAGCTTCGCCTCGACGCGACCTCCCTGATGCCGCCACGTGCCGCCACCGTCGACCGCCGCGCCTTCTCACCGATAGCTTCGCCGCAACGCAAGCCTCTCGGTGCCGCCACGCGTCGACCGTCCTTTCGGACCAACCCCCTGGTTTTGAGGCCCAAACCAGGCAAACCGGCCACCCCGAGTTTTGAGGCCCAAACTCGGAAACCCGCCACCCCAGGTTTTGAGGCCCAAACCTGGAAACCGTCGATGGTAGCTTTTTGAGGCTCAGCTACCGAACCCGTGCCGCAGACGGGATGTGGTTCTCACACCCCGACCACCGGCACCGATGCCGATGCATGTCCAACCTCCACGCCGGGCACAACGCCTTCGCCTTCCTTCTTGACTTGGCCGACGGCACTTGCGCCGCACGCAAGCCCATGTCCGACCTCCCGCCAAGCGACCCGACTCCAGCGCCTTCCTCCCGACTCGGCCGATGCACCGCACATCCCCATGTGCTCTTGCTCGCCGATGCCACGTGCCAGCTACCACAGCTGGTCCTCTGGCCCTCTGGTCCCTCAGTCCAAGCCTCCTGTCCGCCTTTCACCGCTCGGTTCGTCGGCATGGCACGTCCGCCGCACGGCACGCCCATCCTTCACCGCACCCGGTCCGTCAGCACGGCACGGCTCAACTTGACCTTCACCTTGCCATAGACCACTGTCTCCGAGCTCCACACCTGCACATCAACACAGCCAAGAGACACATGTCGCACACACACACCAACCCAGAAACACCACACAACTCACGCCACCGGTTAGTCATAAGCATTAAGCACATAGCAAATAATGACTCAACCGGGTAAAAGCATCAAACCTTCCTCAACACAGTCAATCATTCATCATATGTATTCTCAATCTCCCCCTTGATGAATGCATTGACTGACAATAAAATCAAAAAGGAAGGGTTTGAAGGCCAGTCTCACTCAAGTGCCCAAAAGCCAGGTAAAAGCAAACACAAGGCCACTTGAGAGAGGGAGGATCATGAATACTCCAAATAAAAACTCTCGGTCCCAAAAGAAATGGGAAAAGCGGGCAAAACCTCCACATCACCGAAGAGTCAAGAGAAGACAAGAGTTTCATGAATCCCAAAAGGCACTCAAAAACCAATCTCAAAAATTGTCAAACAATCATCACAAAAAGAAACCAAGGTACTTATCCACTTGGATTCACTTGGGTTACTCCCCCTTACTTGGGTTTCTAAATTTCCCCCCTTACTTGGGTTTCTAAATTTCTCCCCCTTGATGAATGAATTGACAAAAACTAAGCACAAGAGATGGTTTGAGATACCAACACCGAAAGCTTGGTCCCCAAAGACATGGGCAACGGCTCGACGCAACCAAGTCAAAAATGAGCTAGTCCTCAAGAAGAGGCAGAAAAGGGCTCAACACCGCTAGCTCAAGGCTCGACACCAAATGAGGCTGAAACAGCGCATAAGAAGCAAAACTGCTAGTCCCTCAAGATAGAGGCACAGAGGCTCAACACAACTAGCAGAATATTTGATACCATTCAAAATCAGCCACAAATTGGTGAAAACAGCTAGTTCCTCAAGACAGAGGCAAAATGGCTCAACACAACTAGCTGAAGGCTCCAAACCAATCAAAAATACCAAGCAAAAACTGCTAGTCCCTCAAGAGAGAGGCAAAACGGCTCAACACGACTAGCACGCTCGATACCAATGCCTTACGGCCAAACATGCTCCGCACCAATGGAAAACCAATCGAAGCGTACCAATGAAGGAACACAAGGAAGGTTCAATTCCAATTGAAAAAGCCCAAAGAAAAGGCTCAAGTCGAAATGGAGCACAAACACTCGGAGCATGCGGAGAAGCAGCAAGACAAAAACGACTCCCCCTAAAAGCAAGCCTATATACAAAAGCTAGGCAATACAGCTCAAGACATCAATTGCATTCCATACCGGAAGATGGATACCAATTGGAACACATAAAAGAGCTATACCGAGTGAAGATACCAATTGAAGAAGAAACCAAAAGAGCTAAAACTCCCCCTCGCTCAAAGCTCTCCCCAAAATGCATGACTCTCCCCTTTGTGCCAACACTCAAGCTCCCCCTTGAAAACAGCTTCTCCCCCTTGACAAAAGGGAACATGCTGAGGGGTTTTGACATTTTCCACAAAATTGACACAAACACAAGACAAGTCATCCAAAAGCATATGGGGGCAGTGATACCAACTGAAGGTAATCATAAAGTGTATCGGAGCTGGGGGTATGTACACTAAGCTAAAAATGCATGATATGCACAATGCAACAGCTTCAAGTGTATAGCAATCAAAAAGAAAAGATGCTCAAAAGGGTGCTGCCCTGAAAGTATAATAATCAATACAAATGCTAGCAAAGGCTCAAACTGATCAAATGAATACGAAATATGAACAATTAAGCATATGAGCAGTTTTAAGCCATTTGAAAAGGAGTTCACCACTAAAAATAGCACTTAGCATGAATAGACAGGAAAACAAACAAGTGCTAACTTAAGTATAAAAGGTGAACTACCCCTAGCAAAGTTCAATCATCATGCAATAGAATGAAGCATAAACTTGTGTTATTTTCAAGTTTTATCGGAATTTGCAACGGTATTAACACAAGTTCATATTAAAGCATGTGATTGCAAGAGGTTAAAAGCATGGTCATTGCCTAACTTTTCAACCGGGCTAAGCCTATGCAATAAAAGCAATCGGAAGCTTAAAGCACCGGTTTCGGTCTTACACTACACGGCTCAAGTTTAACTCAAATGTGCAATGAGAAACAGTCTCGATACCGTGATGTGCTGACACATGCAATCCCATCTCGATCTTTTCATTTCACAAATACTTGGATCAAATTTTAAGCACAAGGTAAATATGCAATCCAAGCAAGTGAAAGACTCAATGCAAGAGACATAGCAACCTAGCATACAAAAGATAGTACAAGTGATCTCAACACGTCCTACCCATGCTAGTTGCCAATCTCAATGGTGAACAAATTAAAGGTTTCATAGTTGATTAGTCAAGTTCACCATTTGCAAAAATAGCTTAGCTCATAGCATGTATCAAGTGATCAAAAAGAGCCAAAGCTACAAGCATCATCATGAATAAACAGGGCATACCAAAAAGAGCATAGTCTTATTTTCATTACTATATACATGAAGCTCTAAAATGCAAGATGTACATGATGAAAAGCATGCAAAAGCTAGTCTATCAAAGACAAAGCAAAAACTAGTCTAAAAGGAACACCCAAAACAAAAGGGTATCGGAGATGACCAACTATGATACAATAAGCAAAATGCTTCTCCAACTAAAAGGGAAACACACATCCAGCTCACAAGCGAGGAGCCAGGAAATGCTCAAGCGACAGGCAGTAAAATCCACATCGGGAAGACCACACAGCAAAAAGGGGTCGAAGAAGGAGTGTACCAAAAACCGAACTCAGAAGTGTGTCGGAGGTACCTCATGAAGCACATGACCGCCTGCTGGTGTGATGCCCGAGGGGACGCCTGATGCTGCTGAACTCCGGGGCGCCTGCCTCGCCGAAGTCGCCTCCCCTTCGCCTGATGCTGTCGCTCGCCCAGGTGCTGCTGGTGCTCACTGGAGAACTGCTCGAACGGAACCCCAAGTCGTGGAAGAAGTGGGATCAGGTCTGTGAGCCGAAATGCTCTCTCCAGGCTCCTGTTCTCCTGCACACTCAAAAGCAGAAGAAAACACAAGGCATTGTCTCGTCCAGTGTGACCTCAAGGTCTCCACGAAAACGGTTAGTCACATAAAAGCATAAGGTAAGCTCTCAACAAAAAGAGGTCTACCCATGAATGATACCGCAAGGAGATATGAATCCAAACTAGACAAGACTACCATGCAACAGGACAAAGCACTATGGAGCAAAATGCATCCTAAGGACATGATCAACTCAAACGCAGCCTAAATCTCAACACATGCTACAATGCAAGATAATGATAGCAATAGATCCAAAAGCATGTAACATGATAAAATCGAGGAAAGACTAGTGCTCAAACTAATCATATCAACAGGATACATGTAGCTAACCAAAACTAGCACCTGAAAAGTGACACCTAATGAACATCACACCTCTACAAGTAAAGCTCATGGAGAGGTATGGTAAAACATGGCATAATGTTCATAAGGATCACAGACTAGCATGAAAAGTGGATAATCCACAAAAGCTATACACAAAGCTAGCATGACATGATATACAAGATAGCACATGCTAGACTAAAACAAAACATGATACAAAAGAAAATGTACATGTAAAAGCTATACAAGTAAGCACATGAAGAACCATCTCATACCACAAGACATAAATCATGGATGAACAAGGTATGAGTGTATAAGAAAGCTCACCAAGCTATACAAACCTCTTTGGAGGCAAATCTAAGCGGGATGCAGAGAACCATCAAAACTTGATCACATCTAAAAGATCAAGCTCCATTCGGCGCATGTCCTCCACCCCGCGTCCTCATATCTACACACAAGAGGACAAAGTAACCCGAGCCTTGGATCCCGAAGGGTTAGCAAGCATGTACTTGGGAATCCAGGACTTGGTCACAAATCTCAACTTCTCATGTGGGTTAGCATGATGCAAATGCTGGTTCAAAAGCGATTTTGAAACACCCTTGGAAGCATTCCTCAAAAGGACAACTCGAGGAGAAGAACGAGTCGTACCACTGGAAAAGAGGCAAACATCTTCCAAGGTCTTTGTAGAAGAACCAATAGAAGCATCATGAACAGCATGACGTGGACGAAGAGAAGAAGCACTAGAAGCATGTCCACGACCATGACCTATCCCACTAGAAAAGGAGTCATAGATCCCATCAACAAAAATGGGCTTCTTACTAGGAGCACAAGCGTTCATGCCATGAGACGGGCTATGAATCACCATCTTCCTAGAAGAGCGAGCTTGGCGCAAACGTTTGGCACGCCGATAGCAAAAGCTTTCTTGATGCCCATCTTTCTCACAAAAAGAGCAATGGTACAAAGGCCTACTGGCAGGCACACCATTCTCCGAAAAGTGAGAAGTCCCTTGGGACTTAGAACACGAAGCATCAACCACCAACTTGGTGCCAATGCTAGGAGCACACGTGCCATGGGAAAGGCTACGCGGCTTCCTAAAAGCCTTAGCTCGAATTCGCCGCTCGTGCTTGACACGGCGAAAACAAAAATCAAATGAATGTCCATCCTTCTTGCAAAAGGTGCAATGGAAAACCGGATTGGGAGGACGAGTCCCAAAAATATGAGAAGCACCCTTGTCAAGAGAAGTCCCTTGGACATCACTCGAAGAACTAGCAAGGTTAGGAGTAGCTATGAAAGAGCTATCCGAAACCTTGGCACTAGTGCTAATGTCAAAAGACTCACGCGCAACACAAGAACTCAACTCCGGTTGCAAAGAAGCAATTTTAGAAGCATCAACATCGGAGTTGCAAGAAATGCGTGACTCAAACGACTTAGCACAAAGGCTCTTGCACCTTTTGGCTAAAACCTCATTCTCAAACATGAGGCGATCACAAGTACCACAAGGAGTGTTTTTCAGATTCTCCATCTCCTCCTTTATGCACTCGGCATATGTGGTACGCAAGAGCTCAACTTCACTCTCAAGGTTGGCACTCATATCATTGTGCTCAACCAACTTAGCGCTCATATCATCGCGCATTTGCTTCAAAACCAAAACTTCTTTTTCCAAATCAATGCATGATGTGCACATGAAATCGGTGGAAGAAACATCACCATTCCCATCAAGCAAAGAATCATGAGTAGCACTAGAAGCATGGCAAGCATTTTTATTCAAAGAGCACAAGCTACAAGGCCTAGCATTTATCTCATCAATTTCAGCCCTAGCATGCTCAAGTTTATCTACACATGTAGTGTGAGTCAATTTTAATTCATTAATTTCAGCATGCAAAGACTCACATGAAACACATGGTAAAGAAGCTTTTGACCTAAGCAAGGCTATTTCAGATTTAGCATAAACAAGGTCCTTGCGCAAGTCAAAGCAAACAAGACATGGTATGGAAGCATTTGATTTCAACATTTCATTTTCAGATTTTAAGCTAGCAAGAGAAAAGCATAGCTCATCATTCTTCCTAACCATGTCACTACAAGAGGTGCAAGGTAAAGAAGCACTAGACTTCCAATGAAAAAGGCCACATTTCAACCTAGCAATGGAGCATTTCAACTTCTTGATCTTTCTATGCAAGGTATCACAAAGCTCATGATATCTCAGGTTATCATCACAACAAGCTTCAAATCGTTGGGACAAAATCCCAAGACTAGCGAGAAGTGTACCTTTCTTGGCCTTGCCAAGTTCACGTATACGATCCTCCGTTGAATGCTCATCATCTCCTAGGAAGTCCAGCAAAGCTTCCACCTCACGTTCCACCTCAAGAGCCGTACTCCTCCTTCTTGCCAAAATGTCGTCCTCGATCACATGTCCAAGACTCAAACCTAAGGACAAAGACACACTGGAAGAAGAACTTGGTGCCATCTCGAAAAGCACCGTTAGTGTTAGCCAAAACACAAGCTCAACACCTCGACAAGCAAAGTCGGAAACAGAACCGCTCTCAAAAGGGTCGCCTTCGCGGATCCGGAACCGGTTAAGGTAGAGAGATCCTTAACTGGCTCCGATACCAATTGAAGGACCGAAAAAGCTATCGCAAGGCGACCAGAGGGGGGGGGGGTGAATGGGAGCCTACAAATTTCCTCTCAGAAACTACGGCCTCTGTCCCAACAAAATCCACCCCGAGAGCAAAGCCGACACGAGTGATGTCCACGACCCAAGAGTATGGGTGGATGTTCCCTAGGAACACAGCGGGACACCACAAAAGCTCCTTCTTCCAAATCCACGCAAGTCAACTAGTGACAGGATGGAGTTTGGGTAACCTCACAAAGCGGGAAGCCCGATTTCTGTAGAGCACAGAGTCGGGAATCCAACGCAAAAAGCGGATCTCAAATCGGAGCTCGAACGCAAAAGATACGGACGAAAACGTGCGTCGTCTGCACTGACCGGACTCACTGGAGCGTCCGGTCAGGATCGATCGGACGCGTCCGGTCAACGGAAACAAAGCGTCCGATTCGCCCGAGGCCGAGGCTGACGAAGAGGCCTTCGGGAAACGTCCGATTCGCCCGAGGCCAAGGCTGACGAAGAGGCCTTCGGGAAACGTCCGATTCGCCCGAGGCCGAGGGCTCGGATTCGTCCGAGGCTCGAGGGCTCAGCCGAGGCTCGAGGAAAGGCCTCGGGAAAGCCTCCGGCTCGTCCGAGGCTAGAGGAAAAGCCTCGGGAAAGCCTCGAGCGTTGGTGGCCTCGGCTCGATTCGCCCGAGGGTCGAGGGAAGGCCTCGGGACGCTCGCGAGGGTTGCTGCGCGAGACTGGCTCGACCGGACCCTGGGTGCGTCCGGTCAGTCAACACCGGACGCGTCCGGTCGCCAAAAACCCGATTTGGGAGCTCTCTGTTCACGACTGGACTCACGGGAACAAGCGTCCGGTCGTTACAACTGAGCGTCCGGTCAAGCACCGAGGGGGCAATGAACAGTGCCTTCAGTGCGTCCGATCGCACCCTCAGTCCAGCGTCCGGTCGTGTAACAGAATCAACACGTGACAAGATCAACGACCGGACTCTTGAACTGTGCGTCCGGTCATCACGATCCGAGCGTCCGGTCAAGAAAAAAAAAATCCGCGCACAGCAAACCTTCAACCACCGGACGCTTGGCCCTAGCGTCCGGTCACCCCGACAGCACCCTGTTCGTCCACTGATTCGACTCGAACTCACCCAAAACGAATCCTCTAGGGATCAAACTTGGTGAGTGGAGTCACAAGGATGTTAGTGAGCTACTCCTAAGAGATCATGGCTCGAACCTAACTCCAAATCGATGAATCGGAGAAAATCGGGGGAAGGGAGAAAACTTTACCCGAAAACTAAATCCGCCCGATCTGTGAGTTCGTGAGGTATTAGAGAAATTCCTTCGGTAGAAAGAAGTCACTCACAAAGCTACACAAGATGGTTCAAACGGATTTGCGAATCTTCCCTCGAAACAAGAATTCTCGTGAAGAACAAAAGAAGGGAAAACGTGCAAACGCGAAGAACAAAATCGCAGGACAAATCAAAGCACGAATTTGATCCTTGGACTCAGAGGAATGGATGATTCATTAAGCACTTGGTGTACGGGCTACAAGCCACTCCAGCAGATCAAAGCTTGGATGGCGAAAAGCTCAAGAACAAGAGCCCACTCTCCTGACCCTAGCCTACTCTCACAGGAACAAAATGAGAGAGACACCACCACTGGTCTGCCAAGGATGCGGCTGCCCTAGCAGCCCGCCTCATATATATAGGCACACGTCCAATGACACAAACGCCCTTACATTAAGTACTCGACCAAATACCCCCCCAGGGGTACAACCGTCCAAACCGGTCAATCTTCATCCGACGGCCACGCCCGCACATCCGGTAGCTTCGCCTCGACGCGACCTCCCTGATGCCGCCACGTGCCGCCACCGTCGACCGCCGCGCCTTCTCACCGATAGCTTCGCCGCAACGCAAGCCTCTCGGTGCCGCCACGCGTCGACCGTCCTTTCGGACCAACCCCCTGGTTTTGAGGCCCAAACCAGGCAAACCGGCCACCCCGAGTTTTGAGGCCCAAACTCGGAAACCCGCCACCCCAGGTTTTGAGGCCCAAACCTGGAAACCGTCGATGGTAGCTTTTTGAGGCTCAGCTACCGAACCCGTGCCGCAGACGGGATGTGGTTCTCACACCCCGACCACCGGCACCGATGCCGATGCATGTCCAACCTCCACGCCGGGCACAACGCCTTCGCCTTCCTTCTTGACTTGGCCGACGGCACTTGCGCCGCACGCAAGCCCATGTCCGACCTCCCGCCAAGCGACCCGACTCCAGCGCCTTCCTCCCGACTCGGCCGATGCACCGCACATCCCCATGTGCTCTTGCTTGCCGATGCCACGTGCCAGCTACCACAGCTGGTCCTCTGGCCCTCTGGTCCCTCAGTCCAAGCCTCCCGTCCGCCTTTCACCGCTCGGTTCGTCGGCATGGCACGTCCGCCGCACGGCACGCCCATCCTTCACCGCACCCGGTCCGTCAGCACGGCACGGCTCAACTTGACCTTCACCTTGCCATAGACCACTGTCTCCGAGCTCCACACCTGCACATCAACACAGCCAAGAGACACATGTCGCACACACACACCAACCCAGAAACACCACACAACTCACGCCACCGGTTAGTCATAAGCATTAAGCACATAGCAAATAATGACTCAACCGGGTAAAAGCCTCAAACCTTCCTCAACACAGTCAATCATTCATCATATGTATTCTCAGTTCCTAAGCTCAACCAAAGCTATTATCTACACGGACAGCGCCAAGATCTGGTTCACAATCACAGGCAATAAAGAGAAATTCAGCTTCAGGGGCCGGGCACTTACTACTAAAGTTCACCCCCAGACACCCTATGAATATGAAGCCATCACATCATCAAAGAGGAAGAATAAAAACAGAAGAAGGAAGAACAAGACTACACAACCACATCAAGAAACAGTATGGATGGTCAGCTCTGCTGAAGCAGAGTACGACTACCTTCTCGCATCACCATTCCTCGCCAAGAGAGATGACCCAGGAGTACCCACCATCGATTGCAAGATCGAGGGAAGTACCTTCAACAAGACGTTCTGCGACATCGGCTCAAGTGTCAACATAATGTCTAAGGTAACCTATGAGCAATTATATAAGAATAGACCTATGTATTCGACATATGTGCAGCTGCAGATGGTGGACCAATCCTATCGATTTCCGGAAGGAGTAGTGAAGGACGTAATGATCCAAATTAAAGACCATTATGTTCCCACCGACTTCGTAGTACTAGACATGGAGGAAGACAATGTTCATCTCATCTTAGAAAGACCCTTCCTCAACACTACTGGCGCCATCATCTACATGAGATCTGGAGAGATCCACTTCCAGTTCTTCACAGAAAAGGTACGCTGTTACATCAATAGTTATGACCCTAAAGTGCAGGAAAAGAAGAATCACTCACGAAGGAGACGTCACACATCCCGATACAACAAGAATAGACAAATCAAGGATGGATGGGCTGACTATGAAGGAGAAGTCACCAGAAGCGAAGATATCCAACTAGAAGAAACGAAGAACGAAGAAGTAAAGGAGACAAGTCCACCAGTCAAACAAGTGTGGAGAAAGAAAGAGAGTTCTACTGATGTGCAATCACCAGGGTCCTTCTCAGGATCTGCTGATGCACCTAAGGAAGAATAAAGAGCGTACAAGAAGTCCTGTTCGATAGACTATAAACATCGAATCCTCGCCGGAAGGTAACTCGGTAGTTATCCATATTTCTTTAGCAATAAATTAAGTACTACATAGTTATATCATTTTACTTCTAGTTGCATATTAAGCAAATTATACCTGCATTAGAAAAGAAAATATGAAAAACTTTAAGCCCCATGAGAGTCTACACTCTGTGGAGGCATAAAAATATAATACATCTACATATTAATTTCTGCATTACATTAGAAAAGGAAACAAAAATATTGCATTTATTACACTACATCATAAACCATGAAGCCCCATGTGAATAATTCTATGGTGTATAAAAACCCACAGGAATGTTCAGCGTGGTGGCATAAATAATGATATAATAAATATACATCCTGTTGCATTTTTCTTGCATCATAAAAAATATATATATTCAAATATAAAAACATTAGGAAGAGATCTTACTGAAACTCTAGACATCTAAGGCTTGAGTGGCCTACCACTACTACTTAATCTGTTCCACAAGTTTTGTTGTCTATTTGAGTTTCACAGGGTCTGAAAGATTATAAAGAGCTGACAAACAAAAGCCCCATTCACTGTCGGAGCATTACCCCAATAACTTCAACATCAATCAGAGCTCCAACAGAGGAAGAACATATCCACTGTCAGTCTATTACATTACAAAGTGACTACATCAACATTCAGCTTGGGGGAAGGCACCCCCCATGTATCCATAAGTATCCCTACCCTTTTAAGTTTTTCATAAATTTAAAACACAAAAAAATATGTGAGCACATGAAGGCTCACCCTTAAAAAAGAAAAATACAAAAAAATGTGGGCACATGAAGGCTCACCATAAAGTTTAAAGAAACACTGCTGAACTTTGCTTAGTGAAAAGAAAGAACATATATAATCTTAAGAGCTTTAAGACAACCAGACAAATGGAGGAATATTTATCACTAATGCTTAATCAAGTTCCACTAGTTGTGTTGTCTATCTTTGAATTCAGCAGGAAGAGAAGAAGAGAAGGACTCAAGAAATTATTATCAGTCTTCTCGACTTCCGAGGAAAAGTATAAGTCAAGATCCAGCTTGGGGGAGAGCACCCTCAGTTATCACGATAAGTATCACTATCTTTTATTTTAGTCCAATTTAGTTAGATTAAATTAATTTAGAAAATACTGTTATAAACTAAATAAAGATTTTATAATAAATAAATGTCTAGGTGGATAGGAACCTAAACCCGTATTAATAAACCTTTGCTCTGCCTTTTTAAGAACTTAATGTTTAAACTTGAACTTTTCTTGAAAGTTGTTCTGAAATAAACTCTGAACCTAAAACCTGTGGATGCAAATACTAGATCCAAAGTCTAGATAATTGTGAGATATGATATAAAAAGGTTTGAGCTGCTGTTTATCTAATTTCTAGAGAAACTAGAGTTCTGGAGATTTATTTTTGAAAAGATTAAAAACACATGATGAGATCCTGTATGACATAACATAAATTCCTACCTAGAGCCATTAATATGATTATAAGATAAGGCTACTTGCTTTGTTCTAAGTTTTAAGTTATGGTTGAGAAATTTATCATGCTCTAGAGATCAAGAATGTTTTATTAAAAGATTCACTCTTCCGAAGTAGTATTGTGTTAGAGGCATGGGCTATGCAAAAGTATAAAAGGAGGAAATAAAAAGGGACAAGTGTCCGACTACCTCAAAAGAAAAGAAAAAAAATATATATGATAAAAGTATGAGAAAAAGAATGATAGCCCATGGTCCCTCTAATTACAATATGCCAGCAAGAGGTGACAAATTTCAAATGTTCTAAAGTCTTGATCTATGAGTATGACATCTTTCTTCCTAAACTTTGAACTTTGACTTAGTAAGATATGCTTTCACTTCTTAAAGCCCCAGATATATATCAATAGAAGAAGAAATACTGCATTAGTAAGGAATCATAAAATAAAAGAGCGATTTGAGAGTGTCATACAAAGGAATCTCTGAGCTTTATTTTGAAAATATATGCAAAAAACTCTAGAATGAAGGTTGATCAAAGAATTAGAGATACAGTGCTTAACTTGATTGTTCTATCTTTCAATTGTTTAAGACCCAGGTAAAGGCAAAAGCTCCATGGTTAAAGGTAAGATGAGAAGGTCAGGATAATTAACTCTAAATCAAGAAAGATTTTTTTTCTCTTATATATATGAAGGTATAATAACAATTTCAAATAAATATTTGCTAAGGGACTAGCAAAAGTTTAGCTTGGGGGAGCTTGTTGACGCTTGTTAAGTACCAATATTTATGGTCAACAAGACTTGAATAAATGCTAAAAAGGATTACCAACTTAGAAATAGGAGGTTTAAACTAACAAATTCCACGAGTTTTGGTGATTCTATATTTTCCAGGGAGTAAACAGGAAAACCGACCCTATTGCTTCCCAAAGAAGGAACCCGAAGCAGATTTCTTCACCGCCACGTTGGGTTATCGGGAGAAGACTCTAGAAGGCAACACAAGGCACCACGACGAAGGACACCACAGGAGCCCGACCTGTGGGACCGACCGGTCCCACAGGGAGACCGGTCGGTCACCCCCTGGGCCCACCTGCCTCCTTCCTTTGCAAGCTACCTCCACCGACTCCCTAGATGCATCTCGGCCGTACCTCAAGTCGGTTTGATCCAAGGGTCACGATTCGTCGCCCAGGGCTATATAAGGAGACCCCTGACCCCCTCTCCAGGCATTCCAATCATTCAATCATCTGCAATTCCAGAGCAACCAGGAAATTAGGGTTAGACAGAAGAAGATCAATCGGAGGCTTTAGAACTTCATCTACCTAGATTAGTAGATAGAATAGGATTAGAGGAGGCAAGCTTCGCTTGGATTCCTGATCTAGTCACGAGAAGGCTCGGTAAACCCAAGTTCTTCTCTCTTGTATTAACATTATGGATCTATTGCATAATAGCTATTCTAGTTCATCATTGTTCTTTATCGTTTATGTTCTAGTTCATCGTCTAGTTCATGTTCATCGTCTAGTTCATCTTCTAGTTCATAATCTTGTTCTAGTTCGTGTTCTAGTTCGTACTTTAGTTCTTATCGATGATCTAATTCACTTTATTATTCATCATTATGTTCTAGATAGCAATACAATTGATATGATTAAGACATCAATGATTATATTCTTAGTTATAATGCTTATAGTTTGCTTTGATTATATATTTGGCATAGATAGTTTATCCTTATATTTATACTCATGTTCGTATAGCGCTCATCTTAATGATCAATGGGTGGGTGATGAATATTATATAGACGTGGTGTCTATATACTATTTATCTGCGAATGCGTCCTATGTTCCAGATAGAGTGGTAGATCGCAGGTGTGACAGACCTGTTGAGTCCTTTGTATTCCACCTCCCGAATGTAGTGTTCAGTATGGCTCAGTTAACTCATGGTTTAAGGGTTACTACACTTAACACCTTAGCTATGGAGTTGCCTCTTGAATATAAATATGATGTGACCTAGTCAATGATTGCTAAATATAATTGCACTAATCATTGTATGCTATGACTTATAATTAGAATAACTTAGGAATGTTCCTTGTTTATACCTGTTCTAATCATCATCTAGCTAGACAGTACTGTTCTAAGTTTATCCTTGATTGATCTGATCTCTGTTATCCTTTATCATTTATCAGTTATCTTTTACCTGTTTCCTACCTATAATAATTAGTATGTGTTATCAACCTTATTAATGTGTGCCATGCTGTTAAGTTCTCTCAATACTATCATCACCTTGAATTGATTAGTCTCTAGGCTAAATATAAATAACGATATCTGAGACTAGCTTGGGTGAAATGCTCTACAACGGGTATGTTTATCTGTGCGCTTGCGGATAAATATTTATATATATCTTTTATCTAGTGCTCTGATATAATTACATTGCTAGCTTCATGTTGGGGATGACAACTTGACGTTAAGTGAAGTTAGTAGTGTCCCGTACACTCTTTCGTGCTTTCACCAGTATTATTATTTTATGTGACTTATCTTAAAGTGAATCCATTAAGGAGTGTCAACAGTTCTCCAGCCTTAGTCCGGTTGCCGGAAAGGAGTACATAACCTTCGGCGACAAGAGCAAGGGTAAGGTATTGTCCCGTGGTTCCGTGCGGGTTAATGAGCACTTTGTGTTGCGCGATGTTGCTCTTGTTTCTAACCTGCATTTTAACTTGCTTTCTATTTCGCAACTTTTTGATGAGGACTATGAGATTCGTTTCAAACCAAACCTTAGTCGCATCCTAGATCCTCAGGGCGATCTTGTATGTCTGATTTTGCCCTTTGGGAAAGTTTTTCGCGCGAATTTCTCGAAGTTGTTTGGATCTTCTCGTTGTCTTTTTGCTAATCCTTCTTCTTCCGATCTTTGGAAGTGGCATAGGAGGCTCGGTCACTTGAGTTTTGACTTGCTTGCAAGACTTAGCTCACTTGGCCTAATCCGAGGATTGCCCAAGCTTTCGATGGAGAAGGATTTGGTTTGTCACTCTTGTAGACATGGGAAGATGGTTGCTGCTCCCCACCATCCTATGACCAAGGTTATGACCTCGCACCCCGGAGAGCTTTTGCACATGGACCTTGTTGGTCCGGCTCGGGTGAGCTCGGTTGGTGGGAAGTGGTATGTTTTGGTTGTTGTTGACGACTATTCGAGGTATTCATGGGTCTTCTTTTTGACTTAGAAGACCGAGACTTTCTCCTTCGCTCGCAATCTGATTTTGCGTCTTCAGAACGAGTTCCCTTTGAACTCGATGCGAGCTATTAGAAGTGATAATGGTTCCGAATTCAAGAATTCGGATTTTGAGAAGTTTTGTGACCGCCTTGGTTTGGAGCATCAGTTTTCTTCCCCCTACACACCGCCCCAAAATGGTGTCGTAGAGAGGAAAAATCGGACCCTTGTTGAGATGGCCAGGACGATGCTCGATGAGCATAGGACTCCCAGGCGCTATTGGGCCGAAGCTATGAACACTGCATGCTATATTTTGAATCACATTTTCCTAAGAGCGTTTTTGAAGAAGACCTCTTATGAGTTGCGTTTTGGTCGCCAACCCAAGGTAAGTTACTTTAGAGTCTTCGGTTGCCATTGTTTTATATTGAAGAAGGGCAACCTGGACAAATTTGAGTCTCGCTCTTCTGACGGTGTGTTTTTGGGTTATGGTACTCACACTAGGGCATATAGAGTTCTTAACCTTGACACTAACCGAGTCGTGGAGACATCCGACGTCACTTTCGATGAGACTCTTGTTTCTCCTTCTTCTCGTTTTGAGCGTGCAGGTGATCACGAGGTTGGAGAGCCTCTTTTCGATGATGAGGACGAGGGTGCTGAGGGTATGGACGATCCAGCACCCCCTCCACCTGCCGCGCCGCCAAGGGCGGCTTCGACGACGACTCATGGCCCCGAGACGTCTTCTTCCTGGGGGCCGTGGGATCCTCCACCTTGCGCGGTACCTTTTGTACCCGGGGTGGAACCAGCTACTGTTGAGGGGGAGGTTACTTCTTCCCGGGAGGCGCCATGTCATATCCAGCGCCAGCACCCCCCTCAGCAGATGATCGACGACATCGGCGAGCGAGTCACTCGCTCCAGGTCACAGCAAATCTCGCACTTTGCTCATTCTGCTTTTGTTGCTAATTTTGAGCCCCGAGATGTTGGACACGCATTGACGGATCCGGATTGGGTCAATGCCATGCATGAGGAGTTAGAGAACTTTGAGCGAAATCGGGTTTGGGTTTTAGTTCCACCTCCACCTGACTGTAAGCCTATTGGGACAAAATGGGTATTTAAAAACAAGCAGGGAGAGGAGGGCCACGTTGTGAGAAACAAGGCCCGGCTTGTAGCGAAGGGTTATAGTCAGAAGGAGGGGATAGATTATGAGGAAACCTTCGCTCCTGTAGCTCGTTTGGAGGCTATTAGGATACTCTTGGCTTTTGCTGCATCCAGGAGTTTTAAACTTTTTCAAATGGATGTCAAGAGTGCCTTTTTAAACGGCTACATTGAGGAGGAGGTTTATGTTGAGCAACCCCCCGGTTTTGAAAATCCCAAGTTTCCAAACCATGTTTTTAAACTTCACAAAGCTTTGTATGGTTTGAAACAAGCCCCTAGAGCCTGGTACGATAGGTTGAAAACCTTTTTGCTTGCTAAGGGTTTTAAAATGGGATGTGTTGATAAGACGCTCTTTCTCCTCCGGCAAGGCAAAGACACACTCTTGGTCCAAATTTACGTGGATGATATCATTTTCGGTGGTTCTTCTCACGCTTTGGTGCCAAGTTTGCAGATACTATGAGCAGGGAGTTCGAGATGAGCATGATGGGCGAGCTGACATTCTTTCTCGGGTTGCAAATTAAGCAATCCCGAGAAGGGACGTTTGTGCACCAGGGCAAGTACACGAGGGACTTGCTGAAGCGGTTCGATATGGGTGAGGCCAAGCCTCTTCCGACACCCATGTCGACGACGACTGCCCTGGATGCCGACAAGGATGGAGAAGCAGTGGACCAGAAGGAGTACCGCGGCATGATCGGGTCGCTCCTCTACCTGACGGCGACACGCCCGGACATCCAGTTCGCGGTGTGCCTGTGTGCGCGCTTTCAGGCTTCGCCGCGCACTTCTCACCGTCAGGCGGTGAAGCACATCTTCAGGTACCTTCGTTTCACGCCTGAGTTCAGGATTTGGTATTCTGCTTCCTCCACCCTCTCGCTTTGCGGTTATTCAGATGCCGATTTTGCTGGTTGTCGCACTGAGCGCAAGTCCACTTCTGGGACTTGCCAGTTTATTGGATCTTCTCTGGTGTCGTGGCTATCTTTGGCTATCTTTTTGGCTATTTGAGGGACGTTTATTGCTATTTTGATGGTGACTATCTTTTTGGCTAAAAACTGCTCACTTGCTCATATGCTTCATATTTCGTACTCCCTCCGTCCAAAAATGATATTCGTATTAGACTAGTCAAAAAGTCATACAAAATATATTTTGACCATTAATTTCTCTTATAATATAAAGTTTGTGGCTAAAAACTCAATAGCATCTTAGAGACACTTTTAACACGAATATATTGATGTAAGTTTTATACTCTAAACTTTTATACAAATTGATTAATTGTTGGTCAAAATTTATAAAGTTTGACTTTTTGACTAGTCTAATACGAACATCATTTTTGGACGGAGGGAGTATATGTGATCAGTTTGAGCCTTCGCTATTTGAGAGCTTGATTGTGCCTTTGGAGCTATACCGATTAGAGCATTTTTGCACTCTTTTGATTATATGCCTGAAGCTCCTGACTTGCATTTCTGACTTCATATGCATTTTGGAAGGGGGAGATTTTACCAAGGGGGAGCTTTACGTTCTGTGCCTTGATTAGTGCATTTTCAACTAGGGGGAGAAAAATGACAAATCATATGTCCTGGTTGCTTGCACTTGTCGAGGGGGAGTTTGCTAGTTGTGTTGAGTCGTTGCCTCTGTCTTGAGGGACTAGCAAACTTTGTTTTTCCTTTTTTTTCCCTCATTTGGTATCGAGTTCCTCAATTGGTATCGAGCGTTTTCCAATTGGTTTGGAGTGGTTTTCTTGCTAGTTGTGTTGAGCCTCTGTGCCTCTTTCTTGAGGGACTAGCATTTTGTCTGCTTTAGCTCCGATTTTCAGTTGGTATCTAGCTAGCAGTGTTGAGCCTGTTCTACCTCTTCTTGAGGGCTAGCTTTGCTTTGCTTGGTTGCGTCGAGCCGTTGCCCATGTCTTTGGGGACCAAGTTTTCGCTTCTTCCACTTGACCTTCTTCGGTTTTGATACGCTTTTGGGTCACTTGGTTGGGTTCTCTTCTCCTTCTCCTTCCTACCTCTTTCTGCTACCTTATGATTTGTGATGTAGTTGAAAATGCACTCATCAAGGGGGAGATTGCGGATACATGGGTGTATGTCGGGTCTCTGAGTGATGAGTGATTGTCAACTGGATTGATGTGCATGTTCTTTGGCTTGTGTTGTGCAGGTGTTGAGCACGGATGCAGTGATCGAAGGCAGGTGAAGGTCAAGTTGAGACGTGCCATGCCGATGGACTGGGCGCGATAAAGGATGGGCGTGCCGTGCGGCGGACGTGCCATGCCGATGTATCGGACAGTGAAGGGCGGACGTGAGGCTTGGACTGAGGTATCAAAGGCCGGAGGATCAGCTGTGGTGGCTGGCAGCCTGTGGCGACGACAAGTGAAGAAATGCGGTCATGTCGCTGGACGGGGTGCACGGGCGGTGCATCCCCTCTGCGACACCGGTTTGTTGGTTCAGCCAGGGAAAAACCAACGGGTGGACGGTTTCCAGGTTTGGGCCTCAAAACCTGGGTGCTGGGTTTCCAGGTTGAGCCTCAAAACCTGGGCGTGGGCCGGTTTCCGAGTTTGGGCCTCAGAACTCGGGCGCTGCGGGTTTCCGAGTTTGGGCCACAAAACTCGGGCTGGAGGCTGGTTTCTCGGTTTGGGCCTCAAAACCGGGGGCTGATGGAAAAGGCTGGTTTCCCGGTTTGGGCCTCAAAACCGGGGGTGCAGAGCGAGGGCGGCACGTGGCGGCAATCGGAAGGTTGCGTGGAGGCAACGCGGACGACTGCGCGGGCGTGGCCGTCGGATCTACCTACCACCGCGGGTTGGACCAGAATAGCCTTAGGGTTTAGCTGGTTCGCTCTGTAATTAGAGTAGAGAGGGGTAGAGTAGGAAATAGACTTAAACTAGGTTAGTATAAGTAGTCCAGGGGCGACACCCTTCTCCCCTATCTCAGTTGTAGCCATCTCATTTGTTTCCTGCACTTAGGGTTTCCACTCTCCCACTCCACTGCTGTAGCTGAGATCTGCAGAGAGACTGCTCCACTCTGTGTACTTTTGATTTTGAGGAAAGGAGGCCGTAACCTCCTTGTCGTAGCGTGTGTTTGCACTTCGGCTTGCAATTCGTGGCTGTGATTTCCGTTGTGTTCATGTTCTTCGCGGAATCCTTTTTCCCCACGAATTTCCCATTGCTTGATCTTTTTGCTCGGTTCATCTTTTGCAATTCCGTTTGAACCAAGTTGTTCTAGATCATGAGGCACTTCTTTCCACCGAAGGAATTCATCTCAAACCTCACGGCCTAGGAAATCGAGTGATTTTGGTGTTGGATCGGTTTTTGCTCCTTTCCCCCGGATTTCTTCCGATTCATCGATTAGGTGTTAGTAGAGAGCCATGGTCCCGGTTGGATAGCTCACTAACTTCCTAGGAACTCCTCATACCAAGTCTAAGCCTCAGTGCTTTTGATTCGGAGGAGATCGAATGATTTTCGCGGAAGAACAGTGCTGCGTCGGGGGCATCGGACGCTCATGTTCTTGGCATCAGACGCTGACACTGTTTGCATCGGACGCTCCGTTGCCACGTGTCAGTTGTCAGGAAATTCTAAGGAGCATCGGACGCAGGGCATCGGAGCCTCCGTTGTCATCGGATGCTCTGGAGTCCAAGCATTGGACGCTACTGTGTCACTGTAGCAGCGTCCGATGCCTGTCCAGTAAGGTTCTGTTTGCGCTGTTTTGGCATCGGACGCGTCCGTTGGTCTGGCATCGGACGCTGCCAGCGTCCGATGCAGCTGAGTCTGTGCAGTTTCGTTCGCTGTTTGTTCGTGCGACCTCGGAATTGATTTCCGTCTTTTGTGTTGGCTTTCTAGGGTTGTCTAGTGTCCCGCTGTGCTTCTAGGAAGCATCCACCCTTCATCTAGGGTCGTGGATATTAGCAAGCTCTAGGGTTTGCTCTTGGGGTTGATTCTTGGGATAGTGGCTCTAGTTTCCGAAAGGAAATTTTATAGCTCCCATTCACCCCCCCTCTGGTCGCTTTTAGATTGCTTCTCGGTCCTTCAGACTTGGCTTGATGGACCGGTTGCGAAGGTGAAGGGTAAGTTGGAGGCTTTGAAGCCGTTGGTACCGAGTGTCGGGAGGCTTGAGCAAAGACTTGGCGCTGAAGGACCGAAGCAATGGTGAAGAGCAAGTGAGGTCAAGATCGATGGATCATGGAGGCCATGTGATGATATGAAGTGAATCATATCATTTGATGATAGGTTGGTGCATGTGTTGCATCAACACCGAAGGAGATGAAATGGAATGCACAAGGCAAAGGTATAATTGTAGGGCATTTTATTTCACCGGTCATAGGTGTGTAGAGAAGTTTATGACCGGGTTTAGGATAGATGGTCGTACTATCAAGAGGAGCAAACTTGTTTGCATATCGGTCATCTAGTGCCACTTGAGCTATCTAACATTGCGATGTTGCTAGGATCGAGTGGCGTGGTGAGTGCAAGTGCTAATCCTTTGAAAAATGATTGTGAAAATGCTAACACACATGCACAAGGTGGTATACACTTGGTGGTGTTGGCACATTTGCAAAGGAGAAGGTGTTGGAGTTGAAGTGGATCAACTCGGAGAAGAGAAAGAGACTTTTTGGTGTGTTCCGGACTCTAGGATGGCTCTTGGATTGGAATTCTGTACTAATCCTTTGTGAGTTGGATCAGCTATGTATGTGGGATGTGTAGCCCTCTGAGTTAGCTTTCCAAAATGTCCAAGATTATCGAAATCGGAGTTCAGGGCTAAGAGTTATAGCCGTTTGAGCGTTGAAAGGTCAGTGACCAGACTCACTGACCGGACGCGTCCGGTCAGTAGTGTTAAGTCCGGTCATAGAGTCCGGTCAGTGCTTTTTGAGTGTTGATTTGAGGTGTATTGACCGGACGCTCGGTAGAGTCCGATCAGTAGTGACCGGACGCGTCCGGTCACTGAAAAACAGCCCTGAAACCTCTCTGTTTGCGACCGGACTCAGGCATAGGTGTGTCCGGTCATTATGACCTGACGCGTCCGGTCAGTAGAAGGCTGAACGCGTGCAAAAACTAGCCGTTGGGGACGAACGACCGGACTCTAGTGACAGGACGCGTCCGGTCACCCTGTAGTGAGTCCGGTCAGTACGAAAAGTGCCCAGTGAAGGGGGTAACGGCTAGTTGAGCCCTTAGGGCTATAAAAGGAGATGGTGGCCGGCCATGGCTGGTGCTTAGCACCCTTGGGACTTGGTGTCCATGCTTGGGGAGTGCTAGGAAGCCCTCTAACTCGCTTGTGCTTGCTAGTGCGCGAATCATTGCGAGTGAGTGATCGCTAGTGCGTTGCATTGAGAGATTGCATCGAGTGGCACTAGGTGATCGTGTTGCAAGCCGGTGGTGCTTGTTACTCTTGGAGGTTGCCACCTCCTAGACGGCTTGGTGATCGAGTCTCCATCATGAAGCCCGCGTGAAGATTGTGCGTGGCTCCAGAGAAGGATTGTGAGGGGCATTGTGCTCGCCCCGCGGGGATCGCGAAGAGCAACTCTAGTAGAGCGTGTCATTGAGTTACCCTCACTTGTGGGTGATTTCTTGCGGCTCTCGAGTGTCGAGCTAGGTGTGGTGCCTATTAGCCGCCGAACTACCAAGGTGTGTGGTCGACACAATGGGGACTAGCTTGGTGGCAACCAAGTGAACCTCGGGGGAAAAATCATCGTGTCAACTTCGTGTTCATCTTCTCGGTGGTTTGCAAACTCCATTCACTAGCTTGTACTTACTTGTTCATATACATATGCTAGTGTAGTTGCTCTTATAAATTAGTTGGCTTGTGTAGCTTGCTAGTTACCTTCCTTGCTTGTGTAGCATAGAAGTTGATCCCATGAGTGACTAGTTGACTTGTAGTTTTGCTAGTCACATTGCTTAGTTTGTGTAGCTAAGTTGAGCTCTCCAATTTGGCTTGTGTAGCCTTGTTATTGAGCATTGCTAGTGAGCTTAGGCTTTGTGCTTTTGCTTAGTGGCATGTGTAGGAGCTCCCCGGTTGATTGAGTACTAGTTGCTTAGGTTTGTGTAACCTTGCAAGCTAGAATTGTTTAGGTGAGCTCTAGCTAGCCCGACACCTTAATTGGTTTGTTTAGGAACTTTTATAAGGTGCTTGAGAGTATAGATAGAGGGGTGTAGTCTTGGCTAGACCGATAGTTGTTAATTCCGCATTTGTTTCGGTTAGCCGGTATGATTATTTTTAGAAAGGACTATTCACCCCCCCTCTAGTCTGCCATCTCGACCCTTCACCCATCGTTCACCAACCCCAGTCCATCGGCACGGCACGTCTCTACTTGACCTTCACCTCGCCTTTGATCACTGCATCCGGGCTCGACACCTGCACAACACAAGCCAAAGAACATGCGCATCATCCCAGTTGACAATCACTCATCACTCAGAGACCCGGCATACACCCATGTATCCGCATGGTTGGATGCAAAGATATGGTGATAGTTGTACTTATTTTAGTCAATGCCATCCAATGTTGGATGCTTATAAAAAAATGAGATGGTTGTTAGATTTATTGTGGGCCAGGCCCATTAATATATTTAATAAATCAATAACTCTATGGTGTGTAATTGTGGGAATTATTGTTTGTACCGGATTGGAATTTAAAGGGACGTTGACTCAACTTATATGGTGGGATTTATTCCATCTAATTTGAGAAGTTGTGAAACGGACTAAGGCGTGCCACACGCGCGCGCGCGCCGCCGCCGGGCTAGGCACGGGCTCGGGGCGGGGCGGGGCGTGGCGTGGCGAGGCAGGCAGGCAGGCAGGCGTGGCGTGACGTGACGTGTTAATTTTGTTTTAATATGCACTAATCACGCTGCACTAACCATGCCTTAATCACGGGAGTTTCCATCCTTTCAGCTGCCCGTCTCTTGACCTTTCATATTCTGCAGTCTTTCCATTTTGGCAGCGCATTGGTCGCCTTGCAGGTTTAAAGGGGCCGCGCCTCCTCCTGTACAGGGATCCACTCTTTCTCCAACCCGAGAACACACATCCAGAACTTTGTTCAGCTGCAGGAAAGGCATCTCCATCTCGTTCGTCCACGCGCACGGAGGAACGAGAGGGCAGGTGCCTCCGGAGCCGGTGTCGATCGAGACCTTGCACGGGGGATCGGCAATTAGGTTTTTGGGGAGCGACTACACAACTGCCCAAATGATCTTCGCCACTGTTCTTCTTCAGGAGAATCATTGTAGTGATCTTCTTCCCGGTGATTGGCTGTTGTTCATCTTCTTTCCGGTGATTGGTCTTTCTTCTTCCCGGTGATTGGTCTCCATCTCCATCTCCATCTACTGCGACATGACCAAGGAAGTTGGACAAGGATCTGGATCTGCACTAAGGATGGGCGGGTATGAACTATTCATCTTCTCTTTGTTTTTCGTGATCCAGAATATTGTTCCGTCATGTTGTTTCAGTAGTACTGTTACTCATCATGTTGCAGTAGTTGTCTTATTCTGTTTCATAAGTTTTCTAGTACTGTTGTATGCTTTTCTTTCTAGGTTGATGTCTGTTTCATATTTCCTGAATGTTACAGTAGCTCTGTTTCGTTGTTTCAGTAGTTGTTGCATATATGTTTCAGTAAGCCTGTTACGTTGTTTCACATGCTTTTCTGTAGTAGATGATTTATTATGTTTTATCATCATATACATGATTCACATGCTTGTTTCACATATGTACCGTACTGCTATGGTCATATGTGATATTATGAAATCACTGTTATTTTATCTCTATTATGTCATTATCGTAATGTTAATTTACGGAATTAAAATGACATGGAAATTGCCTTTATTTCTAACAATCCAAAAACCTAATTTTAGGCATTTTTGTGTCAGTGGTTTTGCTGCCGTGTTAAAGCCTGATGCTTTTGATGGGAAAAACTTCTTGGTATGGAGAACTAAAATGGAATTGTGGCTAATTGCTATGTCATGCTTTCATGTGATTGAGGGCAAGCCTGCTAACTTGTCTCCTGAGGATGAGGCTAAGTTTAAGGCTGATGACAACCTCTTTCGAGGAGCAGTGATTAGCGCACTTGATGCAAAATTCCAGAAAAGCTACATCATACTTCCCACAGGTAAAGAGCCGTGGGATGCACTTGTTGGAAAGTTTGGAGTTACTGATGCTGGTGGCGAGCTGTATCTTATGGAGCAACTGTATGACTACAAGATGGTTGAGAACCGATCTGTAGTGGAATAGGCTCATGAGATTCAGGCACTAGCAAAGGAACTTGAGCTTTTTCCTTGTCCTCTTCCTGGCAAGTTTGTGGCTGGCGGTATTATCGCTAAGCTGCCACCGTCATGGAAGGACTTTGCTACCTCTCTCAAACATAAGAGACAAGAGTTCAATGTGGAAGAGCTCATTGGCACTCTTGATGTTGAGGAGAGGGCAAGAGCAAAGGACAATGGAAAAGGTGTTGAGACCTCTACTGCCAATGTGGTGCAGAAGAGAAACTCTAAATTTTGCAAGTAAAAAAGAAGAAAAACCAGAACAAGCAACAAAACATTCCTAAGACCAATCAGACAACATAATTTAAGAAAAAAGGACAACAACAACAAGAAGAATAATGGAGTATGTTTTGTCTGTGGTAGTGATGCTCATTGGGCAGGTGAGTGCCCTGATCGCAAATACCAGCAAGACAACAAATCAGCAACTGTTGTTACTACTGACAATGGTGAAGGAACATCTGGGTATGGTAATTCTTTACCATTCGTTCTTTCCGTTTGTAATTCACCTGAGTGGTGGAAGGATAGTGGTGCAAATATACATGTGTGTGCTGATGTATCTCTATTTTGCTCCTACCAGGTCGGGAGGTCTGGCGCCTTGTTGATGGAAAATGGGTCACGTGCTCATGTTCTTGGTGTTGGTACAGTCATTCTGAAGTTTACTTCGGGAAAGACGGTGCCATTGAAGAGCGTGCAGCATGTGCCCTCTATCAAGAAAAATCTTGTTAGTTCTTCCATGTTATGCCGAGATGGCTACAAAGTTGTTCTTGAGTCGAATAAATGTGTACTGTCTAAACATGGTATGTTTATTGGTAAAGGATATGATTGTGGAGGTTTGTTCCGCTTATCGTTGCATGATGTGTGTAATAAACTGGTGAATTCTGTTAATATTTCTGATGAGTCAAATTTATGACATTCACGTTTCTGTCATGCAAGTTTTGGTTGTTTAATGCAGTTAGCAAATCTAAATTTAATTCCTAAATTTAACTTGGTCAAAAAGTCTAAGTGTCATGTGTGTGTTGAATTGAAACAACCCTGCAAGCCACACAAGGCTGCTGAGGCGAGGAACTTGGCACCTCTAGAACTTGTGCATTCCGATCTATGCGAAATGAACGGAATTTTGACTAAAGGCGGTAAAAAATACTTTCTCACCTTTATAGATGACTCCACTAGGTTCTGCTATGTGTATCTCTTAAAATCAAAAGATGAAGCGTTTAATTATTTTAAGGCCTATAAAGCTGAAGTAGAGAACCAACTTGAGAGGAAAATAAAACGTTTAAGGTCCGATCGAGGTGGAGAATATTTCTCTAATGTGTTCGATGAGTTCTGTGTGGAACATGGGATTGTTCATGAGAGGACACCGCCATACTCACCACAATCCAATGAGATTGCTGAAAGGAAAAACCGCACTCTAACAGAGCTTGTGAATGCAATGTTGAGTACAGCGGGATTATCCAAGGAATGGTGGGGTGAGGCGATTTTGACAACTTGTCATGTCCTGAACAGTGTTCCAACAAAGAACAAAGAGATCACACCATTCGAGGAATGGGAAAAGAGAAGATTAAATCTCTCATATTTACGCACTTGGGGTTGTTTGGCTAAGGTGAATGTGCCAATCAACAAGAAGCGTAAACTTGGACCTAAAACAGTTGATTGTATTTTCCTAGGTTATGCTTTTCACAGTGTTGGGTATAGGTTCTTAATTATTAAATCTGATATTCTTGATGTGTATGTTGATACAATCATGGAATCGAGAGACTCAACATTCTTTGAGAATGAATTTCCAATGAAGAATACACCTAGTGAAACAACTGAAACAAGTCATGAGACTATAATTCCCCGTGAACCAGAACAAATAGATCATGCTGAGGATACTCATGTGCACATCCCTGTGGAGGATGACACTATAGTTACTCGAAAGAGTAAGAGACAAAGGGTTGCAAAATCCTTTGGTGATGACTATATAGTGTACCTTGTGGAAGACACACCAACCACCATTAGACAGGCATATTCCTCTCCTGATGCTGACTTGTGGAAGGAAGCTGTCAGGAGTGAGATGGAATCTATTATGTCTAATGGAACTTGGGAGGTCGTTGACCGTCCTTATGGTTGTCAACCTATAGGTTGCAAATGGATATTCAAGAAAAAGCTTAGGCCTGATGGTACCATTGAGAGGTACAAGGCAAGGCTTGTGGCCAAAGGATACACCCAAAAGGAGGGTGAAGATTTCTTTGACACCTATTCACCAGTTGCTCGTTTGACTACAATTCGCACTTTGATAGCTGTGGCAACCGCATATGGTCTTATCATTCATCAGATGGATATAAAGACAACTTTCCTAAATGGAGAGTTGGATGAGGAGATCTATATGGATCAGCCAGAGGGCTTCATTGCAGATGGTCAAGAGAACAAGGTGTGCAGGTTGTTAAAGTCATTATATGGCCTGAAACAAGCACCTAAGCAATGGTATGAAAAATTTGATAATACTCTACTTGTTGTTGGCTTTGTTGTGAACGAAGCTGACACATGTGTGTATTATAGGTATGGTGGGGTGAGGCTGTTATGTTGTGCCTTTATGTTGATGACATATTGATCTTTGGATCAAACCTCAATATGATTGAGGAAGTTAAGAAAGTTTTGTCAAACAATTTTGACATGAAAGATTTGGGAGAAGCTGATGTTATTCTAAACATCAAGTTAATTAGAGAAGGTGATGGTGGGGTAACTTTGTTGCAATCCCATTATGTGGAAAAGGTGGTAAGTCGCTTTGGTTATAGTGACTGTAACCCTGCTCCTACACCTTATGATCCTAGCGTGCTATTGCGGAAAAACCGAAGAATAGCAAGGGATCAATTGACATACTCCCAGATCATTGGCTCGCTAATGTACCTTGCAAGTGCAACAAGGCCTAACATCTTATATGCTGTGAGCAAGCTGAGCAGGTTTGTCTCCAAACCTGGAGATGATCACTGGCGCGCTCTTGAGAGAGTGTTGCGGTACCTGAAAGGTACTATGACTTACGGTATTCATTATACCAGACACCCAAAAGTGCTAGAAGGCTATTGTGATGCCAACTGGATATCTGATGCTGATGAGCTTAGAGCCACAAGCGGATATGTGTTCCTGCTTGGAGGTGGCGCTATTTCCTGGAAGTCTTGCAAGCAGACTCTCATTATGAAGTCTACCATGGAAGCAGAACTCACAGCATTAGACACTGCTGGGGCTGAGGCCGAGTGGCTTCGTGAACTCTTGTTGGATTTACCGGTGGTTGAAAAAACGATTCCGGCTATTTCCATGAACTGTGACAATCAAACTGTGATTGCGAAGGTCAACAGTTCCAGGAGTAACATGAAGTCTACAAGGCATGTTAAGAGAAGATTGAAATCTGTCAGAAAGTTAAAAACCTCCGGAGTTATAATGTTGGAATATGTCCACACGTCGAATAATCTGGCAGATCAATTCACTAAGGGATTATCACAAAATATGATAGAAAATGCATCGAGGGAGATGGGTATGAGACCCATATAAAAATCTACTATAGTGGTAACCTACTCTATGTGATCGGAGATCCCGTGAAGTAGAGTGGTGAAACAAGCTATAAGTAGGTTGAGAGGAAAGTTCCCTTTTGAACCTATCTCTGATGCATAACTTTCCTTCTGTAAGGCAGGTTGGTATTTACCTTAATGTATTCTGAGAGTCTTATAAAGATGAGATGTTGTCCTATAGAACATCTTATGAGGAATACACCTATATGAGTCAGACTACTGGTCATAGTCTATGGGATTTGGGCGGTCCCTAAATACTCATGAAAGGCACTGAAGTGTGACTTATATGCTTCAAACAGCGGAGATGTCTGTTGCAGCCTAGTACCAGCAAAGGACTTGAGTGAATCTCACCTCACGCAAAACTGTCAATTCAAGACATAGTCCATTGTTCAGTTGTGG